>OU342746.1:277321605-277921605 GCA_910589775.1 Avena eriantha | reverse complement strand
TGTTCTTGTCATCTCTCTAACTTTGATGAGCCTCTCAAATGGATGAAGTACTCAACGCATATGATTGCCAACCGTAAGTGAGTTCATATTCTCATTGAATCCCTTACTTTACAAAAGTGAGGAGATACAAAACATAAAAGACACTATAGGAGGATCACAAGTTTGCTTTCAAAGCTAGATTAATTTTTTACATCGATCATTGAAGTTTTAATTGATCTTTTATAGATTGACATAACTAAGGTTGTGTTGCCTTGTATGAATATGTTCTTTCTTATTTTGAGCTAGCAGGAAAATAAGGATATGGGGCATTGATCTTCTACATTCGATATTATACTTTTGTTTCAATTTTTGTCTCATTTATGTTCTCGACTCGTGCCTCATGAACATGGTGACCTTGTCCACAAGCCACCATATTTCTTAGGGATGAGCAAGAGTCTAGCTTGGGGAAGTTGATGAGTCCAAAATTGAGGCATATTTAAATATATAAATTATTCATATTGTCACTCATTACATGCTACATCTATCTAGAATTATGCCTATTATATATGATTACTAGTTCTCATTCATTTCCACATGGACTTTTCACATTATTAGTTTTATTAGGATTTTATTACTTTTTTCTTGTCTTTGATTTGTGTGTAGGTGCTATGAACAATCATGGATAAAAGGAGCCAAGAGGATTCAATATGGAGGAGTTGTAGGCACCAAACTTAGCCATTTGAGGGGAGGAAAAAGTGGATTTTCCCATTAACTCCAAATCAAGATCCAAAGCTACGGTGTGGTATCCCTTGTCCATACGAATCCAACGAGCCAAAGAACACCTCAATCAGAGTCCGTATAAAGAAACGGTGACCAAAACACTGCAGAGTACTGTGAGCGTAACGACCACTGGTACGGGCGGAGCCCGCCCATACCGTACGGCCATACCACCCTCCGACGGTATCGTTTTTTCAAATGGAACAACATTTGTGAAGGCCCAATGGTCATATATTCGGCCCCTAGCTCCGTCGGTTCGCAAAACCGACCTCCAGATACCTATTTAAAGAGGGTAAAACCCTAAAACAAAGGGGAGAGTCCACATACGCCAAAGCGGCGGAGACCTGCTGCTCCATCGCCTCCATAGCCGCCACCACAATATCTACACCACCATACCACTCAAGGGAGAGACGATACTTGCATCTTTAAGGTCTACGCATCGATCTTCATCGCCATCTTCATCAACATTATCTTCACATCAATCCCCTTCGTTTACTTTGTTGTAGTCCAATCTCTATTGTGTATTTGCACTTGTATTCAATTGTACCTTCATATTGCATGCATACAATTGCCATGATGTTGATCCCCTTCATGTATGAGTAGTTTCCTTGTTCATGGGGAGAGATGGTGAAACCCTTGCACTATTATGAAGTTGCAATAAAGATGATTTATTCTTGTGTCCGTATGACTCGCTGGTTTATGATAGATTTATTATTTGTGTTTGATCTCTCTTTAGATGGTATGTGTGAAGGGTTCTCAGCATAGAAAACAAAAAAATTCCTACGATGGGAACTATACACCAAGATCTATCTACTAGATACAAGCAACGGGTGGATATACATCCATAGAGAACTTACCCTCGAAGACAACAAAGCTTTGTTAACGAGTTGGAACTCGTGGATGATGTAGTCGTACACTTCCCGATCTCAAGATCGTGATTAAGTCCAGTAGGTCCGGCTCCAGCACGTCCTTCTGATCCAGCTCCAGCAAGTCCAGCACCACCAAGTCCAGCACCGCAAAGCAGCGGTGCATCCATGATCGCACACACGTCCGGTACCCCGACAACCTCCATCCCTCGCTCCAGCAAAGCAGCAGAAGCAGCAAATCCTTTCCAGATAAAGCCACCGGGAACATGTATCTCGCTAATCCAAGACCATGGGGAAATAATACTAGAGGGGGAGAGAGATCCTTCATGAGGAGGTGTGAGGAAGAAGGGGTGTGAGGGGGGCCTTTTATAGTTGGAGGGGGGTGCCCTCCCCCATGGCCAGCGCCCCATGGGAGGGTGACTCCTCATCTCCCCCATTCATGTGGTGGTAAAGTCTCCTTCACATTCTCTTTTAAAGTCTCCACTTTAAATGCATTAAAATTTTCCAAATTTAATGCTCTCTCATTTAATAGAACTCTTTTATTAATTTTATTCAGAATTTTGTTAATTACTTTAATTAACAAACATTCACATAAAACCCGCTGCAACATTTCAAATATTACATGCAGAACCAATTTCAGCAATTTCACCCAAAACAGTTTCGATGTCTATTGAAATAATTCCAGCGCTTTCTTAAATCTTTATCTGAAACATATTTGCTCCAAATGGTGTCGGTATACCTTAAGTGTGTCACCCTAAGGTTCGCGAATAATGCAGACATGATCGAGACCCCTCTCGGATCAATAATCAGAAGCGAGACCTGGAGATCCATACTGACTCCTACACATTCAACGATGACTTCTATGATCGTGAGAACCTTTAACGCTAGTAACTAAATCCCTTTATCTCGCGATATATTACATGTTCGAGATTCGATCATCGGTATCCAAATACCTAGTTTGATCTCGTTACCGACATGCACTCTTATCTTGTTCCAGTCATATAACATTCTAGTGATCACATCACTTGCTTGCAAGCTATCTTAATGTTATATCACCGAGAGGGCCCAAAGTATATATATCCGTCACCGGGATGGACAAATCCCACTCTTGATCCATGAGCCTCAACATAACACCTTCGTAGCACTGAACCCACCTTTATAGTCACCCTGTTACGGTGTGACGTTTGATGTTATCAAGATACTCTTTTGATGTTAGCAATTAACATGATCTCATGGTCTAAGGACTAAGATTACTTCGTATGATGTTATAGCAATATAAACATAATGACTTTGATCGTAATGCTATACTTCGGATGAATGTTCATCACATCATTCCACCAATGTTGTGACCTCGTTATTAACAACATCCAATGTCCATGATCAGGAAACCTTGATCATCTTGTTAATCAACGAGCTAGTTTATATGAGAGGCATTACTAGGAACTTTGTATTTTGTTTATTAAACACACATGTATTATCGTTTCCAATTAATACAATTATAGCATGCAAAATAAACATTTATCATAAACATGGTATAAGATAATAACCACTTTATTATTGCCTCTCGGGCATATTCCCTTTAGTCTCCCACTTGCACTAGAGTCAATAATCTAGTTTGAAAAACTTTGCGTATTGAACACCTATGGCTTGATGGTGTTGCATATACGCGATTGCTAGTGGTTAACATAATCTCCGGATCTGACAGTTTCAGGTCCGTGTCTATTTGCATGTCTTTGCGTCTCTACGCATCACTCATTCTCAAATGAGATGGCATTGTATAAATTTGGTCCTTTGGTGACACATTTAGTTTGTTTGGGTTAAAATATGTTGATATTATTGTCATACAATATATCTTCATAGTATTAGCCCACTTTGAACCACACCTAGTTTGATAACAAACTACTTAACACAAATGCCCTCCTTTAATGCTACTATAGTAGTCATATACTTAGCCTTTTGTTGTAGTATCCGTCACAATGTTTCAACTTTGGAACTTATCCAAATTCATCATGGAACATCCTTTTCATTACATTGTGCCACCCATAGTCTAAATTGAGATAAATTTAATTTGTATCTTGTGACAAAACTAGTATCAATGTAACAGTTTACAATGAACTACCTTTAACTATTTGTCACTTATACATGATATATTCTTAGTTCTTCCAAAGCTCATAAGAATATCTTTACTATTGTCCAATGATCATCTTATGAATCATTATGGTATGTGCTCATAACATTTAGAGCATAGGACATTCTGGATATATACATATCACGGTATAATCGATCAAAATCTTCATGTGATTTTACTCACCAAGTGTTGAAACACTTGAATCTTGATACAATCCTTTCCATGTAGAAAGAACCTTTCTTGTTGTTTCCATATTGAACCCTTTCAATATCTCATATATGTATGTCTGGCACAACCATATTAGCGCCTCAATCTATCCATATAGATATTTATGCCAAATACTCCGGGTTTACCTAAGTCTTTCATCGAAATCTTATTTTAATGAAATTCTTAACTTGTGTTAATACAAGATACATCATTTCCAATCAACAATATGTCCTCTACATAATGTATTAGAAATATGTCTCAGCGCTCCCACTTAATTTCTTGCAAATGCAAGCATCTTCATCATCTCCGATGAATTTAAACTCGTTTAACAGTTTCATCATGGTGAAGATTCCAACTCCGCTATGCTTACTTCAACTATTGAAGTTTGCATGCCCTTTTAGCACCCTTTGAATTAACAAAACCCTTTGGACCGTGTCTTGTACACATCCTAGGTAACCATTCTATTAGAAGAACATTGTTTTGTTTGTTCAACTACCATACATCAAATTATATGTAGTGGTTGCTACATTAATCCGTCAAGACTAAATATCGCTATGAAAGATCAAATCGTGTCATAGTCAACTCCTTGAACATTGTCGTAAACTTCTTTCCAACATGTCGACTATTTCATAGATGTTAAACATCCATGTCTATTTCTTTATAGATCCAAACACGACCGATAGCCTTCACGCCTTTCCGGAGGGTCTTCCAAGTTTAGAAACTTGATTTCTCGTGTATGGATACTATCACGGATTCTATGACTTCTAGTCATTTTATGGAGTCAGGGCCCATCATCGCTTCTTTTCATGTAGTCGGTTCATCATTGTCAAAACAATAACGACTTCCTTATCAAATCACACTATTTGATTCTTACCAACCCACACGGTTCAATTGGAACTCTAATCTCCGAGATCACAACCTTTGTAATCACGTGAGCCATGAGCATTGTGGCCGCCACCGGGACACTTTCCGGCGCTGCGCTACTTAGCACATATAGCTAAGGTTCAACAACCTTATTAAAGTTCTATTGTCCTCCCACTTAACTTTTTGCAAAAAATTCCTTCTCAAGAAACTTGACGTTCCAAGCGACAAACTATTTTGTCCTCGGTGTTATGGAGGAATTCCCAACAAATTCTTTGGGATAACCTACAAATACGTGCTTATCCGACTTTGGTTGTAAACATTTTACTTATGCGTAGCATACCAAAATTTCAGAAAATACAATTCGAGTTTTATCCCAAACCATAACTCATATGGTGTCATTTCAATGGATCACGATGGCGCTCTTTTCAGTGTAAAAGCGGTAGTCTCTAAAACTTCAATCCTTAAAACATAATGGCAGTTTTACAAATGACACCTTTGATCTTACCATGTCAAACATGGTTTGATTTCATCTCTCGAATATGCCATACTCATATGGTTTATTGGGAAACACAAATCATGGAACAATTCCTCAAATCTTAGGTGTTTTGCTAAACATATAACTCAAATATCTTCCTTTATGATCGAATCATAAACTCTTCTTGTTACAATGATTTTTCACTTCATCTTGAAAGTCTTTGAACAATTTTCAAATGTTTCATACTTCTTCCTTATTAAGTAAATATATAAATATATTCACTCAAATTTCTGGAGAAAGCATATAAAGCAAAAAAGATCCATCGCATATGGCTACATATAATGGACTATATACATCAATATGTATAATATCAAATAAGTTAGTCATCCGTTCCTCTTTGGCCTATGGACGGAGTTTCAATTATCTCGAGGAAAGTCTCACAAGCGTCAATTGATCAAAATCAAAGACTCCAAAAATCCATCAACATGGAGTTTCTTCATGTTTTCTTTAAAATATAACTCAAATAGCAATTTCACTTCATAAGTGATCTTCCAATCATTTGTCTTACGACATTTTAGCAATAATGTTTATGGATGTGATTTCTCCAACTAGACTTGTAAAAGTTCATCCATCCTTTATGGAATACGGTAATTTATTTGAACAACCATTGTTCTCGTAATATTGAAACAAAATAACAATTATTAAAACAAATCTTGAAGGCTAGGTTTGACGACAACAAAAAACACAATAACACTTTATTTGTTTTCGATGAACATCATCACTTATTCTTTTGCCAGTTACTTAGGCCGTTGTAGTTCATGAATTGTGTTGTTCTGTATGACACTTCACACCAACAAATTCGGTATCCAATACCGGTATCCAATACCTCGGAACCACATTGTTTAACAAGCAAGGAATACAGCCATAACATGTATATCTTCTATATACCTAAGTTGGACATCTCCAACCTTTTCTTTTCTGCCAAATATTTTATATATTCTCTTTCAACAATTCATTTTCTTTTAAAAGAATCTATCAACATCAATAGTGGTGTCATTCACATGACACATAGTACAAAGTGTATATAGTCAAATACTAATACCTTTGGACTTGCACTTTGAAGTGGATCACCATCATCAAATGTTTGGTATTCTTTCAAAAATCCATTCTTTAGTAATCTTTTAGTGTAGTAAACATTTTACTTACATCTTCTATTCATCCTTATCATGACAACTTTCATGATCAAGCTACTATAGCCTATAAGAAAGAATCGCGAGTATAATGTTAGTTCCCAAAGCCTTTTTGGGAGATCCGGATGCCTAGCATCTCCATCCTTCACAAATTCTCATACAATATGAGAACATGTATTTTGCTAAATTATACTCTATCAAAAACATTGTTTTCAGATATTACAATACCTTCCACACATGATGGTTTCTAAAACAAATTTTCAGCTCCTAGATAATCTTGATATTAAAACAAATTTTGAATATCAATAATCGTGGAGGCAAACATGATACTTTAGATACTAGCATTGGAATTCTTACTCTTGATTTAATACTACTTATTTAACTTCATGGAGTAAATAGAGTTTGATGAAAGTTTGCAATAGGACTTATAAACTTTAAATTGACATTCAAAACAATACGATACCAGTTCGTAAAGTAAATATCCATAATTCTATAGTTCTATTATCTCAATTAAAACTAAGCATAAGGTAGTGAATAGATGTCAATGACTACAACAAATTATGCAAATTCACTTTGATTTAGTTTATGACAAATTGAGTTCAACTAATCCAAATTAGAAATGAACTCCCACTCAAAAACGACATCTCTCATGCCTTTTTGGTGATTACATCAACCAAATCCACTACACCAAGTCCGATCATCACGTGAGTCGGTGTAGCTTCAAAGGCGAGCATCAATATGGGCAACACATCAACTATATGACTCACGCTTAACCTTTTGGTTCGTGTTTCGAGGCCATGTATGTACATGCTAGACTCGCCAAGTAAGAACCTTAGTACTCGTGTGTGTAAAACTGTCATACACCCGTTTGTATGAAAGCGTAGAGTCGAGTACACCCGATCATCACGTGATGTCTCGAAACACGATCCATAGAACGGTGCATACTTAAGGAAGAACACATTTTATCTTGATATTTTAAATGAGGGATCATCTTATAATGCTACTAAAACGCCAAACTAACAATATAAGATGCAAACATCAAATGTGTAAAGTGGGATTATATGGTCCATGCATTTGATCTCTGTCATATACATCGTGGTATGGTCTCTATCATTCCTTTGTGTGTAAGGCCAAGGTCTATGGAACTTACACATTAAGTGTGTTGTAAGAGTATCTATCATACATCTACTTACAACATTACCATATCATCACACTAGCCCAGCAACGATCTAAACTAGACGCCTCTAATTTATCAATTGCAAATTTTACGTGGCTTAGGGCTTTCGAAGATAGAACCGGTATTACCTACGAACATGGAACCACAACGAGGATAACCAAGTTATTAGCAAATCGTTGTAAATCAGATATTTACTATAGTAGGAGAGACAGACACCCGCTAGCCACTTATGCAAAACTAGTTGCATGTCAGTCGTGGAACCGGTCTCATGTGCGATGACATGTAAGGTTGGTCCGGGCCGCTTCATCCCACTATGCCACCAATATCCAAAGTACATATAAGAAGCAATAACATGATCATCACCGCCCACATACTCTTATGTGTTCTACCCGTGCAAAGCACCTACGCATAGATCAGGCTCTGATACCACTGAAGGGTTCTCAGCATAGAAAACAAAAAAATTCCTACGATGGGAACTATACGCCAAGATCTATCTACTAGATACAAGCAATGGGTGGATATACATCCATAGAGAACTTACCCTCGAAGACAACAAAGCTTTGTTAACGAGTTGGAACTCGTGGATGATGTAGTCGTACACTTGCCGATCTCAAGATCGTGATGAAGTCCAGCAGGTCCGGCTCCAGCACGTCCTTCAGATCCAGCTCTAGCAAGTCCAGCACCGCAAAGCAGTGGTGCATCCATGATCGCACACACGTCTGGTACCCCGACAACCTCCGTCCCTCGCTCCAACAAAGCAGTGAAGCAGCAACTCCTTTCCAGATAAAGCCACCGGGAACATGTATCTCGCTAATCTGAGACCATGCGGAAATAATACTAGAGGGGGAGAGAGATCCTTCACGGGGAGGTGTGAGGAAGAAGGGGTGTGAGGGGGGCCTTTTATAGGAGGAGGGGGTACCCCTCCCCCATGGCTGGCGCCCCATGGGAGGGTGACTCCTCACCTCCCGCATTCATGTGGTGGTAACCCCTCCACATTAAAATGCCCATTCACATTCTCTTTTAAAGTCTCCACTTTAAATCATTAATTTCTCCAAATTTAATGCTCTCTAATTTAATAAAACTCTTTTATTAATTTTATGCAGAATTTTGTTAATTACTTTAATTAACAAACATTCACATAAAACCCCCTGCAACATTTCAATATTACATGCATAACCAATTTCGGCAATTTCGCCCAAAACAGTTTCGGTGTCTATTGAAATAATTCCAGCGCTTTCTTAAATCTTTATTTGAAACATATTTGCTCCAAATGGTGTCGGTATCCCTTAAGTATGTCACCCTATGGTTTGCAAATAATGCAGACATGATCGAGACCCCTCTCGGATCAATAATCAGAAGCGAGACCTGGAGATCCATACTGACTCCTACACATTCAACGATGACTTCTATGATCGTGAGAACCTTTAACGCTAGTAACTAAATCCCTTTGTCTCGTGATATATTACATGTCCGAGATTCGATCATCGGTATCCAAATACCTAGTTTGATCTCGTTACCGACATGCACTCTTATCTTGTTCCAGTCATATAACATTCTAGTGATCACATCACTTGCTTGCAAGCTATCTTAATGTTATATCACCGAGAGGGCCCAAAGTATATATATCCGTCACCGGGATGGACAAATCCCACTCTTGATCCATGAGCCTCAACATAACACCTTCGTAGCACTGAACCCACCTTTATAGTCACCCTGTTACGGTGTGACGTTTGATGTTATCAAGATACTCTTTTGATGTTAGCAATTAACATGATCTCATGGTCTAAGGACTAAGATTACTTCGTACGATGTTATAGCAATATAAACATAATGACTTTGATCGTAATGCTATACTTCGGATGAATGTTCATCACATCATTCCACCAATGTTGTGACCTCGTTATTAACAACATCCAATGTCCATGATCAGGAAACCTTGATCATCTTGTTAATCAACGAGCTAGTTTATATGAGAGGCATTACTAGGAACTTTGTATTTTGTTTATTAAACACACATATTAACGTTTCCAATTAATACAATTATAGCATGCAAAATAAACATTTATCTTAAACATGGAATAAGATAATAACCACTTTATTATTGCCTCACGGGCATATTCCCTTCAATGTGTAGTCAGCCACATATCATTTTCCTCCGGGACTAAAGCGAGGGAGAAATTCTTTGGACATGTTTGGGATCATGCCCGGAATAGCTTCATGACAGATTGGCGTCGACTTGTGAACTACACGGTCAAAGGAGGATAAAGAGGGACTCCCTAAGCTAATTACAATATCGACGGGGAGACCCTTAACTGTAGTGGTCTGTATGGGTGATTGCTCTGATACATCGCAGTGGTTATTTAGAGGTGCCCTCACTCTTAGCTCAACAAAGTGGCTTCCTACGAGCCTTGTAGTGAACATCTTATTATGGATATCTCTCCACACATATCATGACACAAGAAGTATATTATCTTAATTATGATTAACTGTATCATGCTAGAGGTGAATCCTGCACTCCTTGAGAACCCCTTAACCAAATTGCACAACACTTCATAGACACGCTCTTGCTTTAGTTTACTTTTGTTAATTACTTTGTTCTTGTTTACTTTACTACTTATTAAAACACACTCTTTATACACCCTTTACTTGGAATTAAAGATAACTTACAAGTACTCTCTAGTGAATAGTAATGAGGGCCATAAGGACCTTAACCAAATAGCTCTATGTGGGTATGATACTCTTATTTCAAAACTAGCTATAATTGATCTGTGCACTTGCAGTCATCAAGAAACTTAACACCACTAGGGCTCATAAATTCTGATCTCTGTGAGATGAATGGTGTGTTGACAAAATGTGGAATGAAATATTTCAAGACGTTGATCGATGACTCTACGAGATACTGTCATGTGTATCTTCTTAAATCAAAAGACGAGGCTTTAAGTTTCTTCAAAATCTATAAAGTTGAAGTAGAAAACCAACTTGATCGGAAGATTAAGAGTCTTAGGTCTGATCATGGTGGAGAGTATTTTTCCAACGAGTTTGTGGAACCTGGCATAATACATGACAGAACGCATCCCTACTCACCCCGGTGAAATGGGGTAGCCGAAAGAAAGAATCGTACTCTAACAGATTTGGTTATCGCCATGTTAGACACATCGGGTCTCTCCAAGAATGGTGGGGGAGGCACTATTGACTGCATGTTGATATGTTGCAAACGTATCTATAATTTTTGATGTTCCATGCTTGTTTTATATCTACTTTCTTATGTTTTGTCCATACTTTGGAGTATTTCTATGCATTTTCTGGAACTAACCTATTAACAAGATGCCATAGTGCCAATTGCCTGTTTTTCCTGTTTTTGGTTCCAGGAAAGTCAAAAAATCAATATTCTCGGAATTGGACCGGACAAAAGCCAAAGTCGATATCTTACTGAAAGACTCAAGGAGCCAGAAGACGAGACGGAGAGGGGCCACAGGGTGGCCACACCATGTGGTGGCACGGGCTAGCCCTGGCCACGCCACCAGATGGTGTGGGCCCCCTGGCCGCCCACCGACCTTGCCTCTTCGCCTATAAGATGCCTTCCCATGCAAAAACCCTAAATCGTCCAGCCTCCAGCCACGAAATGTTCTGCAGCGCCGCCGCCACCGAAGGGGAGATTCAGCGGACAAAAAGTCTCTGTTCCGGCACCCTTCCGGGACGGGGAAGTGCCCCGGGAGCCATCTCCATCGATCTCCACCACCATCTCCATCACCATTGCTGATTCCCATGATGAGGAGGGAGTAGTTCTCTCTCGAGGCTAAGGGTTCTACCGGTAGCTATGTGTCCATCTCTCTCTCTATGCATGATCATATTGTGATCATGAGCTTTGTAATCAAGTAGATCTATCTTGCTACTCAAGTGCTTTAATAGATCTCTGCTCTCCCCATGTGTGTGAAGTTGACAGTGTGCACACCATGGTGGCACTTAGGCTAGAGATTTCAAATACTTGTTATGAGTTATATTTGGAGTTGGATGTCTCTATGAAATTGTGGTGTTTGTTAGAACCATCTAGTACTCAAGGTGACAGTGTGGGGTTATCTAGATGGGAAAAGCGAACTTTGAGGAGTGTTGTTATAGCCCTACCATGGATTAGAGTGTCTAGACGGAGAGTAGTTCATCATAGTATCATAAAGAAGAATATATTTATATGAGAGTGTTCACTAGTGAATGTATGATCCCTAGGCCTTGTTTCTAAGCATTGAAACACCGTTTGCAATTAGATCTCTTACATGTTTGCTTGCTGCCATCTTTATTTCAGTTTGTCTTTAGTCTCTTCCACGCCATCAAGCTATTTTCTGGCACCGTTGTCTTATATCCATACCACTTATATTTACTATCTCTTCGTTGAACTAGTGCACCTATACACCTGACAAGTGTATTGGGTGTGTTGGGGACACAAGAGACTTCTTGTACCTTGATTGCAGGGTTGCTTGAGAGGGATACCTTTGGCCACTTCCTCCCTGAGTTCGATAAACCTTGGGTGATCCACTTAAGGGAAACTTGCTGCTGTTCTACAAACCTCTACACTTGGAGGCCCAACAAATGTCTACAAGAATAGAAGTGCGTAGACATCAAGCTATTTTCTGGCGCTGTTGCCGGGGAGGTAAGGTAAAAGGTACTCACATCCTCCAGTGTGAGTGCTAAAAGTTATTTCCTTTAGATTCTGCAATTATATCTTTTTGTTTCTTGTTTTCACTAGTTAGGCTTAATGGAAAACAACAACAAAATTAGAGAGCTTTATAGTATTTATCTTGAGTTAGGACATGAAGTGTTCGAAGAGAAAATTAAAAAACATATGGAACCTTCTTTGCATGCTAATATCAATGTTATTAGTATGAATATTTTGAACACCTTTGTTACTAATGCTATGGAAACGTCTAAGCTTGGGGAAGTTAGCTTTTATGAAAATGATCTTTTTAGATCCCCAGCTTTAAAGAAGAAAATTTTGTTTGATGATACTTTATCTCCCATATGTGGTAATTCTAATGATACTTGTGATATTTTAAATCCACATATTAAAAGCATCTCTTTTAAAATACCTGTAAAAATTGTTGAACGTGTTATGAACAACTGTTATTTGGGAGATGGAACTGTCCATCCTGGTGATCATTTACTCTTTATACACAAATTATGCGAGTTGTTCAAGTGTGTAGGTATTTCAAGGAACCAAGTTAATAGCAAGCTATTCCCTTTTTCACTTAAGGGCAAAGCAAGAGAGTGGTATGCGCTACTAGATGATCCTCATCATTTGGAGTGGAAGGAACTTGAATCTCTCTTTTACTCTAAATTTTATCCTCCTCATAAAATTCATAAAGATAGGAATTACATTTATAACTTTCATCCACATGATGGAGAAAGTATTACCCAAACATGGGGGAGATTGAAGTCACTAATGCTCAAATGTCCCATTCATGAGCTCCCTAGTAATATTGTTATTAATAATTTCTATGCAAGGCTTTCAAGACATTACAAGGACTATCCAGATACTTGTTTAGAGGGATCCTTCACAAGTAAGGAGGTCAAAGCTAAGTGGGATCTTCTTGAAACAATTCAAAGCAATACCGAAGATTGGGATAACAACAAAGGTAAAGAACCAGATATAAACTATGAGTATGATTGCATTAAGTCTTTCGTTGAAACTGCTGATTTTCAACATCTTAGTGCTAAATATGGTCTTGATCCTCAAATTCTTGTTGATTGTTATAGAACCTTTGCTTCTCATATTAATGCTCCTAAAGAAAAATGGGACATGTATCATGAGCCTTATAAAGACACTCGCATGGAAAATGAAATTGTTATTAATGATAGCAATAAACATGCTCAAACCTCTGAAAGTACTACTTCTTATAAGCATGTTAATTTGTGTGGAATACATAGACCTTGTGAGAATAATCAAATTGAATAAGAATATTGTATCACCCACAGGAATGAAAAAACTAGAATGTGGTATAGGGCTCTAAATGATCTTGGTAAAAAAGTATGTGCCCTCTATCCTTTTATTTGTGAACTTTCTTTGAAGTGGGTCATTTCAATTTTCAATGCTCAGGCCATAATAATAGTCCTTCTAATCCAATGAGTATTGCAAGTTTGTATTGTGATGACATGATCACTCCTAATCAGCATGATCAACTTACATTATTTTTGGGGTGTGAAGAGTTATCAAGAAAAACCTCTTTGGCAGATATGGGTGCTTTTGATATGAATAGTGTCCTGCATGGTTGTCATATTTATTGTGTCGATAATTGCCACATAAATACTTACATACAAAATATTATAAAAGATGAGGTTTTACCAAGATATGATAGGACTAATATGTGTTCTGTTCTTTTTAATGAAAAGGAGGAATCCTCCAAAGTTTCTTCTATTGTTTCTAACAATGAACTAGGGTATATGGAGAAGCTTCCTTTCAAGCCTCTCCCTCCTAAAGAGAAGAAGAAAAGAAGAAAAGGAGGAGTAAAAGGAGAGAGGAAACAGTATTTTCCCCTAAGCATGTTGCTCCTATTATAGTTTTTGATGTGTATGAACTCGACGATGTTCCCATGCCTGTTACCTATAGTAGTGATCATGATTGGGAAAAGCACACTACTTTTGATATTGAAAATCTCTTCGGTGCCAATTCTAAAAATGATGATATTAATAATCGTTGTACTATTAGTGCTATCCATGTTCCTTCCAATGATGATATGTTTACAAATGAACACACTTTGGAAGATAACTATTCTATTGCTTATGATGATACTATACCTTCAATATATGATGATTTCAATCATGAATATGATATTTTCAGTCCACCTACTATTGAGGAGAAAATTAATTATGATTACAATATGCCTCCTATATTTGATGATTATGGTGATGAGAATAATAATGATAGCTATTTTGTTGAATTTGCTCCCACTACAATTAATAAGAATGACTATGTTTATGTGGGGAGTATTAATTCTTTTATGCATGTGGCTCATGATAAGAATATTTCATGTGATAGTTATATTGTTAATTTTATTCATGATGCTACTGAAAGTTATTATGAGAGAGGGAAACATGGTTTTATGCATCTCAATAATATTAAGTTTCCCATCTTTGTGTTGAAAGTCCTGAAGTTGCACTTGTTTTGCTTTCCTATACCTGTTGCTTTGTGCTTTCATGACTTGTTTCTTTACAAGATTCATATGCATAGGAAGTGGGTTAGACTTAAATGTGCTTTGAATTTGCTTCTTGATGCTCTCTTTTACTTCAATTCATATTTTCTTATGTGAGCATTTTCTCAAATTATCAAGCCTAACTTAAAGGCGTTAAAGAAAAGTACTTATTGGGAGATAACCCAAAAGTTTTAGATGAGTCTTGGAAGTTATTACTTCAGTAATAACCTATCCTTATCCTTTTTATTTGCTTTTTGTGCCAAGAGTAACCTCTAATGAGAGAGAAGTAATGGTTGGGAAAGTTGCTGTCCCGAAACAGATTTCTATGCTTAAACATACAATTTCGTGTAAAATTTCTGTACGTCCTTTTGAGGCGTGAATTTTGGTGCTTATGGCCCAGGTTGTTATCTAACTTTCGTTAGTTCAACACTTTTCGATTTGAGCAACAGAAGGTCTTCGAAAAAATTCATCTTTACCTGCTGGTCTGTTTTGACAGATTTCTGCCATTATATGCATTTGCTTCTTGTTGGTTCCTTTTTGAGTTCTTTTGGAGATTTGAGATTTTTGAGGGAAGTGCTACAGTATCTTGTGTTTTAATGGAAGTTTTATTGGTGTTGGAACTGAACCTAAAGACTTATTATCTTGAGTGCACTAATGTTGCTAATAAAGATTGTGTGAAGTTTTGTATGAAGGAAAAATCCAGGTGTATAGAAGGAATGAGTAATGAGATGAAGGATGGACTAAAGCTCAAGCTTGGGGATGCCACGCGTGTCACCCCAAGAAATATCCAAGAAGTACAAGCGTCAAATCTTGGGGATGCCCAAGGCATCTCCATCTTTATCAATAAAAAATCCAGTTGCTTGGTTTTTCGTTTTCATGCACAGTTGTGTTGTTCTTGGAGCGTCTTCTTTTTCGTTTTTGTTTTCCTTTTCGTTTTTCGTTTGCTTGGTTTTCTTAGTTTTCTGAATAAATTGGTTGGACCCCTCGTTCATACATTGGTTTTCAAATAGTTTGGTTTGGTTTGGAAAAGAGTAGGAAAGTTCATGCTTAAGTGGTAAAGAGAGCTTGTTTTTGACTGTGGCCTATGCTTTGTCATGCCATGATTGATATTGTTTTGGCTTTATGCTTAGTGATCTTTGCTGTAGCATGACATGTTATAAGCAATTGAGATTTCTTAATGTGCCTTTGAAGAATCATGCGTTGTTTTAGCATACTAAAGCATAATATCGTGGTATTCTCCTTTGATGCTTTATTTGGGTTGACTTGGCACATGCTCACACCATGTTATGACTATCCCAAGTCACGATAGCCTTTATGATCCTTTAGTTTTCAACTCGTAGTATCACTTTATGCTTTAATTAATGATGTTTTGTCGCTTTGCATGATTATGGCCATTATTGCTCTCTTAGTTGGTCGCTCCTAGTCTTTTGCTAGCCTCCACACCAAGTATGAGTTCCACTCATGCATCCAACTCCTAAAACCAAGTTATTCCAAAGAGTCCACCATACCTACCTATTAGCAATTTCTATTCCAAGTATATTCATGTTTTTATCTACCTTCCGAATTAAACTTGTTATGTGAAAATTAGTGATTAAAGCTCTCACGAACTTGATGGCACACTTTACTTTTCTTGCCCCTAATAAACTTGAACCATTGTGTCGTCTATGTTGTATATGCTTGCACTTATATGTTGGGGATTAGCAGAACCATGTTGTCATGGGGAAAGCTTTCCACATTGCACTTGTACTTTGTACCTAGTTGATATCATGCTCTTTTGTCTATGGATGTCGTCGGTGTGAAATGAAAGGGGAGCTTGTAAGTACATGGAATTATGTATGTGTGTTAGAGAAACGCCTGGGCCGCCGGTCTAATCCATGCCTAATCATGGTGGAAACCTGCAGCATAACCATAATGAGCTGTCTATGAAGCATTCTTCTTATAAAAAAAGAGTCAGATATTGAGAAAAATAGAAAAAGAAAAAAAAGATATGAGAAAAGAGGAAAGAGAGAAAAAATCACCATTCTCCCATGGTAAATAAGAAGATTGCTGAGATGCTCGTTGTCTGCTTGCCTTGTCATTTTGATATGGGGATTCTTCCGTATCATCGGGCAAGGGGTACCCCGTTGACGATTATCCATGATACACATGTACTTACTATGACAAGAACTTACCAGTAACTAAACTTGAGTAGCATGAGGAGCGGCCCTCGTATTCAAGGGCTATGAGATTTCCAACTTATACTTCGTCAAGCATATACACCATAGTTTGTTCACTTTAACCTTAATCACTTCAAGATGCTTATGATAGGGGCAATGAGAGCTGAAAGCTGAAAGCTAATAAGTACCATAATTTTTGGAAGCTCTTTATGAAACTTGAATCCCTGCTTCCTTTTATGAAGGCCTTTCTTCCACTTTTATATTGAGTCTCCACCTTCTATCTTTATGCACCTACTTTGAGAGCATAGTGGCCATTCTTAGTTCTATGTGCATTGTCCCAAGACTTGTTGATTGATGCATAATTTTGATATTGCTTGTTCTTAAACTATTAGTATCTAGTCACTCTTATGAACTTTGAAGGTGTCCTATGCATTTATGTTTGCTACTCTATGAGGGACAAGCTGAATGCCACTATGCTATGTTTTCTTTATGTGAAACAAACAAATGTCTTACAAAGCATTGTTATTCATGAATCTTTTGTTTATGCCTTTTCATGTTGCAACATAGTTGCGTTGTCTTATTGTTAGAACTTTGTCTTTCATGTTATGATTGAAGTACTATGATCCTAGCTATCCATGTTTTACAAATACTTTGATCAAGTCTATGATGGTGCATGTCACCTCAAAAATTATTCTTTCTTTTTATCACTTACCTACTTGAGGACGAGCAGGAGTTAAGCTTGGGGATGTTGATACATTGCAAATGTATCTATAATTTTTGATGTTCCATGCTTGTTTTATATCTACTTTCTTATGTTTTGTCCACACTTTGGAGTATTTCTATGCATTTTCTGGAACTAACCTATTAACAATATGCCACAGTGCCAGTTGTCTGTTTTCTGCTGTTTTTGGTTCCAGGAAAGTCAGAAAATCAATATTCTCGGAATTGGGCCGGACAAAAGCCAAAGTCGATATCTTACCGAAAGACTCAAGGAGCCAGAAGACGAGACGGAGAGGGTCCACAGGGTGCCCACACCATGTGGTGGCGCGGATTAACCCTGGCCGCCCACCGACCTTGCCTCTTTGCCTATAAGATGCCTCCCGATGCAAAAACCCTAAATCGTCCAGCCTCCAGCCACGAAAAGTTCCGCAGCGCCGTCGCCACCAAAGGGGAGATTCGGGGGACAGAAAATCTCTGTTCTGGCACCCTGCCGGGACGGGGAAGTGCCCTCGGAGCCATCTCCATCGATCTCCACCACCATCTCCATCACCATTGTTGATTCCCATGATGAGGAGGGAGTAGTTCTCTCTCGAGGCTAAGGGTTCTACCGGTAGCTATGTGTTCATCTCTCTCTCTCTATGCATGATCATATTGTGATCATGAGATTTGTAATCAAGTAGATTTACCTTGCTACTCAAGTGCTTTAATAGATCTCTGCCCTCCCCATGTGTGTGAAGTTGACAGTGTGCACACCATGGTGGCACTTAGGCTAGAGATTTCAAATACTTGTTATGAGTTATATTTGGAGTTGGATGTCTCTATGAAATTGTGGTGTTTTTTGGAACCATCTAGTACTCACGGTGACAGTGTGGGGTTATCTAGATGGGAAACGCGAACTTTGAGGAGTGATGTTATAGCCCTACCATGGATTAGAGTGTCCAACCAGAGAGTAGTTTAGCGTAGTATTAGAAAGAAGAATATATTTATATGAGTGTTCACTAGTGAAAGTATGATCCCTAGGCCTTGTTTCTAAGCATTGAAACACCATTTGCAATTTGATCTGTTACATGTTTTCTTGATGCCATCTTTATTTCAGTTTGTCTTTAGTCTCTTCCATGCCATCAAGCTATTTTCTGGCACCATTGTCTTGTATCCATACCACTTATATTTTATTATCTCTTCGCCGAACTAGTGCACCTATACACCTGACAAGTGTATTGGGTGTGTTGGTGACACAAGAGACTTATTGTATCTTGATTGCAGGGTTGCTTGAGAGGGATACCTTTGACCACTTCCTCCCTGAGTTCGATAAACCTTGGGTGATCCACTTAAGGGAAACTTGCTGTTGTTCTACAAACCTCTGCACTTGGAGGCCCAACAACTGTCTACAAGAATAGAAGTACGTAGACATCACGTGTCATGTCCTAAACCGAGTTCCCGCAAAGAACAAAGAAATTACTCCATTTGAAGAATGGGGGAAGAAAATGTTAAAACTCCCTTACTTACAAACTTGGGGTTGTTTGGCAAAGGTTAATGTGCCAATTCGCAAGAAGCACAAGCTTGGACCAAAAACCATTGATTATGTTCTTCTAGGCTATGCTTTCCATAGCATTGGTTATAGATTCTTGATAGTAAAATCTGAAATACCTTACATGCATGTTGGCACAATAATGGAGTTGACTGATGCGACTTTATTTGAGGATATCTTTACTATAAAGGATAAACCTAACTAATCAAATTCGGAGATACCTAGTTCATCTAATCAGGAATTTGCTATTGTTTATGAACCTACCATTCCAATTGAACACTCTAAAAGTCCTAAGGGGGATGACAATGAAATTCCTAAAAGGAGCAAGCGACAGAGGACTACAAAGTCCTTTGGTGATGATTTCATTGTGTACCTTGTGGATGACACTCCCACTTCCATTTCAGAAGCCTATGCATCTCCTGATGCTAACTACTGGAAGGAAGTCGTCTGTAGTGAGATGGATTCCATCTTAGCTAATGGAACATGGGAGATCATTGATCGCCCTTATGGGTGCAAACCTATAGGATGCAAGTGGGTGTTTCAGAAAAAGCTTAGACCGGATGGTACTATTGAGAAGTACAAGGCATGACTTGTGACCAAGGGTTACACTCAAAAATAAGGTGAAGACTTCTTTGACACTTACTCACATGTTGCTAGATTGACCACCATTTGAGTACTACTTCCATTAGCTGCCACTCATGGTCTTCTCGTTCATCAAATGGACGTTAAGACATCTTTCCTAAATAGAGAGTTGGATGAGGAAATTTACATGGATCAGTCAGATGGTTTCATGGTAAGTGGTAAAGAAGGAAAGCTGTGCAAGTTGTTGAAGTCTTTATATGGTATAAAACAAGCCCCTAAGCAGTGGCATGAGAAGTTTGAAAGAACTTTAACTGCTGCAAGCTTTGTTGTAAATGAAGCTGACAAATGTGTGTACCATTGCCATGGTGGGGACGAGGGAGTCATTCTCTGTTTATATGTTGATGACATACTAATTTTTAAAACCAACCTTAATGCAATTAGGGAGGCTGAGGATTTCTTATCTTGTTCTTTTGAGATGAAGGATCTGTGAGTAGTTGAGGTTATCCTGAACATCAAGCTATTGAGAGATGATGGTGGTGGGATTACGTTGCTTCAGTCTCACTATGTGGAAAATGTCTTGAGTCATTTCGGGTATAGCGACTGCAAGTCTTCTCCTACACCATATGATCCTAGTGTGTTGCTTCAAAAGAATCGAGGAAATGCTAGAGACCAACTGAAATACTCTCAAATTATTGGCTCGCTTATGTATTTATCGAGCGCCACGAGGCCTGACATCGCTTTTGCTGTAAGAGAACTTAGCTGATTTGTTTCAAATACAAGAGATGATCACGTGTATGCTCTTGAGAGAGTTATGCGCTATCTAAAAGGCACTGCGAGCTATGGCATTCACTATATCGGGTATCCGAGGGTACTAGAGGGTTATAGTGATTCAAATTGGATATCTGATGTCTATGCATAGTTCTATCCTTGTAGACAGTGTTGGGCCTCCAAGTGCAGAGGTTTGTAAAACAGCAGCAAGTTTCGCTTAAGTGGATCACCCGAGGTTTATCGAACTCAGGGAGGAAGTGGTCAAAGGTATCCCTCTCAAGCAACCCTGCAATCAAGATACAAGAAGTCTCTTGTGTCCCCAACAAACCCAATACACTTGTCAGGTGTATAGGTGCACTAGTTCGGCGAAGACATAGTGAAATACAAGTATTATGGATGATTATAAGTGGTAATTGCAATCTGAAATAAGAGTGGCAGCAAGCAAACATGTAACAGAACTGATTGTAAACGGTGTTTCAATGCTTAGAAACAAGGCCTAGGGATCATACTTTCACTAGTGGACACTCTCATATAAATATCTTCTCTTCATGATGCTACCCTGAACTACTCTCCGGTTGGACACTCTAATCCATGGTAGGGCTATAACAGCACACCTCAAAGTCCGCCTTCCCCATCTAGATAACCCCACACTGTCACCTTGAGCTCTAGATGGTTCCAACAAACACCACAATTTCATAGAGACATCCAACTCCAAATATAACTCATAACAAGTATTTGTAATCTCTAGCCTAAGTGCCACCATGGTGTGCACACTATCACTTTCACACAGGTGGGGAGAGCTAGAGATCTATTAAAGCACTTGATTAGCAAGATAGATCTACTTGATTACAAAGCTCATGATCACAATATGATCATGCATAGAGAGAGAGAGATGAACAGATAGCTACCGGTAGAACCCTTAGCCTCAAGAGAGAACTACTCCCTCCTCATCATGGTAATCAGCAACGGCGATGGAGATGGTGGTGGAGATCGATGGAGATGGCTCCAGGGGCACTTCCCCGTCCCGGCAGGGTGCCGGAACAGAGACTTTTTGTCCCCCGAATCTCCCCTTCGGTGGTGGCAGCGCTGTGGAACTTTTCATGGCTGGAGGCTGGATTCTCTAGGGTTTTCTTATCGAGAGGCTTCTTATAGGTGAAGGGCGATGTCAGAGGGTGGACTAGGGGCCCACAACACCTGGCGCGGCCAGGGGGACCCACGCCACCACATGGTGTGGCCAGCTCCTGGCCCCTCTCCGTCTCGTCTTCTGGCTCCGTGAGTCTTCCGGTAAAATATCGACTTTGGCTTTTGTCCAGTCCAATTTCGAGAATATTCATTTGCTAGCTTTTCTGGAACCAAAAAACAGAAGAAAACATGCAACTGGCACTGTGGCATCTTGCTAATAGGTTAGTTCCAGAAAATGTGTAAAAGTACTCCAAAGTATGGACAAAACATAAGAAAGTAGATATAAAACAGGCATGGAACATCAAAAATTATAGATATGTTTGCAACGTATCAATATCTAATACTGACGATATAAAGGCCACAAGTGGATATGTATTCACACTTGGTGGTGGAACTATTTCTTGGAAGTCTTACAAGCAGACCATCTTAACAAGTTCAACTATGGAAGCAGAACTCACTGAAATGGATTGTATGGGCACCTAGAGGGGGTGAATATGTGCTACTTCAAATTTTAATGCTTTTTCAATTTTAGGCTTAACACAAAAGGTAAATTCTCTAGATAACTATTTAGAAGAATTTCCCTATATGCAAACCTATCTACTAGCGAGTAAGAGGCGAGTGGAAAGAGGAACGAGTGAACCATAGTGAAGCACGCGGAGACACAGGATTTGTTTTACCGCAGTTCCTTCCTTGTAAAGGGAAGTACATCTGCGTTGGAGGGGTGGGCGGTGCTAAGACCAACACGCCATAATAGGCCTCACCCTGTTCTCCGATGGATCCTGCCACCAAAGGCCTGATCCACCTTTCCACTATAGGGACCCTTCGAGGCGGGTACCGACACCTTTACACAACTAGTGGGGCACAACTCCACAACCAAATTGGAGGCTCCTGTAATGACAACATGCTGCCACAAGAACAAGTTATCAATAACAAAATGCAAGATCTAGATATTAGTAAGAATACTAGATCGGGGATTTCTCCAAATGAATGGAGAGGAGTTGATGCGCTTGATTCGTGATGGCGATGAAGATAGTCTCCTCCTTTAATTCCCCCAAAGATCGAAGCCTTCGAGTGGTTGAAGTCGGAGATCTAGAGAGAGCTCTTGCAATGGGTCTGACAACTTTCGAATGAATCAAGAGTACTGCTCGATGGGGATAAAGGGGCTTTTATACCCCTTTCCAAACCAAGCCATTGGAGCCTTTGGGGGGCGGATTATCCGGTCCAAGTGAGGGCCGGATTATCCAGCCTGGGGAAAACTCCGCCCCAGACTCGGATTATCCAGCAGAAAATCTGCCTACGGACAGAAGCTCGCGCAGGCTGGCCCTTGACACCTTCTCCTGGGGACCGTCCCCTAGGGCTGGATTATCCGGCTGGGGGGAAATCCGCCCCATCCACGGAATATTCAGGGAAAATTCCGCCCCTAGACAGAAGCTCACGCAGACGCTCTCTTGGGCGATTCCCCTAGGGCCGGATTATCCGGTCCAACATGAAGGCCAGATTATTTGGTCTAGGGAGAAAATCCGCCCCAGAACCGGACTGTCCGGGGGAAAATCCGCCCCTAGACAGAAGCTCGTGCGCAGCTAGCCCTGGCCAAGATGGTCCGGCCGGATTATCCGGCCCATGATGGGGGTCGATAATCCGGTCCCCCAAACACTTAAACTTTCCTGCAACACTTAGTGCACATTAGAAATTCCATGGTATTGTTATCTAACACACAAAACATAGGGAACCATGAAATGTTCTCTCAATCTCCCCCTTTTTGGTGTTAGATGACAATACTAGGATTTGCAAGAAAGTTCACAAGACCACCAACAGTAAATACATGAAAGAGACTCCCCCTCAATGTGTGCATACTAGAAATTTGTATTTGAATACAAATGCACACAAATAGGTACGAGTCTATTCCACTGAAATATAAACAACATAATCATACCACCGAGATAGAGAGAGGCGTCCTTGATATAGCCACTATTATCGATGTGATAACCATTATAAGCGCCTTCCTCGAGATAGATAACCAACATTATAGGATATGATAGATGAATCCATAGGCGTAATCCACGAGATAAATCCAGAAATCCACAGACACAAAGTTTCATACAAACCACAAACCACAAATTAAAGTTCAACGCTAAATGGGCACAAGCGAGAAAACGATGAATGAAAAAGTGCAAATTCTTGTGCCCGACCCATGCAAATCCTCGGAGACCTAATAGAACAACTTATCCCCCTTTGGCATCGAGACACCAAAAAGGAAGAAGAGCTAAAAATGATCAAGAAGATCCAAATAAATCCAACTCTTCTCATGGAAGAGGGCGGTGGCCGAAGCCACCTTGTTGGAGTGTATGGTATGACACCGCGAAGATATATCTTGGGTTCATGACCAATACTCATCAATAAGCTCACGTATCACAAAATGACATTAAGAGAAATGATTTGACTTGCTTTCGGCATTATGGGGGGAGGGTTAGCCTAATCAATTAGGACCACACTCCCCCTATATCCATGCCCACATCTAGACCAAATAAGACCGAGATGTACGAGCGAGTGCATGGGTAATCAAGACAAGCTCCTTGAATCAACGATATTTATCTCATTCCTCAAGTAACAAAACCTTGCTTCATCAAGTGGCTTCGTGAAAATATCAGCAAGTTGGTTCTTCGTGCTCACAAAAGATAGATCAATATCGCCTCGAGCAACATGGTCCCGAATAAAATTATTCTGAATCTCAATATGCTTTGTCCTCGTATGATGTACCGGATTGTACGCAATTTTGATTGCACTTTCATTATCACATAAAAGAGGCACTTTGTCACAATTGACACCGTATTCCTTTAAAGTTTGCCTCATCCATAATAACTGAGTGCAGGCACTACCAGCATCAACATATTCAGCTTCGGCGGTCGCGAGAGATATATAATTCTGCTTTTTAGAAGACCAACAAACTAGAGACCTTCCCAAAAACTAACAAGCACCAGGAGTTGATTTCCGATCATTCTCATCACCAGCCCAATCTGAATCAGTATAACCACATAGAGAGAAATTGGAGCCCTTGGGATACCATACACCAAAGTTAGGGGAATGAACCAAATATCGAAAGATCCTCTTGACCGCCACTAAGTGGCTTTATTTAGGAGCTTCTTGATACCTTGCACACACCCCCACACTCAACACAATATCAGGTCCAGATGCACAGAGGTAAAGAAGAGAGCCGATCATGGACCGGTATACCTTTTGGTCCACATCTTTACCGTGGGGGTTAAGTTCAAAGTGACATTTTGTTTGCATCGGAGTGGCGACGTCATTAAGATCCATCATCTTGAATCTCTTGAGCATGTATTGGATGTATTTAGCTTGATTGATGAAGGTTCCTTCTCTAAGTTGCTTGATCTTGAATTCAAGAAAGAACCATAACTCCCCCATCATAGACATCTCAAACCTGTCAGTCATAAGCTTTGAAAATTCATCATTAAAAGCTTTATTAGTAGAACCAAAGATGATATCATCTACATATAGTTGGCATACAAAGATCTCCCCCTTAACCTTCTTAGTAAAAAGAGTGGGATCGATTTGCCCAACTTCGAAGCCACGGTCTAGCAAAAGCTCTTTAAGGTGCTCATACCACGCACGTGGGGCTTGTTTAAGGCTATAGAGTGCCTTATCGAGTTTGTAGACATGGTTCGGGAAGTTAGGATCCTCAAATCCCGGGGGTTGCTTTACATATACCAGCTCATGTAGAGGACCATTAAGAAAAGCACTCTTAACGTGCATTTGCTGCAATTTAAAATTATTATAGGCAGCATAAGCAAGAAGGATACGTATGGGCTCAAGACAAGCCACAGGAGCATAGGTCTCGCTGAAGCCAATGCCCTCAACTTGGGAATAGCCTTGTGCCACAAGTCTCGCCTTGTTCCTTACAACAATGTCATTCTCATCTTGCTTGTTTTTAAATATCCATTTAGTGTCGATAACATTGTGACAATCCTTGGGCTTCTCCACTAGTTTCCAGACCTTGTTGCACTCAAAGTTATTCAACTCTTCATGCATAGCGAACAACCTAGTCCGGATCTTCAAGAGCTTCAAACACCTTCTTAGGTTCCACCATTGAGATGTGAGCTTGATGCTCACCAAAACTTACCAATTCCCTTCTTGTGGAAACCCTTCGTCGAAGATCACCTACAACTTTGTCAAGGCTATGACCCCTTAACTCAAGGTTCCGATCAGCACGAGCCTTGCGACGAAGTTCAATAAGCTTGTTGTCTCTTGGTGGAATATTTTCATCACTTGAGTCTTCGTTGGAATCATTTGCTTGACCTTGATTTGAAGTCTGATTATCAGTAGGAGGAGATGAAGAAACATGCCCTTGAGGTGGGTCAGCGACCATAACAGGAGGCTGCTGATCAACAGGAGATTCAGGGCCGGATAATCCGGCCGAGGGTGAGGCCGGATAATCCGGCCTGGGAGAGCTTGATGCAAAATCAGCGGGTTGCCTGGAACTTGCTTGAATTGGCGAGGGGCCGTATAATCCGGGGTCAGCCGGAAAATCCGGCCTGGAGCTTGCTACTATTTCTTTAGTATGATGAGCAGATTGGCTGTTAGGGGAGAGGTGGCTAGATAATCCGGTGTCGACCGGATAATCCGGTCTGGAGCATCCAGGGGCATGCTGACCTTCAGCAATTGGTGGAGTTGGTGTAGAAGTTACTCTCGTGGTTGGATCATGTTGAGTATGTGTAGATGAGGGCTCTTCATGAGTAGAGCATTGTCCTTCCTGATCCGCCACAAGGGGTTCCTCAATGGGGCGGAAAAATCCCACGCCCATTCTTCTTATGGCATATTGGGGTTATTTCAACATCTGCATCACAAACATCAACTTGACTCGCACCGGAGCCGTCATTTTCCTCGAACACCACACTACAAGATTCTACAACAGTTCCGGAGAGCTTATTGTAGACTCTATAAGTGTGGGATTCGGCACCATACCCAACAAAAATACCTTCTAAAGCCTTAGACTCAAATTTAGATAAACAAACTCCCTTGATGAGAAAAAAACACTTACACCCAAATACCCGAAAGTATGAGATGTTTGGCTTGTTACCGGTAAGTATTTCATACGGAGTCTTGTCCAATATTTTACAGAGGTATAACTAGTTGGATGAATGACAAGCGGTAGATATTGCTTCAGCCCAGAAGTTATATGGAGACTTGAATTCGGCTAGCATAAACCTTGCCATATCCATTAGAGTCCGGTTCTTCCTCTAGGCAACACCATTTTGTTGAGGGGTGTACGCAGCGAAATATTGATGTCTTATCCCCTCTTCACTTAGGAACTCATTTAAGGTGTAGTTCTTGAACTCGGAACCGTTATCACTTCTTATTGCCAGAATAGGGATGTTGTGTTGATGTTGAACCTCGTTGGCGAAGTCGATGACCGTTTGTTGAGTCTCGCTCTTCAACTTGAAGAAATAGACCCAAGTGTATCTTGAGTAGTCATCAACGATCACAAGGCAGTACTTCTTCCCACCGAGGCTTGCATGAGATGGAGGTCCAAAGAGGTCCACATGAAGGAGCTAAGATCCTTTTTGACGAAATAATAGTCTTCCTTCGATGAGGAGAGTCATGCATTTTCCCTTCAACACAAGCCCTGCAAACACGATCTTTGGCAAAGGAGACATTTTCTTTTAGTCCAAGGATGTGGCCACCCTTGTGGAGACTTTGCAAAGTTCTCATATTGACGTGGGCTAGTAGGCGGTGCCATAACCAACCTGCGTGAGCCTTTCCGAAAAGACACATCGAGCCTATAGTGGTTTTCCCCGAAAAGTCCACCACGTACAGGTCATTTTCGATATATCCCACGAAAGCGACTTTTAGAGACTTGATCCACAAGAGTACCACCAAATCAGCATCAATAAAAAATGCAAAGCCCATCTTACCAAGGGCGTGAACTGAAAGTAAATTGTAACCAAGGGTCTCAACAAGCATGACATCCACGAGAGAGATATCGTGAGCCACTACAACTTTGCCGAGACCCAATACCTCAGATTTTGACTTGTCACCATAGGAGACGGTTATATGATCATGATTTGGCCGCATCTCCGTGATGATCTCCTTGCTTCTGGTCATGTGACTCGTGCATCCGCTATCGAGTACCCATTTAGACCCACCGGAAGCATAGCCCTGCAAGAAAGTTACTTCTTGGTTTTAGGTACCCATTTTTCAATGGGTCCTCTCGTGTTAGTGACAAGGGTCTTGGGGACCCAAATAGACCAAGGAATGTAACAATCATAAGGACCTACATAGCTAGCATAAACATCACCATAATAATCACAATATAACTCAAAGTTAGGATTGTTAGCCCCTGCAAAACCATCATAATTAGACTTGTTATTGGTGGTGGTGCTAGTCTTTGGCTGAGTAGTCTTGCTCTTTTTTTATTCTTGTTCTTCTTATTCTTTGTCTTGGGAATATAACCAAGACCCTCTTTTCCATTGTTTGTCCTTTGCTTGCTAAGTATCTCATCTAGAACTTCTTTACCTTTGTGTTGAGATCCTTTTGCAAGTTCTTCTTTTCCATAATATGATGTGGAGGTGTTGGGCACATCATACTTTCTCAATTGATTTTGGAGCTGATCATGAGACTCATTTAAAGTAGAGTGTTCACTCTCCAATGCCTTGTGAACAATGTCAAGTTTCTCAAACTTCTCCGAGAGTCTAGCATGAGCAGCCCCAAATTCAATCTTTTCCTTCTTTAGTTTATTTACCTTGGCAAGAGCATTGCCACGTTCTTTGATGAGCTGAGCCACAACTTCATCATGTGACTCCTCTTCTTCTTCCAAGGCATTCTTCAAGGAAGCTATCTCCAAGACATCTTCTCTTTCAATTCTGCCCTTTTCTTCAAGGAGATCTTCGGCTTGGGCAAGTTGACTCATAAGAGCATCAAAATGAAGTTTGTGCTCACCTTGCAAGTTAGTGAAAAAGTTGTCCAAAGCAATAAATTCTTCTTTCATTTTAAGGCTAGCATGATCATCCATATCCATATTTATGTTAGTCTTAGGGAATGAAGAACTAGAAGTTGATACCTCAGACCCTCTTGCCATAAGACAAGTGACGTTGTTGTTGATGACGTTTTCATTCGGCGAGTCGAAGAGAGATGATGGAGTCGATGTGGTAGCTATAGAAGCCACCTCGCGAGAACTATCTTCATCCTCTTCATCTTCACTTGCAGAGGAGTATTCTTCTTGTGCCACCAAGACAATCTTGGGATGCTTCTTGTAAGGGCCATTCTTTTTGATAAATGGTTTCTTCTTAGGTGCCTTGGATTTTTCTTTAAGGATGAGCATGCCACCATTTCTTCTCTATTTTGATATGGACACTCAGCCACAAAGTGCTTCCTATCTCCACAATTATAGCATGTTCTCAGTTTTGGGCCACTTTCTCTTCTTCCACTTTACCCATTCTTGCGCTCGAGTTCCGACTTGGCCTTGGCAGGATCCTTCCAAAAGTTCCTTCCATAAAATGCCATGTACTCACCATGAGCATGTTTGACTTCATCGGGGCAGTCCATGGAGGCACTCTCGAAAGCTCTTCCATCCTCATCTTGCTCAACAACATTAGCCTTTAGAGCAACATTGACCCCCTTTTGCATTCCAATGGCATGGGCACGGGCATCTTCCGCGTTCTTTGTAGCAACCTTAAATGATGCCATTTCTTGCATGACTTCATTGGACGTCATTTGATGATAGTTGTGTCTACCTTGCAAGCTCTTCAAGTCCGTTGACTCAAAAGGCATTAGAGCACTCACGTATTTCCTTTTTATCCAAGCATCATCAATGTGAGTGGCTCCATGCTTTCTAAATGTTGTTGATGCCATTGAGTCTTCTATACATGTCTTCATGGTGTTCACCATCCAACATGTAGAATCCTTCAGCTTCATTACTGAGGGCATCATACTTATTCCTTCTCATGCTTTTATTTCCAATAAAGAGATCGGTGAGAGCATCCCAAGCTTCTTTAGCTGCGTTGAGATGTTCAATGTGGGGCATGTCCTTGGGACCCACTCCGAGTTGTATCATGTGGAGAGCCGTAGAATTCAATTGGCTATCCACAACTTCTCTTCTTGTCAGGTTGGTGTGATCTCCAATATGAAGACCCTCTTCGATAATCCTCCAAAGTTTAGTAGAAGAGCTGCACAGATGAGACTTCATTAAGAATTGCCATTGATTAAATGAAGATGCGGTAAGCTTGGGTGGATCACCTCTATTGTTTATATGAGGATGAGGGATAGGTGGGTCGGGGGAATATAAGTGATGAACCTCACTATATTCCTCCTTACCACTTCCCTTCTTGGAGGTGGAACCATTATGTTTTTCACCTACCACTTCATCTTCCTTGGATCCGGTGTTAGCCTTATCCTTGGATGAGGGAGTGGCAGCCTCAGATAAGGATGGAGATGGGGCTACAGATGATGTGAGGCGAGCAATCATTTGGTGCATCTCCTCCATCTTGGTCTCAAAGGATTTCAACAAGGCTGTTTCCAACGTCTTGAGGTCATCCATTATGACCTTATCCACAGCCTCATTCCCATTCTCCTTGGTACCCATACTTCTCTTAGACGGTTAAGCCCAAATAAAGAGCCGGGGCTCTGATACCAATTGAAATGGATCGTATGGGCACCTAGAGGGGGAGTGAATAGGTGCTACTTCAAATTTTAATGTTTTTTCAATTTTAGGCTTAACACAAAAGGTAAATTCTCTAGATAACTATTTAGAAGAATTTACCTATATGCAAACCTATCTACTAGCGAGCAAGATGCGAGTGGAAAGAGGAACGAGTGAACCGTAGTGAAGCACGCGGAGACACGTTATTTGTTTTATCGCAGTTCCTTCCTTGTTAAGGGAAGTACATCTGCGTTGGAGGGGTGGGCGGTGCTAAGACCACCACGCCACAATAGGCCTCACCCTGTTCTCCGATGGATCCCGCCACCAAAGGCCTGATCCACCTTTCCACTATAGGGACCCTTCGAGGCGGGTACCGGCGCCTTTACACAACTAGCGAGGCACAACTCCACAACCAAATTGGAGGCTCCCGTAATGACAACAGGCTGCCACAAGAACAAGTTATCAATAACAAAATACAAGATCTAGATATTAGTAAGAATACTAGATCGGGGATTTCTCCAAATGAATGGAGAGGATTTGATGCGCTTGATTCGTGATGGCGATGAAGATAGTCTCCTCCTTCAATTCCCCCAAAGATCGAAGCCTTCGAGTGGTTGAAGTGGGAGATATAGAGAGAGCTCTTGCAATGGGTATGAAAATTTTCGAATGAATCAAGAGTACTGCTCGATGGGGATGAAGGGGCTTTTATACCCCCTTTCCAAACCAAGCCGTTGGATCCTTTGGGGCCGGAATATCCGGTCCAAGTGAGGGCCGGATTATCCGGCCTGGGGAAAACTCCGTCCCAGACTCGGATTATCTGGCAGAAAATCCGCCTACAGACAGAAGCTCGCGCAGGCTGGCCCTTGACACCTTCTCCTGGGGACCGGATTATCCGGCCCTAGGGGAGGGCCGGATTATCCGACTGGGGAGAAAATCCACCCCAGCCACGGAATATCCGAGGAAAATTCCGCCCCTAGACAGAAGCTCGCGCAGATGCTCTCTTGGGCGACTCCCTAGGGCCGAATTATCCGGTCCAACATGAATGCCAGATTATCCGGTCCAGGGAGAAAATCCGCCCCAGAACCAGACTGTCCGGGGGAAATCCGCCCCAAGACAGAAGCTCGCGCGCAGCCAACCCTGGCCAAGATGGTCCGGCCGAATTATCCGGCCCATGATGGGGACGGATAATCTGGTCCCCCAAACACTCAAAACTTTCCTGTAACACTTAGTGCACATTAGAAATTCCATGGTATTGTTATCTAACACGCAAAACATAGGGAACCATGAAATGTTCTCTCACTCACAGCATTAGACACAACCACTATTGAAGCAGAGTGGCTTCGTGAACTCTTGATGAACTTACCTATGGTTGAAAAACAATACACGCAACCCTTATGAACTACGATAATCAAACTATGATTTTCAAAGTAAATAGTTCTAAGGAAAATATGAAGTCATCAAGACATGTGAAGACGAGACTAAAATTTGTCAAAAAAATGAGAAACTCCGGAGTTATTGCATTGGATTATATCCAAACATCTAAAAACTTGGCAGATCCCTTCACAAAGGGTCTATCACGCAACATGATAGAAAATGCATCGAAAGAGATGGGTATGAGACCCTCAATATGAGTTCCCACAGTGGTAAACCACTCTATGTGATCGGAGATCCCGTGAATCAGAATTCGGAGACATGCTGTTGGTTAACTGAGAGAAAAGTATCCCTACTTTAATAAACACAACTCCATGAAGATGCAATACTTTCCTATTCTGCACGATAGGTTGATTTATTATCTTAATATGTTCTAAGTGGCTTATCTTAACCAGAGATGTTGTCCTGCAGAACATCCTTTGAAGAACACACCTATATGAGTTTGACTGTTAAACGTCGCAGTCTGTGAGAGTAGGGTGCTCTTTGATAAACTCATGAAAGGACATGGAGTATGACACATAAGCTCCACCCGCGGGGAAGTCCCATGGTAGCCTAGTATCGGTCAAGAAATTGTGTGAAGCTAGGTTCGTAGCAAACTTGCAGTTAAAGGCATAATCCACTGTACAAGTTGCATCCTAGTCTAACATAAAGTTCTAAGTGGAAGTTCAACTTAACAGTCTCCACTGCAGTACCGGTATATAAACAATGTTTTGAAACCAAAGGCAAACTTCATGTGCCTTTGGGATCTGGTGGAGGATTGTTGGAATTTTTGCTTAAATGGCCTAGCTCATATTTCCATTTCCATAATTCCTGAAAATCCTAGAGGACCTTGTGGCACATTCATGCATTGCAAGAGGTGGGACAAATGTTTAGTTCCACATTGCTAGTTGAAGAAAAGTTTCACCACCTTATAAGGGGGCCTCTTCCACCACTTGGTAAAAGGATAAGAAGGAGAGACACATACACGCGCGCTCCTCCTCCTCTGCCGCCCGCCCCGCCCCGCCACGCCATACGCACGTGCGTGTTGCGAGAATCTCGCCGAGCCGACTCTTTCTTTTTGTCATGCATGAAAGGACGGAATACATATACAGTCTGCGCTAGTGGAGTTTAAATACGAAGTCGGTGGGAAATGAATACGGATTGAGTGGATGTTCGACTACTGTCGACGCCTGTTCAGTTCACCTCCTGACGCCTCGTTCGTCTCCTCGCGCAGCCTATTCACCTCCTCTACTAGTGCCTATGTAAGAGAGGTCGCTCCTCTCTGTTGGACACACATCCTTGCACTCCAGTTCTAGAGCATTGCGCTTCCTACAGGATCATTCCCATCCCGTCTTGTGGCGTACACCGCGAGGCAGGACAGTAGGCCTCCGAGACCCCGCTACTTCGAGTCTTGTACGTGAGAAGGGCTATTAGCGTGACCACTGACTTCATCACGGACTCCTTCACGGATAGCGGCACCGCCGGCGCCTTTCGCAACGACGACTTCTTTCCCTACATCAAACAACCTCTTCTTCGAGGACATGGCTAACGACGGTACCAACGTCAATATGGGTGGTTCCTCTGTTGTGATGTATACCATCTTTCTTAATCTTGTTTAACTTAGTCACATAGTCTGTCGCATCTTATGGTTTGCAGTAGGTTATCCACTAAATCACATGATTAGTTTAATTTCTATTATTTTACATGTTTTATCTATCTTTCTTTTATTTTGGTTAATTCTCTTGATAAATTGCTCTTTTACTCAACAGTAGGGATCCGTCGATTCAAGATCGGAGATGATGAAAACGAAACAGATGGCAGCCGGAGACGACGAAAACGAGACAAATGGCGGCGACGGCTAGGGTGGAACCCTAGGTCGCCTCCTCCTTAGTCACGGGAGGAAACGATTTCAATAACTCGTGTGCATCTTATCAAACTCGTACGCTGAAAAGTGAAAACCCCACTGAGATTTGACAGCTAAAGTGCGAGCGAGCGTCAAGAAACTGTCAACAAGCATGCAAACGAAAAAAACCCACCGAATAACAAACCGATGTCTAATCGCAGAGTAAGCTTCTAGCGCTTTCGACGTCGGACGAGCATCAGCTGCACATCACCATACGAAATCTGTTCCGGCGGACAAGCAAGGATGAGATTCCTCATCCCTGCTGCGATCGAAACGTCTCCATATCCTCCTTTTTTCTTTTGCGCCACCTGCTAACCTTGGTTGGGTGCAAAGGAGCTTTAGTTCTTTCGGAATGTCCAAAGTACGTACCGATCATGTTAGCTGAAAGTCGGTGCCGAAAGCTCATGCCGACAGTGTGGCGCCGTCGGCGTATCGCTTCCCGCCACTGTGCGTCTGTCCAACAGTATATGCTCGGTGGTGCGGCAGTTGGCGTCCAGAGCAGGAGAGGAGAGGAGAGTTTCTCGTACACGCGGAGGATGCAACCGAACCAACTACCCGATCTTCGAACTTTTGGAGGTATCCACCTGAGCTTTCTCGTCAGATGGTACTGCTGCCTGAAGCTGAAAGTTGGGGTAACTGCTGTTGTATACTACTACCTCTGTTCCTAAATCTAAGCCTTTCTATTTCAATTTAAACTGCTAGTAGAAAGGCTTACGTTTAGGAACACAGGTAGTAGTACAAACTTGCTGCATCAGGAGGACAATAACAGCTAACTACTCTAGTAGACGAGCTTCTACCAAATACCAATCCAACTACTACTGGAACAGCACAACAAAAAGCAGAACACTACACGGCGTAACCGAGCTTGAAATGGATCTTGCCAACACAACAGGGTAATAAGAAACACAAGTCACCGCAGCAGGGGCGGACGCATCGTAATGCTTAGTGTGGGCACTGGCCCTCACTCAATATTCAATCTTACCTATCAATATCCGATAGGATTAAGGAAATGCCCCCGGTCAGCCCAGTACCCAAGCCCCCGGTCCCTCCATCCCAGCCTTGTTTCATTATTTTTCAAAGCCCGATAAAAAAAAGAATGACCGGTCAGAGGTTTGTGAGGCCAGTTTCTCAACCACGGGCCCAGGACCAATCGTGCCTATCTGCAGTCTTAGTCTCCAGGACTTTCGCGATCGATCGAGTAACGCCTGGCGAAAACTCTGCCGCTTCGTGCCTTCGTCTTCGGAGAACAGAGCAGCACAACAGGCGTCGGCGGCGGCTCAACTTCTTCGACGATCGTGGCCGCCCTCTGCCACCAGTCTGTCGTCTGCCCAGCCGGCCGGCGCCACCTCCGCCGCGGCTGCGCGTCGAGAGCCTCGTCCCCAAATATACGCCCAGGTAAATAAGCAATTATCTCATGGATAAATTAGGGCTTTTCTATTTTTAATACTCCAGTCGTTTCTATTCTGAATCTCTTGATCTTTTTCATGCAAAATCAAGGAGCGAATCCTTTCTAATACGGTGGTCCTTATTTAATTTTGTAGCACTAGTATACTACTCATGATCCAATTTTTAGCATTTGAGAATTTTCTAGCAATGCAATCCGGCTAATCTGACTGTCTGACTAATGTAGAGTCCCTGCTAATGTACTAATGTTTTTAGTTAGTTAGTTGCTTACCTGCTACTACTAGCATATGAACCGTACTCAGGACTCACTGACCTTATACTGGTAGTCTTTCAACGATTTGGCGAGGAAGAAGAAAAAGATGGAGAGGTATTTGATTAAAAGACCAGCAAATATTAACCCCACCAGCACAACTACAAATATAGAGAGTTCAACACCAACAAATATCAACCCCAGCGACAGTACCACTACAGAGAGTTCAACACCAAATGAACCAAGAGCTGCATCGAGACATAATTCTGCTGTTCCTGAACTAATTGATCTGGATAAGCTTCCTCGAGATCCATCTAAAAGGAAGAGAATGGCAGATTATCACCCCAATCAGCGCGACCAGATCAGGAGAAAGTATTTAACTTGGGGACCTCATCAGCCGCGCGGTTTTAAGTTTCCATACAAGCTGATTGGGAAGAAGAATAAGAGCAAGAGGAGATTTAATCCTGATTGGTTTGATCAGTATGCTAATTGGATAGAGTATAGCGAGAAGACAGACAAAGCCTATTGCTTATGCTGTTATCTATTCCGGGACAATGTTAAAGACAACCATCATGGGCATGATGCATTTGTAGTAGAAGGATGGAACACTTGGAAGAATTCAGAAAGATTGGTAACTCATGTTGGTGACCGCAATAGCTTTCACAATAGAGCACTAAAGGACTGCGATGATCTATTAAAACAAGATTAATCTATCCGTGCAGCCTTACATAAACAAAGTGAAATGGAAAAGAATGAGCATCTCATCCGTTTAAACGTTGCAATTGATGTTTGCCGACACTTGTTGCATCAAGGACAGTCTTTTCGTGGCCATGACGAATCAAAAGATTCTGAAAATAAAGGGAATTATAAGGAGATGATTGACTACACTATTAAGCAGAATGATGTTGTTGCCAAGGCTTTCAAAAATGCTCCGGATAATAATCAAATGACATCTCCGAAAATTCAGAAAGATATTGTTGAGTGCTTTGCAAAAGAAATGTTGGGTTATATGATGGAAGAAATTGGCAATGGTGTGTTCAGCTTATTGGTAGATGAGTGTCGAGATGTTTCCGACAAAGAAAGAACAAATGGCAGTAGTTCTCCGGTATGTTGATAAATGTGGGCTGGTCCAAGAAAAGTTTGTCGGTGTTGTTCATGTGGAGGAGACAACATCTTCTCATCTCAAGTCTTGCATAGATATCTTATTTTCAGATCTTGGTTTAAGTCTAAAGCAAGTTAGAGGCCAAGGATATGACGGAGCAAGTAACATGTCGGGTGAGTTTAATGGTTTACAAGCAAAAATTATGAGTGAGAACAAATCAGCATATTATATACACTGTTTTGCCCATAAACTCAACTTGGTTGTTGTCGCTATTTCCAAGGACATATTTGATGTCGGAGATTTCTTTGATATGATATCAGTCTTATTGAATGTTGTGGGAGCATCTTGCAAGAGAAAAGACCAACTTAGAGAACACCATCGAGAGGAATTAAGGAAAGCAATTGGTTGTGGAGAGATTGCTACAAGCACTGGACTAAATCAGGAGCTATCACTTCAAAGACCAGGAGACACTCGATGGAATTCCCATTATAGAACATTGTTGGGTTTGTCAAAGATGTTCTCATCAGCAGTTAAAGTACTAGAATATGTTGAGAAAGATGGTACAGATTCCGGAAAGAGGCGTCAAGCTAATGGTCTTCTCAAATACTTCCAAACTTTTGATTCTCCATTTTCCTTACATATGATGATGATGATATTAGCTTTCACAAATGGGCTATCAAAAGCCTTACAGAGAAAGGATAAAGATATTGTAAATGCTATTTCAGATGTGGAATCCACTAAGCGGGAACTAGAGAAGCTTAGAACAAATGAGAGGTGGAATTCTCTTATGGAGAAGGTAAGTCGTTTCTGTGAGAAGCATGACATCTCCATACTCGATATGAAAAGTGACTATGTGAACCCAAAGAAACCAAGACAGAAGACCGGCATTAACAATGAACATCATTACCGTGTTGATTGTTTCTTTGCTGTTCTGGATATGTTAGGAAAAGAGTTTCATGATAGATTCAATGAGGTAAATTCCGAGTTACTTCGATGTATGTCCGCTTTGAGCCCAAGTGATATATTTGGTCAGTTTGATAAGGAGAAGTTGGTGAAGTTAGCTAAGTTTTATCCCGATAACTTCAATCACAAAGAGATGGTGACTCTCGAGCATGAACTTGCTCTCTATATAGATAATATACTACATGATACAAGGTTCTCTAACCTGGACAATATTGGTGATTTAGCTAAACTCATGGTTGATACAAGGAAGCATCTCTCATATCCTTTGGTCTTTAGGCTTTTGAAGTTAGTACTAACACTTCCTGTTGCCACTACCACCGTAGAGAGATGTTTTTCAGCTCTGAAGATTGTGAAGAATGCTTTGCGTAACAAAATTGGTGATGATTATTTGAGCCATAGCCTGATTTGCTATGTGGAAAAGGGATTGCTGGAGACCGTTACTAATGAAACGATTGTTGACCGTTTCCATAAGATGAAAAATCGACGTGGGAGAGATGAAATGTAATGATTTAATATCTTACACTTGGTCTATTTTTATCACCTCCATTAATATTTCCATAGCTGATCCTAACATGTGTGTTCCATTTGCAGATAGCAACATTCATCTGGAATACAAATAATATTCACCATTTTGCAACCTATGAAATATTTGGATATCTGTCTTTTTGTCCAAAAAGGTCTGTTCGTTGTCATATTGCTATTGGGTGAACTATTTTATGAATTATGAGAAGACTGCTATATATATAGTTATGTGTTGATGATTTTTTTCCTTTTCAAAAAAAATGTTGGTCATTATTCTATACATGTGTGCCCCCAGTCCCTTTTTTCCCTGGGTCCGCCACTGGGCAGCGGTAACATCCAGACAAGCAAGCTGGTTTAGTTTGATCAGAACACTTCCCACCCCACTACTTCCAAAATTTACAAGAGCAGAAATAATTTACTTCGGGAGATAACTCAAGGGGTGCTAACAAGATTCTTCATCCAAGTTCTCAATCTTTAGTGTGATCAGAACACTTCCCACCCCACTACTTCCAAACTTTACAAGAGGAAATATAATTTACTTCGGGAGATAACTCAAGGGGCACTAACAAGGTTCTTCATCCAAGTTCTCAATTCTTTTACAGGAGCGAAAATAATTTACTTGGGAGATAACTCAAGGGGCACGAACAGGTTCTTCATCCAAGTTGTCAACCTCTTTACAGGACCAAATAAACCTTACTCGTGGAGGTAACTCAAGCGACACTGATAGGTTCTTCAGGTTCTGTAATCCTTGCACCGCAGGCGCCCTTCCTTTGCATAATAACTTTGCTCCTGTACAGCGTCGAGCTGGAAATCTTGATCCTCCTCCTTCTCGGGGCCTTCGAACTACTTGGTCTGCTCTTAGGTGCCAAGCTTTCAGTATGTCCACCGTTCTCCGCAGGTGTCTTGTCAGCACACACCTCGTCCCCGCAAAGATGACTGAAATGACGGCAAGGATTCAAATTGTAGAATGATGAGCTCACGATTCCTACCACTGTTGATGGACGCACTGTTTGTATAAGATCCTCTAGCTCCGAGAAACAGGCGTGGTCGGAGTATGGCAGGGTATAAGAATCCTTCTCGAATAGCTTCGGTGGTGACAAGGGGTCGTAGTCTGTTTCTATTGTGCCTATGCCCCACCCTGGCTCTCTGCATACGATAGAATTTGCTGGTGATTTACCACTGGGCTTGGCCTTTCCTTCACCACTTTTCAATAGCCAAGGGATGCCCGAAGGCATGATCCCTATGGTTGGACATACTGTGTTCAGAGCTTCAAGATTACCAACGGTCAAACTGTATCTTGGAACAGCACGGACCCTGGTCAAGCTGGTCTTAGTGGTGAAGATCTCATGATTGTCATCAATGCCTAGAAGGTGTACTGTCAGTAGGCGCTGGGGCCAGACCCAGATCTGATGAGGAAAGTGAGGAGGGAAATATTTAGCTTCCAGAAGATCAATGTGTAACGTTTATAAAGCAAATACAGTGGCAGTGTGTGTATCAAAGTTATGACAACTAAACTGAATTTTGGACTAGATGGACTGAGCAGGGGTGAGAGCTTAACACTGATACTGAAGCAAGTTTATGTTGAGTAAGAACGGCATTAGGAAAGTAAATGACATCAGAGTATGTTGACGAGTAGAACATTGAGCATGTCAAGTTAAAAAAAAACTCTTAGTACCTTTGTTTGTAGTGCTCTGGATATATGAAGCAAGAGATCTTCCTTTCCAAGAGTGTCAACACCAATAATAACTTCATGATCAGGATGAGCCCGAATAATATTAACAATCTGCACCCAGCACTAAGAAAATATTAATATAGAACATCCAATGTAGTATGCTGGATAGTACAATGGTCACATACAGTACATCCAGGGCACAAAGTTAAGCATAGGCAACTTGCTTACAGGTTGTGAATGACATCATATTGAAGGTAAATCAGTTAGCGCTAGAACTCTAGTCTATACAAGCATCCACCCTGTTCTAACTAGATAGTGTGAAAGGCAGGACAGCTAATGCTGAACATGAGGAAGTACAATAGCTTTCTAACCAAAGCCATGCTCAGTTAGTCTCTGGGCCCTTGGAGATGCAGCTGTGGAAGACAATGTATGCCACTGGTGTTTACCTTTCATAGTGACATTTTGATTTGAGTAGCATCAACAGGCTATACCAAATTTCTTATTGGAATTCTATCAGTTGCTTCATGTGAAGCGCCGAATCTAATGATGTAGTGGAAGCAACAGAATTAAACTAGGGATCTAACAGTTGCAATTGAAATCTAAGAATGGGCACCGAAAACTGCATATAGAAATGTATCTGCTCATTCTCGAGACTCCACTGCAAGAATGAGATCAGCTCCCTAAGGCACTGAGTCTTTTGGCAAAGGGATCCACAACACAATTTTACTAACAAGTTACTCGTCTTAGAAGGTAAGAGTGCACTGCTCTCAAGAACATTTCAGGCTACCACCATTGCGCCTATTGCGCATCAGAAGCTGGCACAGTCGATCGAAGCAAATCTGACCTGCTCAGCGACGACAGGACGCGGAGGGAAGTTGAGCGAGGGGTGGCAGAAGGTGTTGTCCATGTAGAGCACATCCACGCTATCCCCTGCAAGTGCGTCTAGAAGCGCCTTCTTCGCGGACCGCGCCTCCTCGCACCCCAACTCCCACCGGAAATCCCCAGTGTACAGCTTGCATCCGAGGTCGCCGCGGAAGAGGTACATGAGCGAACCTACACATACGCCGCGCAGGCACGGGTCGGATCAGGATCAGCAGCTTTTACTGAGTAGAGGCGAGCAAAGTAGCAAGGGTTTGGGAGGGATGGGGTACGTACCGGGGCAGTGGAGGGCGGGGATGGCGGTGACGTGGAGGGAGATGAGGCGGCCGGAGGTGGGGGAGGAGAGGGAGAGGGAGACGGAGTCGCCGGGGGCGATGGGGCGGAGGAGGGAGGCGTCGACCCCCGGGAAGCGGGTGGGGAGGAGGCGCGCCGTGACGGGGGAGCAGTAGAGCGGGCCGTGGCGCCACCCGCCCGCCGCGCTGAGGCCGCGAGTGTGGTCCTGGTGGAGGTGCGTCAGGAAGTAGACCCGGCTGCCGCCGCTGAACTTGTCCACGGACACCAACCCTTCGTCCATGGTTGCTTTGCCGATTTGCGCCGCCTCCCCCTCGCAGATTTGGGCGCTTTTCCGCATTTTCGCGGAGAGTGGGGGGAGGGGAAAGAGAGGAGGAGACGCGCGCCAAAACGAAAATGAAAATGAAAATGAAAATGACAACCATCCGCGCCTTTTGCAAGAGCATCGTTAGTCGGGACTCGGGACTAAATTTCTCGTTTTTTCTACTGAGTTCGTCGGGTGCTGCATGAGAGTAAAGTGGGCTTTTTTTTTTGAGAGAAGAGTAGAGTAAAGTGGGCTTAGGCCTAAGTTTGACAGGTTGTTTGGTTGTCTATATCTAGTTTTTCTGCAATTTTAGCAAGTTGTTTGGTTGACAATAAAACTGATTTTCTCTCGTTTGATGAAAAACATGCATGTTTGGATGTACTCACCACTTCTCACCGCTGGCGATGTTACCACATAATCTCTACTACTTATGAATGGGAGAACACGAACTTCTCTACAGGCACCCCGTTAAGTCCACCTGCCATAGTAGTGCTATCCGATTATCCCACTTAAATAGATCTAACGGTCTGAAATCATCTAATTTGAGGTCCTAGGTAAACTTAGCGAATAATTGCGTCGGACGCTACTTAGCCGGCTTGAAGAAATTTCCGCGATCGGGAGAAAAGTAAAGTCAGGCTCTCCCTAATCCCACGACCTCTTGCATCCCTCACCCATCGAACGAACCGTCTCGCCGCCCACCCTGCAACACCCCACGACAGACCTCGCAGGATCTCGCCGTCGACGCCCAACGGCATCGCAGCCGTCCCTGCACGCCGGCGCACTAGGCCGCCCTGCACGCAGACACCTGCGTCGCCGTGCACACCGCGGACGATGCCGACACTCCCCTGCACCTGCCATCGCCGCCGCGCCGCCCTACTATCACGCCCTCCGTCAGTCCACGCAAGAGCCTGCCCGCGCAGCCTCCATGCCGCATACTGTCCCAGCAGACCGGCGCTCCGCCAGAGGCGCTCCCACGCGAAGCAGCCTCTTCCCGGCGAACTGGCGGCTGCCGCTGCCACACTGACAGGCTCCGTTCACCGTGGTGAGGAGAATCTCTCTTAAACCAAGTTTTTCGAATGCAATTTCCTAGATCTAAGTCTTTGGTTCATACAGGAATTGGGATTGGAATCTCCAAACTCTGATATGAAAACATCACTGAAATCTTGGAATCCAGTTTCAGCTAACTTGAGAAACACGTGTATGTGGCTATGCGGTGGAAAAAATTCTGTTGATAACAGCAACTTCTCTCTATAAAATTGATCTCATAAGTAATGCCCGGCCAGCAACGTTAGTAATTTGCTTTTCTTCATTCGCAAAAAAAAAGCAACGTAATTTGTTCATATAAAGAAGCAACATCAATAGATACCCGTTGCAATTTTTCAGAAGACATCTTGTCATCTAAGAGCTATAATTTCTAAACTAGATTATCTGCTCACTGTAATTTTTCTTTTTGAGGGAGAAGCTCGTATATTACTCGTAACCACTGTTTACAATATCTCTTTTAGCAAGATCGAGTACAACAGGTGGTACTGATCCAAGACAGTAGCTACAGACGCCTGACCTACTAGCTTGCTGGGCAAGCGTATCAGCGACAGAGTTGAACTTTCTCCTAATGTGAGAAACATAGCACTCATGAAACTGCCTTCTAGCTTCATTAATCTCTTTGTAAACACTCCATAGACCTGAAATATTAGGTTCAATGCTGGTAGAAGCTGCCACCGCTAAAGAGCTGTCAGACTCCAGCGTCAAGCTAGTGACCTTCAGTTCAGCAGCCAGCTTCAGCCCGGCCAAGATTGCTCTGGCCTCCGCCTCCTCGACATCAATGCAGTCACAAATCGGGGTGCTTAGGGCTGCGAGGACACTGCCCTGATCGTTGCGGGCAACCGCTCCAACGGCTGCTTTCCCCGAGCTAGCATGGAAGGCAGCGTCGACGTTAATCTTGACCGCGTCGTTCTTTGGGGGATACCAGCGACCACCCTCTGCCTTATTGTTCCTATTATCAGCCAAACTGAACTTGTTAGTGGAAACTTGCACACTTAAAGGCAATTTACCTTTCACGTCATGAAGGTTTTCTGGGGATTCCCATAGTACCGAACCGTAAGAAAGAAGGAAGTTAGCAGAATCCAGAATAGTTTCTTTGCCATCTTCAAATATAGCATTACACCTCAAGTGCCAGGCTCTCCAAAGGAGGAGGAGGATTTTTGCTCCAGTTTCCTTATTGCATCTATCTAGCAGGACCAACAACCAATCTTTCCCAGAAAATTGGAATTTTCTTTCTGCCGGGAGATCCCAATACTCCCGCATCTTCTCCCTAAGGGCCTTTGGTTTGGTGCAGGCTACCATAGCATGATAACTAGTTTCTTCTGTCTTGCCACAAATCTTGCATGTACTCATTGTCTCCAAGGTTTTTTTTTGTTTGTTTTTTGTCGTTGCCAAGTTGTCTCGAGCTGTTCGCCACCCAAATATGCGTACCTTGGAGGGGACCGGGGCTCGCCACACAGATTTCCAAATGCACCTTGTATTGTCTGTTGCATTGCTATTGCCTGCAGACCACAAATTATAGGCCAATTTGTATGCACTTTTGACAGAAAAGATACCATTACGTTCAAAGTGCCAAGCCGGGAAGTCGATGCCTTGGCTGGAAGGCAGCTTCGTGTTAAGAATCCAGTCCACGTCCTCTGGGTAAAAAATGTTTCTTACCATATCAACATTCCAAAGAGAGCACCCATCAGTCATCAGCTGGTTTACCTTGCGGATTCTAGTGTTTGTCTTCCCTGCTCTAGGATTCATGTTGTGATTACGTGGGAGCCAACTATCACGCCAAATATTTATCTTCTCACCATTCCCAATTCTCCATATTAGACCCTCCTTGAGAAGCTCAAGGCCGTGTTCTATTCCACGCCAGGACGGCGAGGCATCTTGTCGAAATACCGTGTCGAGGAAATTGCCGCGTGGATAGTAAATGGATTTTAGGATTCGCGCACATAAGCTGTCAAGGTTGGATATAATCCTCCAGCATTGTCTGGCAAGCATGGCTTGGTTGAACAGATTCATATCTCTAAAACCAACTCCACCGAAGTTCTTGGGTTTTGTCAGGACATCCCAAGATTCCCAATGGACCTTCCTTTTATCTTTCTCCACGCCCCACCAAAAGTTTCTCACAAGGCGGGTGTAATCTTCATGAAACCCAACGGGTAATTTAAAGATACTCATAACATGATTAGGAATGGCTTGAGCCACCGATTTAATAAGCTCTTCCTTAGCTCCCATAGACGTAAACCTCTCGGTCCAATTAGAGAGTTTTTTCCTCAAACGTTCCTTGGAAGGTTGGAACTTTTCCTTTTTCATGTGGCCCTCTGGAGTAGGCAGACCAAGATATTTGTCTTCGAACTCTTCTCGTTCCACTTCCAGGATGTTCCTGACCGCAGCTTGTTGTTGAGATGGACAACTGTCTCCAAACATTATGGAGCACTTACTAGCACTGATAAGCTGACCCGAACCCCTCTCAAAAGATTCAAGAGATGATTTGATAACCTTTGCTTGGTTCACATCTGCTCTGAAGAAAAGGATACAGTCATCAGCAAATAATAAGTGCGAGATACCAGGCGAAGTACTACAGATCTTGAGTTCAGCTAGAGCACGGTCATGGATCTCTTTCTGAATTCTCTTAGATAGGCAATCAGCCACAAAAAGGAAGAGGTAGGGGGATAGGGGATCCCCCTGTCTCAACCCTCTGGAAGGGGTGAACTCCTCCGCTAGGTTTCCATTGACTTGAACGCAGAACTTAACGGAGGTGACGCAGGCCATAATCCACTTAACCCACTTATCATCGAACCCCCATTTGAGCAGCAGCCTTTCAAGGAACGACCAGTCTACCCTGTCATAGGCTTTGGACAGATCCAACTTATAGGCACAATAAGCGTCATTAGGCTTCTTATTCCTTTGTATAGCATGGAAACATTCAAAAGCAATCAGTGTGTTGTCCGATATGAGTCTCCTCGGAATGAATGCACTCTGGGTTTCACTGATGAGACCATTTAGAAACAGTCTGATTCTATTGACCAGACATTTAGAAATGATCTTGTAGATTACATTGCACAGAGAGATAGGTCTGTAATCTTTAAGATCACAAGCTCCATAGGATTTTGGAATCAGTACTATCTTGGTCATATTGATCCCTTCTGGTAGGATACCATCTGTAAAAAACTTCTTAATAGCTGAGCATGTTTCAGATCGAAGTAATGCCCAATTTCTCTGGAAAAACCTTGCTGGGAGGCCATCAGGGCCTGGCGCCTTGTGCGGTCCAATCTGGAAAAGTGCATCACCGATCTCATTATCCGTGAAGTCGGCTGTAAGGTGTTCATTAATCTCCTCAGTCACAACCGGATCAATGACGTCCAGAATGATTGAGGGATCCACTCCCAGATCTTCCTTAAACAGAGCATCAAAGAAGAGGTGAGTCATCTTTATTATCTCATCTTTATCTGTTTCAAAGGTACCATCACTCTTTTTTAGTTTCAAGATTTTATTCTTCTTGTATCTTCTAGAAGCTTTGTGGTGGAAGAACTTGGTGTTACAGTCCCCCTCTTTCAGCCATTCAACTCGAGACCTTTGTCTCCACATAATTTCCTCTCTAAGGAGAAGCTCATCTAGTCTAGCAGAAATTTTCTTTACCTCTCCTTGATTCGCAAAGTAGTTTCTACTCTGTAAAAGTTTTCTTTCTCAGTTGCTTAATATCTTTATTAACTGAGCCAAACACACTGTTGTTCCAGCTGTTCATCGAGGCCATGGTAGCCTTAAGTTTCTCACGGATGTCAGCTAGATTAGTAGCTGGGGCATGGTGAGACCATACCTCATTGATCTGATCAAAAAGGGACTCGTCCCTTTCCCACATCACTTCATACCTCGGACCAGATTTTAGCCTGTTATTGTTCTTTTTGTCTTCCTTTAGAGAGATAAGAATTGGAAAGTGGTCTAAGCGTGACGAGACTAGGTGCTACACCGTCGCCTCTGGGAAAAGAGTAGACCACTCCGGATAGGCAACAACACGATCCAACCTGACACGGACATTTTTGGAACCCTGCTATTTGTTGTTGTATGTCCAAGGCTAGCCACGGAACCCAAGGTCATGGAGATTACAGTAACCAAGGGTATCACAGAAAGCAGCCATCAGCCGTGTACTCCTGCTCCTCACAGAAAATTGCTCAGATTGGAACATGGTTTCGTTGAAGTCACCACACATCAACCAAGGCTCGCTGGATTGGGGTTTTATTCTCCTTATTAGTTTCCAAAACTCATGTCTATCACACGGACGAGGTTCTCCATACACAAAGGTAGTTCTCCACTTTATTCCAAACTGATCAAGAACAATTACATCAATGTGGTGAGGACCATAGTTGATCAGATCAATCTTGATATCAGAGCTCACGAAGAGGGCAATCCCTCCTCCCTTTCCTTGTACACACACCGGGAGGCAATCACTAAACCCGGCACGCCTACAGACATTCTCCACACACGCTTTATTTTGCCTAGTCTCTGAAAGAAAAACCAGGCTGGGCGTGTGCTCCTGCACTAGGCGGCAGAGCTCTTGCACTGTCCGAGGCTGCCCAAGGCCTCGACAGTTCCAAGCCAGGATCCTCATTTGGTCTGCCTGGCACCCTCATCAGTGCCTGGCTCTTTGTTTGTTGTGAGGTCAGCTGCCTTTCCTCCTGCTAGTTGATCTTCTGTCTCATTCTTTTCTCCTAGGTTACTGACTATATATGTGCTTTGTGCCTCTACTTCCCCATGTCCCATTACAAATTTCTCTCCTTCACTCTCAACTAGCAAGCCAACGTCCCTACCCTCCACCTCCTTGACCCCTAAATTTCCATTGTTGTCTTCATCCCTTGGCTGTTGCAGCACATCCTTTCCCAAACACTCCTTGAGCGAAGGGACCAGCATGATCCTTCGCTTCGCTGGAGGGGGCGCACTTGTGTCTTCATCCTCCTGTCTATTTCGCAGATCCCCCAAAACAGAGTTCTGGGTTGTCTGCTTGACCTTTAGGTTGCTCTATGCTTCATTATTGTCCCTGGCCCTTCTCTTCCATGTCTCCCTTTTCTTAGAGGTGGGGGCGACAGCAGCAACGTGCTCATCAGCAACCACCTCGTCGGATTGAGGTTGTAGGATAAGATGGAAGGAGGCCACCGAAGGCGTCGGCGAGCCAGACCCCTCATTCTCCTGTCTTGCAGGGATGGCCTCCTTAACTGAGAGTTTGCCCACCTCCTCGGCGACGATAGCAATGATCCCTTCTTGCTGGTTGTTGGCGTTGTAGATGTTTGGGGTTGGGGCCACTTGGGGGCGCCACGGGAGGGCAGGCGGAAGGCGATGTCGAGCCTGATGTCCCGTGGTGGCTGGAAGGTACCAGCAGCGAGGATCATCGGGGTGTGTAGGGGGGACCCCAAGCTCCTTGTCATAGTTCTTCTTCCGTTGGTCCATCGGGAGGCTGCAGTTCTCCTCGCCATGCCCGATGATGCCGTAGCAGAGGCAGAAGTTTGGCAGCCTCTCGTAGAAGATGGAGACAATGCCCTACTTGTCGGCAATCTCATCCATCAGGGGAATCCACCGCCGGATGGGCTGGTCGATGGCGATCCAAACCCTGGCTCTGAGAAATTTCTCGCAGATATCGCCACGAGAGTTATTATCGATGGTAATAAGGGAACCAATTTTCTTACCCAACTCCCTGGCGAGCTCCTTCGATAGCAAGTAGAAAGGGATGTCCTTCAACTGTGCCCAAATGGGGATGGATGTGAAGGGCACAGTCGTTGGGTCATCCCCTTCCTTCAGGGCCTCCACCATCACTGCTTCATCTCTGTATCGCCACGGCCCTCCTTTGATGACATGGTTGAAGTCGCCCTCCTCAGCAAACTCCAGGACGAAGCGGCTGCCCTCGATAGGATTGGACTCCATGAGCCCACGCAGTTTCCAGACTCTCCTCATCGTGTCCATCAGCTGCTTGGGGGTGACAGACAACATCGACAGGAAGATGCCAACGGCGAGGAACCGTGTACGCACAGCTCCTCTGGCCTTGGCTATGTTGACGATGACGACCTGTTTCTCCCGCTCTGTGCCTAGCTCTTCCAGAAGCTCCTTTCCCTTGCACCGACAGGAGGGAACCGCCTTCTCCCTCCCCTCACCGATGATCTTGGTCGGTCCCCCCTACACACCCCGATGATCCTCACTGTAATTTTTATAAGTTGTTTAATTTGCATTTACCATGGAAATGCTTTACATCATCATGGAACATACCCACATCGGGTTTTTTTTACACTAAATGTACGCTTCAAATGGAAAAATAATGCTAATGTTTTAGTAGCTCCACGACAACACATAATTGGATGGAATTTTGGTATTTTTACATATATGTATGCTTTATGCACAGCCAGTCTTCAAGTTTAACTCGGACAGTATATTTATTGCATTGCCGGTTGGATTAACGCTGTAAAAAGTTTCATGTTCAGGAGCACTTCGGCTTCATTAATCCCTATTACCCATGATTAGTTGGTTACTCAATTTTTTTCATCTAGAACCTATGTGTGTTATCGTGCCAAACACAAGGTCCTACATTCTTTTGCATGTGTTCTGCTGCCACCTGTCGTCACGATCTTGTTGTGAAATTGGCAGAGGAATTGTACTGTTTTGATGTAGTGACAGAGCCATCGGTGCCAAATTACTCCTATAAACAGCCGTGGGCAACCTGCCTCCTCAGCAGTTTCGGCGTGCGCATGCCCGGCAGCCCTCCGATTTATGTGTTACAGTAAATTTCCTCCCTCACTTTTCATCTCAGCCGTTGCATCGGTAATAACTTTTTTTACTTCTCGTCTGACTAAATGAGGCCTACGACGACTGGGACCAGGCGCGTGTGGGGCCAGCAAACAGAGGCAGTTACTCTGCTCTTTTGCGTAGGCTTTCTTCCCCGTCCTCGTCTGGGCAGGTGGAAACCTAGATCGAGGAAACCACTCCCCAATCCCGTCGTCTCCTCTCATCCTCAATCCATATCTCCTCTCCTTCTCCACAATCCGCCGGGTTGCCTTCCTTCTCCCCCAATCTGTCGTGATGGCTTCTCTCCTCTTTGCAGCGCCACGCGAGGCAGCTAAGGACCGACATCAGCGCAGATGCGGCAGGCCATGGGTGGGAGACGGCGGGGCGACGGCGGCACAGGAGAAGTGGCTGGGCGGCGGGAGGACGGCGGCTCAGGATGTGGCTGGGCGGGCCGAGCGACGGGATGATGGGTGTGGTAGGAGGATGGTGCGAAGGGCGGGGGTGGACGAGGTAGAGGCTCACAGGGACGCGGTCGCCGGTGAGGCGCAGGACGTGACTCGAGGTCAAGCGGCAGCTGCAGTTCGTCCAGGTTTGCTTCTCTCTCGCTCTGCTCTACTCGGCGCAGATGCGACAGGCCGTTGGTGGGAGGTGGCCGGGCGACGACGACGCAAGAGAAGTGGCTGGGCGGCGGGAGGACGACGGCTCAGGATGTGGCTAGGCGGGATGACGGGGTGTGGTAGGAGGATGATGCAACGGGTGGGGGTGGACGAGGTGGAGGCTCGCAGGGACGTGGTTGCCGGTGAGGCGCAAGAGGTGACTCGAGGTCAAGCGGGAGCTGCAATTTGTCCAGGTTTGATTCTCCTTCTCTCTATCCCCCTCGCTCTACTCTACTCTCAGTCGGCAGCTGCAGTTCGTTCAGGCTCATTCAGGTTTTCTTTGGCCGCAGAAACGGCGGAGGAGGTTAGTGGGAGGGGAGCCTAGACTCCTGGGAGCGCCGGCCTTTCTGATATCTATCTCACGATTGTTGCCCTTGTGGTTGTTTCATGAGACTGCATGTTTCAATATGTAGATGACGGTAGCGTGTGAAAATTTCAGCTGTACTTCTTTAACTTATCACGTTCGGTGTGAACATCCAGTGAAGAATATGGAGTTTGCTTAGGTTATTATTTTCTCAAGCAAGTGGATGGTTATTTCTGCTACTTCATGTTTTTCTAAAAAGAAATGTGTGGCAATATTGGCCTTCTCGGGAGTTGTAGTTCTGCATCTCGTCGCTTTTGTTCTCTCAACTAAATGTTAGATGATTGGAGCTTATGATGATTTCTGAAAATTGTTGCAGTGTTAAAGGAGATGCACCCAACTAGTTATTTTGGAAGGAGTTGATGGTGTTGTTTTCAACTCAGGATTTACAGCTCCCTATCATCAGCGAGAGAGAGGCTGAGAATGTTGGTGCTCCATGTTGTTGAATTCTTGAATAGGTGACCACCCAATCATGGATGACAAGTGATGTGTTGCGGAAATTTGAATGCCACCGTAAGAGAAAGTGAGTAGTACTACATGATCGTATAAGTTTGTTGTTTACCTATGGTCTAGAAAGAGCATACGATCAATTAAATGTAAATTGTTGGATTGGTTTTCATTGCAGCCATGAATATTTTTATCCATGACGTGATATTTCAGCTGGAGATTAGGTAATGACAATGTCTTCGCTTAAGGATATGATGGGCCTACTTTATGATCAAAGAGAAAAGAGACAGGAAGGTGGCACAACATGCACGCACCTAAAAAGGTATTTAACCGTGCCACTATCATATAGAAATCAATATTCACCACTTTACTAGCTTATAGAATGATGTGTATTTCCTATGCCGGTGTTCTCCTTTTGTAAGCAAAAAAGGGGTAAATGGGAACTTCTTTGTTTCTCTATTGCGATATATTAATGGAGCACTGCAGGTTTAACTCTGCCTTAGTACTTAGGTTACGACATTCGGGCAACAAGAAATGCAGAGTGGAGAGTGGACAAATATTCGACAAGAGCACAAGAGGATTTGAGCATGCTTCTAGGCCAGAAGCATCATGATACGTTGCAAACGTATCTATAATTTTTGATGTTCCATGCTTGTTTTATATCTACTTTCTTATGTTTTGTTTATACTTTGGAGTACTTTTACACATTTTCTGGAACTAACCTATTAATAAGTTGCCACAATTTCAGTTGCCTGTTTTCTTCTGTTTTTGGTTCGAAAAGTCAGAAAATGAATATTCTCGGAATTAGACCGGACAAAAGCCAGCCTCCAGCCACGAAAAGTTTCGCAGCGCCGCCTCCACCGAAGGGGAGATTCGGGGGACAGAAAGTCTCTGTTCCGGCACCCTGCCGAGACAGGAAAGTGCCCCCGGAGCCATCTCCATCGATCTCCACCACCATATCCATCGTCGTTGCTGATTCCCATGATGATGAGAGAGTAGATCTACCTCGAGGCTAAGGGTTCTACCGGTAGCTAAATGTTCATCTCTCTCTATGCATGATCATATTATGATCATGAGCTTTGTAATCAAGTAGATCTAACTTGCTACTCAAGTGCTTTAATAGATCTCCGGCTCTCCCCATGTGTGTGAAAGTGACAGCGTGTACACCATGATGGCACTTAGGCTAGAGATTACAAATACTTGTTATGAGTTATATTTGGAGTTGGATGTCTCTATGAAATTGTGGTGTTTGTTGGAACCATCTAGTGCTCAAGGTGATAGTGTGGGGTTATCTAGATGGGAAAAGCGAACTTTGAGGTGTGCTGTTATAGCCCTACCATGGATTAGAGTGTCCAACCGGAGAGTAGTTTAGAGTAGTATCATAAAGAGAAGATATTTATATGAGAGTGTTCATTAGTGAAAGTATGATCCCTAGGCCTTGTTTCTAAGCATTGAAACACCGTTTGCAACTAGACCTGTTACATGTTTTATTGCTTCCATCTTTATTTTAGATTGCCTTTAGTCTCTTCCTACCCGTCAAGCTCTTTTCTGGCACCGTTACCACTTATAATTATCCATACCACTTGTATTTCACTATCTCTTCGCCGAACTAGTGCACCTATACACCTGACAAGTGTATTGGATGTGTTGGAGACACAAGAGATTTCTTGTATCTTGATTGCAGGGTTGCTTGAGAGGGATACCTTTGACCACTTCCTCCCTGAGTTCGATAAACCTTGGGTAATCCACTTAAGGGAAACTTGTTGCTGTTCTACAAACCTCTGCATTTAGAGGCCCAACAACTGTCTACAAGAATAGAAGTGTGTAGACATCACATCACCTCTTAACTTTGCAGGTATGTGGTCGCAGGCGTCATCATGTGATTTTTATCCAGAGAGACAATGATCTGCATTTACCAGGTCAGGCCAAAGAGCAGCTAGCTTGGCTGCAGGCATACTAGCATGCCCAGAATTGAAGTGCTGAAGTTACATTTCCTCTCCTTATCAGGGAGCATTTAGAATTTATTTACTTATCTACGTGTAAAAGAGTAGGCAAAGCATTGAGAGGGAGGTTTTCGTCAAGCAATCCAAGAAAAAATTACCATCGTTGTTGTGATTGTGAAGGCACAGTGTCCCTGTTTCAAGTTTGTCTAATATGATTCAGGTTCCAAGCTGAAGATGATGTTTCCTTTCTAATATGAACCTGAACGTTGCTTCGTCTGCTGATGAGATCGCTCTGAGGTATAAAATCCATTCCCCCACCTTCATACTCATGATGTTTCCCTTTTGTGCAATTGTCCACGAGTTCTGGTTGATGTTTATTTTCCATTACACATTTTGTTCATAAAACTCTAGCAGAAGGGGGTGCTCCGCATTTTTATTTTGATCAATAGGAAGCCCTTAGCCGCTTCAATGAGATACATGTCAAATTATCTATGCTATTGGTTCGCTCCCTATGTTCTTTAACTAGATTTTGCGTACCTTTGTCATGGAAGTGGATCAGCAAAATTGGTGTGATTGGAATATAAGGTCTGAGTTTGGTTTCTCTGAAATCCATAGCCCGCCCTTTATCTTGCTCTTGTTCTTTGGGTGTGATTGGAATGATGTCATATTGCCTTGCACAAGATTCATTTTCTTATCTAATTACAGTCTGTTGTTCAGATGGAATGATGGCGTTTGGTACTTTTGTTCAGTTTGTACTGTATTTTGTGATTGATGTACTGATAAAGTGTATGATTTACTATGTTGAGGAATAAACATTGTTCAACAACACATATTCTAAGACGCGTTTATGGACACGCAACTAGCGTTCGCATTCGGCACTGAATGAGAAAAAGGTTATTCAAGATGTCGTAGGTCCAGGTATGTGTTTGATTTCTCGGTACATTTTATACTGAAGTCACCTTCATATTCTAAGTGCCCTGTGCATATAGATTTATTAGTAGTGCAACGTCAGCCATTTTGAACATGAAAAACACAAAGAATTTAGGTTATTCTTTATGTTGTTTATTCCTAATTCTTCATGAACTAAGTGTTATTGGGTACCAGAGAGTCATGTTGCTCATCCAAATTAAGTATAGCCTATATTTTTTCTTTGGAATAACATGTATGCTTCTTCAAGTTGTTCTATTTTATAGGTTTTTTTGGCAGAAAAACGAATGCGTAATCTTTTAAAACTAATTCATTTCCCCACTTCATAGATTTCCTCAAATAATATTACCATTACTGCATTATAACTTTCTGTAGAGCATGTTACTGCTTTTCATGCCTCATGTTCAGCGAGAGTAATCAATACGTCTTCCCCAAGATGTTTTATACACCCTCTGTCCCAAAATATGTGTCGCAATCTTGTATAAAAATGGATGTATCTAGACACAAATGTGTCTAGATACATCCATATTCAGATAAAGTTGCGACACTTATTTCGGAACAGAGATAGTAGATGATAATTTTTATCAGCTACATTTGCAATTATTGAAAGTAGTGCCTGTGCTGATTTAGAGCTTGAGTTGGTAGTTGTCCTTTTTCGATTTATATGCGGCATTTTATTTTATAGAAAAATGAGTTACATGTTTTTTCCTGTTTGGGTTTAGTTTCCCTTCATGCCTCATTGTACTATTGATTCTTGCTGTAATAAAGTTTCGTCACCCTACAGTAGCTTGGTTCCCAATTTGTGACTTTCTTTTTATAGTTCGTAGAAACTTGTTATATAAATGGAGCATGTTTAAATGTCTATACTTGCTGAATCACTCCACAAAATCACTATTTTTTTAATGAGAAGTTAGCAATATATAATGACGAGCAGCATGGCAGTGTATACGTTTCATAAAGCAACTAGGTTTGTTTTTGGACTATGTAAATCTGATGAAAGAACAGTGTAAAGGTTTCATATGTAGTACTAAGCAAACCTGATGCAACAACATTGTACCTTTAAGTATAGTTATTCATTTTAATGTGTCTAGGCCAGGTGGAGTAATACATTCTTAAACCTTTGTGGACTACCGGCGAAGCAGATTTTGCTTGTTCTTACACAAAAGTTTACTTTGCTTGGTGGCAACATTATTTTGTCTGAAAAATGGAAAATGATGCATGGCTATATTTTTCTTTGCAAAGCAAATGTATTTAAACACCTTACAAATTTTCTGCTTTTGATACTGACCCTGATGCGTTGTACTAAAACGTGCGTTGTACTAAAAGGAGATAAAATATATGGCTAACGGCCTCAGTTGATCATTTGCACCCGTGGTGCAATATATATTATCATCATTCTCGAAAGTTTTTTCTATAAAATTGTTCAAACTTTACATTGTTTCGCTTAAATCATATTATATGTCTTTTTTTCAATGAACGAGGGTGGTATAACATAGCCAAGCAGATCAGATGCAAAAGTCCGTTCTCACAATAAATTAGCACCTAGGCATCGATTCCCCAATTCTAATCAATAATCAAACAATGGATGACACAGAAGCGTATCTTTAAAAAACGATCGCATTCCTTCCGTTTCAGGAAAAACAACTTAGAGTGACATGTATCGATCGATGATAGGTTTTCTTATCTCTAATCAAAACAACTATTCCTTCAGCTATAGTTGTATGTGCAGGTTACATACAAGTTACTCAACATGGTTCGGTTTTAGATGATTAAATCTATGGCTAAAATACTGTCTCGCTTTTGGCCTCGGCGCCCGTGGCGCAACATGTCATCTAGTAGTCTAATTGCAGCTTTGGCGACGAACAATATGTAGACAGGAAAGATGAACGACTTTCAGTAACTTACACCATCCAATCCCAATCTTATAGTTTTCCTTATTTGTTTCATTTTTCCCATGATGGCATGCCCACGAACTATTTAACAAAACGCAAATAATGGTATCTCTACTCAGTCTATAATCATATTATACAATGTTCTGTAAACTACACTTTTTTCCATTTTGTTGTTACACTTTTTTTCAGACAGCTGAGGATGTTATTGTAGCTTGCGATGTAGAGCAAAAACAGGAGGTTCATGCTAGAGTTCAAGGTTGTATCTTTAGCTGAGCTCTCTATTTTTTAACATGAAACTAAGTCTTGATCGCTTTGATTATTTCTCTTGTTAGCCAAGGTTATCATGTCAGAAATGATCTCATGATTGGCAGAAAACTCTTTATTGCATGATTGTATAGACCTGCATCGCATGTGCACATGCACGGTACCATGATCATCTTCCTAAAATCACACAAGATTTCCCTATGTGTAATCCACCCTCATAGAAATGGAAGCAAACCATCACACCTTGCGGCTCATCCCAAAATCTTGAAGGTCAGCTACGGATCCATCAGCGCAAATTTAGTACAAAAGCATCAGCGCAGAGATCCATCAGGTCCAAGCCACAAGAATGAGCGCGGTCGATAATTGGCGAAGGAACTCGACTCTAGAAAAACCATAGAATGGTTCTTTCTGATGGCAGGTTCCATATGTGATGGACTCTAGCTTGATATTCTAGGCTAATTTCGACAGGCATCCGCTTTACAAGATTGCATAAGGATGATGGAAGCGATAGTTTTGTGGTGTGTTCTTACTATTTTGTACTTCGTGTCACAAAAGATCCATATATGTTGTTATTTATTCTAGCTTGCCGATACTTGGACTCCACAATGATGGATGGTGCTTGATGTTAAACATTTTCATTTGAACTTGCAAGTGGGCCATCTAATAGTTATAAACATCTGTTGTTCCACAAAAGGTATTGTCTCATTCAGCTTCACAACATTGAGAAAGCCCAAACTACAATAAAAGCATTGGATGAAAGCCCAACTCTTTTTCTTAACAAATAGTTAATAAAATGTAAGTTGACTACCTTTACTTCAAATGTTATAGTTCCACAATCTAAGATGGATTTTGTTATACAGTGCTCTTGATGTTTGAAATATGTCTACACATTCTTCCTTCCACGGCATTGTGCATGATACAAGGAATGACTTTGGGAGCTTGCTTGAAACTACAAAAATAATTTGCTTTCTTTTCTTCTAGCTTTGGACATTCTCCTTGTTAACGATTAATGTGCTGAGCGTTGGATCGAAAATTGAAATATAAGTTACTGATCATGTTCCCTATATACAAAATCTGCTAGAAAAGTTATGCTAATTGAGTTTGAAGTCTCATTGGTTTAGACTCTAGCTTCCAATATAGATAACTTAATAAAACGCTGGTCGGATACTATACCTCTGGCTAATATGCATCAATCTTACTTTATTTCTCTTGATATTTACCGGAAGTTCTCTTATTCAGTCCTCAGCCCAACGTTTGACAAAATAAAATGTGTATATCCTTTTCTTTGTTTCAATAGTTTATTATGGCACAAATTAATTGTGAGAAATCTTTGACTAGACAAATTAGTTAAATTATCACAAGTGTCGCGTGAGACATATCAGCTTCACTGGATTTGAAACGATCCAAATGAGCACTGGAGAACAAGACTTTCGAGAATGATATGATGTACTAGACGCATTTTGGATTATCTGTACTCATCGATACTCTGTTTTGTTGTATGCTACAACCATATATAAGAATATTTCACCAGCCTACTCTTTGAATGTGATTACATGCCTGCAATGGGAGAGTCTCAATGCATGTGCGCATAATCACACACCGACTTTCTGTTATACATTTAGCAATTGCAGGTAGATGAGGGAGGGAAAAGATATGCCTGCAATAAGATGCTTGAGTTGTTACTGATGGATTGCAATCTTGTACTTTTGTAGAACTTATATTCACATAGGATTGAAATCTTTTACCTTTTATGGACAAGAAATATCATGTTCAGGAAGTTACTTTAGTTTTGGATTTAGTCGGATTGCAAAGAAGTTATTGCAGAGTGTAGTCTGCAGCATAAAGGCTAGGACAAAAAATGATGATGCCATACGATGTATCATAAGTTGCACAAAACACACATTTCGTCGTAAAACATGATCTCTATTTTTCATTGCAACAATGGTACATTTAGTGGTATTTTTTTGGTTGCTTCAGTTATTGGTTAAATTGTAACAAACCTTCTGAGTTCAAATGTACGTGTCAGATTGGGTCGTGCATTGCACGTGCAAACTTACTAGTACCAAATAGGCAGAATACTGAAATAGCAGTTTCAAACAAGCGGTAAATTAAACTACCAGTACCAAATTACGACCCTAGCTACTAGCAAATATGAGTTCACGATAATGTTACCTAGCTACTAGCAAATGCAAGTTCACCACAATATTACATAGCTACTAGCAAATGACAGTTTGACACCCACATCAGGGGTTGTTCATGGAACACAAGGATGAATAGAAGATGTAAGTAAAATGTTTACTACACTAATAGATTACTAAAGAATGGATTTTTTAAAGAATGCCAAATATTTGATGATGGTGATCCACTTCAAAGTGCAAGTCCAAAGGTATTAGTATTTGACTATATACGCTTTGTACTATGTGTCATGTGAATGACACCACTATTGATGTTGATAGATTCTTTTAAAAGAAAAGAAATTGCTGAAAGAGAATCTATAAAATATTTGTCAGAAAATAAAAGATTGGAGATGTCCAACTTAGGCATATAGAAGATATACATGTTATGGTTGTATTCCTTGCTTGTTAAACAATGTGGTTCTCCGGTATTGGATACCGAATTGGTTGGTATGCTATGTCATACAGGACAACGTAATTCATGAACTACAATGGCCTAAGTAACTAGCAAGAGAATAAGTGATGATGTTCATCAAAAACAAATAAAGTGTTATTGTGTTTTTCGTTGACATCAAACCTAGCCTTCAAGATTTGTTATTTTGTTCCGGTATTACGAGAACAATGGTTGTTCAAATAATAACCGTATTCCATAAAGGATGGATGAACTTTTACAAGTCTGGTGGGAGAAATCACATCCATAAACACTATTGCTAAAATGTCGCAAGACAAATGATTGAAAGATCACTTATGAAGTGACATCGCTGTTTAAATTATATTTGAAAGAAAACATGAAGAAACTCCATGTTGATGGAATTTTTGAGTCTTTGATTTTGATCAATTGACGCATGTGAGACTTTCCTCGAGATAATTGAAACTCCGTCCATAGGCCAGATAGGAACGGATGACTAGCTTATTGGAAATTGTGCATGCTGATGTGCATAGTCCATTATGTGTAGCCATATGCGATGGATCTTTTTGCTTCATATGCTTTCTCCGAAAATTTGAGTGAACATATCTGTATATTTACTTAATAAGGAGGAAGTATGAAACATTTGAAAGTTGTTCAAAGACTTTCAAGATGAAGTTGAAAATCATTGTAACAAGAAAATAAAGAGTTTATGATTCGATCATAAAGAAAGATGTTTGAGTTACAAGTTTAGCAAAACACCTAATATTTGAGGAATCGTTCCATGGATTTGCATTTCCCAAAACACCATAGGAATATGGAGTGTTCAAGATATGTAATGAAACCTTGTTTGACATGGTAAGATAAAAGGTGTCATTTATAAAACTGCCATTATATATTAAAAAGATTAAAGCTTTAGTGACTACCGCTTTTACACTGAAAAGAGCATCGTGATCCGTTGAAATGACACCATATAAGTCATGGTTTGGGATAAAACCCGAATTGTCTTTTCTTAAATTTTGGTATGTTATGCATAAGTAAAATGTTTATAACCAAAGTCGGATAAGCACGTCTTTGTAGGTTATCCCAAAGAATTTGTTGGGAATTTCTCCATAACACCGAGGACAAAAGAGTTTGTTACTTGGAACGTCAAGTTTCTTGAGAAGGAATTTTTCGTGAAAAGTTAAGTGGGAGGACAATAGAACTTTGATAAGGTTGTTGAACCTTGGCTATATGTGCTAAGTAGCGCAGTGCCGGAAAATGTCCAGGTGACGGCCGCAATGCTCATGGCTCTCGTGATTACAAAAGGTGTGATCTCGGAGATTAGAGTTCCTATAGAACCGTGTGGGTCGGTAAGAATCAAATAGTAAGATTTGATAAGCAAGTCGTTATTGTTTTGACAATGATGAACCTACTACATGCAAAGAAGCGATAATGGGCCCTGACTCCATAAAAAAAATGACTAGAAGTCATGGAATCCGTGATAGTATCCATACACGAGAAATCAAGTTTGTGAACTTTGAAGACCCTCCGGAAAGGCGTGAAGACTATCGGTCGTGTTTGGATCTATAAAGAAATAGACATGGATGTTTCAAATCTATGAAATAGTCGACATGTCGGAAATAGTTTACGACAATGTTCAAGGGATTGACTATGATAAGATTTGATCTTTCATAGCGATATTTAGTCTGGACGGATTAATGTAGCAACCACTACATATATTTTGGTATATGGTAGTTGAACAAACAAAACAAGTTCTTCTAATAGAATGGTTACCTAGGACGTGTACATGACACGATCCAAAAGGTTTTGTTGATTCAAAGGATGCTAAAAGAGTATGCAAAACTTCAATGGTTGAAGTAAGCATAGCGGAGTTGGAATCTTCACCATGATGAAACTGTTAAAAGAGTTTAAATTCATCGGAGATGATGAAGATGCTTGCATTTGCAAGAAATTAAGTGGGAGCGCTGAGACATATTTCTAATACATTATGTAGAGGACATATTGTTGATTGGAAATGATGTATCTTGTATTGACACAGGCTAAGAATTTCATTTCGATGAAAGACTTAGGCATAACCCAAGAATTAGGCATCAATGTCTATATGCATAGATTGAGGCGCTAATATGGTGTTGCCAAATGTACATAGATAAGATGTTGAATGAGTTCAATATGGAAACAACAAGAAAGGTTCTTGACGCACGGAAAGGACTAAATCAAGATTCGAGTGTGTTGACACGAGATTCAAGTGTTTTTGACACTTGGTGAAATTACAAGAATATTTTGATCAATCATTCTTTGAGATGTACACATCCAGATATGTCCTATGCTCTAAATGTTATGAGCATATACCAGAATGATTCATAAGATGATCATTGGACAATAGTAAAGATATTCTTATGAGCTTTGGAAGAATTAATAATATACCATGTATAAGTGACAAATAGTTAAAGGTAGTTCATTGTAAAGCGTTACATTGATACTAATTTTGTCACAAGATACAAATTTATCTCAATTTAAACTATGGGTGGCACAATGTAATGGAAAGGAAGTTCCATAACGGATTTGGTTGAGTACCAAAGTTAAAACATTGTAACAGATACTACAACAAAAGGCTAAGTATATGACTACTATTGTAGCAGTAAATGAGGGCATTTGCGTCAAGTAGTTTGTTATCAAACTAGGTGTGGTTCCTAGCGGGCTAATACTATGAAGATATATTGTGTGACAATAACATCAACATATTTTGAGCCGAAGGAACTAAAGGTCTCACCAAAGGACCAAATTTATACAATGCCATCTCATTGGAGAATGAGTAATGCGTAGAGATGCAAGGACATGCAAATACACACGGACCTGGAAATGTCAGATCCCAAGATTATGTTTACCACTAGCAATAGTGTCTATACAACACCAGAAAGCCATAGGTGTTGAATGCACAAGTTTTTAACTAGATTATTGACTCTAGTGCAAGTGGGAGACTATTGGAGATATGCCCAAGAGGCAATAATAAAGTGGTTATTATTATATCTTTATGTTTATGATAAATGTTTACATCCCATGCTATAATTGTATTAACCGGAAACATTAATACTTGTGTCTTTTGTAAACATAAAAGAGTCCCTAGTAAGCCTCTTGTTAAACTAGCTTGTTGACTAATGGATGATCATGGTTTCCTGATCATGGACATTGGATGTCGTTAATAGCAAGATCATATCATTAGGAGAATGATGTGATGGACACACACCCATAGTAAGCATAGCATAAGATCAAGTCATTAAGTTCGTATTGCTGTAAGCTTTCAAATGCATAGTAACCTAATCCTTCGACCATGAGGTTATGTTAATCACCATCACCGGATGGATACTTTGATGACATCAAACACCGCTTCGTAACTGGGTGGTCATAAAGGTGTCATTGGGTATTCTGAAAGTATGTGTTGAAGCGCATGAACCAAGATTGGGATTTGTCCATCCATATGACGGATAGATATGATCTGGGCCCTCTCGGTGGAATGTCATCTAGTTAGCTTGCAAGCATGTGACTAGGTCACAAGGGATGACATATCACGGAACGAGTAAAGAGTACTTGTCAGTAACGAGGTAGAACTAGGTATGGAGATGCCGACGATCAAACCTTGGATAAGTATAGTATCGCGTGACAAAGGGAATTGGTTTCGTATGTAAGTGGTTCAATCGATTGCGAAGTCATCGTTGAATATGTGGGAGCCATTATGGATCTCCAAGTCCCGCTGATGGTTATTGATAGGAGATGTGTTTCTATCATGTCTACATATTCACGAACCGTAGGGTGACACACTTAAGGTTCGAAGTTGTTTTAAGTAGATATGGAATATCCGTTGGAGACCGAATGTTGTTCAGAGTCTCGGATTGGATTCGGGACATCACGAGGAGATCCGGAATGGTCCGGAGAATAAGATTCATATATTGGGGATCGTTTTCTGAGTTAGGAAATGTTCCGGAGTGTTTGTATGGAGATTCTAGAAGGTTTCGGAATGTTCTGGAAGGTTCTAGAGGATTTCTTGGAGTTTGCTTGAAAACCAAGAAAGGGTCAAAGGAAACCTAGTGGGGCAAGACACGGATTCGTTGGGGAGGAGGACTCCTTCCCCCTCCCCAATCCGCCGGCCCTAGAGGAAGGGGAGTCCTACAAGGACTCCCCCTCCCATGGCGCCTCACCCCCTTAAATAGAAGGGCAGGGGAGCCCCCTCCTAGCCCTCTCTCATAACACCCAATCTCTGCCGCCTCTCTCCTCCACCTTTCTTCTGCACAGGCATAGGCGAAGCCCTGCAGAATTCTCTACTCCACCACCACCACCACACCGTCGTGCTGCTGGGATTCCATGGAGAAGATCTACTACCTCCGCTGCTCGCTGGAACGGGGAGAGGGAGGTCTGCTTCGACTTCGCACGTGTGACCGACTGCGGAAGCGCTGCCGAATCGTGGCGCCGGAAGGATCGTCCACTTGACCGACTGCGGAAGCACTGCTGGAACGCGACGCCGGAAGGATCGTCCACAAGATCTTGAGATCGGCAAGTGATTGACTACATCAACCACGAGATCTAATCTCGTCAACGCTTTCGGATCTATGAGGGTTAGTTCCTTTCTATCTCGTTGCACATGTCTAATAGATTAGATCTTGGCTTTTATCTAGATTAGATCTGGGTTTTGTTCGTTCTTGCGGTAGAATTTTTTTGTTTTCCATGCTACGAACCCATCACTTCCTCCCCCTATATGTAGCCTGCTCAGCTTTCGGCACTCTAGCCATGACATGAGTATCATCAATTGCTCCAATACAATCATGGCATTACAAGATTGTTAGTCGGCAGTCTAATACACTCATCCAATGCAGAAAATGAGAGAGTTGCTCACCTTGAAAAAGGGGAACTATCGACCATTGCCATGTATCTTCGCGGGGATTTGACCAGATGGTGGCTTGATCATCTCTTGTCTGAGTTCTACAACAACATATAACACCTAATGGAAATACCGGGAAATTGTCTCGGTTGATCTCCTCCATGTGCTATGAATCACTCGGAATCTCTGGTTATGGCCTAGAACATGAAGAAATAGAGCCACATGTTCTTCGATACAGCAGTTGATACTGTCCTTGAGCAACCCCCTAGACCTAAATGTCTGCACAAGATGGTTAAATGGGACTCTTCTCATCCTAAGCATGGTGATAGCCTCCACATCGTTGTTGTTGTAGATGTAGTTCAAATTAGCCATCCTCTCTCTATCGATCTGCATTAGGGGACCATATTTGGCTGCCGACATGTTATTCCTACCAGTCGTTTGTCTATAGATCATGAACATCCATGCCTGAATCATAGTGAATAGAGCAGCTGCCTGAATGATAACCTTCAATTGTTGGCCCTAAATGGAGTAACATTGCTTAAGCACTGTGTATGTATTATGCCAATGTCGAGCTAACTACCTAGGTAAACAAGTTGGAGAGGAGGCAAGGCTGTGGTTCTTACCTTCATGGTGGTGTACGGCGAGGACCTATCGTAGGAGGATAAGATGACGGGGGAGAAGTCTGCGCCACAGATCTGCGAGCCAGCAGATGCGGAAGTCGGACCGAAGACGCTAGCCGGTGCCAGAGTGTGCTTAGCAGCTGTTGCCGGATATCTAAAACGTCACCACCGCCGCCAAAGCCGTCGCACAAGGGGAAAATGGGGAGGGATTTGTCTTCCAGCGGGAGGTGGTAGGATATGAGGGAGGTGAGCCTACTTTTCGTGCCATACGGCGCTGCGAATCTTTCAGCTCCTGCCATCTCCCTGCTGCCTTCCCGCCCACGGCATTCCTCCCCTTGCGCTTGCTAGGGCCTGTCCCATTGGAAACACTCAATTTTGGCGTTCCTCCGGAGCCAGGATGAGACCTGCTTTAAGACTCGTGCGGGCTAAATCCTAGGCATGCCGCGAGACACCAAACGAGGTTATTTCTTCCTGCTAGATGCGAGAAAAGAGGATCCGGCCTACCAAACACGCCCTAAAGCTCCCAAAAGGGATATGGGGTGCCGGCGCACAAATTCACGCCCAACCCGCCCCCAAACATATTTTCGCGCCGGCGCAGCCCGGTTTGCCATCCGGCGCCCCCAGGCCGAACCCAACCCACGGGGTGCTAGCGGGGGCGCCGAATGGAGCTGAAAATGACGCGGGCCAGCCCTGCAGTGAGCTAGAAGGCTCATCTCCCGAGCGTCGTCCCATCGCCGGCCACGCGTTCTCCCTCCATGTCCTTCCATCACTTCCTGCCTTTCCCACCGCTTCCCGCATCGGCTTCCCGCCCTTTTCTCGCTATATGTGGGCGCGGTGGTCATCGCTATTGCAGATCTACACCATGGACAGACCTTGCACCCTCTCCCTCTACATCTAGGTCGGCGGCCGGCGGTGCTGCTATTGCTAGTAGGGCCAGCGCACAGCCATGCCTCACTGCTATGCTCCTACACCTCTCCCACCGCCGGCAGAAGAGTCGTGGCACCCGTTTCCTCCTCTCCCTGGACCCAACCACACCGACTCTGAGTGCTCTGATAAGTTCCAAACGTATCTATAATTTTTGATGTTCCATGCTTGTTTTGTATCTACTTTCTTATGTTTTGTCCACACTTTGAAGTATTTTTACACATTTTCTAGAACTAACCTATTAACAAGATGCCATAGTGCCAGTTGTCTGTTTTCTTCTGTTTTTGGTTTCAGAAAAGCTAGTAAGGAAATATTCTTGGAATTAAACTTGACAAAAGACAAAGTCAATGTTTTACCCCAAGCAAAACAGACTCCGGAGGGGAGACGAAGTGGCACAATAGGGCAGCCACAACTGGTGGCGGCGCGGCCTGGGGGCACGTCACCAGGGGGTGTGGGCCCGCTGGTGCTCCACCGACCTAGCCCTTCCGCCTATAAAGACCCCTCGGGACGAAAACCCTAAGTACCTGATCAAAATTCCACGAAAGAGTCTGTAGCCGCCGTCATCTCCATCCCTAGATTGGGAGGGATCTAAAGCTCTTCCTGACACCCTGTTGGAGGGGAGAGATCACCCTGGAGGCCTTCTTCATCACCTTGCCTACCTTCGGTGTGATGCGTGAGTAGTTCATCCCTGGACTACGGGTCCATGTAGTAGCTAGATGGTTGGTTCTCGTCCTTTGTGCCACCACGTTTAGATCTTGTGAGCTCCGTTCATGATCAAGATCATCTATTTGTAATCCCACATGTTGTGTTTGCGGGGATCCGCTGGATATTGAGATACTATTTTAGATTGATTATTGATTCTATCATGTATTTGTTATTTGTGATCTTGCATACTTTCCGTTGTTAGTAGCTATCTTGGCCAAGTAGATACTAGCAACTCCAAGAGGGAGTATTTATGCTCGATAGTGGGTTCATGCCTCTAGTAATCTGGGGAAGTGATAGAAATCTCTAAGGTACTAGATGTGTTGTTGCTACTAGGGAGAAAACAACAATCCTTTGTCCATAGGGCAATCATATTGTTTACTTTACCCACTTTGCTTAATGCAATTATCTATTGCTTGCAACTTAATACTGGAGGGGGTTCAGATGATAACCTGAAGGTGGATTATTAGTCATAGATGAAGTTGGATTATGGTCTATGTATAATGTTGTAATGCCCAATCAAATCTCATAGGAGTCAAGGTGATTAGTATATGCATGTATGCTTTATCGGTGTCTGTCAATTGCCCCGCTGTAATATGTTCACACAACATGTCATCTATCTTAAGAAGAATCACCACTAGTGAACTATGGACCCCGGTCCATTCTTTTACCATCAATCTACAATCTACTATTTACTGTTTATCGTTTACTTTCTGCTAAGCAATTACTATCTTCCACACAATACGTTTAATCCTTTGTTTCAGCAAAACCGATGAGATTGACAACCTCACTGTAAGTTGGGGCAAAGTTCTGCGGTTGTGCTGTGCAGGATTCCAAGTTGGAGACAACACCTTGGGGTTGTTTCCTTCTCCTACTGGTTCGATAACCTTGGTTTCATAACTGAGGGAAAATTTGCTGATGTGCTCATCATACCTTCCTCTTGGGGTTCTCAACGAGCTCATCACATTTTGAGCCATCAAGCCTATTTTCTGGCGCCGTTGCCAGGGAGTCAAGGACAGCTTCACAAGGGGAGTCCTTCATAACCAATCTCTTTACTTTATTTTTTGTTTTGCTTAGTTTATTTCTGCCTTGTTTGCTTGTTTCATTTATCAAAAACACAAAAAAATAGTTGTATTGGTTTGCTTCTTTTTACCAAAAACGCAAAAAAAATTAGTTCTTTCTGTAAGTTGCCACCTCGTTCTTAGCCCACCATGTTGACACCTAAATTCACCATGAAAGACCTTTCAATAGGTAGCGGCTCCATAATTGGCAAAGATAATATTGAGGAATTCTTTAATCATGTTAGCCCAAATTTCTTTAGGAATCTTTTGTTGAGTCTTGGAAGTTATTACCTCTATAATAACCGCTCCTTATCCTTTTTATGTGGTTTTTGTGCCAAGAGTAACCTCTAATGAGAGAGAAGTAAGACTTGGAAAAGTTGCTGTCCTGAAACAGATTTTTGTACTTCACTGTAAAAATTCGTGAAAAATCTTTGTACGTTGGATTGAGTTGTAATTGTTTGTTCTTCTGCCCCAGGTTGTTATCCAACTTTCATTAGCTCAACACTTTTCGATTTGAGCAACATAAGGTCTTCGAAAAAATCAGTTTTTACCTGCTGGTCTGTTTGGACAGATATCCACCATTATTTGCATTTGCCTCTTATTTTTTTTCTCTTTGAGTTCTCTTTGATCACTTGAAATTTTTAAAGGAAGGGCTACAGTATATTGTGTTTTAATGAAAGTTTTACTTGTGTTGAAACTAAACCAAAAGACTTGTTATCTTGAGTACACTAATATTGCTAATGAATATTGTGTGAAGTTTTGTATGAAGGAAATTTTAAAGTGTAGGGAAGAGTAATGTGATAAGATGAAGTATGGACAAAAGCTCAAGATTAGGGATGCCACCAGTGTCACCCCAAGAAATATTCAAGAAGTACAAGCGTCAAAGCTTGGGGATTCCCAAGGCATCCCCTTCTTCATCAATAAAAAGCTCAGGTTTTCTTCCAAACACTTCATTTTTATTATTTCATGCACAATTGTGTTGTTCTTGGAGCATCTTCGTTTTTGTTTTTGGTTTTCGTTTGCTTAGTTTGCTTGAATAAATTGGTTGGACCCCCATATTCGTACATTAGTTTTCAAATAAGTTGATTTGGCTTAGAAAAGAGTAGGAAAGTTCATGCTTATAAGTGGTATAAAAGGAGCTTCTTTTTGACTGCGGCCTAGGCTGTCATGTCATGCTTGATATTTTTTTGGCTTTATGCTTAGTGATTATTGTTTTAGCATGACTTGTTACAAATAATTGAGATTTCTTAATGTGCCTTGAAATAATCATGCATTGTTTTAGCATATAAAAGCATAATAGTATGGTATTCTTTGATGCTTTATTTGGGTTGACTTGGCGCATGCTCACACCATGTTAAGACTATACCAAGTCACCATAGCCTCTATGATCATTTAGTTTTTGACTTGTAATATCACTTTATGCTTTAATTAATAATGTTTTGTCGCTTTGCATGATTATGGCCATTATTGCTCTCTTAGTTGGTCGCTCCCAGTCTTTTGCTAGCCTCCGTACCAAGTATGAGTTCCACTCATGCATCCAACTCCAAATAAAACTAAGTTATTCCAAAGAGTCCACCATACCTACCTATTAGCATTTGCTATTCCAAGTATATTCATGTTTTCATCTACCTTCCGAATTAAACTTGTTATGTGAAAATTAGTGATTAAAGCTCTCACGAACTTGATGGCACACTTTACTTTTATTATACTTAATAAACTTGAACCATTGTGCCGATCTATGTTGCGTATATGCTTGCGTTTTGTAAGTTGTGAATTAGCAGAACCATGTTATCATGGGGAACGCTTTCAACATTGCTCTTATTATTCAGTTGATATCATGTTATTTTGCTTACGGATCCCGGCGGTGTGAAATAAAAGGGGAGCTTGTAAGGCTCATGGAGTTTGTATATGTGTTAGATAAACGCTTGGGCGGCTGGTCTAAGCCATGCCTAATCATGGTGGAAACCTGTAGCGTAACCATAGTGAGCAATCTATGAAGCATCCTCTATAAAAAAAGAAGCCTATGCAAATGGGAAAGAAAAAGAAACAAAGAGAATCCTATGCAAATAGGAAATAAAAGGATTACTAAGATGCTCATTGTCTGCTTGCCTTGTCATTTTGATATGGGGATTCTTCCGTATCATCGGGCAAGGGGTACCCTGTTGGCGGTTCTCTATGATACACATGTACTTATAATGACAAGAACTTACTTGTGACTAAACTTGAGTAGCATGAGGAACGGTACTCGTAAGTAAGGGGCATGATATTTTCAGCTTATAACTTGTCAAGCATATCCTCATATTTGTTCATTTTAACCTTAATCACCTAAAGATGCTTATGATAGGGGCAATGAGAGCTGCAAGGTAATAAGTACCATAATTTTCGGAAGCTCTTTATGAGACTTGAATCCCTGCTTCCTTCTATGAAGGGTCTTTCTTTTACTTTTATGTTGAGTCTCCATCTTCTATCTTTATGCACCTATTAAGAGAGCATAGTGGTCATTTTTAGTTTAATGTGCATTGTCCCAAAACTTGTTGATTGATTCATAACATTGATATTGCTTGTTCTTAAACTATTTGCATCTACTCACCCTTATGAACTTTGAAGGTGTCATATGCATTTATGTTTTGCTACACTATGAGGGACAAGCTGAATGCCATTCTCATTATGTTTTCTATATGTGAAACAAACAAACGTCTTCCAAAGCATTGTTATTCATGAATCTTTTGTTTGTACCTTTTCATGTTATACCATAGTTGCTATGTCTTATTATTAGAACTATGTCTTTCATGCTATGTTAAAGTACTATGATCCCAGCTATCAATGTTATAAATACCTTGATCAAATGATGCATGTCACCTAATTTTTTTTTCTTATTTTTATCACTTACCTACTCTAGGACGAGCAGGAGCTAAGCTTGGGGATGTTGATACATTGCAAACGTACCTATAATTTTTGATATTCCATGCTTGTTTTATATCTACTTTTTTATGTTTTGTCCACACTTTAGAGTATTTTTACACTTTTTTGGAACTAACCTATTAACAAGATGCCATAGTGTCAGTTGCCTGTATTTTGTTGTTTTTGGTTTCAGAAAAGCTAGTAAGGAAATATTCCCGGAATTGGACCGGACAAAATCCAAAATCAATATTTTACCCAAAGCAACACGGAGTACGGAGGGGAGTGATGACCCACAAGTATAGGGGGTGTATCACAGTATTTTCGAGGGAAGTGAAACCCAATTTATTGATTCGACACAAGGGGAGCCAAAGAATATTTATAAGCCTTAACAACTGAGTTGTCAATTCAGCTGCACCTGGAAACAATCTTGCTCACAGCAGTTTATCAGTAGCAACAGTTTTGTAGTAGGAATAGCAAAGTAACAGCAGTAGTAAAGCAAAGACAGCACTAACAAAAGCAGTAAATAGTGGGATTCGAGTGCGGTAGGCATAGGGGTGGATGGACGGGCGTTGCATGGACAAGACAATTCAAATAGCAATCAGAACATAGGGCAATTGCAGATAAATAAGATAAAGCATCCAAGTACTAGACAATCCTAGGCATGTGTTCCTTATATAGTCATACGTGCTCGCAATGAGAACTTGCACAACATCTTTTGTCCTGCCAGCCCGTTTGCAGCAGGGCCTCTAGGGAACTACTGGCAATTAAGGTGCTCCTTTTAATAGAGCACCAGAGCAAAGCATTAACACTCCATGAACACAAGTGATCCTCACATCAAAGTCATTCCTTTAAAGACCCAAAAGGTCAACGAGGTGTGCCTAGTTGTGTAGAAGTTGGTTGTGGCCAAAAGAGGGCGGTGGGAACCTGCGTCTTGCCGGAAATCGCCGGTGAACGGCGGCGACAGAGGGTGACGCCGGTGGTGACCATGGCGACAACCTAGGGCATGAAAAAAAACATGGGAATTGTCAGTAGGTGCGCCAGAGCATGGAGAAGCTAACAGGACAGAGGGAAGGGCGCGGGGCAGTGAGTTCTCGCTGGAATCCTCGCCGGAGCTCGTCGGTGGCCGCGGTGGTTCGAGCTTGATTCCGAGCAGCCTAGTGGCTCCGGGGTTGTGGGGTTTGAGGGAAAACGGAGAGGAGAGAGTGGAGTTTAAGGGGCAGGGCTCAAAGTGGAGAATTAATCTCGCAAACGCTCGAATTCGATTCGATTTGGAAACGGCAGAGGGAGGGAGAGAGGATATTCGTCGCGGTGGGAGAAGGTGAGGTGGAGGGTGACGTGGAGGTGGGGTCGAGCCGTCAGCGAGGGGTGTGAGGAGGGGTCGGTGAGAAAGAACCAGAGAGGGAAAGGGGAGAGCCGGGTGGGCTTAGTGGGCTAGGGTTTGGGCCGAGCAGGCCGGCTGTGCTGCTGCTATTTTTTTCTTTGCTTATTCTTTTTAGTTTTTCTTTTTCTTTTTCTGTTTTCTTCAAAAAAAATTGTTTTAGTGAACCAATTTGAATCAAACAAATTTCTAATTTTTTTTGTAAAACTCAAATTAGGTTTTTAGGGCATTATAGAACACATTTACTTTCTAACTCAAATTTTTCTAATCAAATTTATTCACTTTGGCTTTAATAGTTAATATTGCATTTCTTAATTCTATTCTCAAAATAATTCATATCTTCTTATCCATGGCTCCAAATTGGATGAAACCAATCTCTATTGTTTTATTGTTTTGTCCTTTATCTTTTTATCTCTCATAGGAGTTCTTTTGTTTAATATAAATATGGAGTATATCCATAGTATTGTGTTGTTCTTAGTGTTAGCAAATAATTAGAGTTTTAGGGTTTGAGATATGCTTCACTTCTCTTAGTTTTTTTTTAAATGCAACCAAGTCAAGATGCTCATGCATGCTTCATGATTTGGGATTTTAAACATGCACACCACTTCACAAACAAAAATCATTTTATTTGGCTTGGGTTTTGGAGGCATTATATTAAATGTTCCAAAAGTTTTTGTTCCTTCTGAAATTTCAAAGAACTTGGTTCTTCATTTTGTTTAAAATTTTCACATTTCAAAATTTGGAAAATTTTGGGATGTGACAGACTACCACCCTTAAAAGGAATATCGTCCCGAGATTCAAAAAGGCTAGAAAGAATAGGTTGGGCTTTAGGATACTTGGGTCCTACCACCCTTAAAAGGAAACTTTGTTGGGTTGCATTTGATGATTCACTTGGCTAAGGGTTGACATCCAAAGGTTGTTAACATTTCTTCATCTTGAGATTTTTATACCACTGAATTGAGTTAGCTAAAGCTTACCATCCACACCATCTAGTTCTTCAAGGGTTCCATACATGTTGATGTGGTTCACATGTCCTTTCCGGGTCACATTGGAATTGCTCCCATTAGAGTCTCCAACATTCTCATTCTTCTTGTTCTCAGGACAGTCTGCTGCAAAGTGTCCAAGTTGCTTACAATTGTAACACTGCAACTGGCTAATGTCTTTCTTGGGATCATTATGTTGTTTCTGACCAAGGTTATCTCCATTGTTAGTACCATTCACATTGTTACTACCACTTCCATTATTGATGTGGTGATTCTTGTGGTGATGGTGATTATGTCTATTTCCTTCATGATGATGTGATCCAGAATCCCCATTGTCCTTTTTGAATGAACGCATCTTCTATGATGATCCTGAGTGATATTTGTCAAAGCTATGCTTCCTCTTCCTGTCCTCAACCTTGTCCTTCTTACTCTCTAAAATTCTAGCTATGTCACACAGTGATTGATAAGTTGGAACATAAGCAACTGATAATTGCATGGAAGGTTCATCATTCAGTCCATCTAGGAACATTTCCTTCCTCTTAGCATTAGTATCAGTATCATCTGGAGCATAACGTGATAGATTGTTGAATTCCTCAATGTATTCAGCAATGCTGCGGTGACGCTGTTTAAGGTTGTGAAACTCCTTCTTCTTCAGACTCATCACGCCTGAAGAGATATGATTAGTGCGAAAGCCATCTTCAAATATTTCCCAAGTCACTTCTTCAATGGGGTGAGTGACTTGAAAGTTGTCCCACCATGTAGCTACAGGGCCTTCAAGCAAGTGTGCTGCAAATCTCACTTTCTCAGCATCCGAGCATCCAACAGTCACTAGGTCCCTGTTTACTGAACGTAACCAGTCATCAGCTACCATTGGATCAGAAGTACCAGAGAACTTTGCAGGTCTCAACCTCAGAAATCTAGTGAGCATATCCAGCGGTGGTGGATTATTGTTGTTGTTCTGATTCTGATTGTTGATGGTTGCCATGAATTGTGTCATCATCTGCATTAGCTGAGTCTGTGCAGTCATCATCTGTTGCATCTCATTTTCATTGTTGTTGTTGTCTCCATTGTTATCATGGTCGTTGGCGCGTCTTGGAGGCATCTGTTGGTTTAATAGGGATAAGTAATGATAGATAGATAGATAGGTCTAAGGGAGTTCTAACACACTCAACCCAAAACAAACCAGTTCAATCAAACATTCATCAAGCAACCAATCACTTAGCAACTTCTGACTTTAACTCATTATAGAAGAAAACAACAAGTTTTCTTGAAACAAGCAACCTAGTATAGTCATACCACATAGGTCGGCATGATCCATACGCTAACACGATATCGATAACTCAAACATGATAATTGGTAGGCCATCTAATGTCTCATGGGTGGCACTATGATAACATCAGTGGGAGCTCTCTTTCGAGTTGGACAATCATCGGTGAAGTGTCCTCTCTTCCGGCAGCAATGGAAAAACACTTTTGTCATGTCTCGAGTACTTTTTCTTGAAGTGTTGTTGTGGTTTTCTTGAACTTCCTTCTCTGGGCATTCATTGATATTGTGTCCTTCTTTCTTGCATTTGGAGCAGGTGATATGGCTAAGGTTTTCTTCTTTCTTCCTAAGAGCTTGATACATTCCATCCTTGACTTGTTCTTTCACTTGTTGCACTATGAAGTCGAGGTGGCACTTGGCAGGAATGTGGTTGGTTCCTTCACATAGGTAACAAGTAACTTGAGATGTGGGGCATTCTCCAACTGGATGGTTGTGATCACAAAAGGGACATTGATCCTTATGTTCCTTAGAGGCGTGGCCTATTTCTCCACATATTTTGCAAGCTCGAGGACTTGTCACAACTTGTATCTTGATCTCCTTGTTGGCATGATCCATCCTCAAGGTCCTTGGAGAAAGCAAAGGCTGGTCCTCTACAGGTTTGAAGGAGAAGAGATTCAATAAAGAGTGATCAAGGTATACGAGAAAATCTAATAGGTATAAAAATATAAGTTCATTCCTAACAAGGGGTTTGTCCAATTCCTAGGGTTACGAACCTACAGGCAACATAGTGTTCTGATACCATATGTAAAGACCCAAACCTGGCTTGGTTCAAATCCCTGTGATTACAGTGCTAGTCCCTGGATCGAATAGCTAGCACCCACAGTTTAAGATGTAATATCAAGATACAAAGGTCATATTACATTGCATGATCCAGAATATGAATACTTTATTACAAACTCATAGCCATAGGCTATCTTATTACAGAGCAGCAGAATACAAGTAAAGCAGGGAGTCCTTCATCTTCATGTGCCACAGGCAAACATGTTGGGTGTAGACTCATAACCCCTATCATCAATCCTCACTCATCAATAGAATAACCTGCAACATGATAGGTTGCAGCCACAAAGGGTCAATACTTTGAATGTATTGGCAGGTATCACTAGTTTGTGAATATAAGTTGAACCATCACAACATGCATATTTGGCTAAGTAGATCTTAGGCTCATTTGCAGAAAGAAATATGGTTTTATCCTATGTTTGCAAAAATAGTTTTGATCTTTCAACAACTTTCTGAACTCCTTGGCAAACTCCAAGTGCTTCTACTCTCTTGTTGTCACCATCAAGTTTTACTTTGAGAAATTGGAATGCCGAGATCTTCCATAGCTTCAGGCCTTAGTTGCTCATTTTTGTCCATAACCGGGGACACGGCTAAGTACTTAGAATTTAATCTTCTGCAGAAGTTGTACACTTTACCCACAAGACACAATCTCGTCTTGACGTCACCAGTGGCCGCTAGATTAGTACTCACTAAGATGGAGTACCGGCAGATTGAGAATGTGACAAAGTCTTTCCGTAGAAGTCCTCCCAATGCATAATGCCAGCACATCTACCAGGCACCAATGCAAGGATAAACCTCCAATGCATAATTCTGGTTAACCTGAAGAGGTACCAATGCATGGGTCTCCCACTATGTAATTGACTAGGCCAGAGCCCATTTGGCATGTGGCTGTACACGAAAGCCACTGTACGAGAAACATGTTCAATCTCTAAGTTCCTGGGTGGTATTCTTCCAGTGCACACACAAAAGAGATAGCCATAGATATGGTTCCCTTTGTTGCCACCTTATTCTCAACTGAGTATCCACATTCCACCCAGGTGATTCATTGAGTACTTGTTTTATTATATAAAACATATATTTTTCCAACACTTCGTATAATCACAATATGGTATATTCCACCCTGAATCTATAGCAGGGCTAAGCATACTACTACTACAGTATTTCCACTAAGGAAAATATAAAGGATATCCTAAATAGGACATAACATAACATAGTATCATAGTAGTCCTATCATGCATACTACAAAAATCCACTAAGTGTAATGAAAATAGTAGGACATGGATGATAGTGTCACTTGCCTTAGTAGTTGGTGGTGTTGGTACACTCTTTGCAGTAACACACTTGACAATCCACATAATCTATCAAACAAAACAACCAAGACAAAACATGCACAAGATCAACACTAATGGCAATACAAAAATCATGCAAAAATATGCAAGCATGCAAGATGGCAATTTTTATTGTACAATTTGTTATAACAAAGGTTTTGAACACTACTAAGTGTTTTCTGAACATATTCTATTTGCAAGATTACAAATGCAACCATTTGTGCAATTGTAACAATTAGCAATATTTTCTAGCATTTAGAAATGCCAAACTCACTAAATAATTTCCATGCTATTAGGTATAGTCAACCAAATTTATATTTTGGTCTTACTGGACAGAGGGTTCAATTTGCAATCCATAGCAAAAATATTCACCCAAAAATAATTTACAAAACAATTTTTTATGGGTAAAATACTCCTAAAAAGGTTCTGCCTAAAACTTCTATTTTACAGAAGCTAAAGGGTGAAATAAGGCCTCAACAGTGAAGCTCTCATTTTTCTGAATCCATAGACACCAAATTTGCATTTTTCTGATTTGTGGAATAAAAGTTATTGAATTTCTAAGTTTAATACTAATTCTGCCTATTTTCTAATTTAAACAGACGCTCAGGCCTACGTGGCGTGTTCTTATTGGCTCGTACCGGTTCGGGCGGATCGGCAACGTGGGATGTTGGATTTTAAGTGGCAATGGGCGATCCAGATTAGCCTGTACCGCTTCGGCTAAGGGTCTAATCCTGGCCGCTGGCGATAGATCGGACGGCGCTCTGCGCATCGACCACAGACTGGCGGCGCTGGCGACTGCGCGCGGCGGTGGCGCGTCGGGTGGGTGGCGCTCCCGTGGTTCTAGAGGGGTAGGGGAAGCGGTGATCTTATCGGCGGGTTTTTAGGTCAGAAGACTCCTTATAGGCGAAGAGAGAGGCCGAGGGGTTGCCTGGGGGGCCCACACCACCCCCTGGCGTGGCCTGGCCTGGCCGGCGCCACCAGGTGGTGTGTCCACCCCTGGCTCTTCTCCATCTCGTATTCTGGCTCCTGGAGTCTTCGGGTGAAATAGGGTTTTTGGCATATTTTCCGGGATTTTTCCTGATAGTTGGTTTTCTGCACAAAAAGTAGACACCAAGGCAATTCTGCTGAAAAAAGCGTTAGTCCGCATTAGTTGTATCCAAATCACACAAGTATAGAGGAGAAACAATAGCAAAAGTGTTCGGGAAAGTAGATACGTTTTGGACGTATCAACTCCCCCAAGCTTAGCTTATTGCTTGTCCTCAAGCAATTCAGTTGAAAACTGAGTGCGATAAAAGAACTTTCACGAACACATTTGCTTCATGTAAATATTCTCAGCAATGTGATCAACTACTTAGACAATTCATAATAGATAGTATGCAACTGAGTCTACTTAATAGTCATTGCAAGTCTATAAAGAGATTCCAACTCAAGAATAATAAGTAGCATGAGTAACAAACATAAGCAACATTACAATGCTCATAAAAAAGTATGATAGAGTGGTATCTCGCTTGCCTTTGATTATGAATATCAGGGCACCTCTGAAGTTCAAGTGACGACTAGAAGTAAAGATATCAAGGATACAAGCATCAAAGTCATAACACAAATAATCAAGTAATGGAACAAACACAAAGAAAGACAACTATGCTCTCAAGAAGGTGCTCGGAGAATATGTGGAGACTCAACAAGTAGAAGAAAATGCTTTGAATAATTTGAAAGGCTTCCAAATGCTGAAAGTATGGTACTTGTTATCTTTGAGCTCTCATTGCCCCTATCATAAGCATCTTTAAATGGTTAAGGTTAAAGTGACACAATTAAGAGGATATGCTTGACAAGTTATAAATCGAAGTCTCATGCCCCGACTTACGAAGACCGATCCTCATGCTACTGAACTTCAGTCACAAGTAAGCTCTTGTCATTGTAAGTATATACATATCATAGAGAGCCGCCAACGGGGTACCCCTTGTACATGACACGGGAGCTATCCCATAATCAAAATAACAAGGCAAGTAGACAATGAGCATCTCGGCGATCTTTTTATTTACTATGTGCATAGATTTTTATTGAGGATGCTTCATAGAATGCTCATTATGGTTATGCTACAAGTTTCCACCATGATTAGGCATGGCTTAGGCTAGCGGCCCAGGCGTTTCTCTAACATACATACAAACTCCATGATCTTACAAGTTCCACGTTTATTTCACACCGCCAGGATCCATAAGCAAAAGAATATGATATCAACTAGGTACAAAGTACCTATGAAGTGTTGAAAGCGGTCCCCATGATACATGGTTCTGCTAACTTCAACTCATAAAGCGCAAGCATATGCGCAACAAACAAGGACGCAATGGTTCAGGTTTATTAAGTGCAAGAAAATAAAGTGTGCCATCAAGTTCGTGAGAGCTTACTAACTAACTTTCTCATAACAAGAAACCATTTTATTCGGAAGAAAACAAGGCATATTGAATATGCACGGAGGTAGCAAATGATGCTAATGGGTAGGTATGGTGGACACTTTGGAAATATTTGGTTTAGGGAGTTGGGAACTTGAGTAAAACATACTCAGTGAAATTGAAGGCTAGCAATAGTAAGGGAGCGACAAACGAGAGAGCAAAAGCTGTCATTATCATGCTTGCAACAAAACAGAACTATTCATGGCATGAAAGTCATTCAAGATCCTCAAGGCAAAATAATTCATCGAGGCTTAACTGTCTATTACAGTCATGTGCATGCGTGAGCATGTGCCAAGTCAATCAAATGAAAACATTCAGAGGAGGATGCCATGGTGTCATACCAATTTATGAATAGAGCAATGCAAGCAAACATTCATAAGACATGCTACAAACTATTAGTGAGCTGGAGCTAATCATAAGAAAGCAAGAACTACTAAGCATACAAATATAACATACACCCTACTTGAACGGGCTAAGAAAACTCACAATGATGAGTATATATACAAAAATGAAGACAAATAGAGTTCGTTACCAGCCTCTTACCACGCCTCAAGTTGTCATTGATCCTCATTATTGCTCTTCACTTGTGTAACTTGAATAACAATATGAAACCAATATCCACTGAGGACTGTCGAACCCTGTAGCAAACTCGCAAAACCCAAAGAAGAACGGCAAATATTTTTGGTGTTTTCGATTTTTAAACAAGAACCAAAAGGGAAAAATAAGCAAAGCAAAACCTTTTTGGGGTTTTCGAATAGTTCAAAGAAAGCAAAAAGGGAAAAGCAAACCAAGGACAAAAGAAGAAGCAAACCAAAGAGAAACAACAGAAATATTTTTGGTCTTTTTGTGTTTTAAAAAGCAAAAGCAAAGAAAGAGAAAGAAAACTAAAAAGAGAACGAAAACATGAATATACAAAGTACCGACGCAACATGATATGGAGATGAGTGCGGTGTCGGCGTACCTCCCCCCAAGCTTAGGTTTTTGGCCTAAGTGGGTATCAATCCCAAGCTGGCCAGGATGAAGTGTCACCCTGGTACAACGAAGAGGTCCCCTCATCCTGGTGCGATCTCGAGTACGTCCCTCCGTAATGCGCGGAGTAATCATAGGAGGGCACATCCTCCTGGTGCTGCTCGTGGAAACCCAACAAGCAAAGCTGCTCGTCCACCTCCTCCTTGGAGCGTGACCACGGTCTCCTGTGAATACTAAACAAAGCAGGCTGTGGCAAAAGGATCTCCCTTTCATCCCCATCAGTGAAAAGCATCCTATATACTAGATTGTTCAAATCAGAGGTAGCAGTGACAAAGTGATGAGTTTTCATGGCAACAAGATCAAGCCTCTATGGTGCTAGCATAGCATCATAGGGATCTACTGAAAGACCTAATGCATTGACTATACGCGAGGCAATGATGACCCCATTGATAGGCCCACTAGCAGCTAGGCGGCGAGCAATAAGCGAGCCAAGATTGTACCGAGTATCATTGTTAAGCGCAGCAGCAAGGAATGCTAAATGATAGTTGGAGATATTACTTGTGTTCTCCCTACCTAGTACACTAGTAGCAAGATAATATGCAAAGTATCTAAGAGCGGGGAGTTGGATATTTCTTATCTTTCCGCGCTGCGCCATGTGGTTATCATCATTGGTCACCCCTCGGTAAAGCTCCAACAAATCAGCGGGTCGCCCTTGAATTTTCTTCACGGTCCCTGTCATGCGCACACCTACAATACTGCAAAATCTCTCTAGAGGCATGGTGAAGGGTAGATCATAGATTTTAAAAGAGACAGTAGACTGATATGGTGTGTTAGTAAACATGAAGCTCTCAACAAAAGTTTTGGTGAGCATAGCATATTGTGCACTCTCGTCTTGCATATATGAGGTCAAACCAACCCTCTCAATCAGTAGCAAGAAATCATCAAGAATACCTGCAGCTTGCAAGAAAGTAAAACAAGGAAAAGAGGATGGGTGAGCATCCCCACCATCCCTTTCACTGCCAATACGAGTTGCAATGAGGTCATCATTGTATGATGGCCTAGCTTGAGAGGCTGTTATTGAGGGCCTCGACCTCCTAGGTGTATCACTCTCAAATATCTCTCCAAAAGTATGGTTGTTCATGCTTGGTATTCTGAAATTTAAACACCTATTAATCAAGTGATTACAAAGTAAATATAATGAAGGATTCTACTCATAGGGACTTGCAAGAGGCCTAAACATGCATCAAAACTATATCTCTAAGCATCGAACAAGCTTAAAAGCCCTCACAACCAGTAACCTACAACAGCAAAATACTCAACATAAAATCCAGTAAACACAAATCTACTTGGACAAAGGGAGGAGTCACATACCAGGGAACAAATGCTCCAAATTTCAGCAAGAAAGATGGGCTGAGCAAGGAGATCGAAAAAATCGAGAGCAAGCACAGCAAGAACGCGATTTTGAGCTATGAACTGGAGCTTACTCGGGAGAGAGAAGAAAGTGGCAGGTGAGAGAGTTAGTGGGGGGCCAGGGGTGGCCCACACCAGGGCATGGCGCCACCCAAGGCTGATCGCGCCACCATGTGGTGTGCCTGCCTGGTGGGCCCCCCTGGTACCTCCCAGGTACTCCTCTGCCCCTTTTTACGTAAAAATTTAATATGAATTTTCTGGAATTTTTCGAGGCACTTTATTTTTGGGCAATTTTCAGAAATAGAAGAATGATTTTCTGACAGACAGATTTTTTTTCTTTTGGAAACATGATGCAAGGAAAAAACAAGGCTAGAACTATAGAAGTTCTAACATGCAAGCAACTAACAACAAAAAGAAAACTAAACGAAAGCAAAAACTAAAATGCAAAGGATAGAAATAAACGGAGATAATCATAATGAAAATATTGTTTTGTTCAATGGAATCCTTTTGTTAACAAGGTTGATCAAGTCTTGCTACCAAAACAATTGCATATGAGACAAAACTTTGTACTCCACTAATGATGATGTTACCTCAACCTTGATAGCAATGGTCCCAATCATAATAGTTTCAAATTTTTCTCTTGGTATGGGACAATATATTTCTCCAACTTGAATGCCCTCAACATGTTCAATTGAATTCAAACCATAAGTCCTTTCAATCTTCTTGGGGAAATAGACAGTATGTTCCTTGTCATTAACATTGAAGGTCACCTTTCCTTGATTACAATTAATAACAGCTCCTGCAGTATTAAGAGAAGGTCTCCCAAGAATAATAGACATATTATCATCTTCAGGCATCTCAAGCACAACAAAATCAGTTAATATCAAGCAATTGTGAGCCACCTGAACAGGTACATCCTCACATATACCCACAGGAATAGTGGTAGATTTATCAGCCATTTGCAAAGATATATAAGTTGGTTTCAATTTTTCAAGTTGAAGCCTCTTATAGAGAGAGAAAGGCATAACACTAACTCAAGCTCCCAAATCACACAAAGCAGTTCTAACATAACTGTTCTTAATAGAGCAAGGGATAGTTGGAATCCCTGGGTCTCCAAGTTTCTTAGGAACCTTACCATTAAAGGAATAATTAGCAAGCAAGGTAGAAATTTCTTCATTAGGGATCTTCCTTTTATTCGAGACAGTGTCCTTCATATACTTTGAGTAGGGAGGCAATTTAATAGCATCAGTCAAAGGAATTTGCAAGAATAAAGGCTTCATCCACTCACAAAACTTATTATAGTGTTCATCTTCCTTTGACTTGTGTTTCTTATCAGGGAAAGGCATAGGTTTTTCGACCCAAGGTTCTCTTTCACTACCATGTTTCTTAGCAATAAAATCTTCTTTGGTGTATTTAGTATTCTTAGTGTGGTTTTCAGGTTCTTCTTCAACTTTTTCTTCATTAGGAATAACATTTTCTTCATTACCACTTTCAGTTTCGGCATCAGAGATAGATATACTATTAGGATCTATAGCAGGTTCAGAGGGTTCTACAACAGTTTTATGTTTATTTTTTCCTTTTCTTACGAGTAGAACCACTATTTTCAGCTTGTTGAGAATCCTGCTCAATTCTTTTGGGATGCCCCTCAGGATATAGAGGATCCTGGGTAGCAGCACCACTTCTAGTTCTAATTTCATAAGCATGTTTTTCTTTAGCAGCATTAATAGCAAGTCTTTTTACACTTTAACGAGTTGATCTATTTGAGTTTGAACCATTTGAAAGTGTTTAACAATCATTTTAACATCATTAGTGGTTCTTTCCACAATATCCTTCAACTCAACAATAGCTCTAGTGTTTTCCATTAGATGATTTTGCACCCTTTTATTAAAATTATCTTGCTTAACAATAAAGATATCAAATTCTTCTAAGCATTTATCAGGAGGTTTAGAGTAAGGGATATCACCTTCATCAAAGTGTTGGAGAGAGTGTACCTCAATAGTGGGTGAGTAGGAAATAGGCTTACATAATTCTTCTATAGGAGGTAAATTCTTGACATCTGCAGCTTTAATTCCCTTCTCCTTAAGACATTTCTTAGCTTCCTTCATCACTTCATCATTTAATTCAATAACTCCCCTCTTCTTTGATGTTGGAATAGGCACGGGAATAGATGGTTCAGGTATAATTACTTCAGGTATAGCTTGTTTAGGAGGAGTACAATCTTCATAATTCTTGCTTATTTTAGCCATTAATTCCTCAACTTCCTTAGGAGTCCTATTCCTGAAAACACAATCAGCACAACTATCTAGGTATGTCCTAGATTCCTCGGTTAGTCCATTATAAAATATATCAAGAAGCTCATTCTTAGGTAATGGACTTCCAGCCTGTGCATGAATCAAAGCACAAAACCTTGCCCAAGATTCGGGCAATACCTCTTTTCCTCCCTGTTTAAAATCAAAAAGTTCCTACAAAATAGCATGTCTAGCACTGGGAGGAAAATATTTCTGCAGGAAAGTACTAATCAAGCACTCAGGGCTATCAATAGATCCAGGAGGTAAATTACTAAACCAAGTTTTAGCTTCTCCTTTCAGTGAAAAGGGAAAAATCTTAGCAACAAAGTAAGTACGCATCTTAATGTCATCAGAAAACAAGCCACTCATGGTAGAAAGTTCATTCATATGTGCTACCGCACTTTCATTCTTAGTCCCACAAAAAGGTTCTTTCTCGACAATAGCTATGTAAGATAGATCGAGAGAGAAATCATAATCTTCATCTATAATGTTTATGGGAGAAGCAACAAACTTAGCATCAGGAGACAATTTGGGTCTAATAGTACACCTCTCAAGGAGACTCTTAGCAGCGCTCCTATCATGGGTGTTCTTACATTCTTTAATAAATTCATCGGTCATCTCAACATAACCATCTTCAATATCATAACTCTCACTAGACTCAGGTGAACTAACAGGTGTGGTAGTGTCTTCATTAGGAGTTTCAGTATTGCCAGGTATAGTTCTAGCAATCGTAGCATCTAGGAAAGGACCTAATGAACCACTCTTATCAAGCACAGTAGAAGCAGCATCATAAGCATCAGAAGTTTCAGATTCAGCAGTAGTAGCAGTGTGTGTAGCATGTGTATGTGGTGATGTAACGAGCTTACTTATAACAGATGGTGAATCAAGAGCAACAAAGGTGTTCAGAACCGTACCTCTTCTTGTAGTGGATGGTAAAATAGGAACCTTGCCATCACGAGACTTACCCATGATGGATGGATAGCAGCGAACAATAGAGAATCCAAGTGAACTTGATAAATAAAGCTATGCTCCCCGGAAACGGTGCTAGAAAATAGTCTCGATGACCCACAAGTATAGGGGGTGTATTGCAGTATTTTTGAGGGAAGTGAAACCCAATTTATTGATTCGACACAAGGGGAGCCAAAGAATATTTATAAGCCTTAAGAACTGAGTTGTCAATCCAGCTGCACCTGGAAACAATCTTGCCCACAACAGTTTATCAGTAGCAACAGTTTTGTAGTAGGAATAGCAAAGTAGCAGCAGTAGTAAAGCAAAGACAATAGTAACAAAAGCAGTAAACAGTGGGATTTGAGTGCGGTAGGCATAGGGATGGATGGACGGGTGTTGCATGGAGAAGAAAATTCAAATAGCAATCAGAACATAGGGCAATTGCAGATAAATAAGATAAAGCATCCAAGTACTAGACAATCCTAGGCATGTGTTCCATATATAGTCATACGTGCTCGCAATGAGAACTTGCACAACATCTTTTGTCCTGCCAGCCCGTTTGCAGCGGGGCCTCTAGGGAACTACTGGCAATTAAGGTGCTCCTTTTAATAGAGCACCGGAGCAAAGCATTAACACTCCATGAACACAAGTGATCCTCACATCAAAGCCATTCCCTTCCAGTTATCCCGATTTCTGTCACTTCGGGGCCATAGGTTCCGGACAACAACGTGTGTAAACAACTTGTAGATAAGACCAAAAACAATACTATCATAATGAATCAATAACATGTTCAGATCTGAAATCATGGCACTCGGGCCCTAGTGACAAGCATTAAGCACAACAAGTTGCAACACAGTCATAAAGCACTAATAAAAGATACTAGGCACCATGCCCTAACAATCTGATGCCATTACATGAACGATCTCATCCAATCCCTACCATCCCCATAGCCTACAACGGGGGATTACTCACTCATAGATGGGGGAAACATGGATGGTCGATGGAGAAGCGATGGTGATGATGATGGCAATGATCTCCTCCAATTCCCCGTCCCGGCAGGGTGCCAGAACGGAGTTTCTGGTGCTGTTTCATGGAATATGGTGGTGGCGGCGGAGCGGAACTCCTTCCAGAAAAACGTCAAACCCCCCGAAGTTTTTAGGTCAGAAGGCTCCTTATAGGCGAAGAGAGAGGCCGAGGGGGTGCCTGGGGGGGCCATACCACCCCCTGGCGCGGCCTGGCCTAGCCCGCGCCACCAGGTGGTGTGGCCACCCCCTGACTCTTCTCCGTCTCGTATGGCTCCTAGAGTCTTCGGGTGAAATAGGGTTTTTGGCATATTTTCCGGGATTTTTCCTGATAGTTGGTTTTCTGCACAAAAAGTAGACACCAAGACAATTCTGCTGAAAACAGCATTAGTCCGCATTAGTTGTATCCAAATCACACAAGTATAGAGGAGAAACAATAGCAAAAGTGTTCGGGAAAGTAGATACATTTTGGACGTATCAGGGAGACGAAGTGGCGCACCAGGGAAGCCGCACATGGTGGCAGCGCGGCCTCGGGGGCACGCCACTAGGGGGTGTGGGCCCGCTGGTGCTCCACCGACCTAGCCCTTCCGCCTATAAAGACCCCTTGGGACGAAAACCCTAAGTACCTAATCAAAATTCCATGAAAGAGTCTGTAGCCACCGTCATCTCCATCCCTATATCGGGAGGGATATGAAGCTCTTCCCGGCACCCTGGTGGAGGGGAGAGATCACCTGGAGGCCTTCTTCATCACCATGCCTGCCTCCGGTGTGATGCGTGAGTAGTTCATCCCTGGACTACAGGTCCATGTAGTAGCTAGATGGTTGGTTCTCCTCCTTTGTGTTACCATGTTTAGATCTTGTGAGCTCCGTTCATGATCAAGATCATCTATTTGTAATCCCATTGATGGCTCATGTATTAACAAGCTCGTTGGGGAACCCCAAGAGGAAGGTATGATGAGCACAGCAGCAAGTTTCCCTCAGTTATGAAACCAAGGTTTAATCGAACCAGTAGGAGCAAGGAAACACCCCAAAAGTGTTGCTAGCTGAGCCTTGGCAGTGTGCACTACCAGTCCTAGTAGCAACATGGAGACCTGCACAAAACAACCACAGAACTCTGTCCCCAACTTGCGATGAGGTTGTCAATCTCACCGTGTTTTGCTGAAAACAAAGGATTAAACGTATCGAATGGAAGGAAATAATAGTTTGCAGAAAGTAAACACAAAGCAGTAGACAGTTTGTAGATTGTATGTAAAAGAAAAGGACCGGGATCCATAGTTCACTAGAGGTGGCTCTCCTTAAGATAGATAACATGCTGGGTGAACAAATTACAGCGGGGCAATTGACAAACATCGAGAAAGCAATACATGCATATACTAATCATCTTGACTCCTTTGAGATTCGATTGGGCATTACAACATTATACATAGACCGCCATCCAACTGCATCTATGACTAATAATCCACCTTCAGGTTATCATCCGAACCCCCTCCAGTATTAAGTTGCAAGCAACAGATTATTGCTTTATGAATTTTGTGTAATGTAAACAATACGATTGTTCTATGAACAAAGGATTGTTGTTTTCTCCCTAGTAGCAACAGCACATCTAGTACCTTAGATATTTCTGTCACTTCCCCAGATTACCAGAGGCATGAACCCACCATCGAGCATAAATACTAACTCTTGGGGATGCTAGCATCTACTTGGCCAAGATAGCTACTAACAACGGAAAGCATGCAAGATCACAAATAACAAAGACATGATCGAATCAATAATCAATCTGAAATAGCATCTCAATATCCATCGGATCCCCGCAAACACAACATGCAGAATTACAAATAGATGATCTTGATCATGAACGGAGCTCACAAGATCTAGACATGAAAGCACAAAGGAGGAGAACCAGCCATCTAGCTACTACGTGGATCCGTAATCCAAGGATGAACTACTCACGCATCACACAGGAGGCTTGCATGGTGATCAAGAGGGCCTCCAGGGTGAATTCCCCTCTCCGACAAGGTGCCGGGAAGAGCTTCAGATCCCTCCCGATCTAGGGATGGACATGACGACGGCTACAGACTCTTTCGTGGATTTTTGATCGGGTACTTAGGGTTTTCGTCCCGAGGGCATCTTATAGGCGGAAGGAGAGGCCGAGGGGGTGCTGGGGTCGGCCAGACCACCCCTGGCACGGGTCAGACCTAGCCGCGCGGCAAGGTGGTGTGGCCGGCCCCCAGCCCTTCTCCGTCTCGTATTCTGGCATCTGATGACTTCCGGAAAAATAGGCATTTTGGCTTTTGTCCCGTCCAATTCCGAGAATATTCATTTTCTGACTTCCTGGAACCAAAAACAGCAGAAAATAGGCAGCTGGCACTGTGGCTCTTATTAATAGGTTAGTCCAAGAAATCATATGAAAAGTACTCCAAAGTGTGGACAAAACACAAGAAAGTAGATAAAACCAAGCATGGAACATCAAAAATTATAGATACATTTGCAATGTATCACCCACAGGTTGTGTTTGCGGGGATCCGATGGATATTGAGATGCTATTTCAGATTGATTATCTATCATGTCTTTGTTATTTGTGATCTTGTATGCTTTTCGTTGTTAGTAGCTATCTTGGCCAAGTAGATGCTAGCAACTCCAAGAGGGAGTATTTATGCTCGATAGTGGGTTCATGCCTCTAGTAATCTGGGGAAGTGACAGAAATCTCTAAGGTACTAGATGTATTGTTGCTACTAGGGAGAAAACAACAATCCTTTGTCCATGGGGAAATCATATTGTTTACTTTACATACTTTGCTTAATGCAATTATCTGTTGCTTGCAACTTAACACTGGAGGGGGTTCGGATGATAACCTGAAGGTGGATTAGTAGTCATAGATGCAGTTGGATTATGGTCTATGTATAATGTTGTAATTCCCAATCAAATCGCATAGGAGTCAAGATGATTAGTATATGCATGTATGCTTTCTCGATGTTTGTCAATTGCCCCACTGTAATTTATTCACCCAACATGTTATCTATCTTAAGGAGAATCACCACTAGTGAACTATGGACCCCAATCCATTCTTTTACCATCAGTCCACAATCTATTATTTATTGTTTATTGTTTACTTTCTGCAAAGCAATTACTATCTTCCACACAATATGTTTAATCCTTTGTTTTAGCAAAACCGGTGAGATTGACAACCTAAGTTGGGGAAAATTTCTATCGTTGTGTTGTGCAGGATTCTAAGTTAGAGACAACACCTTGGGGTTGTTTCCTTACTCCTACTGGTTCGATAACCTTAGTTTCATAACTGAGAGAAAAATTGTTGCTATGCTCATAATACCTTCCTCTTGGGGTTCCCAACGAGCTCATCACATTTTGTCCCATCATGTTCTGACAACGAGTGGGTCGACTCGGACGACTCCAGCAGAGCCAACACAGACGAGCTAGGCTGGTCCAGTCCCCTGCCCGAGCCCGAGGAGCTTCCACGGCCGCCGATACCCCACGGGCTGGCTTACTGGACCACCGGCGAGCCTTACGGGTGGGACATCTTCCGCCAAGTTTTCCTGCCGGAGCACCTCTGGCTAGAAGAACTCGACGACGTCTACAGGCGTTTCTTCTAAGCGTCGCATAGGGAACCCGACGACGCTGACTTGCATGCTAGACGCGACCGAGCAAAGGAGGAGGCCGATGTGCAACTAGAGAGATACAACTCGTTGTTCGACGTGTGGGGTGTCGTGCAGCCGCCGCCACCGCCTTCGGTCGTCGGAGGAGTTGATCTTTTCCTTTCTATGTAAAAATTGAAAACAATTGTACTCAAGTGTTTGAATACTCATTATTTTTGTGTATGGGGCACGACTGGGAGTCCCCCCCCTCCCAAATCGTGGACCAGTCCGACGCCCCCCATACGGCCCAAAATCAGGCTGCGCTGGACGCCGTCTCGGGGGGGGGGGACGAGTGGAGATGCTCTAATTCCGCAATTATAAAGGTGTATTTTGGGACGCATATTTTATGCGCTAGTACCATTTCAAAATGTGCTGATGTAATTACCTCTAATTAAATATTTAAGAGATCTTAAAAACGGTGGTCAATTCTCTTATTTTGTTCCCCTAAATAATCATCTCGTTTCATTATCTCCCCTCTCTCCTTCAACATACCCATTAGTCTTCTCTCTGTCGCCATCCTTCTCCTTCCCCCTCCTCCATTCTTCTTCTAGCCGACGCGGACATAGTGGATGCGCAGGACCGTCCGTGACCTGCTGTCAGGCTGTGAAAACCGCTGAGCAGATGATGTATGTAAAATGCATATATGAATTTTATAGTTTATTGTGGTATGTTCCAACATATTTGCACCTAATCTATTTCGGGGATCATGTTTTACATTGATTTCAAGGATTTTCTAAATAATCACCTTTATTTATTGTTCTAACTCTGTCTGGCAAAAAACACCTTATGTTAGTATTTTTTATTTTTCATGAGCTATGAGACTCGAAAAAGAGCAAGGTCAAAGATCACGCTTCAGAAATTTCGAGACGGATCCAACAAGCTAAAGTGGGCTAGCAGGAGGTCAACGGGGCGGTGAGAGGGCCAATTGCGCTTTTGGCCCTGGCGCCTCGACCGTCCGGTCAACCTCAATCTTGTGCACTAATGTCTACGCACTTCTATTCTTGTAGACAGTTGTTGGGCCTCCAAGTGCAGAGGTTTGTAGAACAACAGCAAGTTTTCCCTTAAGTGGATTACCCAAGGTTTATCGAACTCAGGGAGGAAGTGGTCAAAGGTATCCCCTCTCAAGCAACCCTGCAATCAAGATACAAGAAGTCTCTTGTGTCCCCAACACACCCAATACACTTGTCAGATGTATAGGTGCACTAGTTTGGCGAAGAGATAGTAAAATACAAGTGGTATGGATATAAGACAACGGTGCTAGAAAATAGCTTGATGGCGTGGAAGAGACTAAAGACAAACTGAAATAAAGATGGAAGCAAGCAAACATGTAACAGATATAGTAGCAAACGGTGTATCAATGCTTAGAAACAAGGCCTAGGGATCATACTTTAACTAGTGAACACTCTCATATAAATATCTTCTCTTTATGATACTACTCTTAACTACTGTCCGGTTGAACACTCTAATCGATGGTAGGGCTATAACAGCACACCTCAAAGTAAGCCTTTCCCATCTAGAAAACCTCACACTGTCACCTTCAGTACTAGATGAGTCCAACAAACACCACAATTTCATAAAGACATCCAACTCCAAATATAACTCATAACAAGTATTTGTAATCTCTAGCCTAAGTATCACCATGGTGAGCACGCTGTCACTTTCACACACATGGGGAGAGCAGAGATCTATTAAAGCACTTGAGTAGCAAGGTAGATCTATAGATTACAAGCTCATCATCTCAATAAGATCATGCATAGAGAGAGAGATGAACACATAGCTACTGGTAGAACCCTTAGCCTCGAGAGAGAACTACTCCCTCCTCATCATGGGAATCAGCAATGGTGATGGAGATGGTGGTGGAGATCGATGGAGATGGCTCCAGGGGCACTTCCCTGTCCCGGCAGGGTGCCGGAACAGAGACTTTCTGTCCCTCGAATCTCCCCTTCGGTGGCGGCGGCGCTGCGGAACTTTTCGTGGCTGGAGGCTTGATTATTTAGGGTTTATGCACCAGGGGCATCTTCTAGGCGAAGAGGCAAGGTCGGTGGGCGGCCAGGGGGCCCACACCACCTGGTGGCGCGGCCAGGGCTAGCCCGCGCCACCACATGATGTGGCCGCCCTGTGGCCCCCTCTCTGTCTCGTCTTCTGGCTCCGTGAGTCTTCCGGTAAAATATCGACTTTGGCTTTTGTCCAGTCCAATTCCGAGAATATTGATTTTCTGACTTTCCTGGAACCAAAAACAGCAGAAAATAGGCAACTAGCACTATGGCATCTTGTTAATAGGTTAGTCCAAGAAATCATATGAAAAGTACTCCAAAGTTGTAGCAAAACATAAGAAAGTAGATAAAACCAAGCATGAAACATCAAAAATTATAGATACATTTGCGATGTATCAACATCCCCAAGCTTAACTCCTGCTCGTCCTCGAGTAGGTAAGTGATAAAAAGAAAGAATAATTTTTGAGGTGACATGCACCATCTTAAACTTGATCAAAGTATTTGTAAAACATTCAAAGCTAGGATCATAGTACTTCAATCATAGCATGAAAGACACAGTTCTAGCAATAAGACAAAGAAACTATGATGCAACATGAAAAGGCACAAACAAAAGATTCATGAATAACAATGCTTTGCAAGACGTTTGTTTGTTTCACATAAAGAAAACATAGCATAATAGTATTCAGCTTGTCCCTCAATAGAGTAGCAAATATAAATGCATATGACACCTTCAAAGTTCATAAGAGTGACTAGATACAATAGTTTAAAACAAGCAATATCAAAGTATGCATAAATCAACTAGTCTTGGGACAATTCACATAGAACTAAGAATGGCCACTATGATCTCAAAGTAGGTGCATAAAGATAGAAGGTGGAGACTCAATATAATGGTTAAAGAAAAGCCTTTGTAAAAGGAAGTAGGGATTCAAGTCTCATAAAGAGCTTCCAAAAATTATGGTACTTATAGCTTTCAGCTCTCATTGCCCCTATCATAAGCATCTTGAAGTGGTTAAGGTTAAAGTGACACAACTAAGAGAATATGCTTGACAAGTTATAAACCGAAATCTCTTGCCCCTTACTTACAAAGACCGATCCTCATGCTACTCAACTTCAGTCACGAGTAAGCTCTTGTCATTGTAATTACATGTGTATCATAAAGAACCGCCAACGGGGTACCCCTTGCACATGATACGGGAGCTTTCCCATAATCAAAATGACAAGGCAAGCAGACAATGAGCATCTCAGCGATCTTTTTATTTGCTATTTGCATAGGTTTTTATTGAGGATGCTTCATAGAGTGCTCATTATGGTGATGCTGCAAGTTTCCACCATGATTAGGCATGGCTTAGGCTAGCGGCCCGGGCGTTTCTCTAACACACATACAAACTCCATGATCTTACAAGTTCCACTTTTATTTCACACCGTCGGGATCCATAAGCAAAAGAACATGATATCAACAGGGTACAAAGTACAAGTGCAATGTTGAAAGCGTTCCCCATGAAACATGGTTCTGCTAATTTCAACTTATAAAGCGCAAGCATATATGCAACAAAGAAGGACCCAATGGTTCAAGTTTATTAGATGCAAAAAAGTAAAGTGTGCCATCAAGTTCGTGAGACCTTTAATCACTAGTTTTCTCATAACAAGTTTAATTTGGAAGGTAAACAAAAGCATGAATATACTTGGAATAGCATAAGCTAGTAGGTAGGTATCATGGACTCTTTGGAATAACTTGGTTTAGGGAGTTGGATGCATGAGTGGAACTCATACTTTTTTGTGGAGGCTAGCAAAAGACTGGGAGCGACAAACTAAGAGAGCAATAATGGCCATAATCATGCAGAGCGACAAAACATCATTGATCAAAGCATAAATTGATACTACAAGTTGAAAACTAAAGGATCATAAAGGCTATGGTGAATTGGGATAGTCATAACATGGTGTGAGCATGTGCCAAGTCAACCCAAATGAAGCATCAAAGGAGAATACCACTATATTATGCTCTAATATGCTAAAACAACGCATGATTCATCCAAGGCACATTAAGCAATCTCAATTGTTTATAACAAGTCGTGCTACAACAAATAATACTAAGCATAAAGCCAAAACAATATCAAGCATGGCATGACAAAGCATAGGCCACAGTCAAAAACGAGCTCTTTTTAGCACATAAGCATGAACTTTCCTACTCTTTTCCAAACCAAACCAAACTATTTGCAAACCAATGTAAGAAAGAGGGGGTCCAACCAATTTATTCAGAAAATTAAGCAAACCAAGAAAACGAAAAACCAAAACGAAAACGAAAAAGAAGACGCTCCAAGAACAACAGAACCGTGCATGAAACAATAAAAATGAAGCGTTTGAAAGAAACCTGAAATTTTTATTGATGAAGAAGGGGATGCCTTGGACATCCCCAAGCTTTGACGCTTGTACTTCTTGGATATTTTTCTTGGGGTGACACGCGTGGCATCCCCAAGCTTGAGCTTTAGTCCATCATTCATCTCATTACTCATTCCTTGCATACACCTGAAATTTTTCTTTCATACAAAACTTCACACAATCTTTATTAGCAACATTAGTGCACTCAAGATAATAAGTCTTAAGATTCAGTTCTAACACCAAATAAACTTCCATTAGAACACTAGCTACTGTAGCAATTCCCTCAAAAAGCTCAAATCCCCAAAAGAACTCAAGAAGGAACTAACAAGAAGCAAATGCAGAAAATGGCAGAAATCTGTCAAAACAGACCAGAAGGTAAAGACGAATTTTTTCGAAGATCTTATGTTGCTCAAATCAAAAAGTGTTGAACTAACGAAAGTTAGATAATAACCTGGGGCAGAAGAAAAAAAATTCACGTCTCAATCCGACATACAGAGGTCTCTCACGAATTTTTACGGTGAAACACAAAAATCTGTTTCGGGACAGCAACTTTCCCAATCATTATTTCTCTCTCATTAGAGGTTACTCTTGGCACCAAAAGCAAATAAAAAGGATAAGGAGAGGTTATTACAGAGGTAATAACTTCCAAGACTCATCTAAAACTTTTGGGTTATCTTCCAATGAGTATTTTTCTTTAACGCCTTTAAGTTAGGCATGATAGTTCGAGAAGATGCTCACATAGGAAATATGAATTGAAGTAAAAGAGAGAATCAAGAAGCAAATTCAAAGCACATTTAAGTCTAACCCACTTCCTATGCATAGGAATCTTGTAAATAAACAAGTCATGAAAGTACAAAGCAACAAGCATAGGAAAGCAAAACAAGTGCAACTTCAAGACTTTCAACATAAAGAGGTGAAACTTAATATTATTGAGATACATAAAACCATGTTTCCTTCTCATAATAACTTTCAGTAGCATCATGAATAAAATTAATAATATAACTATCACATAAAACATTCTTATCATGAGCCACATGCATAAAAGAATTAATACTCTCCACATAAACATAGTCATTCTTATTAATTGTAGTGGGAGCAAATTCAACAAAATAGCTATCATTATTATTTTCATCACCATAATATATAGGAGGCATATTGTAATCATTAATTTTCTCCTCAATATTAGGTGGACTGAAAATATCATATTCATCACTGTAATCATCATATATTGGAGGTTTTGTATCATCATAAGCAATAGAATAGCTATCTTCCAAAGCTGGGGAACTAAAAAGATCATTTTCATAAAAACTAGCTTCTCCAAGCTTAGACTTTTCCATAGCATTAGCAATAATGGTGTCCAAAAAATTCATACTAACAACATTGCTATTAGCATGCAAATAAAGTTCCATAGGTTTTTTAATTTTCTCTTCAAACACTTCATGTCCTAACTCAAGATAAATACTATAAAGCTCTCTAATTTTTTTGTTGTTTTCCATTAAGCCTAACTAGTGAAAACAAGAAACAAAAAGACAAAATTGCAGAATCTAAAGGAAATAACTTCGAGCACTCACACCGGAGAAAATAGGCATTTGTCGTGGGAGGTTCTTCTTCTTTAATCCTCCGGTGTGAATACCTTTTACCTTTTCTACCCGGCAACGACGCCAGAAAATAGCTTGATGTCTACGCACTTCTATTCTTGTAGACAATTGTTGGGCCTCCAAGTGCAGAGGTTTGTAGAACAGCAGCAAGTTTTCCCTTAAGTGGATTACCCAAGGTTTATCGAACTCAGGGAGGAAGTGGTAAAAGGTATCCCCTCTCAAGCAAGCCTGCAATCAAGATACAAGAATTCTCTTGTGTCCCCAACACACCCAATACACTTGACAGGTGTATAGGTGCACTAGTTCGGCGAAGAGATAGTGAAATACAAGTGGTATGGATATAAAACAATGGTGCCAGAAAATAGCTTGCTGGTGTGTGGTTGACGTGGAAAAAGACTAAAGGCAAACTGAAATAAAGATGGAAGCAAGCAAACATGTAACAGATCTAGTAGCAAACGGTGTATCAATGCTTAGAAACAAGGCCTAGGGATCATACTTTCACTAGTGAACACTCTCATATAAATATCTTCTCTTTATGATACTACTCTTAACTACTGTCCGGTTGAACACTCTAATCGATGGTAGGGCTATAACAGTACACCACAAAGTAAGCCTTTCCCATCTAGAAAACCCCACACTGTCACCTTGAGTACTAGATGAGTCCAACAAACACCACAATTTCATAAAGACATCCAACTCCAAATATAACTCATAACAAGTATTTGTAATCTCTAGCCTAAGTGCCACCATGGTGAGCACGCTGTCACTTTCACACACATGGGGAGAGTAGAGATCTATTAAAGCACTTGAGTAGCAAGGTAGATCTGTAGATTACAAGCTAATGATCTCAATAAGATCATGCATAGAGAGAGAGGTAAACACATAGCTACCGGTAGAACCCTTAGCCTCGAGAGAGAACTACTCCCTCCTCATCATGGGAATCAGCAATGGTGATGGAGATGGTGGTGGAGATCGATGGAGATGGCTCCGGGGGCACTTCCCTGTCCCGGCAGGGTGCCGGAACAGAGACTTTCTGTCCCCCGAATCTCCCCTTCGGTGGCGGCGGCGCTGTGAAACTTTTCGTGGCTGGAGGCTTGACTATTTAGGGTTTATGCATCGGGAGGCATCTTATAGGCGAAAAGGAAAAATCGGTGGGCGGCCAGGGGGCCCACACCACCTGGTGGCGCGACCAGGGCTAGCCCGCGCCACCACATGGTGTGGCCGCCCTGTGGCCCCCTCTCTGTCTCGTCTTCTGGCTCCGTGAGTCTTCCGGTAAAATATCGACTTTGGCTTTTGTCCGGTCCAATTCCGAGAATATTGATTTTCTGACTTTCCTGGAACCAAAAACATCAGAAAACAGGCAACTGGCACTGTGGCATCTTGTTAATAGGTTAGTCTAAGAAATCATATGAAAAGTACTCTAAAGTTGGAACAAAACATAAGAAAGTAGATAAAACCAAGCATAGAACATCAAAAATTATAGATACATTTGCAATGTATCATGCACACGGAGTCGTCTTGACCCAAAAGCATCTGCATATATGGCCCCCATCGCAATCTCTAGATAGATGAAGGCGGCGGTCGAAAATACATAAATAAAGAGCCTACGGTCTGCCACCAGCGGAGATCGGAGGGGGGAATCACTGTCTGAATCGCCTCCGGGTGGCTCCACCCCCTCCGGCGTGGTCATCATGAACATCCGCATCAACACCGCCTTCATCCTGTCCATCCTCCTGTTGTAATCTCTTGACAAACATGACACCCGTTATAATCTTTTGGCAAACATGATGTTGAGTAGAAACTATCGTATCTCTATGTCCAAATTTGAGCAGTAACTTGTTCATGGCAAATGGTGATATAGTTTGTTCATTGGTTGCAAACAGGTATGTTGTCTTCTGTGTAACGATGCATGTGTGCAATTCAAATGACCGTGGGCACCTCTAGAAATCACGGAAGTATGTCAACATGGTATTTATTCTGACACAGACCTGTCTGTCTTACAAACATTACAAACATGTGCAGGAAACTAAATAGTGTACATCCATGTATCCATGCAGAAAACTAGGGGATAATACAACACGTACCACATTGGGAAGCCTGAACTTACAAAGCAAGAGAGATTCAGGAGCCCGGCATAAACATACAGTTGGTGCACACAGGAATAATTCAGTCTACATGTAGTCGACAATAAACGTCTCACAAGGCAATTCAACAAGGACTCCCGCGACCCAGGAGTCTGGTACTAACTCGAAAAGCAAAGCCTGCTGGCCAAGCCAGTTATGATGTGCAATCAGGACTCATGCAGTGGATACAGAAGTTGTGTCGCTCAGATACACAGGGATCGCCTAGGTACAAGCCTCATGTTTTCCTTGCGCTCCATGTTGCATGTCATTGCCTCAATTGTCTGCAATGGAGCAACAGATGAGTAAGAGCCAATAGCAACATATGCTGGCAGGCCAACTTCTTCAACAGTTTGGTAGCAAGTGATTAAGTTCAAGAATTTCAAATGAAACGTCGTTTCAGGAAATAACTGAAATATGTGTACGAAATAGGTGCATTTGGCCTACAAGGGAGTAAGTTCTTTAATATGAGTGACAAACATAATAACACCAAAAAGCAAACATATTCAAAGGACCTTATTAAAGGCACCCGTGTGAACTACTGCGGCAAGAAAACCAGTAAGCTTGTTGCGCTCCAGTAGATAATTGATGACATATGAATGACAGACTAATGATCACAAGGACCAGATCATTTTCCCACCCTCCCCGATATGTTGCCAAAACTATGAACTTTTGAAGACCTTAGGCAGATTCCGGTTAAACCTTAGTATTTAGAAATTACACATCCTACAAATTTTGCTGCTTATTAGAGAGAATTTCTATAGGACCTTATTGGTTCACTACACTAGCATATTTTGCTGCAACCAAGTGCGGCATGCTAGATGCTACACACCCTATAGCTACTGTCAGAGGTTGTCTCACTTGCCAGTCCACATTGATAAGTAATTTTTGTGACTGTTGCAAACTATAATTGTGAAAAAAGTGTGGTCATAAACTAAACACACCCCTGGTATTATGTCATTTGTTCCAACAACTGAATGTATATTGAAAACCAACACATGTATAAAGCTATGAACTGAATATCCTACAGATAACATACAGGAACATGGCTAACCATGAGGTCCCCTAGACATAAGGTACGAAGGAATTCAACTACAGTGTTCCAATGGATAAGGATGATGGTGTGAAGCAAGAGAAAATTAATACACAATGCAGCAAGGGGAAAGTGTCATGAGATACGAACAGAAGTAACAGATGCACAAAAGGCAATAAAAAAAAGGGTGATAGTATACCGTTGTGACATTAGAGAAAACGGGAGAGAGAACTGCACTAATGCTCCCTCCATTTCATTTCAAAAGGTGTATAGTTTATCCATCTTGCTTCACAATACATATAAGGCATGCATTTGAATTTGTTGATAATTTTCCTTCTTTGCATTTATTTATTACATCTTCTCTATTGCATTTACAAGTAACGCTATAACTATTCATTCTCCTGTCTCCAGGGTATCTAAGCAAGGACAGCAATAGCATGGTCATTTTCTACTGTCCTTCTCTTGACTTTATGAAATTCTTAATTCCATTCAGATTATGCATTATACTTTGACATGGGTGGAGTACTACGGAATAAATAGGTCAACTATAAACATTGCATCAGAACTGAAAACAATTAGTGCAGGTATTTACGCGGGAAAAATCGCTTTGAAATTTAAAAGCATGAAGTCATTCTAACTATTGTGGCCACAATCTTCCAAACAGGACCAACTCTTATCTGAAAAATATTCCATGCAGATGATAAGCTGACGATATTTTTTAAGTGAGGTAAATTAGACCTTCCGTAAGAGATACTAATTTTATAGACTTTTGGGCATAAATTGCAAAGTAACTTTGTGCTACTTTTAACCACAGCTAAACAATACAGGAAGCTAAAGATGTCCCAAGTTGGAAAATTCTCCTTGATATTAAGCATCAATTTGGGTAAAAATAACATAGCAATTTGAATTTAGTACTAGAGGAAATTTTAGAATATAATGCTATCATGGTTTAAAATAAATAATAGGAGCCCCCCCCCCCCCCCCCCCCCCCCCGCCTGCTCTGAGAGGCTTTCCCATATAAAACCGGAGAAAAAAATAAATGCAAGTAATTATATATACACAGAATACAACAGTTTTTTCAATGGCGCAAATTAATCAGTTATTAAAACTGTTACGGTTTCATAAGAGATACTACTAAGACTTAATTATTAAACATTGATAATTGTTTCATATTCAGCTACCTGATAGAAACATACCACCAGAGGACAAAATGAACCATAAAAGGAAGTATCACGGATAAATATATAACCATAATATGTATATTGACATTACAACTTCTTTTAATTGCATCCTTGTTTTGCTTAATAGCCAGCTGTTTTTTGTAAATGCATTGTTTATCTCATGAGCTAACTCTAGTCAACTCCAAATGACAAATCGAGAAAAAGTTCCTCATTACCCTAATGTTTCTTCACCGTATAGAACATCAAGAAATAATCTCCTTATACAACTGCTTGCACAAGCATAAAAACTGAAATGTACTACCTTTGTGTCATGTCGTTCAGGGCATTCACAGTCTCAACGTGACATTCTGACCATTGATTTCTTTGAAAATTTGTTGTTTAACATATTATGAAAACAGTTCCTAATGTGCACCTATCTGAGGAAGTAGGAACAACTATAGACAGCAACAACAAATATGGCTGGAGTGCACAGCAGAGGAATTTGGTTCATTTATAATTTTCTTATTTTTGACAACTAAGATGTTTGATTCGTAGTTTCATACTCTCATATATGTATGTGTCCTCAAATCTCAATACATTTTGTTTTTCATCCGCAACTCTAAGAGCACTGGCAAACCATTAGTGGTAAGAGACTATCATCAATATTAGAATTTCAGCATTTCCTAGAACAGCTCAGAGCAGTTATGCAAGTTAATTAATTCAGCACAAACTATAGTTGCTAGTCAAAACATGACCAGACCTGAGTCAACAAGACTAGAACATCAAGCTTGTCACCACCATTAGAGTTTTTAGCAGTTCTACTCCGGAGTGAATGAAATATCTTAATGGATTAGTTACTAATTAAGGCATGTCTATACTGTTAGTTTTGTTCTATGCCATATTTCGGAGTAATTAGTAAATCACTTGATCGAACACATCATGGAGAAGTAATCAATCAGCATACGTGGTGAAAATTGTGGAGTTGAGCAAAGCTAAGTGGCAGACCTTTGTGTGCGTCAGGTGCATCATGATACACGGGCTCATCCTCAGGCACAGTGTGCAGCTCATCTGTTGTTGCTGGTGCTGCCTCCTCAGCGACACCTGCAGCATCATCCGGGTAGCGAACGACCACAACCGGGCAGACACAGTGATGCACGCAATAATCACTGACACTCCCGAGCCTCCCCTTCCCGCCCTTGCGCGAGGCACCAAAGCCGCGGCTCCCCATGATCATGGCGCACAAGCCAAGGCGCTCTGCCTCGAGGCAGAGGCGCTCCTTCATGTCGTGGTCCTTGACGACGTGGATCTTAAAGGGGATCTGCGCGGCGACGAGCGGCTGCGCCAGGTCCTCCGACTTGGTGGAGGTGAAGGTGTCGAAGTCCTCCTCCCGCTTCTTCTGCAGCTCCTCCGCGGAGGGGGCCGCCTCCTCCCCGTCGTCGTCGGAGACGGAGACGGGGATGGAGCCCCAGTCGGCGCCGTAGAGGACGGAGGTGGGGCGCACGTGGAGGAGGACGACGGCGTCGCCGGGGCGGAGGTAGTTCTGCACGGCCCAGCTGACGGCGTAGGCGGACTCGTCGGAGAGGTCGACGGCGATGCCGATGCGGCGCTGCGAGGAGGCGTTGGCGCCGGCGAGCGAGGAGAAGAAGTAGCGCGGGGAGGAGGGCTGGATCGTGGCCGCCTGCGCCGCCGCGAGGCGCACCGGCGGCAGCGCCGGGGACGGCATATCGCCGCCGCCGCCGGCCGACGGGGAGGAGTTGGCCGCCATGGCGAGCTAGGGTTTTTGCTCAAGAGTTTTTCTCCGCGTTTATTTTTGGAATTTTCCGATGGTTGCTTGATCCGAGGCGAGGTGATGGTGATTGTGGGTTTCGGTTTGAAATGGAGGGAGAGGGAGGAATGGAATCGAGAGCAGCAAGCCTCTTCGCCTTTTCTCTTTCCTTCGCGAACTGCAACTTGAGCTGCGTGATTTGGGGGGAAATGGGATTAGCTGCCTTGTCGTGCTTGGACACGTAGCGCTGCCCAATGGGGTCGCTTTTTGTTTCGCTTTTTAAATCCTTCGAGAGCTTTTCCTAATCTTCCATCTGGTGCTTCTCACGATTGGCTACCCATACCACTGACCATCCTTCCCTAAACAGTTTGCTTATTGGCCTAAACCACCTCAAAGCATTAAACTCCATCCTATACTTGGGAGGGGTATATCCAAACTCAGAAGATTGCAAGTGCCAGTTTTATTTGCTCACAGGGATCCCGGTCCTTGTCGGTGGAAGAGCTCAATTTTTAATGGCTAAATAGTGTATGTGTCTACTACTGTTGTTTGATATTATATAAGATGTTTTAATAGCTAAACTAGTCTTCCAACCATCTTATAATTTGGTTAGCCTTTAAAAACGTCTTATAAATATGGAAATGAGGAGTACTCAGAAATGCTTGGTGGCGGCTCGATGAAGATGGAATAAAGTTCGATGATGCGTCTAACGTCGTCGCCGGCGTGTGGAAGTGTGTCTCTAGCATGTGGGATGATTTTTTCATTTAATTGGGTTATGTGTGCTTGATGATCACACTAGAGATAGTGGGATGTCAGCTCGATAAGTATATGTCGATTACTTTCCCCTTCTCCCTCTCTCTCCCCTCCATCCTTTTGAGAGTCGCTCCCATATTCTCAGCTCCTCTCCCCTAATTCTCCGACGGCCTCGCCGGTCGGAGGGGATGGATGAGGGGAGGATGGCCTCCTCTTGTAGATAGGTATTGTGGTAGTTGTCCCATAGTGGCATCTTGGAGTAGGATGCTAGGTCTCTGCATCTAGATCTAGCGCGTCCTTATGCTGATTTTCTCGGTTGTATTGCTCTGGTGGCGAGGGAAGTGGCAAGCGTGAACTCAAGCCAGGCATCTCTATTAATAAGGCCTCTGGGAACTTTGTCGTATCGGCGTTCTGGAGCTGCATCGGGAGGTGGACTCTAGGCTTCTTCGGCTCACTTTCAAGGATGAAGATGAGCTCGAGGTCAAGTGCAAGCTCGATCAATAAGTGCGTCCACCTCCAGGTTTCTCTTCTCACTTCTCTGCTAGCTCTCTTGTCTAGTCGTGGTAGAGAGGGAGAGGGCGGTTATAAAAGAAAGGGTACTTAGGCTGACAGGTGGTGGGGAGATCTTACATGTGTGGCTTCCACATGTTCGACCTACTATCATCTCTAGTCGAAACGGTGGCCTCGTCAAGCTCAAAAAGATAACTTGATGTTGGGGATATACTTTCCGGGTATATCGACTGTGACTCGCTGACCAGGGTGGCCCACTTCGGGTTAGAGCTATGATTCACTGGCGGCCCAATCAAAGAGATAAGATGGAAGCTCATCCGGCTACGGGAAGTGACATGGGAATGTTCCACAGGTGCCCTAGATGAGCCTATACGGTTTGGCCTAAGAGGATCCCGCGGAACAATTGAAGCCCAGCAAGGATTCGGATGACCCTGGCCCAAGCAACTCCTTGAAGAACACAACAAGGAGTAGATAGAAGTTTTAAGGAAAAACCCTAATATGTAACCGACTCAGCATGTTATCCCGAGACCTGGCCTCCCTATATAAAGGACGAGAGGAAGTAGCGAGAAGGACAATCCACAACCCTAGTTTACACACCGCTAGATTACATCTGCGCACCCCTTCTAACTTTTGACTCCTCAATAATCTAAGAGTATACAAGTAGGAGTAGGGTCCCTTCCGAGGGCCTGAACCTGGGTAAATTGCGTGTCCCTGATGTGCTTGTTTTCTATCCGGTCGATGCCTCAAGCGCTCCCCAATTCCTGTAACCCAAGTCCATCAATGATGGGCATTAATGAGTTAACCCCTTGTCAATTGGCACCGTTCGTGGGGATCGGGAGTGCTGATGTTGTGACTTCCTAGGACCATCAACTACGATCTACAACTCTGCTACAGCGGAGAATCGCCTCCTCTTCAGCGCCTTTGACTTCACCATCCACTCGCCGGCAACTCGCCTAGACTACGAGTCCGTGGGCGACGAAATCGGCATGACGATCGGGAGCCTACGTTTCCAGGTCAGCCAGATCGGCATGCTCTTCCCCAATCATTTGCCGGCACCTCTGATTGCACCTGCCTCGTGTTTCCCACCACCAATCGGCACCCTGAGCGAGCTCAACACATCGGCTTCAGCTTACGGCACGAACAACAACAACAATTGCGACTCTGATCTGTGTGACTCGTCATCAGAAGACGACGCCTACAGTTCTGGATCAGAAAGTTGTGGGAGCAGCGACCTCCCTAACCACTACATGTGCGTCGTCATCAACTACGATGACGGAGGCAATCAAGGAAACACCGGCAACAGATCTCCCACCAATGGCCCCGCCAACGGCGAATGTCCCAACCCTACCAACCCTGACAATCAAGATGCCAATGCCAACCATGATACAGAACACCAACAGATCCACCTCGATGAGGCTGGGTGGGCGCGAGTTAGGGAAGCCTTGTAGGTCCGGCCGCGCATAACCGAACCGAAACCAAAAGCCGAACCGAAAAAAAACCTAACTGCAACCGAATTTCTGGTTTTTTTAGTTTGTGGTTAAGGTTACAATTAGCAAATGTGAAAACCGAATGCACTTCGGTTATTTCAGTTTATAACCGAAAAATCATGGTTAAACCGAATAAAACCGATTAGCCTAGCACAACGAAGAATTTATTGTTTTAAACAAAGTCCAACCTCCCGTGTATGTCTGCAGGCTCGTGGTTGATACCGAGCTTGTTGGGAACCCCAAGAGGAAGGTATGATGAGCACATCAACAAGTTTCCCTCAGTTATGAAACCAAGGTTATCGAACCAGTAGGAACAAGGAAACACCTCCAAGGTGTTGTTTCCAACTTGGAATCCTGCACAACACAACAACAGAACTTTGTCCCTAACTTATAGTGAGGTTGTCAATCTCATCGGTTTTGCTGAAAACAAATGATTAAACGTATTGTGTGGAAGAAAGTAATAGCTTGCAGAAGGTAAACAGAAAACAGTAAACAGTTGTAGATTGATGGTAAAAGAAAGGACCGGGGTCCATAGTTCACTAGTGGTGATTCTCCTTAAGATAGATGACATGTTTGGTGAACAAATTACAACGGGGCAATTGACAAACATCGAGAAAGCATACATGCATATACTAATCATCTTGACTCCTATGAGATTTGATTAGGCATTACAACATTATACATAGATCGTAATCCAACTGCATCTATGACTAATAATCCACCTTCAGGTTATCATCCGACCCCCCTCTAGTATTAAGTTGCAAGCAGCAGATAATTGCATTAAGAATTACGTGTTAAGTAAACAATACGATTGTTCTATGAACAAAGGGTTGCTGTTTTCTACCTAGTAGCAACATCACATCTAGTACCTTAGAGATTTCTGTCACTTCCCCAGATTACTAGAGGCATGAACCCACTATCGAGCATAAATAATCCCTCTTGGAGTTGCTAGCATCTACTCGGCCAAGATATCTACTAACAACAGAGAGTATGTAAGATCACAAATAACAAAGACATGATAGAATCAATAATCAATCTGAAATAGCATCTCAATATCCATCGGATCCCCGTAAACACAACATGTATGATTACAAATAGATGATCTTGATCATGAACGGAGCTCACAAGATCTAAACATGATAGCACAAAGGAGAAGAACCAACCATCTAGCTACTACACGGGCCCGTAGTCCAAGGGTGAACTACTCACGCATCACACCGGAGGCTTGCATGGTGATGAAAAAGGCCTCCAGGGTGAATTCTCCCCTCTGGCAGGGTGCCGAGAAGAGCTTCAGATCCTTCCCGGTCTAGGATAGAGATGACGGTGGCTATAGACTCTTTCGTGGATTTTTGATTGGGTCCTTAGGGTTTCTGTATCGAAGGCAATATATAGGCGAAAGGGAAGGCCGAGGGGGTACCCTAGGCGGCCACACCACCCCTTGGCGCGGGCCAGGCCTGGCCGCACGGCCAGGTGGTGTGGGCGGCCCCTGGCCCCTCTCCCTCTCATCTTCTGGCTCTGTGTCCCCCTCGGTGAAATATTGACTTTGGCTTTTGTCCCGTCCTATTTCGAGAATATTCATTTTCTGACTTCGTGGAACCAAAATTAGCAGAAAATAGGTAGCTGGCACTGTGGTATCTTGTTAATAGGTTAGTCCAAGAAAGTGTATAAAAATACTCCAAAGTGTGGACAAAACATAAGAAAGTAGATATAAACCAAACATGGAACATAAAAAATTATAAATACGTTTACAACGTAAGAATGTCTTATATAGAGTTTAAAGTGATTCTATGTAAAAAAAAGTTTCATCATGGTGGTTTGACCTTGTGATTAATTGTTGTCTAGTGTGTAGGTAGGAAGTTCAAGTCCTACTAATTCTCAATTCTTTTATTTAGCCATAAACGTGTTATCTTTTATTTATTTCTCTTGAAATACATTCAGTTGGGTTATAAAAGATACAAAACTAAAATAAATGTCTATAAAACTTAGTTGTTATTTCAAAAATCACGTCAACTTTGGTTAGTTAGGTTATTATCGAAACCGGACCGAATTTGTTTGGTTATTATGAAGCCAAACCGTATTTTTATACAAAATTGTATTTACCGAAGTATTAAAATCGTATTTACCAAAAAAACCGTATAAACCGAACCGATTTAACCAAGTTAACCGAATGCGCAGCCGGACATACGATAGATGCGAACGCCGAAAGAGTTCAAACTTCCTTCGGAAAACCCGAAGTTCGACGGCCTCTAGGCCCCGAAGATCTTTTGTCAAGTTGCACGGCGGAAACAAGTGCACAACCATGCAGCCTCCAGCTACAGCTACAGGGCGTTGCTCGCGCATGGTTCAATAATTTGCCCCGCGGATCGATCCGCAGTTAGGGGGAGCTAGTGTATAACTTCGTTCGCAATTTCAGGAAGGCCCAGAAGACTTGCCGAATTAGGCCTATAGGAATACTTGTAGTTCAAGATATACTCTATACCGACTCTGTATCGTAACTGGATATGACTCTCCTGCAACCCTAGTCCGGATTACTATATAAGCCGTACTAGGGACCAGCCTTTAGGGCACGCACTACCAACCACAACTCGCACATGCGAAACCTTTCTTGTAATCTGTTGTACTTCCGGCTATGCCGATATACTGGATTGCTAGCAGGAATATGATCCGTCCAACGTAGTCGGATCTGAACCTGGGTAAGCTTGTGTGCTCACCATCCCGGAGAACCGTATGTCTCACATCCTACCTTTTCCCACGTCTCGAGGACCCCCTCATGACGTACTTGTCTTTAATCCGACGACACTTGAGCCGCTTCTTCCTCCAGCCTTGATGTGGCGCTCCACGCTTCTACTACCCCAAGTGGTCGCGTCTCCGGTGGCGACAGGAATGGCGACACCAGGTTGTGCTTCGATGGCAGATCCAAAGGAGCTGATCGTGTTTCTGAAGTTTTTCTTGGGTGCTCCGTGTAAAAGCTAGGGGCATGTGTGTAATTTGCATTTCTTTGGAGGTCCCTTTTGTAAAAATGTACCATTCCCCGCTGATAAAAAAGTGTATATGCCGCAGAATCTAGAACCATTCCCCGCTAAAAAAGTGTATATGCCGATTTTGGTCAAGGAGCGCACAGACTTTTCCCATCATTTCTGGTTGCTGCCAGTTCATGAACCTACATCCCTACGCGTTCACTGAACTGGATAGCATTGGGATGGGGCTGTTGACTGTCTGCCAGCTCTCCTCTGAAGATAACGACCGAGGGCTCGATCCGGGACATCACATCAGTTGTCCCGCCGTTTGTTGCGCTGTCGTCTCGTATCGTTGATTCCGAGCGGCTTCCTCCGAGGAGGCTTTCATCAGGCGGTTATTTTTTCACGTGTCAAAAAAGACTAGCGGGTGAAACTAACTTGCCATCAACGGTTCAGCCGCCAAATGGCAGGGCAGAGGGCACGGCAAAAGATGGCGGAAACATGGTGTGGGGTTTATGTGCCTGATGATCACTAGCTGGTAAGTAAAGAACAGGCTAGAAGTGAGTAGGAACCGAGCGTATCGTTTAGCTAGAATATTGGAACAAAGCGAAAGCTTTCCATCTTTGATCAGATCGGAGTTAATAATTGAGTGTAAAAAGGGGAGGGAATTTCCCGAGACGAATATGCTGTGTGTATCTTCAGTGGACTTGGTCTCGTTCCTTCAGAGCTCCTACCATGCTTGATGCCTTTAAACGACGTCCCCCGGCCGGATGCAGGGCCGGCCCTGACATGACCAGGGCCCGGTGCAAGGTGACAAAATGGGCCCTTTGTACAGTAATTTTAGAATCGAAACCGTAAGGCCTCTTTTGATTTTCAGGGTAGGAAACCAAAGGAATAGGAAGTGCAAAGGATTGGATTGCCCTGTCCAATGCGACCCTATGGACACAGGAATCTGGCAAAGGATTTTTTCCAGGAGGTTGTACCTCATGCTAGTTTTCCTGCGAGAATACACTAGGTAGTTCCTATGGGATCAATTCCTACGGGATGCAATCCCTGTGATTCAAACGCCTCTGGAAGGAAAAGATCCATAGGAACCAAATCCTGAGGGAATCCTTCAAATCAAAGGAGGCCTAAAAGAAATATTTGCTTGTACTCGTAATAGATACATTACATAACACAAAGTACTTATCTTCTTATTTGTCACAATGCTCAATTCAAGAAAAAGACTGTACATTTTACAAAGAGACGGTGCATCTTAGCCGACGAATGTATTGTATGCTCGAACTCCAACGCAAAATTAATGAGCCGTCTTTAACAATTGCTAGAGCCGGCTCCGGACAAGTACCGTAGAATTTCTATGCATCCTTAGACTAGCCCCAATGAAGGTATCATAGATAGTATCATGCATGTCATGTTGGTAAAATTCTGACGTGGCATGCTAATTAATGATGAAAGAGGTTGTGTTGGTATCATAGGTAGATATGGTATCATAGCACGTAGAACTAGAACAGTTATTCGCAAATAAATCTTGTACATAATTTTACATTCAAATTTTACAAAACAATAAATATAATAAAACTATGATACTAGTACATGATACTATACATTGTGGAGATGATATCATATATTAGTATCATATATATGATATTACTATATGATACTCCCCATTGCGACTGTCTTAAAAAATATATCGATGGATCTCTTATGGGACATCTTAGCACAGAAACAGTACACACAAATTATGGCATAAGATTGAAACAAAAGCACCTGGAGGTAGTCCAGTAGAGTACCGAAGCTAGTTGGTTGCTTGCTGCCTGCCGTGAGTTTGTCATGTCCACCACTGGGCACCGGCAATCGCCTTGCCGACCTGCTCTGACAGCCCGCGCGCTCGATGGGCGACGTCTACAGGGAATCGGCTGCCAATTCCCTTGTCATTCTCTTGCCATCAATTTGAGAGCGTAAACAAACATATGGAGAATTTGGGAACTGGGAGAGTACATAAAACTCTTACGGGATGAAGTAAATAAGATGAAATTGAGAGATTTACTTAGCACCGGAAATTGACGGAGTCAATGCATAGGGAATCAACAGATCGTGGCCTCCACCATTTATTTTGGGGAAAAGGATAGAAATCGCAATGGAGGGGCGGGGGCGACATGATTGGGCGGGAGATGAGGAGGCGAGACGCGACCCCGAAGGCGAGATGAGAAGGAGGCGCCTCGGTAGCTAACAGGCAAGGTCTAATGCGCTAAGGCTTTTCACAATAGGTGTCTCTTGGCGTGATATTCTAGATAATTTACTTATGTGGCATGTCATTTATTGAAGAAAGAGAGGGTTGTTGTATCTTAGCTAAGATATAGTCTTTACACGCTATCATAGGCAAAAAGAATGGCTAATCCAATCATACTCATGCATGAGACTAAAACATTAAATGCAACTCTCCTAAGAAGCACCAACTAAGAAACACTTCATTGTCATAGTTATTTCTTAAGTTTTAATTGCTCCTATGAAAAAGTGTTAAGATACACCCCATTGTGAAATGCCTAATTAGTTTCGCTGTATTTTTTATGAGTAAGGATATGTACATACGTTGACTAACAAATCTCGGTCGGGGCCCCTTGCACGTGGGGGCCTTGTGCTGGTGCACCGGTTGCACCGGCTCAGGGCCGGGCCTGGCCAGATGAAACCCTTGTGAATCCTTCGGGCCAGCGCCCCTAAAAAATGCGGAGCTTTCGTCATGCCTCCCGTTTCATGCGAGTGGTGTGGAGGTGCGGCTGCGACCCTGTCGCTTCGACAGCCACTCGTAGTGCCATTGCGCACATGTGCTGATACAGACATTCATTTTTGCAAAATAATGAACAGTACTAATTGAAATGTTCTCATCCAGAGATGAAACCATTTTCGCTTTCTTTCCCACAGCAACGCCCAAAGAGCCAAATGTTCTCATTGTTGGAGATATGCCCAAGAGGCAATAATAAAAGTGGTTATTATTATATCTTTATGTTTATGATAAATGTTTACATCCCATGCTATAATTGTATTAACCGGAAACATTAATACTTGTGTGTTTTGTAAACATAAAAGAGTCCCTAGTAAGCCTCTTGTTAAACTAGCTTGTTGATTAATTGATGATCATGGTTTCCTGATCATGGACATTGGATGTGATTAATAACAAGGTTATATCATTAGGAGAATGATGTGATGGACACACACCCATAGTAAGCGTAGCATAAGATCAAGTCATTAAGTTCGTATTGCTAAAGCTTTCAAATGCATAGTAACATAATCCTTCGACCATGAGGTTATGTTAATCACCATCACCGGATGGATACTTTGATGACATCAAACACCGCTTCGTAACTGGGTGGTTATAAATGTGTCATTGGGTATTCTGAAAGTATGTGTTGAAGCGCATGAATCAAGATTGGGATTTGTCCATCCATATGACGGATAGATATGCTCTGGGCCCTCTAGGTGAAATGTCATCTGGTTAGCTTGCAAGCATGTGACTAGGTCACAAGGGATGACATATCACGGAACGAGTAAAGAGTACTTATCAGTAACGAGGTAGAACTAGGTATAGAGATACCGACGATCAAACCTCGGATAAGTAAAGTATCGTGTGACAAAGGGAATTGGTCTCGTATGTAAATGGTTCTATCGATCACGAAGTCATCGTTGAGTGTGTGGGAGCCATTATGAATCTCCAGGTTCCGCTGATGGTTATTGATAGGAGACGTGTCTCTGTCATGTCTACATATTCACGAACCGTAGGGTGACACACTTAAGGTTCGAAGTTGTTTTAAGTAGATATGGAATATGCGTTGGAGACCGAATGTTGTTCGGAGTCTCGGATTGGATTCGGGACATCACGAGGAGATCCAGAATTATCCGGAGAATAAGATTCATATATTGGGGATCATTTTCTAAGTTAGGAAATGTTCCGGAGTATTTGTATGAGGATTTTAGAAGGTTTCGGAATGTTCCGGAAGGTTTTGGAAGGTTTCTTGGAGTTTGCTTGAAAACCAAGGAAGGGATCAAGGAGTCCTGGTGGGTCAAGACTAGGAGTCGCCCTCCTCCCCCCCTCCCCAATCCGTCGGCCCTAGAGGGAGGGGAGTCCTACAAGGACTCCCCCTCCCATGGCGCCTCACCCCTTTAAATAGAGGGGCAGGGGCGCCCCCTCCAAGCCCTCCTACACTACTCCAAATCTCCGCCACCTCTCTCCTCCTCCTTTCTTCTGCACAGGCATAGACGAAGCCCTGCAGAATTCTCTACTCCACCACCACCACCACGCCGTCGTGCTGCTGGGATTCCGTGGAGAAGATCTACTACCTCCGCTGCTCGCTGGAACGAGGAGAGGAAGGTCTGCTTCGACTCCGCACATGTGACCGACTGCGGAAGTGCTGCCGGAACGCGGCGCCGGAAGGATCGTCCACTCGATCTTGAGATCGGCAAGTGATCGACTACATCAACCACGAGATCCAATCTCGTAACGCTTTCGGGTCTACAAGGGTTAGTACAGATCTATCTCGTTGCACATGTCTAATAGATTAGATCTTGGCTTTTATCTAGATTAGATCTGGGTTTTGTTCGTTCTTGCGGTAGAATTTTTTTGTTTTTCATGCTACGAACCCTACACTCCAAACCATTTTCATCGAGAACCAACAAAATCTCTGGGTACAACAACCAATGGCAGGCTCTTCCCGCTACGCTAATTAGTCCGGAATAATTCTGCCGTGCCACTCCTTATGCTAAAGGGGTCAACAAAGAATGAGCATGTTCATAGAAAAGTACACCATAATAGATTATACAGATAATTGTAAAATATAATTGGCGTCGCAGAGTTGACTAATAGAGATCATGTGCCAACGCCACATGGCATATGTGGTGTTGGTAAGCAATCCAAAATGAATGAAACTAGGTGGAGAAGCCATATGAGTTGTGGGCCCAAGAGTGAGAACAAAGTATCGTCAAACAAAACTTGGTTAAGAGCAAACCGCTTCGTAAGACATGATATCGAACCACCGCTTCATGGTTGAACTAGCTACGAGAAACAAATTCAAAACATACTCAACACAACTAGTACCACCACCGCTACCAACACGGGACGAGACACCGAGCAACCATCCATCGGATTAGGAGGCATTATATATGCAGTGGAACCAAAATACCGCCGGCTCTATGGCGCAACTCTGTGCTACTGTGCACAAATTAGGCGAAGTGATAAACATACTTGTTTACGGATTACGGTACAATAGCAATTCATTTATGAGTTCAAATCATACACAAAGATAAATCTACAAGTGTTTGAGATTTGGCTTTCGCGTTTTTTTACACTATCTACAGTAAGAGATTTTTTTTTCTTCCTATGTGTATGAATTCAGGTTTTCATTTTTATGGTCGTGTAGACTTATCAACTCACATTTTTATAAATACTGTATTACCTATTGGAGATGCTACCTCACTTTTCTAGCACGTTAGTCTTAGAGATGCAAATTATGTGGCTGTTGGGTGTGGTGAGCATTTAAAATCTTAGTAAAGGAATAGAAATGTGAAAAGTCTCTTTGACTCCCGAGTTTTATTTCTCCCTTTATTTTAAATTTTACAAATATTGCATTTACAATTTTTGAAAAAAATAATAAAAAATAGATATAGTCAATGATATATCTTACAAGTGTGCTTAATCACAGTACTAAAATTTTACTCTGCACAAAAATAACAAAATATGACAATTTGAGTATGTCTAAAAGGAGTTTACTATTTTTTTAAACTTGCAAAATGATTTTTGTAAATTTAAAAATAAAAAAGAACACTAGAGCTGCGGAGTCAGAAACCCCTACTCATTCAAATTTGATAAACAAAATAGAAGCACGAATTCTTCCTACTAGAAAAAGCTGCAGTGATAACTTTTTTTTTTGAGGAATAGAACTTTTTTCTTCTGCTTGTTGTTGTTCGACGGCGCGCCTGGGCTGTTGGAGTCGCAAATATGGCCCGACCGTTTTCGGGCTAAACCAAGTGCCCATCTAGAGATCCAACCCACAAAATCTGCGCAGCTTCATCGTCGACCGGGCCGGCTGGGTCGGTCCACAACACGCTCACGCATCTTCTCCTTCGACGGCGCGCCGGCGGCGATGGCGTCGCGGAAGCTCCTCTCCAGCCTCTCTGCGGCAAGGAGAGTCAGGTCTCGCGCCCCCGTCCTCCTCTCCGCCTCACCCCTCCCGGAGACCTCCACTTCTGTCTGCCACGCCGCCGCCGCCGCGACGAAGCTGTCTGGTGGATCGCCGTGGGCGCCGCTCTTCTCCTCTAGGGCCTTCTCGTCGACGCGCCCGGCGCAGCAGCCCGCCGGAGATGCGCCCGTCCCATCCGCAGTGGACCACAAGTTTGTTTCTCGTCCTTTGAGCTCCTTGTTGCGTTTGTATCTTCAGTATTTGCTTTCTGTATAGTTTCTGATTAATTTGTCGCGTGGAAGAATGGGGGTAATCATAAATCTTAGGGAAACTTTATGTCACAATTTGTCTTGCGATTTTGTGGCCATTGCCGTCCTGCTCTGCTGCGAACCCCAAAACAGAACCTCGAAGGCTCAGACACTATTTATCTCGTCATTACAGTTGCAAGGTCTTATCAATAGTGGGTAGTACTGTATTTTAGAAGTGACTGCCGTGACTGCAGTGAATAAATGTGCATGAAAATAGTATAATGTGAAAAGTTTTGCTAGAAAAATGATTGCTGTTTTCCTTGGTGATCTATTTTTATGCCACATTGGATAACTGTCTATTGCGTCTGTGTACCTGGAACAGGCCGATAATGCCAGAGGATATGTTCCATAAATTAGCAGATGATACGATACATGATTTACTTGAAAAACTCGAGGTAATAGATTCGTCGATAAACTCTTCGTACCTTACTACTTCATGAGAAGCTTCACTAAAAATATATCGGTTCAGCCTCTATCTTTGGCTAACATTGTTCTATGCGGACTGTTTCAGGAATATGGTGATTCTCAGCAGATGGATGGCTTCGACATAGATTACGGGGTTAGTTATAGTGAAATGTCATGAAATAACGTCTTTCAATATTTTGCATTTTTTGTGTGCATTGGATCACTAATATGGTTTTGCTCATTTCCCTGAAATTTAAGAATCAAGTTCTAACGTTGAGGCTAGGAGATTTGGGGACCTATGTTGTAAACAAGCAAACACCAAACAGACAAATCTGGCTATCTTCACCTGTGAGGTAAGGTTGTGTTATCTTATTTGCTGGTCAGTTGATTGTGTGTACTAAGTACCGAATGTGAGCATATTATCATGATGTACCTTCCTTATGTGTAAGTTAGGCTAGTTATTATGTGACACCGATAACTGTCAAGGATAGTTCATTGGCATCAGTACCTTTTAAAATTTAAGAAGAGTGTATTTACATTCCATTATTTTGATACTTATCCTACTATATGGCTCTGTGCTTTTTAATACGGCTATAAGTTTTCTTCAAGAGATCCCACTCATAAAAGATTCTGCTTAGATATATCAACTGCATCCATTACCCATATAAGCTCTTCAATCTTGGTCTGTTACGTGTTGATTCTTATCTGAAAGGGCTGTCAATATCATGTCTGCAGTGGGCCTGCTAGGTTTGACTGGGATGCAGCAACACACAGTTGGGTTTATAGGCGGACTGGAGTAAATCTCATGCGACTTCTAGAGGAGGAGGTCGGTGAGCTCTGCGGCACTCCAGTAGATCTTTCGTAGAAGGGAAGGAGAATGCCGCATATATCTGAGTTCGATGAGTCGCACAACATTTCAGCGATATGTGAACGAGTTGATACCTTTTAATATGTTGATCACGTGGAGTAAACCAGTTGTTGTACTGCATATTTTTGCGGTGTGTACTTATATGTGTTCCTAATAAGTCTCTGCCCTTTTGTCGGTAGCTGACATAAGCATCTGATATGTTGATCAACTGTTTGCTTGAAGTGATATGTGCTTTGTAAGTGTGATGTCCAGAAATCATATGTTGGTACTTCCGTAGTTAGTATGATCAGCCAGACTCTTACGGCCTTCATGGGGAGAGGAGTGCACAAACACTATGGATTCTAGTATGTATTGATGGCAATCACTATATTCTACGGTATGCAAGTATCAAACTACATCAACATTCAAACATCCTATACGACTCTTCCTCCATCAGCTCAGGGCTTAATCTGACCATGAGAATGCAGAACTCCATCTGATCCAGGGCGCCATCACCGTCTACATCCCCCTCCACCATCATCTCCTGGAGCTCGCCGAGGCCCATCCTGGACGCGTTCCTCTTCAGGCTCTGGAAGGTGATCTTGCCAGTCTTGGGGTCCATGAGCAGCTGGAACCCCTTGCAGAGCTCCTGGATCAGCCCCTCCACGCCGAGCTTCCTCGCCATCGATGGCAGGAAGTCCTCAAACTGCACGGAGGACCCCCTGTCGGCGCCCATACCGCACCTGATCCGGTCGACGAGGAAGAAGGCCAGAGAATCAAGTAGCCAGCCCTGTTTGCAATGGTGGTAATTGGTAAATGGAGAATGAGATTGAGAGGAGACTAATGGGTGCTTAAATAAGGAGGGGATGACGTGGGGAGACGAAGGAAGGAGTTCATGAGGTTCTGGGAAGCAGTCTCTCCATGAATGCCAACCAAAGTACAGGTAATTGCAGGCGTCGTAGCTAGGTTTCTGCGAAGTAGCCAGCAAAGATGTACGATGCTTCTCCAACACCGGTTGCTTGCAGGTGTCATCTGCCTCCCTTTCGCAGTACGTTTTCTTTGGGAGTCATTAAGAAAATCGATAGGTGTGGCGATCGAAAGTTCGTTTATGAACGGCGCGCTTAGGTCAATATGTCTGATAACAATAGTAGACACAAGTGACCTCGAGGAAGGTGCCATATTTATTTCCGTTTATTCTTGGCTGTCCGATAGTATCGCCTTCTGTTCTCTGAAGTAGTACTCCTATATGAAAGAACGCGATAGCATTTTGACTTTGTCATGTTATAGATAATCCTCAGGAAATTTCCTTCCTGGAGGCAAAGAATTCGAAGGTCTTCATGAAAGTTTTACTTTTATCAGGGATCGTTGTTCGTTTGTGTTTTAGCTTTTTGATATGATGTAATTTATGGTTCGCCTATATCCTAGGGCTTTCACGCTTTCTTTAACAATCCATTTTTTAAACGAGAAAGAACCTTTGTCTTTCGATTAATTAGGAAGAGAGTTGCTCGCTTAATTAACGAGAAACCGGGCTAAAAGCAAGACAACAGGGGCCAAGCCGACACGAACATCATGGGCGTATTTGGTTAGTCGCACTCATATTTCGCCTTTTTGCGAGTTGGCCCGACGGATGCTGTATGTGGGAGATTGGGTTTGAGCTTGTTTAGACATTTTGTTTGGTTGTCCACGAAGAGGTTGGTTGCATGAGGACAACAGTAATGCTCACTTTGTTTGGTTGTCCAGAATGGGCTCGGCTGATGCAATACATAAAGTTTGGCAGCCCACATACAACCCGATATGGTTACTTCGCAACATATGTGGTGAGCTTACCAACTACTAGTTCAAGATTTAAGGTCTTAGATGTGATCACATGATTTAGAACAACAGGTTGTACACGATCCACATGCCCATGCCAAGGATAATGAAGTCTTTGATCATACTTTCGTCACGCAAAGCTGCAACCTATTGAGCTGCAAGCTGGGGAGGTGCTACCTATTAAGCTGCAACCTGTTGTGGATCAACCTATTGAACTGCAATCTGTGGTGTACCTTGTGCTAAGAACTTCGAAAAGAATTTTTGTGCCCCTCTAGAGTCTTAAACCCTTTATGGCGGTTGTACTTGTAACTCGTCACTTGTTCGCTGCACTCCTCCCATGTCCTGTAGATTCCTGACATGTTGCCATAGTACACCACATGCCAGTTGTATTTCTACGAAGACAAAACATATGCAACATAAGCATCACAAGTAAGGTAGGAAAATCAAGTTCAGAAAACAAGCTAATCAACATAAATAACTTAGGCATGCATGATCATATATGCAAAAGTATCATAAGTTCAATCTAACAAGTAAGTTTTGATCCTACAGATCACACTAACTTCTATGGTGTCATCCTACCACTACATCATACCACCACAAGTTCTCTATCATGTGAGGGGTTAGATATACCACCTCACAATTAGACCAAGTCCTACCTACTTCAAAATATACAACCAACAAGCAGATGTTCATCATGCATGCACCACCACCAAAACCATCACGAGGGAGTTAGCACTACACATAGTAGTTCTTGGTCAGGTAGATCCTAACTCCTAAACCTTAGGGCCTTGTGGTCCTTGTCCATAGGAAAAAATCATTTGCCATGGGCCCTATTGTCATACAGGTGGCTTGGCGCCACCATCAGAGCCTCAAGGTTGAACCCGCTGGCATTCATGATAGCATCGTAGAGGCCCGGGTGCACATCAGAGGGGAAACAGTGGTGATGGTGACCACCACCACTTTCATGGCCTCGTTCATACAGGTGATGGCAACGACGTCCTCCTCTCCCAGCAACGATCTCTTTCTCTTCTTAGGAGGTTCATAGCTAGCACCAACGAAGGATGTAGTACTACCGCAAGCAGCAACGCTAACAACACCGGTAACAATAACCAATCACTAGCAACATGATCTGTCTCACCCTCGTCGTCAATGACCACTGTATCAGACTCCTGGGTCTGCATGTAGTCAGGGCTAGGTGAAGGGAATATGTCCTGAGAGGCAATAATAAAGTTGTTATTATATATATTCCAAGTATATGATAGACGTTTATTTTGCATGCTATAATTGTATTAATTTGGAAACGTAATACATGTGTGTTTAATAAACAAAAGGAAAGTTCCTAGTTATGTCTCTCTTATAAACTAGCTCATTGATTAACAAGATGATCAAGCTTTCCTGATCATGAATATTAGATGTTGTTAATAACGAGGTCACAACATTAGTGGAATGATGTGATGAAAATTCATACGAAGTATAACATTACGATCGAAGTCATTATGTTTATATTGCTATAACATCATACGAACTAATTCTAGTTCTTAGACCATGAGATCATGTCAATCACTAATACTGGAAGAGTATCTTGATAACATCAAACGTCACACCGTGAAAGTGTGATTATAAAGATGGGTTCAGTACTACGAAAGTGTTATGTAGAGGCTCATGGATCAAAAGTGGGATTTGTCCATCCCAATGACAGATAGATATGCTCTGGGCCCTCTCGGTGATAGCACATTGGTTAGCTTGCAAGCAAGTGATGAGATCACTAGAATGTTATATCACGGGAACGAGAAAAGAGTACATGTCGGTAACGAGATCAAACTAGGTATAGAGATACCGATGATCGAATCTCGGACATGTAATATATCGCGAGACAAAGGGATTTAGTTACTAGCGTTAAAGGTTCTCACGATCGCAGAAGTCATCGTTGAATGTGTAGGAGTCAGTATGGATCTCTAGGTCCCGCTTCTGATTATTGATCTGAGAGGAGTCTCGACCATGTCTGCATTATTCACGAACCGTAGGGTGACACACTTAAGGGATACCAACACCATTTGGAGCAAATATGTTCAGACAAATGAATTGCAAAGCGCTGGAATTATTTCAATAGATACCGAAACTGTTTCGGGTGAAATTGCTGAAATTGGTTCTGCATGTAATATTGAAATATTGCAGGGGGGTTTATGTGAACGTTTGTTAACTAAAGTAATTTAAAAATCTGAATAAAATTTGGAGAAATTTAATGCATTTAAAGTGGAGACTTTAAAGGGAATGCTTAGATGCTTTGCACGGGTAGTACACATATGTTTATATGTGAGCGATGATGATCATGTTATTGCTTCTTTCATGTATTTTGGATATTGGTGGCATAGTGGGATGAAGCGGCCCGGACCAACTTTACATGTCATCGCACATGAGACCGGTTCCATGACTGACATGCAACTAGTTTTGTATAAGTGGCTGGCGGGTGTCTGTCTCTCCTACTATAGTCAATATCTGATTTATAATGAGTTGCTAATAACTTAGTTAGCATCGTTGTGGTTCCATGTTCATAGGTAAGACCGTTTCTATCTTCGAAAGCCCTAAGCCATGTAAAACTTGCAATTGATAAATTAGAGACGTCTAGTTTAGATCATTGCTGGGCTAGTGTCACGATATGGTAATGTTGTAAGTTAATGTATGATAGATACTCTTACAACACACTTAACGTGTAAGTTTCATAGACCTTGGCCTTACACACAAAGGAATGATAGATATCATACCACGATGCATATGATGGTGATAAAATGCATGGACCATATCATCCCACTTTACACATATGATGTCCGCATCTTATATTGCTAGTTGTCACTTTTAGTAGCATTATAAGATGATCCCTCATTTAGATATCAAGATAAAAATGTGTTCTTCCTTAAGTACGCACCATTTATGTTTTGCCGTTTCAAGACATCACGTGATGATCAGGTGTACTTGAATCCACGATCATATTTCGGGTGTAAGACAGTTTTACACACGCGAGTACTAAGGTTCTTACTTGGCGAGCCTAGCATGTACAAACATGGCCTCGGAACACGGACCGAAAGGTTAAGCATGAGTCATATAATTGATATGATACTCATATAGATGCTCGCCTTTGAAGCTACACTGACTCACGCACTACAAGAGAAAAGGCTATAGGAGACATGCTCATTTGAGGCACATTTATACTATATGCGCCTTTGATAAAATATGCGAGGCGCACTGCACTTACATGCGCCTCTAGTACTAAAATAGACGAGGCACATATTTGTAGGATGCGCCTCCTCTAGTCTCTGTACGGACGAAATCTGGCACCCCCATATTACGCGAGGCGCATTTTGATAATCTGCGTCTCCAATATATTAGATAGGCAAGGCACATATGAGAAGAATGCGCCTCGCATAAGTTGCATGGGCCCGGGAGAAGATCTGTGGTCGAATATGTGAGGCACATATGGCAATATGCGCCTCCTATACTTGATAATATGCGAGGTGCATATTCCCATATGCGCCTCCTATAACCTGGCAGATCCCACCCCCCGGGAACACCTTTTAAGTTTTGTAAAAAATAAACAAAAATGATAGAAACTTCAAAAAAATAATTCTTTTGAGTTGTAGTTAGATTTTAGGGTATAGATCTAGACAAAATTGAAAAATATGAATTTCGATGTATTTTGCAAAAATAGGTCATGACACGGTAAAACAACCATAACTTTTGCATACGATGTTAGAAAAAAATCTTTAGCCTATCAAAATGATCATCTCAAAATTTCCTACTCGATTTCAACCATCTATGGTCATTCTGGATTTTACAGAATTCCCAAATTCAAAAAGAGTAAAAAGTTATGGCAGAAAGAAGATTTTTTCCTGCAAAAAAATAAAAAAACTACTCGCATAAGTAGAGCTGGATTCAAATTCAAAACAACCACTTACCACCTCTCCTCCTTCTCTTTCTCCTTCTCCTTCTCCTTCTCCTCCACCTCTCCTTCTCCTTCTCCTTCTCCTTCTCCTTCTCCTTCTCCTCCTCCACTCTCCTCCTCCTCCTACACCTCCGGTGACATCCTCCTCCTCTTCCTCCGGTGACCTTCTCCTCCTCTTCCTCTGGCGGCCTCCTCCTCCTCCTCCGACGCCGATCACTTCGGCCATGACCTCCACAACCACACCGACCACCTACTCCTCCTCCACCTTCGACGACCACCTCTGGCGGACTCATTCTCCTCCACCATCTCCGGTGACCCCCATGCCATGGCCTCCCGCACTTGCCTGCGGTGGTAGGTTGTGGCCACGGGCACGGCCTCCGACGAGCTCCGACAAAATTCCGGCCAGATCTAGATCTGGCTACCATTTTTTTTTGAAATTCAAAAATAATATCCGAGGCGCATTCGGATCAATATGCGCCTCGCATATGCAGAATATAGGAGGCGCATTCGGATCAATATGCGCCTCGCATATTTTGAGTATGAGAGGCGCATATCATATCTAGGATATAGGAGGCGCATATGATATGTGCCTCGCATAACAAATATTAGAGGCGCGATGCTAGAGGCACATATCATATGCGCCTCAGATAGGGTTTCTGGTGCGCCTCGGGTAGGGTTTTCCCTAGTAGTGGCGTGATGATCAGACTTGGTGTAGTGAATTTGGTTCATGTAATCACCAAAAAGACACGAGGGATGTTGTTTTGGAGTGGGAGTTTAGTTGAACTTAATCTATCATAAACTTAGTCTAAATAAACTTTATAAATTCTATTGTAGATGGCACCACCTGCTTTCAATTCCAATGTGTTCACGGAGAAAGAGAAACTTGCTGCGAATGGTAGCAACTTTACCAACTGGGCCATGATTTTGAGGATTCTCCTCTCTGCTGCACAAAAACAATATGTGCTAGAAGCACCGCTAGGCCCCCCCACCAGCTCCTAATGCCCCTGACAAAGAAAAGAATGTCTATTTGACTCGTCAGGAGGACCACAACTTAGTTCATTGCGGCATACTGTATGGGCTAGAGCCAGAACTTCAAAAGCGTTTCAAAAATGGCAATGCCTTTGATACCATGGGTGAATTGAAAATGATTTTCGATACCCATACTGCCGTAGAGAGTTATAATGCTTCAGAAAAGTTATTTAGCTACATGATGGAAGAGAACAACTCTGTAAGTGATCACGTACTCACTTACAGAGCTGTTCTCTTCCATCATGTAGCTGGGTACATCGATGGGGCGCCGGCCATGGGGAGGGGTACCCCCTCCTCCTATAAAAGGCCCCTCTCACTCCTTCCTCACACCTCCTCGTGAAGGATCTTTCTCACCCTCTAGTATACTCCCCCATGGTCTCAGATTAGCGAGATACATGTTCCTGGTGGCATTTCGTTTGGAAGGAGTTGCTGCTTTCACTGCATCGTTGGAGCGAGGATGCGGAGGTTGTTCGGTAGCCTAAACGTGTGTGCGAGTGTGGATGCGCTGCTGGTTTGCGGCGCTAGGACTTCCACACGATCTTGAGATCGGCAAGCGAACGACTACATCAATCACGACTTTCGTCTCGTTAAAAAAACTTTGTTCTCTTCGAGGGTATGTTCTCTATGGATGTATATCCACTCGTTGCTTGTATATAGTAGATAGATCTTGGCATATAATAGTTCCCATCGTAGGAATTTTTTTGTTTTCTATGCTACGAACCCAACACTAGGTGCCCCAAGAGGATCAATGGATCCCATGACAAACCTGCTAGTGGCAAGGCTATAGGAGAAGATCTAATACATCTGGGCATAGTTGGTGATTGGCTTGTTGAAGTGCTCGTCATCCTTGGGGTGATCTTGGGGTAGGGAGTTTCGAGGAGGTTAGTACTAGCTAGTTGGAAAAAATGGAGGTTAGTACATGAACAAAAACAATAGTTAGAACCGAGATATGGTCCCAAGATATGGCCCCTTTAGTGCGCATCCTCCATGATGATGGTGCAAGTGTCCTCATCCCACTAAGCACCATTAAGGTCTCTAAGCTTGGACACATGAATCCACCTGGTTCTCCACTCACGCAGGTGATTATACACTTGCTGTGAGGAGACCTCAATGCCATGGAACTCGAACACCTTCTTGGCAACAACGTTTAGGTGCAGCTCCTTGAACACCTTTCTCTGTCCTCATGCCGCTCTTGATGATCTCACACATTTTGTTCAGCACGAAGATGGACATGAATGGTTCCCACTTCATGGTGAACTTCACCCCTTATCATGGCTTGTTGTGGGCTTTGCCAACCTTGATGGCCTTTTTCTTGGCCAAGATTGTGACAACTTGCTCTTCAATCTTCTCCCCTGTGTATGAAGTCATGGGAGGCACATACATGATCTCTGCGTGATGCGGATAGGTGAACACCATAGGCATGGGATGGGTCTCAGCAACGAAGGTCTCCTGGGACTCAAAAATGGACTAGTTGAACTCTTCTTGAGCCATGTCCTACAATGCATGAGCAATATTTAGATCTACTACATTTGCAAGCATTATCGATACCTACACCATTATCGTTGCACTAATCAACATCGTGAACAAAACAACCTACACATGAACACAATCATACAACTGACTTAAGCTAGCAAGCAACCTAAACATGCAATACAACCACAAAATCAATGATCTATCACTACATCATGCAATCCACAGGCATACTGCAATAGATCTACCGCAATCCATAGATAGATCTACCATGTGCTACAAGATCCAAGCTATCAGCTCTAGGGTTTGAAAAACTCACCGACATCAGAGGGCAAAGTACATAGCCGGTGAAGATATTGGAGAAGAGGAAGAATACCGCCTGCCGCTGATGTTATACAACCACCACCATCGATTCTGGCACTTACCTGCTCGTCGGTGAAGCTCTTGGCAAGACAAAGAGCTCGAAGTGGGGGGAAATGGTGGTGCGACATTTGTCGGTGAGACGAGCGGTGATAAATAGGGCTCGAAATCGATGGGCGGTGACAAAATTTATCCCGCCGTTTTTGGGGGAAAGAGGGATCTCGCACCATCAATGATCTTGCATGCACAGGGCATAACTTCCCCCTTTTAAGATGCATGGAGCATTTCCCCATGGAAATAGACGATTTGGGTGTTCCCCTGCATGCATGCACAACTAGGCTTTAAGGAGCATGTAGGCCATGAGTACGAGATGGGTCAGCCAACCAATCTTATGTTTTTCTTCACATCGGATGCAAGAAAGGCCTCTGTGGGCGATCAAACATGCCCTACACTGCACAACCAGGGCCAAGCCCCAACACCACTCATCCCAAAAATGACGGGATGCAATTAAAGATAGAGATAAAACACCAAGATTGCTACGGGAGAGGTAGAACTGGACATTATAGCAAAGGTGAATAAGCCGACTCGACACATTGACCTCATCGCGACACGAGGTCAATGCTCATAACACAACGAACCTCTTCATTGTTGCCAAAAAAAAGTCATGGCTGCTAGGAGAGGAGCAGACCTAGGACGCTTCTGCAAAGGTGAAGAAGACTCATCGAACTCTCGGAGCCGCCACCCTGACATTCCTTTGCTCAGCCACACCCTGTGCAGCCCGCCACACACCACCTTTCGGGGCCACCATCTTGACATACCACCGCTTACCCATGAGATGTGATGCCACACGGCCTACCTACCCACAACCCAAGCTATATAGGGAAACCATTTGCAAACCACGAGTGTCGCACTCGCACCACATCTGGGGCCACCATCCCGACACACCGTCCAACCGTCGCTGATGTGACCCGTCGACTGAGCCAATGAACCTACAACCCTTGTTGCTCAGGGTCGCCACCCAAGTCATGCTAAGCATCCACCACCCCTGACTGCGAAAAAGTACCATGCAGGATTCACAAAAATGCTCTCCAAAGCGATGCCTCCAAGGAGGTCACGACGTAGACTCCGCCGTCGCCCACTCCTGAAAATCTGGAGCTAGAGTTTTTATTGGGAGAGCCAAGTCCCCTCTAAGCACAGGGCCCATAGAGTCGTAATACTTTATTCGAAAGATAGCTGTGGCCTGAGACAATTTACCTACTTGATGTGGGTAATCCTTTTTGCATCTTTACTAGACTCAATCTTTTATTCACTGTTTCAAGTGAGCTCCCCGTGCTATACTTTTCATTCATGACCCGAGATGTGGACATCTGGAGGCATATCATAGAATCTTGCAATTGAAAACAAAGGGAGAAAACGCCTGAGGTAGCTAGCTGCTGTAACACCCCGTCCACTAGGCCCCGTGGTGTCACTCCTAGCAGCTTACTAGGATCTCTAGACTGGCCCCACAAACCAACACTAGTCTTTTCTATGCACTTTGTCCTCACTCATGCATAGCCGGTATCCACTTCTCAGTCGGTCACCCATCCTCAGATTGCTCTAGACCAAGCACGCTTAACCTCAGAGTTCTTTTTAGATGAACTTCCGAAAAAGTAGTTACAACTTGTTGATGTGGGTATCCTATCAATCCTATTAAGCCATGCGCTAGGGTCTTACATACACCCACCGTTCGAAGATCGACACCCTCGTCGATCAACCACAAGCCAGGAACGTCCCCTCTTGGCACACATCTATGCGTCCAGTGCCGGTACATGTGCCATGCCATGTCCACTCTAGGCCACATGCGCCATGATCCACATGCCTGCCACTAACCCGCACATTCCCGTGTAACCACGAGGATCGGCTCTGATACCACTTATTACACCCCGTCAACTAGGCCCCAGGGGTGTCACTCTTGGCAGCTTATTAGGATCTCTAGACCGACCCCATAGATTACCACTAGTCTTTTCTACGCACTTTGTTCCCACTCGTGCGCACCTGGTACTCACTTCCTGGTCGGTAACCCATCCTCAAATTGCTCTAGACCAAGCATGCTAGTTCTTTTAGGATGAGCTTCCGGAAAAAATGTTGCAATTTGTTGATATGGGTATCTATCAATCCTATTAAGCCATGTGCCAGGATCTCACAGCTGCCTGACACCAAGGCTGACTTTCTTAATATGGCTACTTGCTGATGCAAACACCATTCACTCACGAATTATTTACGTAAATCTTGCCTTACGAATAAGTCAATAGCATCGAGTAAGTTTAGGAACATAGACGGGAGGGATATGATTAGAGGAAGAACTGATTTGAGGCCATGCCAATGACTTGATCTTGCTAGGAAGAGGAAACGGAGCTCCACACGACGGCTCTAGATTTAAAAAATATACAGATTTTGAAAAAATACTCGAATTTGAAAAAACAGAGAGAAAGAAACATACAAACCAAAAAGAACCAAGTCAGGAAAACCCCTCGAAAAATGGCTCGAAAAACACTACTACCACTTAACGGTGGCTTAGGGCATCTCCACCGGGCCGACCCAAACGCGTGACCAAAACGGTCTATTTCTGTCCGTTTGGGTCGGCTCGCGGTCATTTTGGGGCCGAGGTCCGGCCTGTCCGACCGACCGCGCTCAACAGCGCGATCCAAATATCCACCTGGTGATACGTTGCAAACGTATCCATAATTTTTGATGTTCCATGCTTGGTTTTATCTACTTTCTTATGTTTTGTCCACACTTTGGAGTACTTTTCATACAATTTCTTGGACTAACCTATTAACAAGAGCCACAGTGCAAAGCATTGAGAAAACAGACAACTAGCACTGTGGCACTTGTTAATAGGTTAGTCCAATAAATCATTGAAGGAAATATGCCCTGAGAGGCAATAATAAAGTTGTTATTATGTATTCCTTGTATATGATAGATGTTTATTTTGCATGCTATAATTGTATTGATAGGAAACATCAATACATGTGTGTTTAATAAACAAAAAGGGTTCCTAGTTATGCCTCTCTTATAAACTAGCTTGTTGATTAACAAGATGATCAAGGTTTCCTGATCATGGACATTGGATGTTGTTAATAACAAGATCATAGCATTTGTGAAATGATGTGATGAACATTCATCCGAAGTATAGCATTACGATCAAGTCATTATGTTTATATTGCTATAACATCATACAAAGTAATCTTAGTCCTTAGACCATGAGATCATGTTAATTGCTAACACCGGAAGAGTATCTTGATAACATCAAACGTCACACCGTAACAGGGTGACCATAAAGGTGGGTTCAGTGCTATGAAGGTGTTATGTTGAGGCACATGGATCAAGAGTGGAATTTTTCAATCCCAATGACGGATATATATACTCTGGGCCCTCTCGGTGATATCACATTAAGATAGCTTGCAAGCAAGTGATGTGATCACTAGAATGTTATATCACGGGAACGAGAAAAGAGTGCATGTCGGTAACGAGATCAAACTAGGTATTTGGATACCGATGGTCGAATCTCGGACATGTATTATATCATGAGACAAAGGGATTAAATTGCTGACGTTAAAGGTTCTCACGATCACAGAAGTCATCGTTGAATATGCAGGGGTCAGTATGGATCTCCAGGTCCCGCTTCTGATTATTGATCTGAGAGGAGTCTCAATCATGTCTGCATTATTCGCGAACCGTAGGGTGACACACTTAAGGGTTGCCGGACACCATTTAGGAGCACATATGTTCCAGACAAAAGGTTTGCAAAGCGCAGGAATTGTTTCGATAGAAACCGGAATTGTTTCGGGTGAAATTGCAGAAAGTGGTTCTGCATGTGATATTGAAATGTTACAAGGGGTTTTATGTGAATGTTTGTTAATTAAAGTAATTAACAAAATTCTGAATAAAATAAATAAAAGAGTTTTATTAATTGAGAGTTGCATTTAATTTGGTGGAAATTAAATACATGTGAGTGGGATTTTGGGTGGAGGCCATGTTTATGTGAGTGGAGGTTCACCACATGAATGAAGGAGGGGAGGAGCCCCCCCCCCCCCCTCATGCGCCGGCTATGGGAGGGGAGGGGTCTCCCTCCCTTCTATATAAAGCCCCCCTCTCCCCTCTCACAAACCACACCTCCTCGTGAAGGATCTCTCTCCCCCTCTAGATATTCCCCCATGGTCTCGGATTAGCGAGATACATGTTCCCGGTGGCCTTGCGTCTGGAAGGAGTTGCTGCTTCCGCTGATTCGCTGGAGCGAGGAGGTAGAGGTTGTCCGGTGGCTTGAACGTGTGTGCGAGGACGGATGCGCTGCTGATTTGCGGCGCTCAGACTTCCACACGATCTTGAGATCGGCAAGCGTATGACTACATCAACCACGAGTTCCTACTCGTTAACAAAACTCGTTGTCTTTGAGGGTAATTTCTCCATGGATGTATGTCCACCCGTTGCTCTGTATCTAGTAGATAGATCTTGGCGTATAGTTCTCATTGTAGGAATTTTTTTGTTTTCTATGCTGCGGACCCAATAGTGGTATCAGAGCCTGATCTATGCGTAGGTGCTTAGCACGGGTAGTACACATATGTTGATATGTGGGCGATGATGATCATGTTATTGCATCTTCTATGCATTTTGGATATTGGTGGCATAGTGGGATGAAGCGGCCCGGACCAACCTTACATGTCATTGTACATGAGACCGGTTCCACGACTGACATGCAACTTGTTTTGCATAAGTGGCTGGCGGGTGTCTGTCTCTCCTACTATAGTCAATATCTGATTTACAACGAGTTGCTAATAACTTAGTTATCCTCGTTGTGGTTCATGTTCGTAGGTGAGAACGGTTCTATCTCCGAAAGCCCTAAGCCACGTAAAACTTGCAATTGATAAATTAGAGTCGTCTAGTTTAGATCGTTGCTGGGCTAGTGTATTGATATGGTATTGTTGCAAGTAGATGTATGATAGATACTATTACAACACAGTCAACGTGTAAGTTCCATAGACCTTGGCCTTACACACAAAGGAATGATAGAGATCATACCACGATGCAAGTGATAGAGATCAAATGCATGGACCATATCACCTCACTTCACACATTAGATGTTAGCATCTTATATTGCTAGTTTGGCACTTTTGGTAGCATTATAAGATGATCCCTCATTTAGATATCAAGATAAAATGTGTTCTTCCTTAAGTATGCACCGTTTTCTGGATCGTGTTTTGAGGCATCACGTGATGATCGTTCGAATCTAAGACAGTTTTACACACGCGAATACTAAGGTTCTTACTTGACGAGCCTAGCATGTACAGACATGGCCTCGGAACACGGACCGAAAGGTTAAGCATGAGTCATATAGTTGATATGACTCAACATAAAAGTAAAAGAAATGCCTTCATAGAAGGAAGTAGGGATTCAAGTTTCATAAAGAGCTTCCAAAAATTATGGTACTTAGTAGCTTTCAACTCTCATTGCCCCTATCATAAGCATCTTGAAGTGATTAAGGTTAAAGTGAACAAACTATGGAGTATATGCTTGACAAAGTATAAGTTGGAAATCTCATGTCCCTTGAATACGAGGGCCGCTCCTCATGCTACTCAAGTTTATTTACCGGTAAGTTCTTGTCATAGTAAGTACATGTGTATCATAGAGAACCGCCAATAGGGTACCCCTTGCTCGATGATACGGAAGAATCCCCATATCAAAATGACAAGGCAAGCAGACAACGAGCATCTCAGCAATCTTCGTATTTACCATGGGAAAATGGTGCTTTTTTCTCTCTTTCCTCTTTTCTCATATCTTTTTTTATTTTTCTCTTTTTTTCAATATCTGACTTTTTTATAAGAAGAATGCTTCATAGAAACAGATCATTATGGTTACGCTGCAGGTTTCCACCATGATAGCATGGATTAGACCGGCGGCCCAGGCGTTTCTCTAACACATATACATAACTCCATGGACTTACAAGTTCCCCTTTCATTTCACACTGACGACATCCATAAACAAAAGAGCATGATATCAACTAGGTACAAAGTACAAGGGTAATGTTGAAAGCGTTCCCCATGCCAGCAGGGTTCTGCTAATCCCCAATATATAAGGGCAAGCATATACAACATAAACGACACAATGGTTCAAGTTTATTAAGGGCAAGAAAAGTAAAGTGTGCCATCAAGTTCGTGAGAACTTTAATCACTAGTTTTCTCATAACAAGTTTAATTCGGAAGGTAGATAAAAACATGAATATACTTGGAATAGCAAATGCTAATAGGTCGGTATGGTGGAATTTTTGGAATAACTTGGTTTTAGGAGTTGGATGCATGAGTGGAACTCATACTTGGTTATGGAGTCTAGCAAAAGACTGGGAGCGACCAACTAAGAGAGCAATAATGGCCATAATCATGCAAAGTGACAAAACATCGGGAGGCTGGATGATTTAGGGTTTATGCATCGGGAGGCTTCTTATAGGCGAAGAGGCAAGGTCGGTGGGCGGCCAGGGGGCCTACACCACCTGGTGGCGCGGCGAGGGCTAGCCCGCGCCACCATATGGTGTGGCCACCCTGTGTCCCCTCCCCGTCTTGTCTTCTAGCTCTGTGAGTCTTCCGGTAAAATATCAACTTTGGCTTTTGTCCGGTCCAATTCTGAGAATATTGATTTTCTGACTTTCCTGGAACCAAAAACAGCAGAAAATAGGCAACTGGCATTGTGACACTTGTTAATAGGTTGGTCCAAGAAATCATATGAAAAGTACTCCAAACCGTGGACAAAACATAAGAAAGTAGATAAAACCAAGCATGGAACATCAAAAATTATGGATACGTTAGCAACGTATCACTGGCCTCGATGGCCTGCTCGAGGATGACATCCTCGTCATAGCCCCGTGCCAGGACCGCCTGGTACTCCGGGGGAAGGTGCGTGGTGGCAGATGCGGAGGACGACCCCTCTGCCTCGTCCTCCTCCTCCTTGACAACGATGTCATCGTCATCGTTGTCGCTACTGAGGTCAGTGTCGGAGTGGTTGACGACACCGTTGGAGGTAGCCTCGATGGCGGGGAGTTCGTGGGGGCCCAGCGGGTCGAACTCGCCGCGGTAGGCGCTGAGGCGGCGCGCCATGTGCTCCCTGTCGAGGAACTTCCTCCAGAAGATCGGGTTCTGGTATGCGGGGTCGTACCCGAGACATCATGGTGGGCGATGCCTCTCCCCTCCCTCCACCGCCGCTCGCACTCTGCAATGCGTAAGTACCGGCGGTCGCGGGCTTGCTCCGCATCCTCCTGGTGCGGTGCTCGTACGCCGAGGAAGTCCTACGCCCGGGGCAGCGGTGACAACACCCCGAACGAACGATGGTGTGCCGCTCTGGCAGCGCGGGGCGCTCGAGCCGGATCCACCGGCTTCATGGTCGTTCTTCGACTTCTTAAACCATCCTGGCTTCTTCATCGCTGGCGGAGCAGTGCTAGCGGCGGTTGCGGTGGCTGTGGTGGCTAGTTTGCTGAGTGGCTCCGGCGATGGCGATGGCAAGCGGAGGGGTGATGTGCGGCGCCGACGGTCATGGAGATGCCCTTAAGTAGCCCCTGTCGGTGGGAGCGCGTGCAGGTTCTCGCGACTTCGCCATCAATGCCAGCACGGGAACTCAGGCGACGCCCCGTCCCGTCATCATTGATGGCGAAGACTGTCGCGGTTGCGTCTGACTCAGTGCCACCATGACTGCTGCGCCGGAGCCTCCTCGTACTCGTCCTTCACCGGGGCGAGGATAACAGAGAAACGCAGCGATGGCGTGGAGTATGGGGAGTAGCGGGCTGAAGGCGGCAAAGACCTCAACAAGGAAGGCGTTGAGGAAGAGCGGGTGGCGTGGCGTTGAGCCCACCACTGGTTGTGGTAGCGCGGCCGCTGCCGAGGAGGCATCGTTAGTGGTGGGTTATTGCCGGCGGTGATGTAGTCGAGGACCCAGGCGAGTGTCCGCCCTAGGGCGCTCCACCACCAGATCTGCCCTTCGAGGTTGCTGTCCTCCAGTAGGGGCCGTTGTCGGCATAGGCATCGACGTGAGCCTGGTGCTCGCCCTCGAAGAACGCGCTCCACGCCGGCGTGTTGTCAGGATCCCAGGCGGGATCATTTTGCTCCTCTGGCGAGAGGACTTCTTAGTAATGGCGGTAGATCTCCGCCTGCCGCGCCTGCCCACGGGGGACCAGCGGGACGGGTCGGCCACCGGAGCTGAGGACCCATTTGTGCGGGCACCGCATGTCCGGTGGCGCTGGGTACCCCGCCTCCCACAACGCCCGCATGCCCGAACCCGTTCGCGGCTCCGCCATCTCCGGGGTAACTCTCCATGGCCGGCGGTTGGGTGGTTGGGAAATGACGGGAGTTGAGGCTATGAGTATGGAATGGGTAGGAGGAGCCACGGGGAAGGAGGGGGTTTTAGCGCAGGCGGTGGCGCAGCCATTGAATGCAGGCGGTGGCACGATAGGCGAGGTGGGAGGCGTGGCGGACGGGACGCATCGGCTGCTCGCCTGCAAAAGGTTGATCGGCGGGCAGCAGCGCCATTACTGGAGCACGACAGGCGAGGAGGAAGACGGACCGATCGCGTACCGAACGCGTCGGCCGCTGACGCTGCTGACAGGGGTGGCCTGCGATGGCCAACCATTTCGCGCGTCAGGTTTTCCACGCCTTTCCGGCAAAAACGCGGCATGCAGTGCCCTCGCTAGCCCCCCGTGGGTTGGGTTCGCCTTGGGGACACTGGATAACAAAACGGACCGTACCGACACCAAAACAAAGTTGGAGGTGGACTGTGCGTGAATTCGGCCGCCGGCAGCCCAAAGTGGAGATTCTCTTGGTCCATAGGTGCCACATCCGACGTCTTTTTTTTTTCACAGTTTCACCCGGCACCTTTTATTCGACGGCCCACTTATTTATAGCCTAATGCTTTCATGCATTTGACTCGACCCATATGTGAAGTCTAGATATCGAGGGGATGAGCTTGACTAGGTCGAACGACAGCCCATATGCTGAAAACACAGAAAAAGAAAAAGACGAACCAGCCCATGCTTCCATCCGGCGGGCGGCCTAGATGGGTTTCCGACGAACCAAATCCTGCAGAAGGCCTCGGCTTCCTCGTCGGCACCGAGTCACCGACTCCGCCGCGAGTGGTTGCCCGCGCCGCCGGCGGTGAGGCGATTCCCGCTTGGTAGACACTAGCAGGTGGGATGCCCAGTTCCCTCACCTAACTCCGGAGCTTCGTCTTGTGTACTGGTCGAACTGGTGCGCCATTTAATTTCTGCAATTCTAGTCGTGGTTTCACCTTTTTTCCCCATTACGTTTAGCTTGCCTTAGTCTTGCTTGCTGTATCTCGACGATGGAACGGAATGCAGGAACGGATTGTGCAAAAAATGGAGTCGGTGGAAGAGAAAGGTGCGAGGCCTCCCCCTCTTCTGTTCCCTTGGAAACGCTGGAAACCTGTGGACCACAACATCATTTTAGCATTCATGCATCATACCATTAGATGCATCGTGCTCATGCACATTTGCGTAATCATGTAAAATCGGTGAAGATTTTCATCTTTGTTGCACAAGCGCGGTTCATTCTTATTGTGAAAATCTGTTGGAGCTTTGTAGGCTTTAGATTTCATACTATTGTCCAAGTCAACCAGTCAGTCTCCGGTCAAAACTCAGTTGGAACCGTGGAAGAGATGCCTCTAATTATTTGCATTCAGTGTGTGGTAGTGTGGTTTCCTACTAGTCACATCCCAGCATTGACTGCAACCATCTTCCACCTTTTACTGGCAATTGGAAAATTCGTTCCATGGAAACTTCAAAGCTGGCGACCCTGGATGCTCATGATGTGTGGAGATATCTACTGGAATTTTTTCGTACCATCTTGCAGCGATCACAACAAGTATCTTCTTAACATGCTCTCCCCTTGATCCATTATTTCGAGGAACCCAGAGAGGTATGGATATATGCTTATGCCCTCCTTTTAGTATAGATCTCCGTTTCTCTTTCTGTCTCTCTTTAACTATTTTGGTTTACAGTTGCCCAGTTTATGCTTGGAGAAAGCCATGTTTGTAGAGATAAGCTGCTTGAAGAAGTGCACAGTTGTTGTTCTGCTGATTACATCCGTGTTAACAATAAGATGTTTATCAGCAACCACGGCAAGAAGAGACAGCATCACTCTGAATGAATCGATTTCTGATGGGCAGAACCTGGTTTCTAGTAATAACACTTTTGTGCTCGGATTCTTTAGCCCTGGAACTTCAAGCAACCGATATATCGGTATATGGTACAACACTGTTCCAAATGGAACGGTTGTATGGGTTGCTAACAGGAATAACCCCGTACAGGATAAGTCAGGCATACTTAAGTTTGATAATAGCGGTAATCTGATACTTGTATATGGCAAAGGGAGCTCCTTCACAGTTGCTTCTGGGGTGGGAGTGGGAGATGTGGAGGCTGCAATTCTCGATTCTGGCAACTTTGTCCTGAGGACCAACCATTCAAAGATCGTATGGGAGAGCTTTGCCTCTCCTACTGATACATGGCTACCTGGAATGGATATTACAGTTGGAAATTTGTTGACGTCATGGAGGAGCGATGATGACCCAGCAGTGGGGGATTACACCTTTGGACCGGGCATAGCTAATGTATCACGGTTAATTATTTGGTGGAACGGGATTAAATTTTGGACCAGTTCAAGCTGGACAGGTGACATGAATTCTCTCATTCCAGATCTGACATCTATTGGCCCCATCCCTGTTTCATTTCAATGTGACAACCTTACATGCACGTACACTCCCAACCCTATTGGTAGAATGACTAAGATTGGTTTGGATCGAACTGGGGCATTGAACATAACACGGTTTGATCCAGACGCCAAATCGTGGACATTATTGTGGAGACAGCCAGCAAGTTGTGATGTGTCTAATTTATGTGGAGTTTATGGTGTATGCAATAACAATAGGTTATCATCAGGATCTCTATCCCTTTGTCAATGTCCAAAAGGCTTTGCACAACAAGACACATCAAATGATAGGAAAGGGTGCACTAGAAACACCACACTGCAGTGCAATGGTGATAGGTTTACTGATATGCCTAGTATGCGACTTCCTGACAGTGACAACAGACAGAAGCTTTCGATTGTGGAAGAAAGTCAATGTGAATCTGCCTGCATGAATGATTGCTCTTGTACGGCATATGCTCATACGCTATCTGATGGTTGCAGCTTATGGCGTGGCAATCTAACAAACATGCAGGATGGATTTAATGGGAGTGGAGTAGGAACTCTTCATCTTCGTTTAGCTGCATCAGAGTTCAAATCTAACAGTAGCTCAGGTAAGAAACATATCACATGGTAAAGTATTCGTGCCACTGGGGTGATTAGTATGTGATGATTTGGTGAATTTGAAGGAAAGAAAAACATCTCTGAGGCCTTGTTTACTTCTCTCGTATTCACTAGTGTATTTGCGGGGAATGGAGGGGATTATTCCAATTCCTGTGGTCCGTTTACTACTCCTGGTTTGGCCGGGATAATCCTCGAAATCCCGGGATATCCCCGCAAATCCTTCTTACTTTTGCCTAGATTAAAAACTCTCCTACATGGTAGAGTATTTTTGGGGAAGAGTATTTGTGGGGATTGGAGAGTATTGGGTGAACACCAAATCCCCTCATATCCCCAAAACTCTAGTGGATAAAAATACGAGAGAAGTAAACAAGGCCTGAGAGTACTATTAAGTCAAGTGACAAGTTCTGTTCTTTTCAGGTCACAAAACGATCTTTTTAGCATATATACTTCCTCCAGTTGTGTTCCTAATCTTTTGTCTCGCTTCTTTCATTTGGATTAGGAGATGGAAAAATAAAGGTATGCGTTCTGAGTTCGAAAATATGATTCATGGTTAAAGAACATGGCATGTCTTAGTATGCAGCACATAAAAACATGAGAAGTCTCTTTTTATGAACCAGGGAAAGGAAAACAGCATGATCACTCCCTCGCCATGGCTTCAGATGTAATGAAACTTTGGGAGACTGAAGACACATGCTCCCACTTTACGACACTTTCGTTTACACAAATAAAAAATGCCACGGATAACTTCTCTACTGAGAACAAGCTTGGAGAAGGGGGGTTTGGCCCTGTGTACAAGGTTAATTGTGTTCTTTAGTTTTCTATACCACTATATAGTACACCAGTTTTTGAATTTGGATTTACCCTATACATCTACAGTGTTCCTGCTAAAGTCTGAGAAGTTTGGCCATTGATTGAATGAATCAGACGGTGAAAACATGAGCGAATCCCTGCAACTTGAGCTGTTTATTTTTTATATCCAATGGCTTGCGTTAGAACGAAGCAGTGGGCTCCACCTCGCAGGCTGACAGGCAGGGGATCTAGAAACTACTAGATTCACAAGCCTATAACACCTCGTGCGAACCGGGCTCCATGGCTAATAGCTAAAATAAAAGGGATCAATCCCATGTGTCAGTCAGCTGCGATGCATTGGAGCACAGTCTGCTTGGTGTGTATAGTGCTGCATTATGCTTGGCTGGGTATTCGTGCTAGCATTTTGGGCTGTGCCAACCGTACTTTACACCTAGAACATCTGTACTAACCAATTCTTAAAAAAATTAAAGTGTTATCCTGAAAATTTGCAAAACAAACCCTGAAAAAATCACACAGCTAATTGTGAGTCTTATATATTCATAACCCCATTTTTTAGTTTATTAAGCAATTCGTTTCTACTCCCTCCGTTTCAAAATATAAGATGGTTTAGCTTTGTGAAACGAGTGTATCTTGACCCCTTTTAGTTTGTAGGTTCACTATAAACCTACATGAACCTACACCCTAAAAGTGGTCTAGATACACTCCTTTCACAAAACTAAAACATCTTATATTTTGAAATGGAGCGAGTACGTGCTTAGCACGTGCGACTTACTAGTGTTTTTTAATATGCTTGATGGTATTTCAAGACAAGAATGGTACTGATTATATAGTTTTGTCTGAAGTGTGTAGTCAGCGTGTATAACTTTGTGTTTATAGGCTTTGATTGCAATAAATAAGAAATATATACTAATCGAAAGGAGAAAGTAGGGCTAGAGAAAGAACACATGACACAATATCTAGACTACAGTACCCACATAGTTATACAGCTATATATATGCTAAAAACGTAGATATGTTTATATTTGTCTAGTGGCCCATTCATGCATGACAAACAAGTTGTGTTGTTCGATAAGTAAATTCTAATATGCATCAAATCGGACTTATTTCCTTTTTATTTTTTGGAGCTGAATCTGTTTCTACACTTGTATAGTTATATTATCTAATGTCATACTATGTTGAAAATCTGACATAATGCTAAATGCTCCAGGGAAACTTACCAAATGGGCAGGATGTTGCTTTTAAGAGACTAGCAGCGAATTCAGGGCAAGGACTGCCTGAGTTTAAGAATGAAATCTTATTGATAGCCAAGCTTCAACATAGAAATTTAGTTGGACTCTTAGGCTGCTGCTTTGACGGGGACGAAATGGTACTAATCTATGAGTATATGCCAAACAAAAGCTTGGATTTCTTCCTATTTGGTATGTTCACTTCTAATACAGATATCCCCTACTTCGTAGCTATTCTTTTCCTTGCATGCCTTCAACCGATCAAGTTGTTTATTTTCGCAAGAACAATCGAGAAGGGCTTTTTTAGTCTGGGCAATGCGTCTTAACATAATTGAAGGGATTGCACAAGGTCTTATTTATCTCCACAAGCATTCTCGGCTGAGAATTATTCATAGGGACCTGAAACCCAGCAACATTCTGTTGGACTCGGATATGAACCCTAAGATCTCAGACTTCGGGATGGCAAGAATATTTGATCCCAAAGGAGGACTAGCCAACACGAAAAGAGTCGTTGGAACATAGTAAGTACTTCTATCTGTATTTGACATACTGTATAGTACATAATCTCTCTGTTGAAAATGGACATTGAGTTTACTAGATAATTGTTCTTTCAGTGGCTACATGGCTCCTGAGTATGCTATGGCAGGTATTTTCTCTGTCAAGTCCGATGTTTTTAGCTATGGGGTATTGCTTCTAGAGATCGTCAGTGGACTAAGAAATGCAGGACCGCACGGATGTGGCAACTCTCTTAACCTCCTTGGTCATGTAGGTCCAAGTTGTAGCAGGCTTAAATTGTTCTAGTATAACTGTTGCAGATGAACATTTTCTTTAATTTGATGGCTACAACTGAACTTTCCAGGCATGGGAGCTGTGGAAAGAAGGCAGATGGCACGAGCTCATTGACAAAACATTGCTCGGTGCATGCCCTGAGAATATGGTGCTACGGTGCATTCACGTCGGCCTGTTGTGCGTTCAGGAGGCTGCCGCTGATCGGCCCTCCATGTCTGAAGTCATCTCTATGATTACGAACGAAAATGCCACCTTACCTGACCCAAAACAACCTGGTTTTCTCTCCATGCTGCTTCCCGTTGAAGCTGATGTCCCTGAAGGAACCTTCTCCCTGAATGATTTGTCAATCACTGTCCTGAATGGTAGGTAGTGCTGTCTGCATTAGATGTGTCCTCTTTTGAATATATGTTCAGAAGGATAAACGTGTTATACTGCAAGCTACTACTATATCACATGAACCCAAATTCAAAGGCGCTTTTGAAGTGATCCCTGGAACTTCTGAAAAGTTCTTGATGTCAAGATATTTGTTACCAAGATTATGTGTACTGAATGTTCACGTGAAGCTATGATTGGTAGTCCGATATCTCCAAGCAACCCAAAATTCGGTGATCCCCCTCGGTTGCTTAACATGAAAGATCCTCTCTTCATCGATTGACGTCAAACTATTTCATCTATGAAAATGATACAATGAGCTTTGCAATAAACCGTGGTATCTGCTAGAGTATATTTGTGCATTGTAGTTTCCCCATATGTTAGGGGCTTTCTGTATATTTGCACATGTACATGTACTATATATTCTGGCCTTTGGCACGCTGGTAATATAAGAGATTATTACCCTAACATGGTATCAGAGCCGTAAGGCCTTTTTTTTTTCTCGTCACCGCCACCGCCGCCGCCCCGGTCGCCGCCGCCGCCCTGGCCCGACCCCGCCGCCCCGGCCCGACCCCGCCGCCGCCCGCCGCCCCGGCCCGACCCCGCCGCCCCGGCCCGACCCCGCCGCCGCCTCCCCGGCCGTCGCCCTGGCCCCCGTCGCCGCCGGCCCGACCCCGCCGCCGCCTTCCCGGCCGCCGCCCGCCGCCCTTCGCCGGCCGCCGCCCCGCCCCCCGTCGCCTCAGTCGGCCCGCCGCCCCGCAGCCTCGCCAGATTAGATTAGATCCGGTTTGAAAAAAAAAATATGTCTTCCTCCTCGGGCTATGTTGCGATTCCTCGCTGCCCGGTGATTTTTGATGGCGCGAATTATCCTGATTTCGCTGCCTTTATACGCGTTCATATGCGCGGTCTTCGCCTTTGGGGTGTGCTTTCCGGTGAGGTCTCCTGTCCACCGCGCCCCGTTGTGCCTCCAGTGCCTCGTGCACCGACGCCCGTTGTCCTTGTCCCCGATGCTACTCAGGCGGTCAAGGATGCAGCCCAGAGTGCTGATGATTCTGCTCGGGCTGATTATGAGCGCCAGGTCCAGGAGCATTCTACTGCTACTACTACCTACCGGCTGGATCTGGCTGACTACACTCAGTGGATAGATGAGGATGCTCGTGCTGCTGCTGTTCTCACTTCCAGTGTTCTACCTCAGTATGCTGCTGAGTTCATGGGTCTTCCCACTGCTGCTGCTCAGTGGGCTTTTCTTCGTCAGCGCTATCAGCCGTCTGGAGATGCTCTTTATCTGTCTGTGGTTCGTCAGGAGCATGATCTTAAGCAGGATGATTCTACTATTGATGATTTCTACACTCAGAGTGCTGCTATTTGGCGTTAGCTTGACTCTCTTCGTACAGCGGTGTGTAACACCTGTCCCTGCTGTCTGATTGTGCGCGCGGATCTGGAGTTTCAGCGCGTCTTTGAGTTCTTGTCACGGCTCCGCAAGGAGTTTGAGCCGCGCCGTGCCCAGCTGCTTGCCCGTGGTCGTGTTCCGCTCTCTGAGGTACTGGCTGAGCTTCGTGCTGAGGAGACTCGTCTTCGTGGTGCTGGTCTTCTTGAGGTTCCGTCTGTTCTTGCTGCTCATGGTCCCCCTGTGTCGCCGGCTTCGTCGCGGTCTCTCGCGCCGCCGCTACTCTCTGCTCCACCGGCCTAGGGTCAGCGTCAGTCTCAGCAGCCTCGTGGTTCTCGTCCTCCCTGTGCCCACTGTGGCAAGCCTGGTCACGATATCTCTGGTTGCTGGACGAGGGATCCACGCTTACGTCAGCAGTATCTTGCTCGTCGCCAGGCTGGTTCTTCCGGATCTTCTGCTGTTGCCTCTGGACCTCCTACTGGTGCTTCTGGACCTCCTGCTGGTGCTCTGTCTGATCAGGACATTATTCGTGGTCTTCGTAGTCTGCTCGCTGCTACAGGCTCCTCCTCGTTGGGTACTGCTGGTTCTGTGACTAGTTCTCCTGGCACTGCGCGACCATCATCTTCTACACAGTCAGGTACGTCATCCTCGTGGTATCTGGATTCTGGAGCTTCTTTTCATATGACTTCTACATCTTCTATTCTTTCTGCTCTTCGCTCTCTTATTTCTCCTGTCCATGTTATTACGGCTGATGGTACCTCTCTTCCCGTTTCCAGTTGAGGCACCCTCTCTACTTCTTCCTTCTCTGTTCCTGATGTTTCTCATGTTCCCAGCCTTAAGATGAACCTCTTTTCTGCTAGTCAGCTTACTGATTCTGGTTGTCGTGTCATTCTTGATGCTGATTCTTGTGCTGTTCAGGACCGTCGTACACAGGCTCTGGTTGGAGCTGGCCCTCGCAGCATTGAGTCTCCGGGGCTATGGGAGTTAGACTGGCTTCGCGTTCCTTCAGCTGACACTTCTTCTGCCACTTCTCCTGCGGTTGCTGCTTCTGTCACTGGCTCGTTCCAGCAGTGGTATCATCGACTAGGTCATCTTTGTGGCTCCCGTTTATCATCCTTAGTTCGTCGTGATCTTCTGGGGCTTGTCTCAGGAGATGTGTCGTCGCTACATTCGTGTCAGGGTTGTAGGTTAGGTAAACAGATTCAGCTTCCCTATCCTACTAGTGTGTCTGTATCTCAGCGACCTTTTGATTTAGTTCATTCAGATGTGTGGGGTCTAGCTCCCTTTGCTTCAAAAGGGGGCCACTGATACTATATTTTGTTTATTGATGATTTCTCCCGGTACACATGGTTATTTTTTATGCGCTCTCGCAGCGAGGTGCTTGCTATTTATCAGCGCTTTGTGGCCATGGTTCGTACTCAGTATTCCACGCCTATTCGTGTTTTTCGTGCTGATTCTGTAGGAGAGTATATCTTTCAGCACCTGCGTGACATCCTTGCTGAGCAGGGCACCCTTGCTCAGTTCTCGTGTCCCGGCGCCCATGCTCAAAATGGTGTCGCCGAGCGTAAGCATCGTCATATTCTTGAGACTACCCGCGCTATGATGATTGCTTCCTCTCTTCTGCCGCATTTCTGGACTGAGGCTGTCGCTACGTCGACTTACCTCATTAATATCCAACCTTCAGCTGCTCTTCAGGGTGGCATTCCTCTCGAGCGTCTCTCTGGCTCCTGTCCAGACTACTCGGCTCTTTGTTTATTTGGCTGCGTTTGCTATGTCCTTCTCCCTCCTCGTGAACGCACCAAATTAACCGCTCAGTCTGTTGAGTGTGTTTTTCTTGGCTACAGTGATGAGCATAAGGGCTATCGCTGTTGGGACCCCGTTGGTCGTCGTATGTGCATCTCTCGTGATGTCACGTTCGATGAGACGCGTCCTTTCTATCCTCGCCCCACCTCTGGTACTTACCCAACGGATGATCTCTCTTTTCTTCTTTTTCCTGATACACCTTCCGCTGTCTCTTCTCCTCCACCTCCTCCTTCTGCTGCGCCTCCTTTGTCTTCGGCGCCATCCTCTCCTCCTTCTAGTTCCCCTAGTTCTCCTCGGTCTCCAGCTTCGGATCCTTCCTCCGTGCCTCCTTCTTCCTCCTCTTCTGATGAGTCATCTTCCGCGGATGAGCTTCCTTCCTCACAACCTATTCGTCAGCGTCGTGCTCCAGACCGTTACTCCCCTAGTCAGTATGGTCTCTCTGTAGTTTCCGAGCCGACTTCTTATCGGGATGCTGCGTGTCATCCTGAATGGTAGCTTGCCATGGCCGAGGAGATTGCTGCGCTTGAGCGCACAGGCACCTGGGATCTTGTCTCTCCCTCTTCTGGTGTTCGTCCTATCACATGTAAGTGGGTCTATAAAATTAAGACCCGCTCTGATGGATCTCTTGAGCGCTATAAAGCGCGTCTTGTGGCTCGTGGTTTTCAGCAGGAACATGGTCGTGGCTATGATGAGACTTTTGCTCCTGTGGAACATATGACCACTGTGCGTACTCTTCTTGCTGTTGCTTCTGTCCGACGCTGGTCTGTGTCCCAGCTTGATGTTTAGAATGCTTTTCTTAATGGCAAGTTGAGTGAGGAGGTTTATATGCAGCCTCCTCCTGGGTATTCTGTTCCCGATGGGATGGTTTGTCGTCTTCGACGTTCTCTTTATGGCCTGAAACAGGCCCCTCGTGCCTGGTTTGAGCGCTTTGCCTCTGTGGTGACTGTTGCTGGTTTCTCTCCTAGTTCTCATGATTCAGCGCTTTTTGTTCACACTTCTCCTCGTGGACGCACTCTTCTCCTTCTCTATGTTGATGATATGATCATTACTGGTGATGATCCTGAGTATATGCCTTTGTCAAGGCTCATCTTCATGATCAGTTTCTTATGACTGATCTTGGTCCTCTTCACTATTTTCTTGGGACTGAGGTTTTATCCACTTCTGATGGGTTTTCTATCTCTCAAGAAAAGTATATTCAGGATCTTGTTGCTCGGGCTGCTCTTGCGGATGAGCGCACCGTTGAGACTCCTATGGAGCTTCATGTTAAGCTTTGTCCTACGGATGGTGATCCTCTTCCCGATCCCACTCGTTATCGCCATCTTGTTGGGAGTCTCGTTTATCTTGCTATCACCTGTCCTGATATCTCTTATCCTGTTCATATTCTGAGCCAGTTTGTCTCAGCTCCTACCACTGTTCACTACGGTCATCTCCTCCGTGTCCTTCGTTATCTTCGTGGCACGATTACTCGTCGCCTTTTCTTCCCTCGTTCTAGCTCTCTCCAGCTCTAGTGCTACTCGGATGCTACGTGGGCGAATGATCCTACGGATCGTCGTTCACTTTCTGCTTACTGTGTGTTTCTTGGTGGTTCGCTTGTTGCTTGAAAGACGAAGAAACAGGTAGCGGTTTCCCGTTTGAGTGTTGAGGCTGAGTTGCGGGCTATGGCTTCGGTGACTGCTGAGGTGACCTGGTTACGGTGGTTGCTTGCAGATTTTGGGGTCTCTGTTACGACACCCACTCCACTTTTGTCAGACAGTACAGGTGCTATCAGTATTGCACGTGATCCGGTCAAGCATGAGCTGACCAAGCATATTGGTGTTGATGCTTTTTATACACGTGCTCAGGTGCAGGATCATATTGTTGCGCTCCATTATGTGCCTTCAGACTTGCAATTGGCAGATTTCTTTACAAAGGCACAAACCCGCGTTCAGCATGATTTCTTACTCTCCAAACTCAGTGTTGTGGATCCACCATGAGTTTGAGGGGGGGGGGGTGTTAGAGTATATTTGTGTATTGTAGTTTCCCCATATGTTGGGGGCTTCCTGTATATTTGCACATGTACATGTACTATATATTCTGGCCTTTGGTCCTCTGGTAATATAAGAGATTATTACCCTAACAGTATCATCCCTCCCTCCCGTGTTGCCCATGCTCGGGTGGCACCGGAGCCCCCCCAAAAAAACCTAGCCATCACCACCTTCCTCTGACCCCCCCTAGCCACTACTCTTGCCGGTGGCGGCGGCAGAACCCCTCTCGCCTAAGGCAGAGGGCTGAGGAGGCACGCGACAGTTGTGCGTCGGGGCAGATGGCGAGCGCGTGCACTTAGTGGCTTGTGGAGGAGAAGACGCTATGGTGCCAACGCCGGGGGAAGTCAGATCGGGTGAGGCAAGTCCTCGGCGGCGCCATTCGAGGTGCTGTCAGATCGGGTGAGGCAAGTCCTCAGCGGCACCATTCGAAGTGCGGTGGCGGCACGGGCCCGATATGGGCTGGCGGGTCACGACGACCATTGTGTGCATCGACCAGACTGCCCGGTTCCAGCGAGGTCGACATCGTTCCAATTCGCCATCTCCTTTGCAGCCAGCCGGTGGCGTGGGGGCTTTTGGCTCGACTTGAATAAATGAGGCGATCCTAGGGTTCTTCTTGCGTCAAGACGATGTTCTGCTTGATGTCTGGCCTCATTGATCTGGCCGGTGACGAGTTTCGGAAGGCTCTGCTAGAGATCTCCATTGGGAGATTTGTGCCGGTAGACTGCTGGATCAGATGGGATCCGTTCATGTGCACCACTATTTCTGGCCGGGTGGCTTTAGGAGGGTTTGACGTGAAGCCATTGTCTGTTGTCATCATGGGATCTATCGGTATTTTGATTTCCACGGTGAAGACAGTGGGTTTGATGTCTACTAATGGCGAACTGAATTTTCAAGGCGTTAAGGATTTTGCTTGGTGTTTCTTGACTTATAACAACGTCATCGCAAGCGGTAGCTACAACATGGAAGGAGTACAGAGTCTTTATCTTTCAACGTGAAAATCAAAGATTGACCTTAATTGGTTGTGCCTGACAGTGACCTTGTTGGAGATATTGTTTTGAGAGCGCGAACTTTCTGCAGGGTGAAAATCTAAGATCCATGATCAGGCGATGACAACGTGTGTGCACACTTTCCTTCTTGGAAGTGTTGCTTTTGGAGAATTTGGACTCCAGGCGCAGTTTTGGTGGTTGTTTGTGTTGCAGCTACAATGTTTTGATCACATTAACGGAATCTTTTGTTTATTTCTTCTTTTTTATTTTGTTCTAGGCCTGTGTGCATCCGTAATCTTTTTAGTACATTTCGATGTTGTAGAGATCGGGTGTAATTGGCATCTCCGCAATATTAATATATTTTCTTTGTCAAAATAATAAAAATGATACCGTACATAACTTTCCACCGTGTCTTTAGAAAAACGTATACTACCTCCATTCCGATTTATTAGGCTAATACGTATTTTAAGAAAATAGTTTGACCTTAAACTAGGTTAGTAAAATATAAACTATAGTTAACAAAAATTAATTGCACCATTAGATTCATATTCAAAATACGCTTATAATTATACAATTTTTGTGATGTGATTCATATATTGTTGACCAAATTTTGTTTAAACTATTTTCTCGGAATACGTATTTCCCCGAACAGAGGTAGCAGGTATACACGTTTTTCTTTTGTCCAGTATATAAGGCTGGACAGCCGGGCGGCACCGAATACGCACAGTATTGAGACAAGTTTTTCGCGCATCAGCATCAGTATCTGCACCAATTGTTTTTCGCGCATCAGCATCTGCATGGAGGCAGGCACATCCAGCTAGATCGCAGGATCCGGCGCAAAACCTGCAAATTGGTTTCCAGCGAAGCACCACACAAACGACCGCACCGCGCATCCCATAGCTAGGTACAGGTGCAGGTGCACTGCCCCCAAGCCCCCAACGTGGCACCCCGCGCTCTCTCCACGACACCAGGACCGGCCTCCATAAGACGTCGACTGAATGTGTGTACCCAGCTCTATCCCCAGGAACTAGCACATCAGCGTGCCGGTGAAGACGGCATGGCGCCGGCGAAGGGTGGCGGCGGAGATGAGCCGGCAAACGAGGTGGTGGTCAGCGTGCCGGTGCACTGCGAGGGCTGCGCCAGGAAGCTGCGACGGTCTCTGCTTCGCACCAAGGGTAATTAACCCGAGAATGGATGCATCCGTATAGCTCTGTACAATCATTTTTATGGAATCGTGGATGATTGTTCGGACAGCTTCAACTAAGTTCTTTCTGGAATACAGGGTTTGAGGAGGTTACCGTAGATTGCTCGACCAACACGGTCGTCGTGACGGGCCAGAAGGCGCTGGAGGACCCGATGATGGTGGCCGAGATGGTCGAGAGGAAGACCAGGAAGAAGGTGCAGCTGCTGAGCCCATCATCGCCAGCGAAACTGCCGCCGCCAGCGGTGAAAAGTAAGGATACGAAGAAAGAGGCCGCCGCAACGGGAGACATGAAGAACGATGTGGCGGAGCTGGATATGGTATTTACTACTGTACTGTAGTACTAGTAAATTATTAGCTCTTTCTTGTGCTAGTTCATATTAATATCCTTCTTACTACTAGTTCACTACCGTTCTTTTCTCTTACATTGCTACCGTTGTTACTTTTAAACCAAAATTTTGTTACTGTACACGAATTATGATCGTGTTGCAGAAAATGGCTGTAGTGCTCAAGATAGAAATGCATTGTGAAGCTTGCAGCGAGGAGATGAAAAGGAGGATACTTAAGATAAAAGGTACGTATATATTGATGTTTGTTTATGTATACAATACATGGCTGAAGCACTCATCTACGTCATGCATCCTTGCTTAATTTGTTTGTTCAAGTACGCATATGTACTACTGTATATGGTTGCAAAATGTTAATCAGGAGTGGAGGAAGCCGTGCCGCACATGAAATCTTCACAGCTGCTAGTGGAAGGGGTTGTGGAGCCAGCAACGCTAGTAGGATTCATCCACAAGTGCACGGGGAGGAAAGCTGCCATTATCAGGGCAGAGCCTCTGGATCCACAGCCAGCAGCAGCAACAATGGCCAAACCGACGATGGACGATGAAACACCAGAACATGCCAATGCAAAGCAGAAAGAACCACCTGACAATCTGGAGGAGAAAAATGATGAAGGGGTAGAAGCAGAAGAGACCACACAAGAGGATAACAACGAAGCAGAAGGTGGAGACGAAGAGAAAAATATGGGCGAGAAAGCCAAAACGGAGAAGCAAGATAAAGGGGATGGAGATGGAGTTGGGGAGGAGAAAACCCAAGTGCATATGACAAATGATGATGCGGTCGATGGAGTTAAGAACCACACGAAGGGTCACCAGTTCAGACTGCCTGTGCAGGCCGGAGTTGCTGCGGTAGCGCCGGAGACTGGGAAGATGGACGTGAACAGCGTCTACGAATACTACTACCACCCGGCCTATGCTTATGCGTACCCGCACTGTGCATATCAGCAGTATCAGTACCCATATGCTGGCCATCCTGCAGCAATGTATCGGCCGTATCCGTATCCGCACTATCCACCGCAGACTCTCGGCGATGAGAACCCAGATGCATGCACCATCATGTAATGAACTGCCTGTAGCTTCCATGTTATAAACGATAATACAGGCATGAAACTGAAAATATATACGATAATATATGGAATAAAACGTCGAGTTACATCAATGTATGATTAATCAGATTTCCTTCTACTAGTAGTGTATACTATACACAACATTTTTACAATATCTTCCATTACTAGTGGGGTTAATAGTTTCAGATTAAATCCACCGATTTCCCATGCTATATATATTATGGATTATTTAATGTCAAATTAAAATTTAAAGTGTAGTTTAGTTGTTATTAGAATTTAGCATTGATACGAATTATGATAATCCAGCTTTTCCAACTAGTTTTGTCTAGTATGTTTTTGTTTTGCGAACAAACTTGTACCTAATTTTGTGTCTATTTCTTATCGCGGATAACAAAATATGATCACCGTGATGCACGCAGCCTTATTCTAACAATCCTAAGTGTATGTGGTATCGGTATCTACATCCCAATCGCTTATATATATTTTTTAAAACAGGACAAAAGATTTGCCATTATCATTGATAAAAAAGAGAAATAGAGGTCTTACAAACCATTTCTTGGCCAAAATGCCAAGAAGGAACAAAAATGAACATACAAACCTACTCTCACGATATTACATTACTCAATGATTTTGCGCCGGCTAGACACCAAAGTCTCCCCTCATCCTTGATCTTCGCAGCAAGCATAGTCGAGATGGAAAAAGTATTCCGAAACACCTGAGCATTCCTTTCTTTCCACATTCCTCAAGAGACCAACATGACAAGAGTAGCCATAGCTTTCCTTGATGGTCCCTTTTTGTTGATGACATGCTCATGCATTTAAATTACATACATAAATTTTGTAATTTATTGTCATATATTTCCACATATTTGCATTATATATAATGTTATATACATATTTTACATTGATTTATGGGATTTACCAATAATTTAGCACATAGTTATTAAATTAATCTCTAATCCTCTGCTAATTATATTGGTCGCTTAGATCCATACGTAAACCCGTATTGCCCATGTGTACACCACGTATTTCTATATGCGGATCGATATAACTACCCGCCATTCTTGACATAAGTGTCCTGATAGACGTAGGTGAGGATGATGACATGACCGCAGCGAGACGCGAAGGCAGAGGTAATGGCGCCATTTCCTCTTCAGTCGTCCCTCTCATTCCACCTTGTACCGAATTTTTCTATCATTGCTATCTCAATTACCATTGTGTGCGCAATTAGAGTTTTGAATTCGCGTTGATCGATGCCTCTGGCCACAACGACACTCAATAATTATAGGAGGAAACTACTGCTCGCCGCCGATAGTGCTGAGGGTGTGCCATCGATCGGCGCCGACGAGGAGGGAGCCACAAGAATAGGAACACCACAATATATAGAGATTGCATATGTATATGAGTATTATATGTAGGAATTAACTAAGTCCTAAAAAATATCAACATCTACAATGCTAAATCAATTTTATTACATATATATCATAACTTATATTTTCATATTATATCTATATAATATTATATTATAGTTCACAATTTTTTTATAAGTTTGGTCAAAGTTCATATCATTGGACTTTAGGAAAGAAAATTATAAGCCTTCTTTTACTGAACAAAGATAGTAACATAGCAATTATATGGCTTCATTTGAACCACGTGTTGTTTTCAGTCTAAATCTTCATCGTTTTTATCTTTTCTATTCATCATGTAAAGAGAGCAGCCAATGTGCCAACTCATCTATGTGTCGAGTTAGCTTGTACTTCCTCCGTTTCAAAATATAAGATGTTTCTTTGTGAAGTAAATGTATCTAGATGCCTTTTAGTGTCTAGGTTCACTCCAAACCACTCCGAACCTCTACTACAAAAGTGGTCTAGATACATTAGCTTCACAAAGCTAAAACATCTTATATTTTTTCTAGAATACACCCTGGGAGGTGTAGCAAACACATAGAAGGACCACCGACGGCATGTTACAACACCGCGTAGCGGCAAGCTTACGCTGTCAACAGGGGTGACAGCTCCCTAGCCCTAAGCATACTCTCAGTACATCCACAACAAGGGCACCGGCTCCGAGAAGCCAAACATCTCCGACCAAAACAACCTAGCCAGGCGCCAATGCGCGAAGTCCTCCTTGATCCTTGTATGGATGGTCCCCACGGCCGATCTTACCTTGTTAAAGACCACATCATTCCGATGTCTCCAAATGGACCAGAAGACCAAGATGATCGACGTCCAAAGATCCTGCCTGTCGACAACCGGGCATGGTCTCGAAGTACACCACTGCAGTAGGCCCGAGTCTACCGTTGGCATCCACTCAAGCCTGCCCCACCTCTGCAACGCCCACGCCCACACCTTCCGTGCTACCACGCAACCAAGGAGCAAGTGTTGGATGCTCTCCGGTGCCTGATCACACAGGGGGAACCTGGTTGGCCGCGGCAGTCCCCGCCGCTCCAGCCGGTCCGCCGTCCAGCAGGGGTCCCTAGAGGTCAACCATGCAAAGAACTTGCAGTTGCTCGAGGCCCGGGATCGCTAGATGTGACTCGCAACCGACACAAGGGTGGTACCGGCGAAGAAAGCCCTGTACACCGACTTTGCTGAGTAGCATCCATCACCTGACCATCTCTAGGTCAGCACGTCCTCACACTCCGGGGTCAGCTGAATCCCGACAATAACGTGCCACAAGAGGAAGAACTCTGGGACCGCCTCTGCCCCCAGGTCAGGCCCACAGTCCAGCAGCCATGTACCGCTCAGACCTTCGCGTACATATCTCTCTTTGACCTTGCGTGGAGGGATCATGGCCAGTAAATTCAGGGCGATCTACTCCACCCTTCTACCATTAATCTATTGGTCCTGCCAGAACCGTCACGCTGGCCATCTCCCAACGTGTAATAGGTGGCCATCTTATATTTTAAAACGGAGAGAGTACACGAGAGGTGACCAGTTGTTGAATGGATTCGATCCCGGACTTCCTCGATACTACGTGTTGTCAATCTGATAGTACAGAGCTTAGCTACTGGATAAAGCTCTGAAATTTTCAAGAAAAAAAACTCTCGCGTTTGTATACGGGCTGCGCAGGACTCCGGAGATTCATGCCGCCATCCAATTCCAAATAGCAGGCCTTCTCTTTTCCTCCTAGGACGTTCTCTCTGGCGAGCAATTTAGAGTGTGGTTGGTAGGTCGGGCCAACCCAACAATTTTCATCTCAACCGAGATTTCTAAGAATTTAGCTGTTTGTTAGCCCGGTTCTCTCAAACGGGCACTGCCCAACTCACCCCGAAAACGGCTCCCAGCCAGGCTGAGGAGAGAAGCTCAAATCGAGCTTCCCAACTCGCCCGGGCTGAGTCCATCCCGTAGCGGCTGTGGGCCCTAGCCAACCCGACCACCAACCCCTCTCTCCTCCTCCTCATTTCCCCCGTTCGCCTTGACACACCATCGCCCCGACGCCGCCAAACACCCCGCCGCCCCGATGCGCCCGGATAAAACCGCCCCCGACGTCGCAGACCACCTGGCCGCCCCGACGCCACCCTCCTCCGCTCCCGCCGGCATCCCCGAGCTCCTCATCGTGCTACCCCGATCCCGAGCTCCTCGCGCCTCCGTGAGCCGCAGCAGGTCGGGGCGCCGCCCACCGCCACGTGCGCCTCCTACCACCGCGTCCTCCCACCGCTCAGCACCCACCGGCGGCGCCCCACCGCTCGTCAGTGGCGGCGAACACCTCCTAGCACGCGGTGTGGTGAAGACGAGGGCCTGATTGCTTTTCCTTTTTCTATTTAGGGGCCTCTATGTAAAACTTTGGACTGTTCTGTGATTTCTCTGTTTTGGGGCCAATCTCAGCCCACACGGGCTACCAAACAACGTATGAGTTCAGATATCTCAACCCAACCGATCTAACCAAACACACCACAAATCTTGGGCCAGCATGTATAAGCTCAGATATCTCATGTGGGAGTGTGAATTTGAAGTGGTCCGGTCTACCAAACACACTCTTATTGTTTCTGTCCCGTCACGGTGGCACAACCGATATGGAGCATGGAGAAAGCGAAATGTAAAAGCCTTGTTCAGTCAAAATCGGGTAGAGCCAAACCAAATAAATTACACAGCACAGAACATTCCAAATTAGCCTCATAGGAATCACAGATCAGATTACCTGGGATGTAAATGCTCTGAACGGCCATGTCCATGCTAACAATCCTCGACATAAGTAATATCGCCCGTACATAGCACTCGCCGTTTCCAAGGCATTTTTTTGACTGAATTTACACTTGTCACGCTATAAAAGGGTGAGAGCTCAGCGGTAACTCTCATCAGCAGCATCGCACTCACCTAAGCATAAAGATCCTACTGCGCCTCCTATCTGCCGCTTATCCTTCCTTTTCGCGTCGGCGTAGCATCTGCAATGGCCAACCACGGAGCCGCCGCTCTCCTGATCGCGTCTCTCCTCGTGGCCGTCACCCTCGCCGACGCCAGGATCACCTTGCAGGTGCAGGGCGGCCGCATGGAGGAAGGTAACAAGGCGATGACGTTCGCGAAGTCGGTGCCGGCGCTGACGTGCAACAAGGTGCACGGGATCCAGGCGGGCGACACCTGCTTCGACGTCGCGGAGGGTGCCGGCTTGACCCAGGAGCAGTTCCTCGGCTTCAACCCAAACATCAACTGCGCCAAGGTGTTCATCGGCCAGTGGGTCTGCCTCGACGCCTCCTCTGCCTAACCACGCAGGTCGCGCTATGGCGCGAGCTGCAACCTACGCAGCCTGACCTGCCTTCCTCGATCGTTGCTAAATACCAGTACGACTATAAATAAGGAGGCGATCGTCTACCGTATGCCTCCACTATATATTTGTACTTCCCTCGCAATAAGAGGTGATTTCGTGTTGTATGTCTGGACTAGTCCGATCGACTCTGTCTTTTGTACCAGCTTCGGTTTGAAAGTTGTTTAAGTTGGATGTGCTTGATTCAGTGTTCTCTGCGATGTTTTCTTGAACTTTGTTTGTGTTGTGGATAATGTGGCGATCTCCAAATTACCATTGTTTCACCTCCGATTTGTTTCTAGGAGCGCACCCCTCTCCCGCACTCGCGCGGCGGTGCCGCGCCACGCCGAGCGGGCCCCTCTCCTCCCCGGCCGACCTCCCCCTCTAGAACCTCCCGCCCGCCGCCGTCCGGGGCGTCGCCGGGCAAAGATCTGGCGGCGTGGCGGCGGCGGTGGCGCCGCTGGCCGTGATCTGGCGTGGCGGCGGCGGCGTCCGCTCCCGCGCTGGTTCTGCGGTGGCGTCGTGGATGGTGGCGGCTGGGGGTCCTTGGTCCAGATGGCTGCACGCGGCGGCGGGAATCCGTGCCTACGGGCCGAGATCTATTCCGTTAGTCGCCGACGCCGGCGCCCAGGATCTCCGAGTCATGCTCACGACGCTAGGGCGCTTGAGGCTACTGCCCTGGCATGGTGGTGGTGATTTTCTTCTCCGTCGAAGTGGCCGGCCGGGCGATCTTGCCGCTATGCAGCGGATCCTGCTAGTTTCCGGCGGGTAGTGTGGGGGCTGCTGGCTCGGTTTCAATAAAGGGGGTGGTCCTCGGATCTCTCTCGCACCAAGACGAAGATCACTTGATGCGTGTCTCCATTGATCTGGCCGGAGTGTCTGGTTCCGGAAGGCTCCGCCGGCGAACTCCCATGGGCGCATATGCCTGGAGTTTGCTGGATTGGAAGGAATTCGGTCATGCACACCTGTGTTTTTTGCTGGCCGTTTAGTTTCAGTGAGTGCGTGGTGAAGCTCTGCTACCTATTACCATCATGCGACATGTCTTTGACGATACACATGGTGAAGTCAAATGCGGAGAATGTCATGAAGGAAGAGACATGTGGGCGAGCTATGGTGGATTGAGTCTTTATGGCGATAAGGATCTAACTTGGTTATCTGTGACTCGCAGCAGCGTCTGTTAGAGGGGGCGACATCACATGAGGAGTTCACTGTCTTACCTTTTAGGGTGAAAACCCAATGTCTGACCTTCATTGGTTGTGCGTGGCAATGGCCTTGCAGAAGGAATTGCTTTGCGAGCGAGGACTTTCTCCAGGGTGAAAACCTAGATCTTTGATCGGGTGATGACAGCACTTGTGCACTGTTTCCTTCTTGGAGGCGTCGCTTTTGGAGGGGTTAGACTTCTGGTGTTGTTTTGGTGATGGTAGTGTCACTGCTACTAAGGATCGGATTCCTGTAGCGAGACTTTTCTTTTTTATATTTTTTCTTCTTTTTTCGGCTGTGTGTACCCATATGGACATTAGGGTATGAGTTATTGCAGAGACTGGGTGTAATTGGTATCCGTGTGATATTAATATATGCTCATTTTCGAAAAAAAAGAGCGCCTGATTGGATCATGCGACCCTAACTGAGCACCGCCACTACCCTAGAACTGACCTCTATTCACGCGCGCTTAAGAGCAACTCTAACGGGTGTATAATAGGATACTAAAACAAATGATGTAAATTTTACATCACCAAAATGGGTGTTTTATAGTTTCTGCTTTTTTAGGTGACGTATTTTAGGGCACCTATGCGGCAACAGGTGATGTAAAATAGGTCACCTACACTATATATTCATTCATCTTCGACAGTTCAAATTTGAAATTCAACAGTTTAAATTTCAAATTGAACAACTCAAACGTAAATTCGAACACTTCCAATGGCTCCATACACTCAAACTCTACTTCGACGATAGATAGAACCTAAAGCTCCGGCATTTTGACCCTAAAGTTCGACACTTTGACTCTAAACTTGGACACGCAGATAGAACTAAACTTCAACACTTCGAACCTAAAACTCACCATCGTCGTCAGAGCTGATGAGGTTGTTCTACAAATCCGAGTTCAACTAGGAGGAGGAGTCCGACAAGATGTCAATGACGGAGGTCCCTGCCTCCCACACCGAGGCCGACACCGCAGCCTCCTCCACAGCCTTCTTCTTCTTCTTCTTCTTCTTCTTCTTCTTCTTCTTCTTCTTCTGCTTCTTCTTCTTCTTCTCTGCGGCTTCTCTCGCCGCATAGTACTCTATCTCGTACTACACGAGCTCCGGATGGCCCTCGCGCATCTTTGCCATCATCGCCTCATCGTGGTCACGAGCCCGAACCTGCAAAAACATGCGGAGGTTCTTCATCTCCTGCTCGCAGGTGACCATCCGCATCGGTGGCACGAGCATCTTGGCCTCGGCGAGGCTATGCACCTCGGGGAAGTTCATCTCCATGCGCGGCCGGCTGAACGAGAACACGCCATAGTCGTACATGCACACGGTGAGCTCCGACATGTCGAAGGTTCCCATCCACCAACAGACGCGGTCGATGGTGATCTCCGTTGAGAAGCGGCCAAAGTCCCACGTCCGCACATCGAGGAATCCGGTCAGGGAGTGTGGGCGGCGGCACTACGACATCTTGCAGCGGTAGCGCGTGATTTGGTGGTGGGGAGCGCGGAATCAGCGGGGAAACGATATGGATGTGATCGACTACGGTAGATCCGGTGGATTGCGGGCAGGGCAGCAGCGGGGCGGCATGCGGCAGCAGGGGAAAAATGCGGGAGAGGCTTCAGCATGGCGGCTGGGGCTCACGCGCGGAAGTTTTAGATATACATCACCTTCCTAGGTGATGTATATTTGCATCACTTGGTCCCAAAATATACATCATGATATAACTTAGCCCCAAATTATACATTATGATGTAAAAATATACATCACCATATAGGTCTAGGTCACCTGTTGGAGAGGATTTTTTGCCCCTAGTGACACAAAAGTTAGTTTTTACATCACTAGGCCTATTACACATCACCTTTTAGAGTTGCTCTTAATAACCCATAAGTGATGGCTAATCGGCGCAAGTTGACCTCCACTAATGGTGGCCCCGAAGCTGTGTGGCAGGCAACTTTGGTTCTTCTTATTTTATGGATCAAAAGTATCTTTCACTGGTGGCCTCAATAGCGCACCTAATAGGCCTATTGGGGCCCGCCTCGGTTTTGGGCTGCCACCGGTATCCCCTATACCGCTAGCGTATTTTGGAATCAAATAGAATAGACCGTGCATCCACGTTGGTCCCTACTCGTAAGGGCCACGCCGGTCTCTACCCGCAAGTGCCGGGCCGGGTGCGCCCACACTCCAAGACACATTGAATTTGGAGGTGGGGCCAACTTTATTTATGACTATGGGAGTTTGATTTCCTATTTAATGCTCATGGACTAGCCATGTTAAATGCACAACTACCTTCATGCGACGGCGACCAAACTCCGACATGCTGACATTAGAGCTCACCCACCGGTGGTTCAAACCCCTTTTTGCCGCATCCACAATCCTAGCCGCCTCCCACAAACCTAGCCACCTCTAGCTGCCGGTTTCGCTAGCCACCTCCCGCAACCCTAGCCACGAAATGTCCCACAACCACGAGAGCAGAGGTAGCATCTCTGGTGCCCCTTGGGAGGATGAGCCCCGTACGCGCAACCTCAACTAGGAGGAGGGTCCTTGCCGAGAACAACCTGCTTGTGCTATTGGACCATCGCTTACCCATGATGGAGCATCAGCAATAGCGACTATGTTGTTCCCCAATGCCGGAGGGGAACGAGCTGCACGCGTACATCGACTGCTGTCGGCATAGAAGGCGTATCCGAACTAGGTGTTGGAGGCCCCAGCTCTGGCTTTCACTCTTCTAGCAGGAATAGGAGGCGGAGCTTGCCCGGTTCTATATCCCCTAAGTCCGACCACTACAACCACGTTGGATGGCGAGCTTGTTGGTGTGGCCTGACGTCGAAGCGATGTTTGCCCATCCTGTGTACCGGCCGCCTCCTCCACGCCATCTTCCCACGCCATCCCCGTCAACCTTGTGCTCAGGGTCCTCAGTGTCGCCATGCTCGTCGCCCTACCCGTCCGTTGCCCGTGCAAGAGGCATCACCATATATAAGACTGCTTCGCGTGGTTCCTTGATGTCCCTCCTTTGCTCAAGAAGGAGAACGAGGTGTCACTGCCGCGTGGGAGCCTTTTGCCCTAGCGCCCGAAGAAGGAGAAGGAGGTCGCACGCCCCCCCGGTCGACATCAAAGAAGCGACGCTATCGACATGGGTCAAAAAACTTTTAGCAACGGACACACGTTTTTTGCCAAACATTTATCGCTGATGTGAAGGCTTTTATGGACACGGAGCTGAAATCCATTACTGATGAGAGGTGTTTTTGTCAACGGTTTTATTCTTCTGCCCGTTTCCTTAAGGGGTACTCAGTTACAGATAATTTTCTTTCACTCGTATCCATTGTGATTTTTCCGTGTGTCCATATGAGAAATATATTTTTCATCACATTAAAATGCTGACTATCGAAGCGCAAAATTAGTTCTAAAAACAACTCAAGTCGGTGAGCCTATTAGTTAGGTGTCGTATGCTAGCTGAACACAAATCTAGCTGTACATCTTATGCAGTGTGATCGAAATAGACTCATGTTTATTCATGAGACCTGACTTAGTCACAATACTACTTATTGAAACAGATTTATGTAAACACAACACTCACAATAATTTGACTCTAGTTTTAAAATGACTTCCAACTTAGTGACAAGACCACATAATTTTACAAAATTTAACTTTAGTAAACCATAATAACTTAAATGGACAATCATGGAATGAGTAACCATTGCTATGAAAAATCCTAGAGTAACCCTAGTTCATCGGCTCAATGGCTGGCCACACAAAGATTTGTACCTTTGAGAGTCGTTGTCCCTAGGTCGAGGCAGTTCATCATCAACAACGTCGTCCGTGAATCAACACACCATGGGACGGAAGATCCATCTGCGTCGGCGTTGTCCCTCATCTGCCACATGGACATGGACAGAGGTTAAGCCAGTTGTGCCCATCAACAGGGACATGCGCTCACCATGGGTGGGATTCTTCTTCATTCTTGTCTCCGGGCCACGTCCTGCAACTGCAACGGACACGACCATTTCTGGCCAAGGAGGACAACAAGCGATCGTGCCTTCACATGGCGGATTCACTATCTCGCTTTGGGATAGTACGTAGGAGATCTAGGTGACCTCGAGGGCCGCCTCCGCCTCTTACAGATATGGAGAGAGAGATAGAGTGAGAGGTAGGGTTTTCTCTGAGGGTTACGGGCATTTATATAGATGGGCCATTCCCCATTAGCAACATGCCTTCCTTCAAAACCGTTGTAATAGATAAACTTTAGGAAATAGGCCCTTATAAAGATCTGTTGGAAACATATTGATAACAGAGGTAGTAGTTTCTCCGTAACCTATAATATGCAAGCTGTGTCAGGTAGGCCCCATCGGCCACACACAATTTCGTTTCTCCGTGGGCCATATCGTTGCTGTTTTCGAGGGGGTATCCTGAGTGTCGCTCTGTACTAGTGATAAGGCATGGTGGTAAGTGGAGCTAGATCTACAGGCGACACACTACTACCCTAGCAACCCCGCGGATGCTCGTAGATAGTCAGTGTTGAAGGCGAGGTCGTTCAACGTTGTCTAGCCAGAGAGTATGCATAGTGGTGGTCCATGGAGGAAAATGGCTCCATCATCGACCTTGCGATTCCATGATATGAATTGAAGCATGCATCATATAAATCGATCACTGCGACGAGCATGTTCTAAATATGCATTCCATGATATGAATTGAGCATGCATCATATAAATATTATAAAAACAACAAGGTTTATGTAACTAAAATGAGACTAAATAAATACTAAAAATGCTTATTACTTGTTTTCACACCTCACACATGCCATGCTATGTTATACCATGTAATTGTGCATCATTTCATCATGGCATACTTTGTTTGCTCATTGCATATATTCATATGATTGCACACTTTATTTATTATGGCCCTTTGTGTGTTTGGCTTTTATTCTGGACAGACACCGAGCAAGGAAACTGTCAGGAGAACCAAGAGTACTACCCGGATCCCGGTTACCCTACTGCTGATCCGACACGCAAGCAATTTCCTATGCTTGCATTACATATATCACCTATGTATCTATCTTATTCTTGCATCATGGAGTCACGATTGCATTAAATTGAATCCCAAGTATTGCATAGCCTTTACTTTTAAACCCCACCGAAGCTTGTATCCTCAATCCTATGAGCCATTACTACAGGAGTTTTTTGAGCCATGCGAGTCATAGAATTGCCCCTATAGGGTTTGTGCGAGTCGTTGGATAACGAGATACCTAAACAACTTAAACTGTGTAGTAATGGAATAACTAAAGAAAGAGGAACCGGTGGGCAATAGCTGTTATTTGGTTCTTCCACGCTCACTTGTGTCCTGTAGGACCCCGAGTACTTGATTCCTGTTTCTTGACTATCACACTATCCGCATATGGGACCATAAATCCCCTTCGCCTGAGCTTGATTCACACTTTATTTCTTGGGTCCACAAATTAGTTTTGGTGTTATTACTATTCTGTACTTATGTCATGCTTTACTGCTTTATTTATGATTGCGTGTAGAGCGCCTGTACTGTTTTGGAACGTGGAATGTTTTCGCGGTATCGACAAGCACAGTCACATTTCCGGGTTCCTAGACATTTACAGCCATTGACACAAACCCTGGGTCCGTCTCGGAGCCGGCCAACTTCGTTGCGGGTAGCTTAGTGGGGTGGCTCCCTAAAATGATTCGTGAATCCTGTGAATGCATTGTCGTGAGGCCTCATTTCTTTTTATTTGGTTCTTTTCGAGGTTGATCGCGCGTGTGTTGCTATTTGTGCACCCCTGCAGGGTAAATCTTTCTGAAAGCTGTGTCCATAGTTATGGATGACTTGGAGCACAGTTTATCGATCATAGATAACTATAACTAAAGAACTGTGTTTAATTTGACTAAAACTTGAATAGTAAATAGTGCAACACTCATGGAATGGTTAATAAAATTTCCAACGAATGGGATGTTCTTCCGTATTCTCATTCAGTAAGCGAGAAGGAGGGCAAGCGATGTGTATCTATGTCTCTTATGTAACTGTTGTTTCTAATTAATGAGCGTCCGTCCATATCTGGTTGGACGGATGTTGTAGCGTGTCTCTATAGAACTATTTAGCTATTATCTTTCACTGCAATTGCGTCACCCCAGGTTGTTTCCTTTAGATGTATTAAGACTTGCTGAGTACCCCTAGGGTATCACACAATATATATTATTATTCAGATGGACAAGTTTACTCACAAGAAGGTTACTGGGTCGAAGAGACCAATGATGGTGGCAACGACTATCAGGTGTAGAGATTCCGGGGATGGAGATCTGTGAGATCTGTGGGCGGGATGTGCTTATTTCAGAGGCATACCATGCCAATTTGCTTCTTGTCTGTACTCAGATCTTGTTTTCCGCTTCTTATTGATACTATGATGTGTGATGTATGAGGATGTATCCTAAACTATTATCTCTATCTAGAATATTTGGATCTTGCTGTATGTCGTTGAATATTTTTGTTCCTATTATTTTAGATGGTCCGACTCTGATGTACTGTTGTATGTCGCTGGCATACACACTCGTGTATGATTTGTTCGCATATTTGTCGACTACGACACTTACTCTTGTCACGGTGTTCTTGAAAGTGGGTAGGGTGGTTGGTCGGTACCGTGCCCTGCTCCGCTTCTACGGGTCTACACATGGGTAACCTTGGGCCCCTGCGGTAGAATCCCTTATCCACTTTTGGGTTCATTCCTGGCTTGTTCCTTAGAGCGTAGGGTCCGAGGTATTACACAAGAGGATCTATCCCCGACACCACGGGGTTTGCAGGAGGACGACAACTTTGACGAGGCATGGGGGATAACAACGGCGGTGATGGCACAGACAACCTTGACTACAACGTCTTCTACCAACATATTTAGTTTTTCTATGCTTTAGTTTTAATTAGTTAAATTATGCGAACAATGTCCTAAATTTGAATGAATCGGCTATCTTTGTAGTTGCTTGAAGTTTTTTAGGCCAAAATTTACATTATGGCCAGCTGTATTGGAGGCGCCAGTGTGGGCAACCCTCCAGTATGAGCCTAGCATGTGCCAGCACCGCCAATAGGCCTATGTCGGTGCTACTGTCGGCTACGATTTGGAGCACGCCCATGTAGATGCTCTAACAATGAAGAATCATGCGATGCTAACACCATTGAGCACCGCCACTTCCCCATAATTTTACCTCTATTCAGGAGCGCGCCATGCTAATTGCACGCCACTAGTAGTGCCTTACTGGTGGTTTCACATGATAGTGACATGCCACTGATATTTTGAGCAGATACCAATGGTGTGTAACTGTTTTGGTGCCCCACTAATGTGGGTCGCCTATAAGCGTTTCTGCATTAGTGTGATGAAGATCAACAAGACGATAATGGTGGAGGGAAAGCTGCCGGAGACGATTTCGGCGGCAAAACCCTCACCATTCTCCTTTGGTGTCCCTCTATGTAGACCATGTATTGTTCTATATCCATGCAGCTTTGTGCATCACAAGAAAAGTTTCCCTAGGGTATATTGATAATATTAGAGAGAAATGAAAGCGGTAATGAAACTTCCAACGTGATCTAACGACCGGGGAAGCTAATTCCACCATGACATGCTCACGCGGGCAGGCATGCCATGGGATCCTATAGCTCCACCGTACCACTTGGACCTCTCGGGTTTGTGTTGTTCTGGTTTTTTGTGTCTTTGAAAGAAAGGAACACCAATTTTTTTCAATTTAACTGATTCAAAGGCCACCATCCCCTTTTTAGAAAAAGATCCTAGGAAAGCTACTAATTTTAAATGGGTCCTCACCTGTTTTGAACAGGTCTCTAGTATGAGGATCAATTACTCTAAAAGTGAGTTGACCCCCCTTGGCCTAGAGGAAGAGGAAATTCCCCCTTTTGTAGAAATTTTGGGATGTGTTGTTGGCAAATTCCCTATGAAATACTTAGGTATATCTCTACATCATGACAAACTCAAGAGAGAGGATATCCAACCTCTCATTAACAAAACCCTGAAGAGAATAGCTGGATGGAGAGGGAAGCTTCTCTCTTATGCAGCTAGGATTGCTCTTACCAGGGCATGTCTAGCAAGCATCCCCATATATTTACTATCCTTTTCCAAATTCACTAAATGGGCCTTGGACCTCATCAACACACGAATGGCTAATTTTCCGTGGAATGATTTTGAGGGACATAGGAAGCTGCATCTAGCTAATTGGAAATTTGTCTATATGAAAAAGAATTTGGGGGATTAGGCATCCCTGACCTAGCTAATGTCAACCTATGCCTCCTTAGCTCTTAGGTGAAAAGGTCTACTAAGGATGAAGGAAAGTTGTGCTAAACTATTGTTGATGCCAAATATGATACCCATCACCCCAATCTATTATGTAGTAAAGACACTAGCACCTCCTAGTTCTAGAAAGGTATCATGTGGGCTATTGGAAGTATCAAGTTTGGATACAGATGGAAAATAGGGGATGATAAAATGGTCAAATTCTAGGAAGATACTGGGGTTGGCACCTCAACTCTTTCTGTCCAATTTTTAAGCTTTATGTGTTGTGTAATGAGCAAGGAAAGACTATCCACAACCTATGGGATGGAGTTAACCTAAAGCTCACTTTCAAAAGAAATTTCTCTCCTGCACTCATGCAATAGTGGTATGAGCTAGAGAGGATTGCTTCTAGTATCTCTCTCTCTCTGGTGAGCCAAATGCCTTGTTGTGGAAGTATGCGAGTAAGGGGGAATACTCCACCTCTTCTCATTATGCCATAATTAATTTTAGAGGGCAATGCCCATGTTTATACCTACAGTGTGGCAACTGCGCATCCCCTAGAGTCCATGTTTTCCTGTTGTTGTTGTCCCAAAACAAACTTATGACTAGGGACAACCTCAAAAAAGGTAGCTAAACAAACCAGAAGATTGCATATTATGTGCTGAATTAGAAAGCATTCATCATCTGTCTTTGACTGCATTGTTGCTAAACATATTTGGCAAACCATTTCAAGTTTCTTTAACATTATTGTTGGCTCTGATTACTTGTATATTGCCAAGTTTTGGATAGCTAATAAAAAGCATGCAGTGATGAACTCAGTTTGTGCTGCTTCTTTCTAGTGCATGTGGAAAACTCGTAATGATCTTATCTTTAATGGCAGTCCATGGTTGAATTTAAACCGGGTCTGGCGTATGATTCTCAATTCGGTGAAGTGGTAGAGACTGATCTTCAAGGAACCCATGCCGACGGAAGTGGATCATTCTGCGACCATATCTCTCAGCTGATCAAGATGTTGCCACAATTGGAGAACGACTAGAGGACCAACTTTCTCTAGCGAAGCTCCCCTTTTTGAAGATCATCATGATGATCGCGAAGGAAGATGAGCCGGGGAACTCTTGAGATGCCAATAAAATCACTGCCCAAGGCACTTGGACCGCTCCAACTTCTACACTGGATCCCACATTCGTCTCGCCGGTCTGAGGTTGTTGCTTTGACTTTTTCCACCCCTGTGATCGCTGTCACATCTCCTTTTGTTGTCGTCTATGTTTTACTGGCAGTAACTGAACCCTTTGGTGGTCTTCTGCCTTTATTTCAATCTAGTTCTTAGTTTTTTAGTTTGTTGTAAGAAAAAGACTTGTGATGGGCATTGTGAGCTGGAGACCTCCTTTTCTGGTTTCGTTGATCTAATCAATGGAACTAATGATGAAAATCCTAGCGAATCTAAAAAAAGGTTTAAAAGTTTCCTGAAACATGAATTTCGAAAAGAAGAGTTTATTGCTTGAGTAATTAAATACGCTATCCTTGACATCATATAGTGCATATACAATTTTCAAAAATTCATACTAATTCTACTCTAAACAAGTTTTTCAAGCAAATTATCTATATCTACGGTACCAAATATATACCATACAAAAATATACATCATAAGAATCTAATGGTATTGCTTTGATATTTTAGATGTTGATATTTTTTTCCTAGATACTTGGTCAAACTTCATATCACTTGGCCTAAACGCTCCGTTTAAGGAATCTCGTTCGCTTCGGCCTCCGCTCCCACAAAACCCCCTCCCACCTGAACCTGATGGTCTGATACCACTTGTTAAAAAATACGCGGTTAAATCAATGCAGAAAGTAGATGGGTTACTATGGTTGATAGCGTAGTTCAACGATAAAAGCATATGTCCGTGGGGGTATGCTATACGAGCGCTCTCTAGCTAGATATAAAGCTCGAAGCTCGGTGAGCTAATTAAATGCTCGTCTCATCGACTCGTTTAGCTTAGCTCGGTGTAGTAAACAAACAAAGCCAAACAACGATTTTAGCTCGCTATCCTTAATAAGCTAAACGAGCGAGCCTCACGAGTAGCTAGTTATGCTCGTTTATTTAGAGCATATCTAAGTGCCCAATTTGAAATGACCAAAACAGCCATAGGCCCAGTCGAACTATCCCAGGCTGATAGGCTCACAACCGTGTGATTCCTACTAGTACCAAATAGTAAATACTAGGGCCTAGTAAGTACCAGTATATCATCCCCGATGCCTCAATTCCTCAATAATGTGAAATCGTCTCCTTGATTTTCTCATCGACTCCTTAATTCATGTCAGCAACCGAGTCTGCCATGTAAATGTATCATGCATGTATTACTTAGCCTGTTAGCCAATATTTTCTTAACGATCTTAATGAGTTTCTCGTGTTATCTTCCGGGGAGGAGCAACCTAACATGGAAAGTAGGTTCTTCTTCCAGACTTGGTGGCTTGGGGTTAAGGATTTCCCAGAGATCATGGGAGCAAAGTTGTGTGAGCTGCTCTCCCAATCACATAGCCAGGTCCGCGCGATCAACCGATGGCAGGGGCTATCGTGAGGGTCACGTCAGTTCCTCAAGGGCTAGTGGGCAACTTGAGGAGGGAGAAGAAGGATGCCAAAAAGGCCCTGCTTGCGGCAATCGAGGAGTTGGAAAAAATTGCAGATGAGGTTGGCCTAGATGAGAAAGGGTGGATGCGGAGATACTACTTAGAGGATTAGATTATGGGAGCAGCGGCGACAGTAGAAGAGTATTGGAGGCAGAGCAGAAGAGTGCTGGATGTTGCAGGGGTATGCCAACACATCGTACTTTCACGCGATTGCAAATGGGAGGAGAAGGAAATGCTTTATCCCCCACTTGGTGACAGAGCAGGGGATAATCTCGGAGCCAGGCGAGTTCCAAAATCACATTTACTAGTTCTATATCAACTTCATGGGAACCAAGAGTGATGCTTGTGCCATGGGCCTGAGGGCAGACCTCTGGCCACAAGATATACGGACTTCGGGGGAGGAAAATGACTCGATGGATGTTACCTTCCTACTGAAAGAATTAGATGTGGTTCTTGCAGATATGAAGTCGGACTCTGCTCCTGGGCCTGATGGACTACCTGTGGCCTTCTACAAGAAATTATGGGGAGTCCTGAAAGGCCCAATCCTTGTTATCCTCAATGACTTTGCGTTGGGGCGCATTGGTGTTGGAAGATTAAACTTTGGAGTTCTTACCTTGATACCAAAAGTGGTGGGGCAGAGGGCATTAGAGCTTTTAGACCCATCGCGCTAATAAATGTTATCTTTAAATTCATCTCAAAAGCTTATGCCTCTCGTCTTTTGCATATTGCACATAGAGTGGTGGATCACAACCAAACGACTTTCATCAAAGGGCGATGTATCCATGAGGGGATCATTGCTCTAAATGAGATTGCTTATGAGGTGAGAGTGAACAAGCTGGGGGGCATTTTCCTCAAACCGGACTTTGAAAAGGCCTAAGATCGAGTTAACTGGGATTTCCTCCGATCAGTCCTGGCTAGGAAAGGGCTCGAGAGTGGGGTAACTGACAGACTGATGCAGCTTGTCCAGGGATGATAAACAGCTATTAACATCAATGGAGAGGTGTGAACTTTCTTCAAAAACGCCATGGGGTGAGGCAAGGAGACCCCTTGTCGCCAATCCTTTTTTATCTTGTCACTAATGCCCTAGCTATGATGCTAGAGCGCGCTAGGGAGGCTGGACATATCCAGGGGCTCGTTGCCCAATTAATTCTAGGGGGAGTCTCGCTCCTCCAATATGCGGACAATACCCTTATTCTTATTCAACCGGATTATCTGGAGATCACTAACTTGAAATTTCTCCCGTTGTGCTTCGAGAACATGTCATGAATGAAGATTAATTTTTATAAGAGCGAAGTGGTAGTTCTGGGCAGGGAGGCTTCAGAGCATACCCGAATTGCTAATCTCCTCAATTGTAGGCCGGGTAACTTCCCCATTAAGTATCTAGGGCTTCTGGTGAGTGATAGGAGGCGTGTAAAGGAGGACTGGGACTTCTTGGTGGGCACGATTGGTCATAGGGTTGACCCATGGCAGGGCAGGCTGATGTCATTGGCGACGAGGCTGACTCTCACCAATGCCTGCATGTCCAGCCTACCAATGCACACAATGTGTTCGTACTTGCTATATGATGGAACTCATGCGGCGATGGATAAATGTTGCAGTGGATTATATTGGGAGGGAGTGGGAGATCATAGGAAGTATCATATCGTGGATTGGGCCATGGTCTGTTCCCCGCTGGAGTGTGGTGGTATGGGGATCACCAACACCAAACTCTTGAACCATGCGTTCTTCACCAAGTGGTGGTGGAAGCTCAGCCAAAGGGACATCGGGTTGTGGGTGGATCTAGTGAGAGCTAAGTACCTAGGGAACATGGACTTCCTCTCTCCAGTCGTTGTCAAGGGATCACAATTTTGGAACAATCTTCAGAAGGTCAAGCTGTTGTTCCTACTTGGAGCTAGGTTCCAGGTGGGCAGTGGACAATCAGTGAGGTTCTGGCTTGATTCGTGGCTTCGTAATGGCCCGATCAAAGACCGGTATCCTAGACTCTTTGACATCTGTGGCGACCCTTCGGTGTTAGTTGCAGGGGCAGTGATTCCGGGAGGGTGGGAGCTAGGATGGCGTCATAATTTTGGAGTAGAAGAGAGCATTGATTGGACCAACCTAGCTAGGGAACTTGAGTTGGGTGCAAACCTCGTGGACTCAACCCAGGACATAGTTTCTTGGAGCCTTGAGATCTCTGGAAGTTTCTCCACACACTCCGTATACCTGCAATTATGCAGAGGTACCACTCTAGTGAACTTTCGGAAGATCTGGAGGGTGCGTTCTCCCCTCAAAGTTAGAATATTCATGTGACAACTGATTAAAGAGAGGCTGTCGTCAAGTGATAACATTGCCAAAAGGAATGGTCCCTCGAATGGGGCTTGTGCGTTATGTGGGGAAGCCGAGGATGCCAACCATATCTTATTTAGTTGTGCGTTAGCTAGATTCATATGAGCGTGCGTTCGCGAGCTTCTGCTTTGCACATGGAACCAGCAGGGGCTGGGGATTTCATGACAATTGCCCAAAGATACTCTGGAAGAATCAACCGGTTGATCTGGCTGTGTTACGCCGCTATGTGCTGGGCTTTGTGGAATATTAGATATAAATTAACTATCGAACACAAGTTCATTGACCAGCTGGCTGATTGTATCCACAAAATAATCCCTTTTTTACAGAGTTGGAAGGTGCTAAGCAAGAAGGGCGATGGAACCGCTCTAGACTTCATTATGTCCGAACTTTGAAAGCTGGACGCAAGACTTAGGGACTAGGGAGCTCCTTCGTCTGTCATCTTCATGGGAGGTGGCGAGTCGGTTGTTTAGTTGCTATTGTTGGGCTGGGCGTACTCCCTGTTATGTTCCCGTGCTGTTTGCCTGAGTGCCCTGTTTAACGTTTGTGGTGGGCTGTGCTATAGCTCGTGTGTGAACCTTGTACTTTAGATTGGTGTGTTGCTTTATTTATAAAGCTGGGCTGCGGCCTTATGTTTTAAAAAAATGAGTTGCTCGTGAGCGCGTAACGAACAGAGCCAAACAATAATTTTAGCTCGTTATAACGAGCCGAGTAGCTTGTTAGTCCAGCCACCTTCTCCCGAGGTACTAATCATAATACCGTTGACGACAAACCCATCATGGTGTACAAACATATTAGATCTACAATGTCATGCTGGTCCAGCGCCCCTGCCATGAGCGTCAGATCATCCTCTAAACTTTACCTTGTGTCTAACCTTCCTTGCGTCTAGTCTATTTTGGCTACTCCGATGCCTTTATATATTAGGTCAAATTACAACTGTCGGACTCCGTCCTCTAAACTCGACCTTGTGTCTAACCTTACTTGCGTCTAGTCTATTTGGCTACTCCGATGCCTTTATATATTAGGTCAAATTACAAGTGTCTGACTCAAACATCTAACCTTCAGTATAATCCAAGTCCAACCGTAGCCTATACAGATATTCGACACAATTACAACATGAAAGCAGTCTAGTTTTTGAGGAAAGAAAAAGGTTAAGAAAGGAATCATAGATGCACAGGGTTAGGAAAAAAAGGTAAATCCATAAGAAAGTTACAACAATTTGTAAATACATAAGAATGCGCATATCATGTTGTTACATATCAAGATTATCATGTGTTTGTCTGCAAGAATGATTCCTCGTGGGCTATACATTGTTAAGTAGATGGGATTTCTCCGGCAGCGGATTATATACGCTTGGATAACACCCCATTTAATTCAGTCTTTATGGGGACTCGAACTCGGATGGGCTGGCTGCGCACTCGATAGACTTACCACCGAGCCAGCGCTTGGTTCTCATCCCCACAGTATATATAGAGAAAGTGAAATGTAAAAAAGCTCTCTTCAGTCAAAAGCGGTGCAGAGCCAAACCAAAAATAAAATAAACATACACAGCATAGAATAGTCCAAAGTAAATCTCATCGGACTCACAGATCAGAATACTGCGATGTAAATGTTCTGAACGCCATGTCCATACTAACTACATATAGTCAACATTAGTCATATCGCCCGTACATAGCACACGACGTTTCCAAGGTATTCGCCTGATTCTTCACGCCACACCCATCTCATCGACTGAATTTACACTCTTGATTTCACGCTATAAAAAGGCGAGAGCTAAGCACGGTAACTCTCATCAGCATCGCACTCACCTAAGCATAAGCCTCTACTGCACATCCTTCCTTTTCGCGTCGGAGTGGCATACTAGCATCTAAAATGGCCAACCGCGCAGCCGCCGCTCTCCTGATCGCGTCACTTCTCGTGGCGATCACCCTCGCCGACGCCAGGATCGGCGTGCAAGAAGGTAACGCGGTGACGACGTTCACGAAAACGGTGCCGGCGCTGACGTGCAACAAGGTGCACGGGTTCCAGAAGGGCGATACTTGCTTCGACCTCGCGCAGAGCGTCGGCTTGACCCAGGCCCGATTCCTCAGCTTCAACCCAAACCTCAACTGCCTCAGGGTCTTCGTTGGCCAGTGGGTCTGCCTCCACGCTTCATCTGCCTGATAGCCGATAAGCTGTGCAGTCGCGCTAGCTGCTGCACGTACGCAACGCAGCCTGCCTACCGCTGCTGAAACGGCTATAAATAAGGAGGTGATATGCTGTATGCCTCCACTATATGTATTTGTACTTCCCTCTGCAAAAAGAGGTGCTTAATTGCGTGTTGTGTGGAGTTGTCCGAGTCTGTCTTCATTTCTACCAGCTTTCGCTTGAAAGTTTGTTTCAGTTCGTGTTGTGCTTGATTATGCTTGTTTCTCCTCTTCGTGTTTTCCTCAATTTCTTCCATGTGCTATTGGTTATTTTTTTCAATAAAGTGTGACTTTGTTACTTAAAGAGTTTTAAGCTTTACACCCGGCCTCTGCATAACTCGGATACACACAGCCGATCCATGTCCAAAGTTGAGAAACAAAAGTGCAAAAAGTAAAACTGGCGAATTACATATCATCGTGAGAAAGTGTAAAAACGCCTAGGTGATGGAGGGCCAATTCGCAGACTATGTTGCCATTCATGCCGGGAAAATAAGTCTCTCGCCTATCCTCCAATCGTGTACACACCTATGAGAAAAGGTCGTGAAATTCTGCACGATACAGGAAAGACCATATGCGGAGTGCCGGAGTGCACTTGTAACATCCATACCTTTGTGGTCTAAAAAAGGACATTGCAACAATGAATCTCAAAGTGAAACAACATTGACAAGAACCCAAACTCTATGTACCTCATGTTCTAGACATGAAAAAAATTCATACTGCCAAATTATGTCCATATCCCAATTAAGTAAGCTTAATGTTGCCCACTAGTCCCTGCCATGCCCGCGTAAAGGGACTACCCTCCCAGTTAACATGGAGAGATTGATTTTCTTTGGATGTAGCATGTCATCTGATCTTCACTCCATGTTAAAATCTCGCTCCCTACTAGTTTGTGTTCCGTGGAGAGAAAGAGACAAGCCACCGTTGGATTTGGCATGCCAACCTCTCTTCACTCCATATTCCATGAGTCATGGCTTACATGTTGCTATTTATGTTTTATACGTGAAGAGAGAGGGAGAGTGCGGTGACCTAGCATACCACTGCATGATGTAGTACACTATAGTTGTTGATATAACACCAATAAAACACCGTTTCACTAGTATTACATCTCTCGGAGTGGTACAACAGAAACATAGTAGGTCCAAGACATGACTATCGGTTACAACTCGATGCTTTACAAAAGATCAAGAGAACATTCTAGGTTAAAGAGGAAGGAAGAAAATTCTTACAAAGAAGAACCAGAAATAACAACTTAGAACTAACAAACTAATAAAACTAGTATCTAAACTATTTGGCTTGCAAATGCTGCTATTGTATTGCTCTACAGAAGTAGGTTCTATGGCTAGAGGTTATACTTCTATCTAATCAGCAACTTTGTCTTCACTTTCGTTGATGTATATGATGTCTTCATTGACTTCATTGAAGAACTTGAGCTTTAGATGTCGATCTCTTGAGCATAAGTTGGTGTTGACGTTGTCTTTATTGGCTTTAGAATCTAGTAAGGATTAAGAAGGTACCGGTGAGTACGAGCATACTCAGCCAATTCACTAAAAATGACTGTTTGATGTACTATCTACAGCCGTAGACCATATGTCGTAGGCTATGCAGGTTTTCGAAAACATTTCTTCGAAGGTTGCTTGTATTCTGAAAACCTATATCCATCAGCCTTCACAGGTTGATTAGAACTTCGTGGAGTTCCTTTCCTGCAGCGTACTCAGCTCCTTCCCAAAATAGGGACTAACATGTCACACTTTTTTACACTCTGCAGAGGTGTGTTGCTTTACCCATGAGAGATCCTTATCCTTGTTGCACAACTGGGCGATCTTTCCCATCCATACATCTTTTGGTGTGGCGCCTAGTATATATAAGAACCCAAGCCGATCATTGTCCTTCTCCGCGACCCCGCATGCCTCCTTGGTGTACGCTATGCCCACATTTTGAATTACGGCAATGGGAAGTATAGGCCATTATAGATGCCAGAACTACCGTGGGACGTTGAGGGCTCCCACCCATATGGTCCATATCCTCTACGAATTACATACTCACGCTACAAGGATAACATCCATGGCTTGCGCATCCGGCTACATGCGAAAGGAAGAAGATCCAGTTGACTTCCCCAGAGCCCATATAGATCTCATGGTTAACGCGTAATTTACGGCGCAAGAATCACTGGTGACATTGGTTGTTAAGTTCTAGGTATTATGTTCCTTTACCACCGGAACTGTAATAGTAGGTTATTACCATATGGTAAATAACCCATAATCATATCATTATAAAAATAGTATTTTCTAACCTTTTTGAAATGTAGGTGATGACACATTGGATTTGCAAAGTAATGTATTGCATTTTGTAAAATATCGAGATAATTCCCCAATAACGTGAATGAGTTAAATTTAGGTGATTCTTTCGATACTTAGTTATTTCTAATGTTTACTTTATAAGTAAATATATCTACAAAGCATTTGTGTGTTTAACATGCAAAGTATACAAGTGAAGTATAATACCACTCTAAGATTGAGGTGAATTACTATCTAGTAATTATGATGGAAGTTAATGTGTTAAGTTGTTAAGAGTTAATGGACTTATTTATAAGGTTGTTGTTTGAAGTGGCAAAACATGTAACTTTTGAAGAAAAGGTGTCTTCGATAAGGTTTAATTAATCTTTATGGTTAATATAATGTGATTGATGTTGTTTGCGTTTGCTCGAATAGTTTGGACTTGAGATACTTTATGACTTAACTGAAACAGACCAAAGTTAACTATAAAAACATAAATAAAATTTTGACATGGTTTTCACAATCTTGCAGACTAAAGTTAACTTTAAAGACAAAAATGGACTTAAGCTTTAATGCTTATGATCTTTGTATTTTGTTAGGGTTTAAAGTCATACAAAGTATGGTTAGGAGATAAAGATCATTCACCATATCACATGTGAGTGATACACAATATGAATTTAAAAGTTGTTGGTTTTAATTTGAATTTAAGGTTTTAAAAGAGTATTATATAGTTAATGGTTTACACTTAAGTTTAATTATGAATCCAAGTTATGATCTTGTACTTAGTACTTAGAATTAATGTATTTAAGGTTTTATAAAGAAATGTAATTATTTCTTATTTAGGAAATAATTTTAAAGAATTAACAAACAACTATTTCATTTTTTAATAAAGTAGAGAAATGGAAATTTATTACCTAAGAACCTTAAAATGTTTTGGAATAATATAACAAGTATTTTTCTAGTAAAATATACTTATTTAAGATCTTAAAAATGATTTTTTTATTTTGAAGTATTATTTTTATTTTAATAAAATCCGAGAAAGGATTAAATGTCTTTGAATATTTGCTTCAAGTTTTATTTGTAAAAGAAATAAGTTAGTATTTTTATAAAATAGTAGACTTGTTTTTATATGCAAAAATGATTTATATTCATTTTAGGACTTTTCCTTATTTTATGAAATTTCACTCAGGATATAATGATGTTAATATTAATTTGCATTTTATTTAACTCAAAGAAGTAATGTTATATTTTTCCTAGGTATATAGTATTATTTTTGTGATCATTTTGATATATTATATTTATTTTTATGATTTTTCTATATATTTTTAAGGCTTAAAACACTTAGAGGGTATTTTAGTAATTCCCATATTGCTCCTTTCATTCACTTACCCATTTCCTTTATTTACTCAGACCTGGACCTACTGGTCAGTCCGTCCCACTAGGTTAGGCTAGACCACCTAGTCTGGTCTAGACCTTACTCCTCTCACCCCTCTCTCTTCTTCTCTCTGTGACACCACAGATATGCCACTGTTGTCGCGCAACCATGACAGGCTCCGGTCTCCTCGGCCACCGCCATCGGTCGTCCTTGTCGCGCTCCACTCTGCTGGCTCTTCCTATCCAATCAGATCCGTATTTCGATTCCTCTCTCGGTTGCCCTCATTTCCTTCCTGGTGCTACGGTTTCGGCCACACCGTGGTCCAGCGATGTCCTGGAGTTGATGTAGCTTGGGTGAGGCTATGTCGCTATCGGTGAGACGACTATGGTTGCTGCACATGGCTTGGTGCAGGTTGAAGTGCTGCCAGCGCTCCCTGTGCCGCCACGCCGCCGTGCTCAGTTCGTCGCCGCCTCGACTTCAACTCGGTATGCTTCCTCTTCAACTACAAAGCGAGGACCCGAGGTAAGTTTTCCTATTCCTCTCTCTATTCCTCACTTCTCTATCCCTCTTCTAAAATCGGTTCTAATTAGGATCTACTCCTCATACTATGCCTCAAGTGACTTTCTTGGTATTGGTGTTTGAGTAAAATTTGTTCCATTTGCATTAGATCATCATCTCTAATATGGTCTTGAGTATATACGTGCATGTGCCTCAGTTTTTTCTAGCGATGCCCTATTCTATTAGACTGAATTTACCCATGTATCCATGTTTGGGGATTCAAACCATGGGTTTGGTAAATCCATCTACTGATTAATCGTGCTAAACTGAATCTTTGCTCCAATGACTTGATTCACTGAATCAATTGATTTATAAGGACTAAACCAAAGTTTAGCTATCCATGTTGACAACTAGAGTTGAAAATGATTTCCGAAAGAAAGTATTTAGGAAGGTGATTTATGTAAACTTCCTAAATTTACTTCAGAGGATACGTGATGTTCTTGGCATCAATTGAAATGATGTGTAAGCTATGCATTGTCGCAGCTAATCTGGTCTTGTGATTACAACTAAGATTCTCTGTGGGTTGTAGATTCAGTAATATTCATCTGAATTTATGTATGTCCATATAAAAGTGAAATCATATGAAATTGATTCCTAGCGGAATAGCTAGGAAAATGATCTAATATTAGGGTTGGATGCTTGCATATGGTTTTGAATGAGTTATCAATGATCAGATCATGCACATGCATGATATTGGTCAAACATGAATTGAGATAAGCAAAGTAGATTTTCTTTATCTACTAAATAGCTTGACATCCAGATAAATGATTCTTAGAACAGATTATCTAGAAAAATGATTTGTGTATGTTGTCTGCATATTTGCAGAGATCCTTATATTCTCTTTTAAAATTGGAATACTTGTTTGAATGCCTGTAATGGCTTTGTTGGATGGTCGTGCTGTTGTGGTGCCTCCATTTGGAGTGTGCATAGCAACATGATTATTCTAGCATGATCTGCTACTATTGGATGAATTGACCTTGATAAGAATAAGAATGTATGGATTGAAGTATGTTAGCTTATGCCTTTAATGGGAACATATGTGTGCCTTGATTCCTTAACCATGCCTATGATGCAAAAGCTGAGGCACTAGACTTAAATAAGAATAGATACATGCTTTGTGGCTTTTATTCCCTATGATGAGCCTTGGATAACATTTCTATGCAGGACTGAGGGAAACCTTTCCTTCTAATCCTCCTAGACAAACTCTAGTTGCAGGGTAGTTGGATTTGATTAATTTTGGATGCTTTCTCCCTTATTTTCCTTTTGATCCTAATGGTGCAAGATAATAAGAACATATGCTATGGCTGGTTTAAAAAAATGAATATCAACCTGGTGCTGGAACTTGAGGTTGATGGGCTTGTGTTTGTGCCTTTTCAGCCTTGTATCAATCCCTTGTACTTGAGGTTGATGGGCTTGTGTTTGTGCCTTTTCAGCCTTGTATCAATCCCTTGTACTTGATATGCTACTACACCTCTTCTAGCAATACCTCTCATGGCTTGATCTTCTAGATCTTGTGGTTGGTCTTGATTTTCTTGTTGTTGAGTGGAGATGTTGTTGCTGATAAATCTCTAGAAATCCTTTTCCCCATTATCTTCTCCTTGCTGGCCCATTCCTACTCCTTGTGGTGTTGCTGTTGCCTCTTATTGAACTGTTGGCCAGTTCCTCCTAGCTGCTGCCTTCCCTGTGGAACTCCTCCTCTCCTAGCTCTTGGATGGCTCCTCAAGCAACCAGATGCTTGTGATGGGATGGTGATTTTGGTGAGATAATATGATGGTGAGTTGATGGTGTGGAGGTGTAGCACCCCGCTAAAATCACTATTAGAAACTCGCTTTATGTTTTTTGTTTTGTGCATTATTATGACTGCATGCTCATGTCATCATGCCACATTGCATTTGAGCATCGTCATGTCATAATGCATGGTTTGTCTAAAACTATTTTTCTATAAGCCTATCAGTGTTTTCTATTTGTCTTGCTCTTTATTTCAAATGTAAAACCAGGCTCTCTGGATATTTTGTCTATCTAAATTTTTTTACAAAATCTTTTATTAAAATTGAAACAAGCTAATATTAAGCAAAAATATTTTTGTGAGGGAGGCCGCCACCGGCCAGGCCCAAAGGCCCAACCGGCAGCTACCTACAACCCCAGCAACCAAAATCCTAACTACCCAAACCTACCCTGGCACCCACACCCGCCGACACTACTCTGTGACCCGTCCACTCGACGTGCGCCTCACACCCCAGCCCCACCAAGCGGCCCCACTCCATCAATCTGCCCCAACCCGCGACAACCGCCCGCACCGACACGTCCATCTCACCCCGCGTACGCTCCCCGACAATCCGGCCCCACCCCGACCGACGCGTCCCGCCCGTATGCGTCGCCCCTATCTCTCTCCCCCGCGTCGCCATCCCCTTCCCCTGCCACGATCCCCTCGCTCCCTCGATCTCCCGTAGGGCTCCGCCTCCCTCGGTTGCAGCGAGCTCCGCCGGCCTTCACCCTGCCCATCCTCGCCACCAGGGGAGCCTCTCCTCCCTCTAGTTCCGCCTCTGGCCGCCCTGCCCCCCTGGAGCACGACTGCCGCGTCCCGTTCCTCTCCGTCCGTGCCTCGCCCGCGTCAGCCGCGTCAAGCCGCCGCCGCCCCGTCTCCCTGCTTGTGCGACCGCCGCCGCCAGGCCTCTTCCCCTACAAGCTCTCCTCGGACCCGAGCTCGCCGGCACGCACATCTGCGTCCCCTGAGTCGTCTCGGTACCACGCCGCCCCCAAGCTCGCCTCGCCGGCAGCAGGGCCTCCTCCGTCATGTTCCCCAGCAGCGTCCGAGTCGTGCCGCCTCAAGCTCTGCCCGATCCAAGTCCAAGCTTGCGGACCTTGCCTCCTGTATCGCCATGACCGGCAGCGGCTTCGAGCCTTCTGCTCCTTTTTCCTCGTGTTCGTGTGCTGCTGAAACCCGCATGGACATCCTCGTCGTTGATCTCTTGTGTGCACTGCAGGCGGACGTCTTCGGGTACCTGTTCTTGCCTCTCTTCGGCTGCTGCTGCAAGTGCGTATGTCGCTCGTCCCTGCAGGTGGCCTCCCGTGCGTATATCATGTGAACCATCGTGTCCTGTAGGTATCTTTTGGTATCAGGCGACCACGCTTACTTCTGTGTATGCGGGCACCGTGTGCTTCTGTATTTGGGAGAACACTAAACTACCTTGAGGTTTACTAGACCCTCACCGATGTTGTCTTCTACAATTCCTATCTGTGTCATGACAGTCTGCTCGAGAAGTACGACGTCCTGAACCGGCGCCTAACTAAGTTCACCGACCACCGAAGCCGGGACCCCAAGGCTATCGACATGGAACCCGAAGATCGTCGACACGGAACGACAAGTACTCCATCATGGATCTGATGGCCGAGAACCCAAAGACCATGATCCCGGATGCGAAGACCGATCCGCCCAGCCCGAACCCCATCGAACCTTCGGAACACCAAGATCGTCGTTTCGATGTGTGCCCTCTATCCGAGCCTCTATTTTAATAAATGCTATAAACTTGTTGCACATAAATTGTTCATGATTGCATACATATCATGGTTGTTTGGAGGTATTTGGATGATTCACCTAAATTAAATATGGAGCGCATATGCGGCTTTTCTAGTCTTATATTGGCTCCATTTAAATTTGTATAGAGAAAAGATGCCATGTTTTGCCATGTTAATATAACATTTAAATTGTGGGGTATCTAAACAACTTGAACCCTATAATTTATTGTCGGGACTCCTGTTCCGTTTAATATTGTCTAATTGTATCGGATCGTTGCTATGTCATGCATCATACATGCATCATGCCCGATCTTCTGCCGTAGTATTAAATAGTGCATCTGGTGTTTCTTTTACTGCTTTGGTTCTTCGCGGATTAGGCCGTTGAGATGATGCGAGTATCGACAAGTTCTTCGGATAATGTCTCTTCGACAGTGTTTCCCAGGCGAGCAATCTCCCCCTTTCTACCTATTTTGCATTTATAGTCTTTACATCCTTCCTGTTGATCTACGGCTATCCGTGTTGCGATGCTTTAGTTTCTGTACCATTTATATTCCTTGCAGCCTCCATATTGCCTTGGACACATCCTATTGCCGGTTGTTTGATAGATAGTCGGCCTTGCGAGTCGTAGTTGCTTGCTCAGGTGCTGCTTCACGTGGTTGTTGTTCTACCGTGGTTGGAAGGTTGGCACATGCTTAATGGTGGCGATGATCATGACTTTAATTTCAACTGATAATAAAAATGTCGGGAATAGATATAACTAATACAGAGGCACCGGTGGGCAATAGATAATATTTGGTTCTTCCACGCTCACTTGTGTCCCGTAGGCCCCGAGTACTTGATACCTGTTTCTTGACAATTCGCACTATCCACATACGTGAGACTCTATGAATCCCCCTTTGCCTGAGCTTGATTCACACTTTATTTCTTGGGGCCACAAACTAGTTTGGGGCTTTATTACTATCATGTACTTATGCCATGCTTTACTGCTTTATTTACGATTGCGCGTGGCGCGCCTATACTGTTTAGGAACCCCGTGCCACGTTTACGCTGTATCGACAAGCCCAGTCACACTTTCGGGTTCCCAGTCGTTTATAGCCGTCGTCACACACCCTGGGTCCGTCGCGGAGCCGTCCGACTTCGTAACTGGTAGCTTATTAGGGGTGCCCCCCTGAAATGATTTATGAATCCTGTGAATGCTTTGTCGTGAGGCCTCATTGTTTTTATTTGGTTCTTCCCGAGGTTGGTCGTGTGTGTGTTGCTATTTGTGCACCCCTGCAGGGTAAAACTTCCTAAAACCCGTGTCCGCGGATATGGACGACTTGGAGCACCGTATCTCGATCATAGACAACTATAACGAAAGTAGTGTTGTGAATTTGACTTAAACATATGACTAGTAATCAGCTTCACTATAATGGAATGGATAATAAAAGTGCCAACAACTGGTGCAAGTTTGGGATATCTCCGTCTAATTGTATCTGCCTAGTAAGTATTGCAACTACAACGGAACGGTTAAATAAAACTGCCAACTTCTTATGATATCGGGATGGCTCATGCTATCTATATCTGACTAGTAAGTGCTGCAAATATAATGGAATGAATAAAACTGCCAACTGTGTGCGTTCCTAGGTTTGACTTCCTCGTTTGGTCTCGAGGAGAAATACCAAGATGGGTATGTTTGGTGTTAGTATCAGGTTGGATCCCGAATAAGTCTTTCTTTTCCCTCTCTGATAGCCGACAGTTGCATCGAGTCTCTATAGCTTGTTTAGTGCATGCTTTGCTGCCGCTTCAGTCCACCATACCTATGTAGGCGAGAGCCGCCGAATTCTAGTCTCGCCGTGTACTGGCCTCAGTACTGATCGCTCTCTTTTTCCTTTTCCCTTTGTCGGCACCCCTTTTGTTTTAGCAGGTATAAGTTCGACGTTGTTAGCAGGGTTACCCTTCCGGCTTGGCCTGGGCAAGGTTATGGACATCATTGGTTATTCTTCAGGGCTCTTAGCTCAATTTGCTTCTTATCCGTACTCGGATGTTGTATCGTTTTCACGGTGATTTGGATCTTTTTACGGTATATATCTGTATTCTTGACTCATTGAGTCGTTGATGTATATATATGTTCCGTGGGTTCCATCGTGGACTATTGTGTAATGATATTACTTCGTTTTCCACCCGCACGCAAGTGCCTGGTGGGCATCTTTCATTCGTTTCTATGCGGGTTTGGTGGGTCACTTTATTTCTTGGGGCCACAAACTAGTTTGGGGCTTTATTACTATCCTGTACTTATACCATGCTTTACTGCTTTATTTACGATTGCGCGTGGAGCGCATGTACTATTTAGGAACCCCGTGCCACGTTTACGCTGTATCGACAAGCCCAGTCACACTTTCGGGTTCCCAGTCATTTACAGCCGTCGCCACACACCCTGGGTCCGTCGCAGAGCCGGCCGACTTTGTAACGGGTAGCTTATTAGGGGTGGCCCCCTGAAATGATTTATGAATCCTGTGAATGCTTTGTCGTGAGGCATCGTTGCTTTTTATTTGGTTCTTCCCGAGGTTGATCGTGTGTGTGTTGATATTTGTGCACCCCTGCAGGGTAAAACTTTCTGAAAGCCATGTCCGCGGTTATGGACGACTTGGAGCACAGTATCTCGATCATAGACAACTATAACTAAAGTAGTGTTGTGAATTTGACTTAAACATATGACTAGTAATCAGCTTCACTATAATGGAATGGATAATAAAAGTGCCAACAACTTGTGGAAGTTTGGGATATCTCTGTCTAATTGTATCTGCCTAGTAAGTATTGCAACTACAACGAAACAGTTAAATAAAACTGCCCACTTCTTATGATATCGGGATGACTCATGCTATCTATATCTTACTAGTAAGTGCTGCAACTATTATGGAATGAATAAAACTGCCAACTGTGTGCATTCCTCGGTTTGACTTCCTCGTTTGGTCTCGAGGGGGAATACCAGGATGGGTATGTTTGGTGTTAGTATCAGGTTGGATCCTGAATAAGTCTTTCTTTTCCCTCTCTGATAGCCGACAGTTGTATCGAGCCTCTATAGCTTGTTTAGTGCATGCTTTGCTGCCGCTTCAGTCCACCATACCTATGTAGGCGAGAGCCGCCGAATTCTAGTCTCGCTGTGCACTGGCCTCAGTATTGACCGCTCTCTTTTTCCTTTTCCCTTTGTCGGCACCCCTTTTGTTTTATCAGGTATAAGTTTGATGTCGTTAGCAGTGTTACCCTTCCGGCTTGGCCTGGGCAGGGTTATGGACGCCATTGGTTATTCTTCAGGGCTCTTAGCTTAATTTGCTTCTTATCCGTACTCGGATGTTGTATCGTTTTCACGGTGATTTGGATCTTTGTACTGTATATATCTGTATTCTTGACTCATTGAGTCGTTGATGTATATATATGTTCTGTGGGTTCCATCGTGGAGTATTGTATAATGATATTACTTCATTTTCCACCCGCAGGAAAGTGCCTAGTGGGCATCTTTGAATCGTTTCTATGCGGGTTTGGCGGGAATCGCTAAAACTTGCATAGGGCCGATTCGAGGGTGTTACAAATGGGTCTAGTGATAAACTAGTGGTACTTGTGTTCTCGCATGGTTGAGATGTGAACTGAGAAGATATGATGGAACTAGCGTGTGAGCTCTACTAGCTACTGTAGCTTCCTTCCTCTTAACTCCTCTTTGATCTACTCTTGCCGTGTTGTTAACACCACACAGCTGCATGCTGTGACTAAGCTGCTGTCAAGTGGGACCTTCCCAGGGTTCAAGTTTCATAGAGGAGATCTTTTGATGTGAAGATCAGCTTGGGTGGTTTGGGTATTATCTAGAGTTGAGCTATATTTTGGGTGTTTCCATGTGGATTCTTTAAATAACCAATGATGCTCTAGTCCAAAGCCATGCTTGCGATAAAGACAAATACTTACTTTGGCCCCATTTCCTTTTTACTACTCAATGAAGAGAAAAAGCAATACATTACATTGCTGAACCTAAGAGTAATACTAACCAAAATTTCCCCTTCTTCTTATTTTATTATTTGCTTCCTATTTGTCTTGTTTGTAGGTTCCGAAGAAGAATAAAGATAGGAAGGAATGAAGATTATATTAGGATTTCCCTTTGTATTATTCTTGTAATTTCCTTTTTGTTTTGTGAAGTGTAGGACATTGTAAGATTGGTGTGATTGTAATGAAGGAATCCTTTTTATTTATTCATTCTTCCTTTGTAAAAAAATGTTGTATTGTTTGTTTTAAATAATAAAGTTAATGTTTTCCTTCAATTGCAATTTGTACACTTCTTTTGTTCCTTTATTATAAAGGAAAATGTACTATTTAAATTTTAATTTCTTTTGTAATTTGAGACTTGTCAATATTGTAGCCTGTTCATAAATAAGAATTCAATTCTTATTTCTTATTGCAATTTAATTACTATTTATCATTCCATTTACACATTCTTTTATCATTCAAATATATTATTTTCATACTCAAATTTTGAAATTCTATAATTATCCACAACACAATTTCATTTTGTTTTAGATCCATTAAATTATTAAATATTTCATATTTCAATTTGTGAATTTTAAAAATTCATTTGAATTCAAATTTAAAATTCAAATATAGGTTTGAATTCTTTCCCCTCTCAAAATACAAAGATTCAACAGAGGTCATGTCGAAATTCATCACACATGTCCTGATGTTTTCATCAGAACAAGAGAGATCTCGATCCCTCTATAGCTCTTTTAGTTTTGCAAAGAAATTCTCCAGATTTTCTTATGCATGAATGCAATGCACACACATGTGTCCTCTTTATTTTCTAGATGCTAATCCTGGGATGTAACACACACACAGAGTGAGAGTTGGAGCGAGGGGAAGAGAAAGAGCGCGAGACTCTAACGTAGAAGTGAAACATATCAGCATGGCAACATTTTATAGGAGGACCAAACTTGAAGAAAGGTATCATGTATGTCCTTTCTTGATAAAGAGCAACATATTAACAATAATCCCCCTCTTTTTGGAATGTTCCTCGGTCTTATCTTGTAGGTGCATCAAATGGATCACAATGGATGATACTTGCTGGTACTGTTTTTCTATCTTGATATAACGAGCAAAAGTGCCAAGTAATAAGAGAAACATCATAATTCCATCCTAAAATCCCTTAGCTACGGCGCTGGAATGACACAAAGTGATGAGCTCCAAAAAATCTAGTTCCTCTCATAGTCAAATGATGGGGTGGACAACCACTTCGGTGGAAGTGTAACTTCACTAAACATAGTGGTAACGAGATCATCAAATTCCATATGAGCCACCATGGAAGTTCCTCATCAGCTCATCCACATTAGGGATCATGCGAATTTGCAATGATCTTCCAATGTAGCTACAGCGAATCTTGTCCTAGTCTTCTTGCAAATCTAAAGATATTCAAACTATTCTGCATCGAAGGCAGCGGTGTGGAAGAGGATTATCTATCGATCATCTTGAAAAGATCCCCATTTCCCTCTCATGATTAGTTGGTGCAATAGACTAGAGCACCATCCTTAACTCGAAGAAAACTTCGCAAGATTGCCTTTGATGAGTGACCATGTTGACGTCCATGGAGAACAAGGAACCTTGATGGATGTCAAGGTCCTACCTATACTTCAACTAGTGGCGTTATCAAAGTGGCTCGGTTTTACTAAGGAAGTACGACAACCTCCCAATTATATGATAGGAAAGCTCATATCTTAATATCAAACTAGTACCAAGTATACCCATCCAACGCAACAACACAATACCAATAGCTGGTTAAGACATCAATGATGCACATAACAAAATTAGTACAATAAAATTGAAGGATATATGTCCTAGAGGCAAATAATAAACATGTTTTTATTGTCATATCTCAATTAGTTTGTAGTAGTTTCATATTATGCTATAACTGTATCAAGTGTAAACATTGGTACAGGTGTCGTATGAAACAAACCAAGTCCCTAGTAGCCTCTATTCATACTAGTTCGTCGGTCAAGCAATGATCAAGGTTTCCTGGTCATGGGGCATTTATGCCAATTGACAATGAGGTCATATCTTTGGTGAATGATGTGATGGACATCACCCAAATATTGTGACACGATTAAGTCACCGAGTTCAGTGCTACAATATCTAGAAACGTAGTCTCCTTCTCCTTAGACCGTGAGATCATATTACTCACTGTCTCCCGAGGCTGCCTTGACTGCATCAAACGTCACTTGGTGACATAGTGATCACAAAGGTGTACGTTAGCTATCTCGAGAAACAGTAGATGACATATGACTCAAGAGAGGGATTTGTTCACCCACGTGACGGGTAAGATCCATACGGCTGGCTTGGTCAGATTACATCCATAAATGTTGCAACATGTGACTCGGTCACGGGGATGTAATATCACGGTAACAAGTAAAACAGAACTTGTCGGTAACGAGATTGAACAAGGTATGCGATGCCTATGATCGAATCTCGGACAAGTCGTATCAGAGAAACAAAGGGAATTGGATTCGACGTTTTATGGTTCAAACGACATTATCATTATGGAATGCACATGGGTCATTATAGTCATCTGATACATTGCAAATGTATCTATAATTTTGGATGTTCCATGCTTGGTTTTATCTACTTTCTTGTGTTTTGTCCACACTTTAGAGTACTTTTCATATGATTTCTTAGACTAACCTATTAACAAAGAGCCATAGTGCCAGCTGCCTGTTTTCTGCTGTTTTGGTTCCAGGAAGTCAGAAAATGAATATTCTCGAAATTGGATGAGACAAAAGCCAAAGTTATTATTTTACCGGGGGACACTTGGAGCCAGAATACGAGACGGAGAGGGGCTGGGGCCTGGCCACACCACCTGGCCACGCGGCCAGGCCTGGCCCGCGCCAGGGGGTGGTATGGCCGCCCTAGGCACCCCCTCAGCCTCTCCTCCCACCTATATATTGCCTGTGATACGGAAACCCTAAGTACCCGATCAAAATTCCACGAAAGAGTCTATAGCCACCGTCATCTCCATCCTTAGACCGGGAGGGATCTGAAGCTCTTCCTGGCACCCTGTCGGAGAGGGGAATTCACCCTGGAGGCCTTCTTCATCACCATGCAAGCCTCCGGTGTGATGTGTGAGTAGTTCATCTCTGGACTACGGGTCCATGTAATAGCTAGATGGCTGGTTCTCCTCCTTTGTGCTTTCATGTCTAGATCTTGTGAGCTCCGTTCATGATTAAGATCATCTATTTGTACTTCTACATGTTGTGTTTGCGGGGATCCGATGGATATTGAGATGCTATTTCAGATTGATTATTGATTCTATCATGTCTTTGTTATTTGTGATCTTGCATGCTTTCCGTTGTTAGTAGCTATCTTGGCCAAGTAGATGCTAGCAACTCCAAGAGTTAGTATTTATGCTTGATAGTGGGTTTATGCCTCTGGTAATCTGGGGAAGTGACAGAAATCTCTAAGGTACTAGATGTGATGTTGCTACTAGGGAGAAAACAAAAATCCTTTGTTCATAGAACAATCGTATTGTTTACTTTTCACGTAGTTCGTAAAGCAATAATCTATTGCTTGCAACTTAATACTAGAGGGGGTTCGGATGATAACCTGAAGGTGGATTATTAGTCATAGATGCAGTTGGATGGCGGTCTATGTATAATGTTGTAATGCCCGATCGAATCTCAAAGTAGGTGCATAAAGGTAGAAGTAGGAGACTCAATATAATGGTGGAAGAAAGGCCTTCATAGAAGGAAGTAGGGATTCAAGTCTCATAAAGAGCTTCCAAAAATTATGGTACTTATAGCTTTCAGCTCTCATTGCCCCTATCATAAGCATATTTAAGGTGATTAAGGTTAAAGTGAACAAACTATGGTGTACATGCTTGACGAAGTATAAGTTAGAAATCTCATGTCCCTTGTATACGAGGGCCGCTCCTCATTCTACTCAAGTTTAGTCACCGGTAAGTTCTTGTCATCGTAAGTACATGTGTATCAGAGAGAACCGCCAACGGGGTACCCCTTGCCCGATGATACGGAAGAATCCCCATATCAAAATGACAAGGCAAGCAGAGAACGAGCATCTGAGCAATCTTCTTATTTACCATGGGAATATGGTGCTTTTTTCTCTCTTTCCTCTTTTCATAATCTCTTTTTTTTCTTTCTCTTTTTTTCTCAATATAGGACTCTTTTTTTATAAGAAGAATGCTTCATAGACAACTCATTATGGTTACACTACAGGTTTCCACCATCTCAGCATGGATTAGACCAGGGCCTAGGCGTTTCTCTAACACATATACATAACTCTATGGACTTACAAGCTCCCCTTTCATTTCATACCGACGACATCCATATACAAAAGAGCATGATATCAACTAGGTACAAGTACCAAGTGCAATGTTGAAAGCGTTCCCCATGAAAGCATGGTTCTTCTAATTCCCAACAAATAAGTGCAAGCATATACAACATAGACGACACAATGGTTCAAGTTTATTAAGGGCAATAAAAGTAAAGTGTGCCATCAAGTTCGTGAGAGCTTTAATCACTAGTTTTCTCATAACAAGTTTAATTAGGAAGGTAAACAAAAGCATGAATATAATTGGAATAGCATAAGCTAATGGGTAGGTATGGTGGACTCTTTGGAATAACTTGGTTTAGGGAGTTGGATGCATGAGTGGAACTCATACTTGGTTGTGGAGGCTAGCAAAAGACTGGGAGCGACAAACTAAGAGAGCAATAATGGCCATAATCATGCAGAGCGACAAAACATCATTGATCAAAGCTTAAAGTGATACTATAAGTTGAAAAATAAAGGATCATAAAGGCTATGGTGACTTGAGATAGTCATAACATGGTGTGAGCATGCACCAAGTCAACCCAAATAAAGCATCAAAGGAGAATACCACTATACTATGCTTTAATATGCTAAAACAACGCATGATTCATCCAAGACATATTAAGCAACCTCAATTGTTTATAATAAGTCATGATACAGCAAAGAATACTAAGCATAAAGCTAAAACAATATCAAGTATGGCATGATAGAGCATAGGCCACAGTCAAAAACAAGCTCTTTTTAGCACATAAGCATGAACTTTCCTACTCTTTTCCAAACCAAACCAAACTATTTGAAAACCAATGTATGAAAGAGGGGGTCCAAGCAATTTATTCGGAAAACTAAGCAAACCAAGCAAACGAAAACCAAAACAAAAACGAAAAATAAGACGCTCTAAGAACAACACAACTGTGCATGAAACAATAAAAATGAAGCGTTTGGAAGAAACCTGGGATTTTTATTGATGAAGAGGGGGATGCCTTGGGCATCCCCAAGCTTTGGCGCTTGTACTTTTTTGATATTTCTTGGGGTGACACGCGTGGCATCCCCAAGCTTGAGCTTTAGTCCATCCTTCATCTCATTACTCATTCCTTCCATACACCTGGAATTTTTCCTTCATACAAAACTTCACACAATCTTTATTAGCAACATTAGTGCACTCAAGATAAATAAGTATTAAGCTTCAGTTATAACACCAATAAACTTCCATTAGAACACTAGATACTGTAGCACTTCGCTCAAAAAGCTCAATTCCCCAAAAGAACTCAAAAAGGAACCATCAAGAAGCAAATGCAAAAAATGACAGAAATCTGTCAAAACAGATCTGCAGGTAAACACGAATTGTTTCGAAGACCTTCTGTTTCTCAAATCAAAAAGTGTTGAAATAACGAAAGTTAGATAACAACCTGGGGCAAAAGCACAAAAATTCACGCCTCAAAAAGACTTACGGAGATTTTACACGAATTTTTACGGTGAAGCACAGAAATCTGTTTCGGGACAACACCTTTCCCAATCATTACTTCACTTTCATTAGAGGTTACTCTTGGCACAAAAAGCAAATAAAAAGGATAAGGAGCGGTTATTACTGAAGTAATAACTTCCAAGACTCATCTAAAACTTTTGGGTTATCTCCCAATAAGTGCTTTTATTTAACTCCTTTAAGTTAGGCATAAGAAGCAAGAAAGAATCAAGTGTTCTCAAATGAAGAAGCATTAAGATTAATACCAGAAATATCTTCAATACGGCAAGGTATATCATCCAAATAAGTTCTAGAGGATCCTCTCTCAATGCTATTAGGTTCACTATTTTCATCAAAAGGGTTTTCAGCAACAATCCAATCAAGATTCTTTTCTATGGCTTCATGTATTGCTGCTAGTTTAAAGGGTATTGGTATCTTAGGTTCCTCCCCATTAGGTTCGGTTTTGTTCATCTTTTCTCGTGTACCAACAACATCTACACATAGCATATTGAAACATTCAAGGACTTTCCTAGCTTCCTTGGCAACATCATAGAACTCCTTAAACAAAGTTTCTAGAATAAAAATCCCTCTTTTTAGGGTCCTCAATTTCTTTAAGCTTAAGAAACATTAATTGCATTAAGGGGTTGAGGTTAACAAACCTAGCTTCTAACATGTGAGTTAAAGAAGCTGCATCAATCTCATAGTTTGGAGCAAGTTCTGCAAGGGATCTATCTTCAGTATCTTCATGCTTACTAACATGATTAAAGAATTCTTCAATATTATCTTTCCCAATTATAGAACCACTACCAATTGAAAGGTCTTTCAGGGTGAATTTATGGATCAACATGGTGAGCTAAGGAAGAGGCAACAACTAAGGGAGACTTAATATTTGTGTGTTTTTTATAAAGAAAGCAAACTTGTAAAAACTAAAAATTTTGTGTTTTTGATAAAGAAACAAGCAAACAAAGAAAAAATAAACTAAGCAAAACAAAAATAACAAAGTAAAGAGATTGGTTATGAGGGACTCCCCTTGTGAAGATGTCCTTGACTCCCCGGCAACAGCGCCAGAAAAATGCTTGATGGCTCGTGTTGATGTATGTAAAGAAAAAGGACCGGGATCCATAGTTCACTAGAGGTGGCTCTCCTTAAGATAGATAACATGCTGGGTGAACAAATTATAGCGGGGCAATTGACAAACATCGAGAAAGCAATACATGCATATACTAATCATCTTGACTCCTTTGAGATTCGATTGGGAATTACAACATTATACATAGACCGCCACCCAACTGCATCTATGACTAATAATCCACGTTCAGGTTATCATCCGAACCCCCTCCAGTATTAAGTTGCAAGCAACATATTATTGCTTTACGAGCTGCGTGTAAAGTAAACAATACGATTGTTCTATGAACAAAGGATTTTTTTTTCTCCCTAGTAGCAACAAGACGTCTAGTACCTTAGAGATTTCTGTCACTTCCCCAGATTACCAGAGGCATGAACCCACTATCGAGCATAAATACTAACTCTTGGAGTTGCTAGCATCTACTTGGCCAAGATAGCTACTAACAACGGAAAGCATGCCAGATCACAAATAACAAAGACATGATAGAATCAATAATCAATTTGAAATAGCATCTCAATATCCATCGGATCCCCGCAAACACAACATGCATAATTACAAATAGATGATCTTGATCATGAACGGAGCTCACAAGATCTAAACATGAAAGCACAAAGGAGGAGAACCATCCATCTAGCTACTACATGGATCCGTAGTCCAAGGATGAACTACTCACGCATCACATCGGAGGCTTGGATGGTGATGAAGAAGGCCTCCAGGGTGAATTCCCCTCTCCGGCAGGGTACTGGGAAGAGCTTCAGATCCCTCCCGATCTAGGGATGGAGATGACGGCGGCTACAGACTCTTTCGTGGATTTTTTTGATCGGGTACTTAGGGTTTTCGTCCCGAGGGTATCTTATAGGTGGAAGGGGATGCCGAGGGGGTGCCTGGGCTGGCCACACCACCCCCTGGCGTGGGCCCAGCCTGGCCGCTGATGTCTACGCACTTCTATTCTTGTAGATAGTTATTGGGCCTCCAAGTGCAGAGGTTTGTAGAACAACAACAAGTTTTCCCTTAAGTGGATCACCCAAGGTTTATCGAACTCAGGGAGGAAGTGGTCAAAGGTATCCCCTCTCAAGCAACCCTACAATCAAGATACAAGAAGTCTCTTGTGTCCCCAACACACCAAATACACTTGTTAGGTGTATAGGTGCACTAGTTCGGCGAAGAGATAGTGAAATACAAGTGGTATAGATAATTATAAGTGGTAACGGTGATATAAAATAACTTGATGGCGTGGAAGATACTAAAGACAAACTAAAATAAAGATGGAAGCAAGCAAACATGTAACAGATCTAGTAGCAAACAGTGTATCAATGCTTAGAAACAAGGCCTAGGGATCATACTTTCACTAGTGAACACTCTCATGTAAATATATTCTTCTTTATGATACTACTCTTAACTACTCTCCAGTTGGACACTCAAATCGATGGTAGGGCTATAACAGCACTCCTCAAAGTAAGTCTTTCCCATTTAGAAAACCCCACACTGTCACCTTGAGCACCAGATGGTTCCAACAAACACCACAATTTCATAGAAACATCCAACTCCGAATATAACTCATAACAAGTATTTGTAATCTCTAGCCTAAGTGCCACCATGGTGAGCACGCTGTCACTTTCACACACATGGGGAGAGTAGAGATCTATTAAAGCACTTGAGCAGCAAGGTAGATCTATAGATTACAAGCTCATGACCATAACAAGATCATGCATAGATAGAGAGATGAACACATAGCTACCGGTAGAACCCTTAGCCTCGAGGAAGAAGTACTCCCTCATCATCATGGGAATCAGCAATGGCGATGGACATGGTGGTGGAGATCGATGGAGATGGCTCTGGGGCACTTCCCCGTCCCGGCAGGGTGCCGAAACAGTGATTTCTGTACCCCGAATCTCCTTTTCGGTGGTGGCGGCGCTGCAGAACTTTTCGTGGCTAGAGGCTTGATGACTTAGGGTTTATGCATCGGGAGGCTTCTTATAGGCGAAGAGGCAAGGTCGGTGGAGGCCAGAGGGGCCCACACCACCTGGTGGGGCGGCCAGGGCTAGCCCGCGCCACCACATGGTGTGGCCAGGCCCTGGCCCTCCTCCGTCTCGTATTCTGGCTCCGTGAGTCTTCCGGTAAATAGGCACTTTGGCTTTTGTCTCGTCCAATTCCGAGAATATTCATTTTCTGACTTTCCTAGAACCAAAAACAGCAGAAAATAGGCAGCTGGCACTGTGGCTCTTGTTAATAGGTTAGTCCAAGAAATCATATGAAAAGTACTCCAAAGTTGGAACAAAACACAAGAAAGTAGATAAAACCAAGCATGGAACATCAAAAATTATAGATACATTTGCAATGTATCAACATCCCCAAGCTTAACTCCTGCTCGTCCTCGAGTAGGTAAGTGATAAAAACAAAAAATAATTTTTGAGGTGACATGCACCATCATAAACTTGATCAAAGTATTTGTAAAACATTCAAAGCTGGGATCATAGTACTTCAATCATAACATAAAAGACAAAGTTCTAGCAATAAGACAAAGAAACTATGATGCAACATGAAAAGGCACAAACAAAAGATTCATGAATAATAGTGCTTTGCAAGACGTTTGTTTGTTTCACATAAAGAAAACATAGCATAATACTATTCAGCTTGTCCCTCAATAGAGTAGCAAATATAAATGCATAGGACACCTTCAAAGTTCATAGGAGTGACTAGATACAATAGTTTAAAACAAGCAATATCAAAGTATGCATCAATCAACTAGTCTTGGGACAATGCACATAGAACTAAGAATGGCCACTATGCTCTCGAAGTAGGTGCATAAAGATAGAAGGTGGAGACTCAATATCATGGTGGAAGAAAGGCCTTGTTATAAAAGGAAGTAGGGATTCAAGTCTCATAAAGAGCTTCCAAAAATTATGGTACTTATAGCTTTCAGCTCTCATTGCCCCTATCATAAGAATCTTGAAGTGATTAAGGTTAAAGTGACACAACTAAGAGGATATGCTTGACAAGTTATAAACCAAAATCTCATGCCCCTTACTTACGAAGACCGAACCTCATGCTACTCAACTTTAGTCACAAGTAAGCTCTTGTCATTGTAAGTACATATGTATCATAAAGAACCACCAACAGGGTACCCCTTGCTTATGATACATGAGCTATCCCATAATCAAAATGACAAGGCAAGCAGACAATGAGCATCTCAGCGATCTTTTTATTTGCTATTTGCATAGGTTTTTATTGAGGATGCGTCATAGAGTGCTCATTATGGTGATGCTGCAAGTTTCCACCATGATTAGGCATGGCTTAGGCTAGCGGCCCAGGCATTTCTCTAACACACATACAAACTCCATGATCTTACAAGTTCCACTTTTATTTCACACCGCCGGGATCCATAAGCAAAAGAACATGATATCAATGGGGGTACAAAGGACAAGTGCAATGTTGAAAGCGTTCCCCATGGTACATGGTTCTGCTAATTTCAACTTATAAAGCGCAAGCATATACGCAAAAAAGGACCCAGTGGTTCAAGTTTATTAGCTGTAAAAAAGTAAAGTGTGCCATCAAGTTCGTGAGAGCTTTAATCACTAGTTTTCTCATAACAAGTTTAATTTGGAAGATAAACAAAAGCATGAATATACTTGGAATAGCATAAGCTAGTAGGTAGGTATGGTGGACTCTTTGGAATAACTTGGTTTAGGGAGTTGGATGCATAAGTGGAACTCATACTTTGTTGTGGAGGCTAGCAAAAGACTGGGAGCGACAAACTAAGAGAGCAATAATGGCCATAATCATGTAGAGCGACAAAACATCATTGATCAAAGCATAAAGTGATACTACAAGTTGAAAACTAAAGGATCATAAAGGCTATGGTGACTTGAGATAGTCATAACATGGTGTGAGCATGCGCCAAGTCAACCCAAATAAAGCATCAAAGGAGAATACCACTATACTATGCTTTAATATGCTAAAACAACGCATGATTCATCCAAGGCACATTAAGCAATCTCAATTGTTTATAACAAGTCATGCTACAGCAAATAATACTAAGCATAAAGCCAAAAAAATATCAAGCATGTCATGACAAAGCATAGGCCACAGTCAAAAACAAGCTTTTTTTACCACATAAGCATGAACTTTCCTACTCTTTTCCAAACCAAATCAAACTATTTGCAAACCAATGTATGAAAGAGGGGGTCCAAACAATTTATTCAGTAAACTAAGCAAACAAAGCAAACGAAAAACCAAAACGAAAACGAAAAAGAAGACGCTCCAAGAACAACACAACTGTACATGAAACAATAAAAATGAAGCGTTTTGGAAGAAACCTAGGATTTTTATTGATGAAGAGGTGGATGCCTTGGGCATCCCTAAGCTTTGACGCTTGTAATTCTTGGATATTTCTTGGGGTGACACGCGTGGCATCCCCAAGCTTGAGCTTTAGTCCATCCTTCATCTCATTACTCATTCCTCCATACACCTGAAAATTTTCCTTCATACAAAACTTAACACAATCTTTATTAGCAACATTAGTGCACTCAAGATAATAAGTCTTTGGGTTCAGTTTCAACAGCAATAAAACTTCCATTAGAACACTAGCTACTGTAGAACTTCCCTCAAAAAGCTCAATTCCCCAAAATAACTCAAAAAGGAACCACCAAGAAGCAAATGCAGAAAATGGCAGAAATCTATCAAAACATACCAGCAGGTAAAGACGAATTTTTTCGAAGACCTTATGTTGCTCAAATCAAAAAATGTTGAACTAACTAAAGTTAGATAACAACCTGGGGCAGAAGCACAAAAATTCACGGCTCAAAAAGACGTTCAGATATTTTACACGAATTTTTACGGTGAAGCATAGAAATCTATTTCGGGACAACAACTTTCCCAATCATTACTTCTCTCTCATTAGAGGTTAATCTTGGCACAAAAAGAAAATAAAAAGGATAAGGAGAGGTTATTACAGAGGTAATAACTTCCAAGACTCATCTAAAACTTTTGGGTTATCTCCCAATAAGTACTTTTCTTTAACGCCTTTAAGTTGGGCTTGATAGTTTGAGAAGATGCTCACATAAGAAATATGAATTGAAGTAAAAGAGAGCATCACGAAGAAAATTCAAAACACATTTAAGTCTAACCCACTTCCTATGCATAGGAATCTTGTAAAGAAACAAATCATGAAAGCACAAGGCAACAAGCATAGGAAAGCAAAACAAGTGCAACTTCAAGACTTTCAACATGAAGAGGGGAAACTTAATAATGTTGAGATATATAAGACCATGTTTCCCTCTCTCATAATAACTTTAAGTAGAATCATGAATAAAATTAACAATATAACTATCACATAAAACATTCTTATTATGAGCCACATCCATAAAAGAATTAATACTCTCCACATAAGCATAGTCATTCTTATTAATTGTAGTGGGAGGAAATTCAAAAAAATAGCTATCATTATTATTCTCATCACCATAATAATAAAATATAGGACGCATATTGTAATCATAATTAATTTTCTCCTCAATAGTAGGTGGACTGAAAATATCATACTCATCATTGTAATCATCATATATTGGAGGCATAGTATCATCATAAGCAATGGAATAGCTATCTTCCAAAGCTAGGGAACTAAAAAGATCATTTTCATAAAAAATAGCTTCCCCAAGCTTAGACTTTTCCATAGAATTAGCAATAATGGTGTCCAAAGAATTCATACTAACAACATTGCTATTAGCATGCAAATAAAGTTCCATGGGTTTTTTAATTTTCTCTTCAAATACTTCATGTCCTAACTCAAGATAAATACTATAAAGATCTCTAATTTTTTTGTTGTTTTCCATTAAGCCTAACTAGTGAAAACAAGAAAAAAAATACAAAATTGCAGAATCTAAAGGAAATAACTTCGAGCACTCATACCGGAGGATGTGAGTACCTTTTACCTTACCTCCCCGGCAACGGCGCTAGAAAATAAACATTTGCTGTGGGAGGTTCTTCTTCTTTGATCCTCCGGTGTGAATACCTTTTACCTTACCTCCCTGGCAACAGTGCCAGAAAATAGCTTGATGTCTACGCACTTCTATTCTTGTAGACAGTTGTTGGGCCTCCAAGTGCAGAGGTTTGTAGAATCGCAACAAGTTTTCCCTTAAGTGGATCACCCAAGGTTTATCGAACTCAGGGAGGAAGTGGTCAAAGGTATCCCCTCTCAAGCAACCCTGCAATCAAGATACAAAAAGTCTCTTGTGTCCCCAACACACCCAATACACTTGTCAGGTGTATAGGTGCACTAGTTCGGCGAAGAGATAGTGAAATACAAGTGGTATAGATAATTATATGTGGTAACAGTGATAGAAAATAACTTGATGGCGTGGAAGAGACTAAAGACAAACTAAAATAAAGATGGAAGCAAGCAAACATGTAATAGATCTAGTAGCAAATGGTGTATCAATGCTTAGAAACAAAGCCTAGGGATCATACTTTCACTAGTGAACACTCTCATATAAATATATTCTTCTTTATGATACTACTCTTAACTACTCTCCGGTTGGACACTCTAATCGATGGTAGGGCTATAACAGCACTCCTCAAAGTAAGTCTTTCCCATCTGGAAAACCCCACACTATCACCTTGAGCACTAGATGGTTCCAACAAACACCACAATTTCATAGAAACATCCAACTCCAAATATAACTCATAACAAGTATTTGTAATCTCTAGCCTAAGTGCCACCATGGTGAGCACGCTGTCACTTTCACACACATGGGGAGAGTAGAGATCTATTAAAGCACTTGAGTAGCAAGGTTGATCTATAGATTACAAGCTCATGACCACAACAAGATCATGCATAGATAGAGAGATGAACACATAGCTACTGGTAGAACCCTTAGCCTCGAGGAAGAACTACTCCCTCATCATCATGGGAAATCAGCAATGACGATGGAGATGGTGGTGGAGATCGATGGAGATGTCTCTGGGGGCACTTCCCCGTCCTGACAGGGTGCCGGAACTGATACGTCCATTTTGCATCACTATTCTATGTCTTAATTCACTATTATTCATTGATATATTTCGTATTGAGAGGTGATACTTATGTTATTTCATCTGTTTTTGCATGGTTGATGACTTTTGGAGCATGGACCGCTGCAGTCAGAATTCTGATGGAAAAGGTGCTGTTTGAAGGAAAAATTCGCGAAGATCAGAAAATCCGGGAAAATATATGGAAAATTCTATTTTTTCAGAAGACTCAGGATGCCAGAAGATGGAGTGGAGTTGGGCCACAGGTGGCACACACCACCCCATGGCGCAGGCAGGCCTAGGCCGCGCCTGGTAGTGGTGTGGCCGCCCTGGCCCACTCCAGCATCTCTCCTCTGGCGTATATCATCCCCACGAAACCGTAAGACTCGGAGAGCGACCATAGAAAGATTCCGCCGCCTCTGCGGGGCGGAAAACACCGAGAGAGAAAGATCTCTCCGGCAGACAGATTTCTGCCGGGGGAATTCCTTCCCGGAGAGGGAAGATCATCGCCATCAACACCACCATCAAGCTGGGCTTCATCGGGATCATCATCATCATCATCACCAGCATCATCACCATTAGCACCCTCATCACCATCTCCATATTGCTGTAACAATTGTGTTGAATCTTGCATAGTTCATAGGGGAAACTTTCCTGGTGTTGATTACTCCTTGTAGTTGATGCTATTGAGTGAACCATTGAATTATTGTTTATGTTCAGATTGTTATACATCATTATTTCATCTCTGATCATGATCCATATGATGTCTTGTGAGTAGTTCGTTTTGTTCTTGAGGACATGGGAAAAGTCTTGTTGTTAGTAGTGGAGTTGCGTTGAGAAAGATTCAATAGATTGTTATTTAAGTTGTGGTGTATTTCTTCTAGTGGTGTCATGTGAACGTCGACTACATGACACTTCACCTATATGGGCCTAGAGGAATGCATTGTGTATTTGGCTACTAATCGTAGGGGTTGCCGGAGTGATAAAAACCAGAACCCCCGTTAGGAAACCATTGCACAAGGGACGTAAGGGTATTACAGTTTAAAGCTGTGGTTAGGTTTCTACCTTAATTACTTTCTTGTACTTACGGATGTTTGCAAGGGGTATAATCACAAGTATGTATTTAGTCTTGGATGGGGCGGTACATTAACACATGTTCACCCACACAACACTTAGCAAGCTAGAGAAGATTAATCGACTATATGAAGCGAAAGCACTTGACAGTCTTCCCATGTGTCCTCGAGAACGTTTGGTCATCTATAGAATTACAACCGACTTGTCCTTTGCTACATAAAGGATTGGGCCACTTGCTGCATTCATTCTTACTGTCTTTTATTTACTCGTACTTTGTTTACCTGCTTTATCGAAAACCCCTAAAAATCCGTTTGCTAAGTATTTGCAGAGAATCCCTGATCCATACCACTAGCCAGCACCTTCTGCTCCTCGTTGGGTTCGACACTCTTACTTATCGAAAATACTGCGATACACCCCCTATACTTGTGGGTCATCACCCACACCACCTGGTGGCGCGGCCAGGGCTAGCCCGTGCCACCACATGGTGTGGCCAGGCCCTGGCCCTCCTCCGTCTCGTATTCTGGCTCCGTGAGTCTTCCGGTAAAATAGGCACTTTGGCTTTTGTCCCGTACAATTCCGAGAATATTCATTTTCTGACTTCCTGGAACCAAAAATAGCAGAAAACAGGCAGCTGGCACTGTGGCTCTTGTTAATAGGTTAGTCCAAGAAATCATATGAAAATTACTCCAAAGTTGGAACAAAACACAAGAAAGTAGATAAAACCAAGCATGGAACATCAAAAATTATAGATACATTTGCAATGTATCGGCCGCGCGGCCAGGTGGTGTGGCCGCCCTCTGGCCCTTCTCCGTCTCGTATTCTGGCATCTGATGACTTCCGGAAAAATAGGCACTTTGGCTTTTGTCCCGTCCAATTCCGAGAATATTCATTTTCTGACTTGCCTGGAACCAAAAACAGCAGAAAACAGGCAGCTGGCACTGTGGCTCTTGTTAATAGGTTAGTCCAAGAAATCATATGAAAATTACTCCAAAGTGTGGACAAAATACAAGAAAGTGGATAAAACCAAGCATGGAACATCAAAAATTATAGATACATTTGCAATGTATCAGTTATCTATCTTAAGGAGAGTCACCTCTAGTGAACTATGGACCCCGGTTCTTTCTTTTACATACAATCTACAAACTATTTACTTCTTTGTGTTTACTTTCTGCAAACTATTACTTCTTTCCATTCGATACGTTTAATCCTATGTTTTTAGCAAAACCGGTGAGATTGACAACCTCATCGCAAGTTGGGCACAAAGTTATGTGGTTGTGTTGTGCAGGTCTCCACGTTGTTGCTGGCACCGGTAGTGCGCCCTACCAACGTTCAGCTAGCTACACCTTTGGGGTGTTTCCTTTCTCCTACTAGAATGATAACCTTGGTTTTGTACTGAGGGAAAACTTGCTGCTGTGCTCATCATACCTTCCTCTTGGGGTTCCCCAACGAGCTCGATATATTTTGGGCCATCAAGCATATTTCTGGCGCAGTTGCCGGGGAACTGAAGAAGAAGAAGCTCCCACGTCAACCACGCGCCAGCAAGATATTTTCTGGCGCCGTTGCCGGGGAGTCAAGGACATCTTCACAAAGGGAGTCCCTCATAACCATTCTCTTTAGTTTGTTATTTTTGTTTTGCTTAGTTTACTTTTGTTTTGTTTGCTTGTTTCTTTATCATAAACACACACAAAATTAGTTTTACAAGTTTGCTTTCTTTATTGAAAACACACAAAAATTAAGTCTCCTTTAGTTGTTACCTCTTCCTTAGCTCACCATGTTGATCCCTACATTCACCCTGAAATACCTTTCAATAGGGAGTGGTTCTATAATGGGAAAAGATAATATTGAAGAATCTTTAATCATGTTAGTAAACATGAGGATATTGAGGATAGATCCCTTGCATAACTTTCTCCAAAATATGCGATTGCTATAGCTTCTTTAGTTCACATGTTGGTAGCTAGGTTTGTTAACCTTAACCCCTTAATGCAAGTAATGTTTCTTAAACTTAAAGAGATTGATGACCCCGAAAAGAGAGATTTTATTCTAGAAACTTTGCTTAAGGAATTCTATGATGTTGCCAAGGAAGCTAGAAAAGTCTTTGAACGTTTCAATATGCTAGGCTCATGTGTAGATGTTATTGGTACACGAGAAAATATGAACAAAACTGAACCTAATGGGGAGGAAACGGAGATACCAATACCCTTTAAACTGGTAGCAATACATGAGGCCTTAGAAAAGAATCTTGATTGCATTGTTCCTGAAAATCCTTTTGATGAAAATAGTGAACCTAAGAGCATTGAGAGAGGATCCTCTAGAACCTATTGGATGATATACCTTGATTTGTTGAAGATATTTCTGGGATTGATCTTAATGCTTCTTCATTTGAGAACACTTGATTCTTTTTCTTGCTTCTTATGCCTAACTTAAAGGCGTTAAAGAAAACTACTTATTGGAAGATAACCCAAAAGTTGTAGATGAGTCTTGGAAGTTATTACTTCTGTAATAACCGCTTCTTATCCTTTTTATTTTCTTTTTGTGCCAAGAGTAACCTCTAATGAGAGAGAAGTAATGATTGGGAAAGTTGTTGTCCCAAAACAGATTTTTGTGCTTCACCGCAAAAAAGGCGTGTAAAATCTCTGTACGTCCTTTTGAGGCGTGAAATTTTTTTGCTTCTGCCCCATGTTGTTAGCTAACTTTCGTTAGTTCAACACTTTTTGATTTGAGCAACAGAAGGCTTCGAAAAAATTCGTCTTTACCTACTGGTCTGTTTTGACAGATTTCTGCCATTTTCTGCATTTGCTTCTTGTTGGTTCCTTTTTGAGTTCTTTTGGGGTAATTGAGCTTTTTGAGAGAAGTGCTACAATAGCTAGTGTTTTAATGGAAGATTTAATGGTGTTAAAACTGAACCTAAAGACTTATTATCTTGAGTGCACTAATGTTGCTAATAAAGATTGTTTGAAGTTTTGTATGAAGGAAAAATTTCAGGTGTATGGAAGGAATGAGTAATGAGATGAAGGATGGACTAAAGCTCAAGCTTGGGGATGCCACGCGTGTCACCCCAAGAAATATCCAAGAATTACAAGCGTCGAAGCTTGGGGATGCCCAAGGCATCCCCCTCTCATCAATAAAAATCCCAGGTTTCTTCCAAACGCTTCATTTTTATTATTTCATGCTCAGTTGTGTTGTTCTTGAAGCGTCTTCTTTTTCGTTTTCGTTTTGGTTTTTCGTTTGCATTTGTTTGTTTAGTTTGTTGAATAAATTGGTTGGACCCCCTCTTTCATACATTGGTTTTCAAATAGTTTGGTTTGGTCTGGAAAAGAGTAGGAAAGCTCGTGCTAAAGTGTTAAAGAGAGTTTGTTTTTGACTGTGGCCTATGCTTTGTCATGCCATGCATGATATCGTTTTGGCTTTATGCTTAGTATTATTTGTTGTAGCATGACTTGTTATAAACAATTGAGATTGCTTAATGTGCCTTGGATGAATCATGCGTTGTTTTAGCATATTAAAGCATGCTCACACCATGTTATGACTATCCCAAGTCACCATAAGCCTTTATGATCCTTTAGTTTTCAACTGTAGTATCACTTTATGCTTTGATCAATGATGTTTTGTCGCTCTACATGATTATGGCCATTATTGCTCTCTTAGTTTGTCGCTCCCAGTCTTTGGCTACCCTCCACAACCAAGTATGGGTTTCACTCATGCATCCAATTCCTTAAACCAAGTTATTCCAAAGAATCCACCATACCTACCTACTAGCATATGCTATTCCAAGTATATTCATGCTTTTGTTTACCTTCCAAATTAAACTTGTTATGAGAAAACTAGTGATTAAAGCTCTCACGAACTTGATGGCACACTTTACTTATCTTGCCCTTAATAAAATTGAACCATTGTGTCGTCTATGTTGTATATGCTTGCACTTATTTGTTGGGAATTAGCAGAACCATGCTGTCATCGGGAACGCTTTCAACATTGCACTAGTACTTTGTACCTAGTTGATATCATGCTCTTTTGTCTATGGATGTCGTCGGTGTGAAATGAAAGGGGAGCTTGTAAGTCCATGGAGTTACATATACGTGTTAGAGAAATGCCTAGGCCACTGGTCTAATCCATGCTGACATGGTGGAAACCTACAGCGTAACCATAATGAGCTGTCTATGAAGCATTCTTTTTATAAAAAAGAGTCCTATATTGATAAAAAAGAGAAAAAGAGAAAAAAAGAGATTATGAAAAGAGGAAAGAGAAAAAAAGCACCATATTCCCATGGTAAATAAGAAGATTGTTGAGATGCTCGTTGTCTGCTTGCCTTGTCCTTTTAATATGGGGATTCTTCCGTATCATCGAGCAAGGGGTACCCCGTTGGCGGTTCTCTATGATACACATGTACTTACGATGACAAGAACTTACCGGTGACTAAACTTAAGTAGCATGAGGAGCGGCCCTCGTATTCAAGCGACATGAGATTTCTAACTTATACTTCGTCAGGCATGTAGGATCATGCTACTCAAGTTTAGTCACTGGTAAGTTCTTGTCATTGTAAGTACATGTGTATCATAGAGAACCGCCAACGGGGTACCCCTTGCCCGATGATACCGAAGAATCCCCATATCAAAATGACAAGGCAAGTAGACAACGAGCATCTCACCAATCTTATTATTTACCATGGGAATATGGTGCTTTTTTCTCTCTTTCCTCTTTTCATAATCTCTATTTTTTCTTTTTCTCTTTTTTTTTCTCAATAGGACTCTTTTTTTATAAGAAGAATGCTTCATAGACAACTCATTATGGTTACGCTGCAGGTTTCCACCATGTCAGCATGGATTAGACGAGCGGCCTAGGCGTTTCTCTAACACATATACATAACTCCATGGACTTACAAGCTCCCATTTCATTTCACACCGACGACATCCATATACAAAAGAGCATGATATCAACTAGGTACAAAGTACCAGTACAATGTTGAAAGCGTTCCCCATGACAGCATGGTTCTGCTAATCTCCAACAAATAAATGCAAGCATATACAACATAGACGACACAATGGTTCAAGTTTATTAAGGGCAAGAAAAGTAAAGTGTGCCATCAAGTTTGTGAGAGCTTTAATCACTAGTTTTCTCATAACAAGTTTAATTTGGAAGGTAAACAAAAGCATGAATATACTTGGAATAGCATAAGCTAGTAGGTAGGTATGCTGGACTCTTTGGAAAAACTTGGTTTAGGGAGTTGGATGCATGAGTGGAACTCATACTTTGTTGTGGAGGCTAGCAAAAGACTGGGAGCGACAAACTAAGAGAGCAATAATGGCCATAATCATGCAGAGCGACAAAACATCATTGATCAAAGCATAAAGTGATACTACAAGTTGAAAACTAAAGGATCATAAAGTCTATGGTGACTTGAGATAGTCATAACATGGTGTGAGCATTTGCCAAGTCAACCCAAATAAAGCATCAAAGGAGAATACCTCTATACTATGCTTTAATATGCTAAACAACGCATGATTCATCCAAGGCACATTAAGCAATATCAATTGTTTATAACAAGTCATGCTACAGCAAAGAATACTAAGCATAAAGCCAAAAAAATATCAAGCATGGCATGACAAAGCATAGGCCATAGTCAAAAACAAGCTCTTTTTACCACAAAAGCATGAATTTTTTCTACTCTTTTCCAAACCAAACCAAACTATTTGCAAACCAAAGTGTGAAAGAGGTGGTCCAACCAACTTATTCAGAACACTAAGAAAACCAAGAAAAATAAAAACCAAAACGAAAACGAAAAAGAAGACGCTCCAAGAAAAACACAACTGTGCATGAAACAATAAAAATGAAGCGCTTGGAAGAAACCTGGGATTTTTATTGATGAAGAAGGGGATGCCTTGGGCATCCCCAAGCTTTGACGCTTGTACTTCTTGGATATTTCTTGGGGTGACACGCGTGGCATCCCCAAGCTTGAGCTTTAGTCTATCCTTCATCTCATTACTCATTCCTTCCATACACCTGAAAATTTTCCTTCATACAAAACTTCACACAATCTCATTAGCAACATTAGTGCAATTAAGATAAATAAGTCTCAAGGTTCAGTTCTAACACCAAATAAACTTCCATTAGAACACTATCTACTGTAGCACTTCCCTCAAAAAGCTCAATTCCCCAAAGGAACTCAAGTAGGAACTAACAAGAAGCAAATGCAGAAAATGGCAGAAATCTGTCAAAACAGACCAGCAGGTAAAGACGAATTTGGTCGAAGACCTTATGTTGCTCAAATAAAAAAGTGTTGAACTAACGAAAGTTAGATAACAACCTAGGGAAGAAGCACAAACAATGACAGCCCAATCCGACATACAGAGCTCTCTCAGGAATGTTTACGGTGAAGCACAGAAATCTGTTTCGGGACAGCAACTTTCCCAATCATTACTTCACTCTTATTAGAGGTTACTCTTGGCACAAAAAGCAAATAAAAAGGATAAGGAGAGGTTACTAAAGATGTAATAACTTTCAAGACTCAACTAAAACTCTTGGGTTATCTCCCAACAAGTACTTTTCTTTAACACCTTTAAGTTAGGCATAAGAAGCAAGAAAAAGGATCAAGTATTCTCAAATGAAGAAGCATTAAGATCAATACCAGAAATACTTTCAACAAGGCAAGGTATATCATCCAAATAAGTTCTAGAGCATGTACACCATAGTTTGTTCACTTTAACCTTAATCACCTTGAAGATGCTTATGATAGGGGCAATGAGAACTGAAAGCTATAAGTACCATAATTTTTGGAAGCTCTTTATGAGACTTGAATCCCTACTTACTTCTATGAAGGACTTTCTTCCACCATTATATTGAGTCTCCACCTTCTACCTTTATGCACCTACTTTGAGATTCGATTGGGCATTACAACATTATACATAGACCGCCATCCAACTGCATCTATGACTAATAATCCACCTTCAGGTTATCATCCGAACCCCCTCCAGTATTAAGTTGCAAGCAACAAATTATTGCTTTACGAATTGCGTGTAAAGTAAACAATACGATTGTTCTATGAACAAAGGGTTGTTGTTTTCTCCCTAGTAGCAACAACACATCTAGTACCTTAGCGATTTCTGTCACTTCCCCAGATTACTAGAGGCATGAACCCACTATCAAGCATAAATACTAACTCTTGGAGTTGCTAGCATCTACTTGGCCAAGATAGCTACTAACAACGGAAAGCATGCAAGATCACAAATAAAAAAGACATGATAGAATCAATAATCAATCTGAAATAGCATCTCAATATCCATCGGATCCCCGCAAACACAACATGTATGGATTACAAATAGATGATCTTGATCATGAATGGAGCTCACAAGATCTAAACATGAAAGCACAAAGGAGGAGAAACCAGCCATCTACCTACTACATGGATCCGTAGTCCAAGGATGAACTACTCACGCATCACACCGGTGGCTTGCATGGTGATGAAGAAGGCCTCCAAGGTGAATTCCCCTCTCCGGCAGGGTGCCGAGAAGAGCTTCAGATCCCCCCGATTTAGGGATAGAGACGACGGCGGCTACAAACTCTTTCGTGGATTTTTGATCGGGTACCTAGGGTTTTCGCCCCGAGGGCAACCTATAGTAGGAAGGGGAGGCCGAGGGGGTGCTGGGAGCAGCCACACCACCCCCTGGCGCGGGCCAGGCCTGGCCACGCGGCTAGGTGGTGTGGTGGCTCCTTGGCCCTTCTCTGTCTCGTATTTTGGCACTTGATCACTTCCGGAAAAATAGGCACTTTGGCTTTTGTCCCGTCCAATTCCGAGAATATTCATTTTCTGACTTTCTTGGAACCAAAAACAGCAGAAAACATGCAGCTGGCACTGTGTCTCTTGTTAATAGGTTAGTCCAAGAAATCATATGAAAAGTACTCCAAAGTTGGAACAAAACACAAGAAAGTGGATAAAACCAAGCATGGAACATCAAAAATTATAGATACATTTGCAATGTATCAGCGCCCATGGGTGGGATTAAATACACAATTTGAGAAGTCATTTGGTTGACTTTCTCCCTCTCTATCTATACCTTGTGAGCATGGCCCCATGTACGGGCTATGCGAACGAGTCTTCACCGCGGCGCACCATTGTGCTGTGGAGATTCCTAGCCGGAGATCTACTTCTGCACTCCTGACGGGATCGGGGAGCCGGAGATCATCATCATACACCGTATGTGTATGAAACCACGAGGGGCCACACTTCGGGCACCTTAGATGTCGTGAGCCGGAGCTATTGCACGATGAAGATGGAGCAAGGGGTGACCTGCGAGGAGCTTTGCAACCTTGAGGTCGGCTACGAGTTTGACTATATCAGCCACGTTCCCCTCGAAACGTTAACCGTGTACGGTCTGCAAGGGTATGTATTCTATATGCTCCGATTGTTACTACATTACTACATAGTTCCAACGTAGGATTTTTTTATTTTCTACTGCAGAACCCTTCATTAGTATCAGAGCCAATGTATGCGTAGGAATGTTGTATAGCCAGTACGCACAAGTATTGTGCGGGCATTGATCCCTTAGTTGTTACCCTCTAACGTCTACTTGTTTATATTGCGGTATTATTTGATGAAGCGGCCCGTACCGACCTTACACGTATTCGTAAGTGAGACTGGTTCCACGCTCGACATACGTCTTGCTCCATATAAGTGGCTAGCGGGTGTTGGTCTCTCCTTCAATAGTTGATATAGCATTTAAAATGGAGGGCCCCGAAAGGGGTGTAGTAGAGACAACTGTTGGATCCATGTTGTGGTTGGAAATTTCGTAGATTAGAAACGGTTCTATTAGGAAAGCCCTAACAACCACGTAAAAGTTGCAAAAGATAAAGTAGAAGCGTCTAATTTTTTTTGCAGGAGGGCTTGTGTTATGATATGCTATTGGTCCTTACAAAGGTAAAGTAGTTGATTTTTCTATTACTAAGTAATGTAGTAATAGTCATCGTTCCGATGGATGGCCTGCTGGTGGCATCGTGGACTTGGCGTCAAACCGGGGGCAAGATGGAGATCATGCCGGAGCGCTTGATGGAGATCAAGGCGCAAAAGAAGGACGATATCATATCACGATATACACGTGATGTTGATACCTCTTTTACATCTTATTATATACTAGTATCAGATACTCAATGGTAGGAAATAAGATAATCCCTATATAATTCCAATGACAGTGTTCCCCTTGTGTGCGCACCACCAAGAAACTTCTTCGTTATGAGGCATGCCGTGATGATCGGGTGTCAGAGATATCTACGTTCGCATACAGTGGGTGTAAGCCATGTTGCACTGCAAATACACACAAGTTAGATTTGGCAAGCCTAGCATGTGTAGACATGGCCTCGGAACACAAGAGACCGAAATGTCATGCATGAGTCACATGGATGATGTGATCTACATTGGGGAATGTCTACCTTTGAAACTACATTGTCGGCCGTGACGATCGGGGGTGGTGTAGCAGATTGGGATCATGTGATCACTAAAATCGTCTAGGGGATGAAAATTTTAGTGGGAGTTCAATTAGGATTGAACTCATATTATGAACTTAGTCTAGATGTCTAGTTGCAAATATCTTAGTAGATCATGGCCTATCCCATTGAGGTCCTTGCGACCATGGGAAATTTCTTGCTTGATGTGGAACTTAGCAAAAGGGTCCAACTTTATAGATTAATACCCACACCTGAGGGATATCCTCGTAATAGATGATCTTCTCTTCTTGATACAATAACCATTAGGAGATAGTTCGATGACTCCGCAATGATTGCAACGGAGGTTATGGATGAAAAGGGTATATGTTAGATATAAAAAGTTATAAATGTAATTCTTGCAAAAACTCATTGCAGTTTACAAAGTATTGGATACTTGTCCCATTTTGTGTAAACAGGATGGCCTGCTTGAGAATTGCTGGAATTGAGGCAATGTGGCTTGATAACAGCAAGCAAAACAGTTGATGGACGACATCACCCCTTTACTCAAAGTTTATCATTCATATTGGTGGACTTGAATATAATTTTGTAATCCTTGTTTGTGTGGCTTGCTTTAGGCGATACGATTGTTCATATGAATAAGTTACAAGCCAGTTGTACTATTCTTATGAATAATACCGTTATGGTCACATTATGATTATAAATGAGTTATTATCATCGCTATGTTAATGATAATAGTTTAAGAATTTATAAAGGATTAGAATGCTCAAAGATATCAAAAGTTTAATAATGACATGACACTATAGTTTAAGTCATTTTGGTTATTGCATGTTCTTCATTCTAAATGAAGATCGGGGTCTTAGATACTTAATCTAGAGACTTTGCAAAACCATGCCTCGTTGGGCAGAATGACTAAAACTCCGCATTATGGTAAAACGGTGATATGCAAAGAAATGTTAAACTTTATACATAGTGATGTATCATATTTTCAACAAATAGTGGAAATCATTATTAGTTAATTGTGGACTTAAGTGAATAAGCGTATTTACTTAATGAAACACAAGTTTGAAACACTTTTATTTGTTCAAATGAGTTCACAACAAAGGAGGATATCGAATTAATAAGAATACAAAGTCTCTTTGATTTGATCAACATGACTAAAGTATTTAAGTTAATTTTGGCAGAAAAGGAAATTATGATATTGGGGCAAATTGAAAGTGTAGTGAAATGTCTAAACATCATAATCATTTTGTATTAGATACGTATGGTCTAATATTATATCTTATCGGGGTTATAGTTATCGTTTAGATTTAGAAATCGAGATGAGCAAACAATCGTTTGAAACACAAAGGAACATCTAAAGATTCGTGGAAACAACCCCATAAGAGTTATGGCACGTTTGAGTTTCTGGAGATTTCGATAATTTTAAACCGTGGCGAGTAAATAAGTCTTTATAGAAATGAGGTATTTGACCTTGCCTCTGGATTGTTGAGTGGTGCAGCAGAATTTGTTTTGTGAAACCGAACTCTACATATAGAGGATAAACTAATGATAATGATCATGAAGTTTCAGCAAATACTTTTACTAAAGAAAGTAGGATTCAACTATATATATTCTACAAGTTTGCGGAATTATATCATTGATCCACTTGTCATGTTTTGAACATGACATACCTATGAATTACAAAGAAGCATGATGGACCTAAGTGCGAGAAATGACTAGGAGTCATAAAATCCTATATTAAGTTACATTTAAGATTGCAAAGTAACATTTTACTTGATCTTATTAAGTAAAGAAGTTTACTTGATATTTCTAAATGACTGCAAAGTCATAAAAGGAAATGAAACTTAATGAAAACGTAAAGTTCAATTTGTCACAAAGTTTAGACGAATTCAAGGAGTTGACTACAAATGTAGCAATGCTTGAGTCTATTGGATTTACACTAGCAATATATGGATATTGAAGTCTCGTAACTAGAATTCTCGATTTGATGGTGATTGATGAGTGCATATTTGCATCATGTTTTATATAATTATTTTGCACTGTAGTTGTAGGATCTTGGTATTTTACAGTGTTCGCGTGCACATTTTATGTCTATTTTCACCAGGATCAGGACAGATGATGGATACAATGGACACAATTCTTGGAGCAGTTGTATTGGTGAGAAAAGGAGTAAAAACAACGTAAATCGCTTATTTGGGAAATATGAATAACACTAGAAGAAAACCCGAAGCGATCGAGGCATCTAGACGGTTTAACGACCAACTATACAGCGAGAATAATTTTCTGGTCGTATAGTTGGCGCAATCACCACCTCCTCAAATAGTTTCACCCCGTCCAACTAGATTGGAGAGACGACATACATAACAACCAGAAATCGCCAAAACCTCACCTCCGGAAGGCATCTGGAGGGGGAACTCGTCCACAAGGGATCCACCTTCGCCCTGCGCAGATCCGGGAGGCTAAGGCATCGATCTTCATCATGAACCACTGCATCACCACCATCTCCATCCATCCCTTCTACATCTTGTCTAGATCTTGTTGTAATTTTCATACTCGTTGTGGATTTATACAAGTACTATTCATCTATGATAGATTCCATTGTTATTTCCATGATGTTGATTGTCTCCATGTCTAAGTAGATCATTAGTTCTTGGGGAGATGGAGAAACCCTAGTATGAGATTCAAATAAGATAAAGTTTATTATGATATTCATCGCTATGACCATGTGTTAGATTGTCTTCATCTTGATGTTGAGAGAAGTCGACCTCTCAATATTTACCTCTTGTGGGGACTTGATGGAGGGAACTACTTGTTGGTAGACGTAGGTGTCTTAGCACTTACAGTGACTATAAATCTGTTGGCACCCCTTACGTATCAACTTGGGAACCGAGGAAACTCACGGAACACTATCCATGCCATGGGATATGTCCTATGGGATTAAGTCCCTTAATAGCGCAGTAATTCGGCTGATGTCGATTGCTGACTGTTGTAGTTATGAGGATGATGTGAGAAGTGGTTGCTGCCTATTTGTCCAAATACGGAGTTCCTCCCACACATACATAGTTGAGAATGTTCATGATAATAATTCTTACCCTTGTTCTTTATAATGCTAGAGGTGTATCCGCTACTCCCTGAGAATGCCTTTTCCCGTTGCAGTTCCAAATCTCTTTTACATAAGCGATACTTACTTTCTGTGTTCAGTTGTTTTATTTTACTTATTGTTCTCTTATACCAAAAAACCCAGAAACACCTTTTTACACAATACTCGCATTTTATCTAGTTACTTAGAACTTTATTTAGCATTTCTATTGTAGTATTTAATTCAAGAGTTATTAGACTTCAGACTCCTGATCCATGTGGGATTGATATCTTTATTTCAAAACTATCTACAAATGATATGTGCACTTCCAGTCATTAGTGATCAAAGAAATTTGGAATGTCCAAGATTATCGAGAAGACCTGCATTTGACTGGGAGCCAAGTAGCTTGGCTAAATCATAATATGTAGCTGACATATTTTGAGTGGAAGCTAAGTGAAGTCCCTGGATCTCATATATGGATGCCATATTTGAGTGGAAACGTGAAATCATTCTGAGATATGTAGACAACATATATGAATGATGTGACTGGTATTGATAACATTTAAGTTAGTTAATATGAATGAAGTTGAATTGGTTATTAAACAATGAGATCTATCGAGATAGATTGGTAAGTTTAATAAACATCATAGTTGAATGCTTCCTGGACTTGATTCTGAAGATGTTCAGAATATCCTAGATAAGATTTTGAAGTAGTTCAGAATGGAACAAGCAAACGAAAGAGGTTCTTACTTGTATGAAGCATTTGTTGGGTCCGCAGCATAGAAAACAAAAAATTTCCTACAGTGTGACTACACGCCATGATCTATCTACTAGGTACAAAGCAACGGGTGGACATACATCCAACGAGAACTTACCCTCGAAGACAACGAGTTTTGTTAACGAGTAGGAACTCGTGGTTGATGTAGTCGTACACTTGCCGATCTCAAGATCGTGAGGAAGTCCGAGCACCGCAACTCAGGAGCGCATCCGCACTCGCACACACGTTCAAGCCACCGGACAACCTCCACCTCCTTGCTCTAGCGATCCAGCGGAAGCAGCAACTCCTTCCAGACAAAATGCCACCGGGAACATGTATCTCGCTAATCCGAGACCATGGGGAAATAATTCTAGAGGGGGAGAGAGATCCTTCACAAGGAGGTGTGAGGATGAAGGAGGGAATGGGTGGCCTTTTATAGGAGGAGGGGGGTTCCCCCTCTCTCCATGGCCGGCGCATGGTGGGGTGACCCCTCACCTCCCCCATTCATGTGGTGGTAACCCCTCCACATTAAAATGCCTCTTCACATTCCCTTTTAAAGTCTCCACTTTAAATGCATTAAATTTCTCCAAATTTAATGCTCTCTCATTTAATAAAACTCTTTTTATTAAATTTATTCAGAATTTTTTAATTACTTTAATTAACAAACATTCACATATAGCCCCTTGCAATATTTCAATATCACATGCAGAACCACTTTCTGCAATTTCACCCGAAACAATTTCCGGTTTCTATTGAAACAATTCCTGCGCTTTGCAATTCTTTCGTCTAAAACATATGTGCTCCAAAATGGTGTCCGGTAACTCTTAAGTGTGCCACCCTACGGTTCGCGAATAATGCAGACATGATCGAGACCCTTCTCCGATCAATAATCAGCAATGGGACCTGGAGATCCGTACTGACTCCTACACATTCAACGATGACTTCTGTGATCGTGAGAACCTTTAACGCTTGTAACTAAATCCCTTTGTCTCTCGATATATTACATGTCCGAGATTCGATCATCGGTATCTCCATACCTAGTTTGATCTCGTTACTGACATGCACTCTTTTCTCATTCCCGTGATATAACATTCTAGTGATCACATCACTTGCTTGCAAGCTATCTTAATGTGATATCACCGAGAGGGCCCAGAGTATATCTATCCGTCATCTGGATTGAAAAATTCCACTCTTGATCCATGAGCCTCAACATAACACCTTCGTAGTACTGAACCCATCTTTATAGTCACCCTGTTATGGTGTGGCGTTTGATGTTATCAAGATACTCTTCCGGTGTTAGCAATTAACATGATCTCATGGTCTAAGGATAAATATTACTTCGTATGATGTTATAGCAATATAAACATAATGACTTGATCGTAATGCTATACTTCGGATGAATGTTCATCACATCATTCCACCAATGGTGTGACCTTTTTATTAACAACATCCAGTGTCCATGATCAGAAAACCTTGATCATCTTGTTAATTAACAAGCTAGTCTATAAGAGAGGCATAACTAGTAACCCTTTTTGTTTATTAAACACACATGTATTGATGTTTCCGATCAATACAATTCTAGCATGTAAAATAAACATCTATCATATATAAGGAATATATAATAACAACTTTATTATTGCCTCTCAGGGCATATTTCCTTCAGTCTCCCACTTGCACTAGAGACAATAATCTAGTTCACATAGTGATAAATCTAACACCCATGGAGTTCTGGTGTTCATCATGTTTTGCCCTAGGGAGAACTTTTGTCAACGGATCTGCTACATTTAGGTCCGTGTGTACTTTACAAATCTTTATATCTCCATCCTTGACATGCTCGCGGATGGAGTGAAACTGACGCTTAATATGCTTGGAATTCTTGTGAGACCTCGGTTCCTTTGCGTTGGCTATGGCTCCATTATTGTCACAATAGATCACCATTGGGTCCAACGCACTGGGAACCACACCTAGTTCCATAATGAACTCTTTCATCCAAACCGCCTCCTGTGCCGCTTCTGAAGCAGCAACATATTCCGCCTCCGTCATTGATCCAGCCACCATAGGTTGTTTGGAACTCCTCCAACTAACTGCTGCTCCGTTCAAGAGAAATACGTATCCAAATTGAGACTTAGAGTCATCCGGATCGGTGTCAAAGCTAGCATCGACATAACACTTAGAGACTAGCTCTTCTTCACCTCCGTATATAAGAAACATATTCTTAGTTCTTCTCAAGTACTTGAGGATGTTCTTTACCGCTATCCAGTGTTCCGAACCTGGATCAGATTGGTACCTACTAGTCAAACTAATAGCATGTGCCACATCCGGTCTTGTACATAGCATGGCATACATAATAGAGCCTATGGCCGAGGCATAGGGGATCTTATCCATCATCTCTCTTTCTTCCGCCGTAGCCGAACTTTGAGTCTTACTCAATGTCTTGCCTTGCAACATAGGTAAGAACCCCTTCTTACTTTCGTCCATATTAAACTTCTTTAATATCTTATCAAGGTATGTACTCTGCGATAGCCCAATTAGGCGCCTTGATCTATCTCTATAGATTTTAATGCCTAATATATATGATGCTTCACCAAGGTCTTTCATCGAAAATTTGCTGTTTAGATAACTTTTAACACTATTTAAAAGATCTATATCATTTCCAATCAATAATATGTCATCCACATATAATATCAGAAATGCCACATTGCTCCCACTCACTTTATTGTAAATACAAGCCTCTCCATAAGTTTGGACAAATCCAAACTCTTTGATCACCTCATCAAAGCGGAGATTCCAACTCTGGGATGCTTGCTTCAGTCCATAGATGGATCACTGGAGTTTGCATACCTTATTAGCATCCTTAGGATCGACAAAACCCTTAGGTTGTATCATATACAACTCTTCTTCAATATTACCATTGAGGAACGCAGTTTTGACATCCATCTGCCATATTTCATAATCGAAATATGCAGCAATTGCTAACATAATCCTAACCGACTTAAGCATCGCTACGGGAGAGAATGTCTCATCATAGTCAACTCCTTGAATTTGTCGAAACCCCTTTGCGACAAGTCGAGCCTTATAGATGGTCACATTACCATCAGCATCAATTTTTCTTTTGAAAATCTATTTATTCTCAACGGCCTTTCGATCGTGAGGTAAGTCCACCAAGTTCCAAACTTGGTTCTCGTACATGGATTCCATTTCGGATTTCATGGCTTCTAGCCATTTGTTGGAATCCGGGCTCATCATCGCTTCTTCATACGTCACAGGGTCATCCATTTCATCAACCATGACATTCACAACAGGATTGTCGTACAGTTCAGGAGCTGCACGTGTCCTGCTTGACCTGCGAGGTTCGGTAGTGTCCTCTTTCGGAGTTTCATGATCATTATCATTAGCTCTCTCTTCATCAGGTGAATTCAACTCCGAAACAACTTTCGGTGCTGCACCACTCGCCATTCCATGAAGAGAAGGTTCAATAACCTCTTCGAGTTCTACCTTCCGACTACTCACACCTTTCGCGAGAAACTCCTTCTCAAGAAAGGATCCATTCTTGGCAACAAAAACCTTGCCCTTGGATCTGTGATAGAAAGTATACCCAATTGTTTCCTAAGGGTATTCTATGAAGACGCATTTTTCCGCTTTGGGTTCGAGTTTATCCGGTTGAAGTTTCTTCACATAAACATCGCATCCCCAAACTTTAAGAAATGACAGCTTAGGTTTGTTTCCAAACCATAATTCATACGGTGTCGTTTCAACGGATTTAGATGGTGCCCGATTTAAAGTGAATGCAACTGTTTCCAGTGCATAACACCAAAATGACAGTGGCAAGTCAGTGAGAGACATCATAGATCGAACCATATCCAATAAGGTACGATTACGATGTTCCGACACACCATTACGTTGTGGTGTTCCGGCAGGCGTGAGTTGTGAAACTATTCCACACTCTTTCATGTGTGTGCTAAACTCGTAACTTAGATACTCTCCTCCACGGTCAGACCGTAGAAATTTGATCTTTCTATTACGATGATTTTCCACTTCATTCTGAAATTTATTGAACTTTTCAAAAAATTTAGACTTGTGTTTCATCAAATAGATATACCCATATCTATAGAAATCATCCGTGAAAGTAACAAAATAACGATATCCATCTCGCGCCGACACACTCATTGGTCCACACACATCAGTATGTATGATTTCCAATAGATCTATCGCCCGTTCCATTGAACCGGAAAACGGCGTTCTAGTCATCTTGCCCATAAGGCATGGCTCACATGTATCAAATGATTCAAAATCAAGTGATTCCAAAAGTCCATCAGAATGGAGTTTCTTCATGCGTTTAACACCAATATGACCTAGACGGCAGTGCCACATATATGTAGACATATCATCATCAAGTTTAATCTTTTTAGCATTAACATTATGAATGTGTGTAATATTACTATCGAGATCCAACAGAAATAAACCATTCAACATGGGTGCATGACCATAAAAGATATCATTCTTATAAATCGAACATCCATTGTTTTCAAATTTAAAGGAATGACCACTTTGCATCAAACGCGATCCAGATACAATGTTCATGCTTAGTGCAGGCACTGAATAACAATTATTTAGGTTTATAACTAATCCTGATGGCAAATGGAGAGGTAGCGTCCTGACGGCGATCATATCAACTTTTGATCCATTGCCGACCCGCATTCTGACCTCATCCCTTGCTAGTTGTCACTTGTTCCGTAGCCCCTGAACCGAGTTACATATATTAGCAACCGATCCCGTATCAAAAACCTAGGTGCTACTGCGAGTACTAGTCAAGTACACATCAATAACATGTATATCGCATATACCTTTTATTTGCCTTGCCGGACTTCTTGTCCGCCAAATACTTGGGGCAGTTGCGCTTCTAATGTCTAGTCCCCTTACAATAGTAGCACTCGGTGTCAGACTTAGGGCCAGCTCGGGGTTTCTTTTCAGGCGTGGCAACAGACTTGCCACCCTTCTTTACCTTGTGCTTGCCTTTCTTGTCTTTCTTAAAACCGGTGGTCCTATTGATCATCAACACTTGATGTTCTTTCCTAATCTCCACTTCTGCAGTCTTAAGAATTGACAGAAGCTCGGGAAGAGACTTCTTCGTGCCCTGCATATTATAGTTCATCACGAAGCTCTTGTAGCTAGGTGGCAGAGATTGGAGAACACGATGTATGCCTAAGTCAATGGGAATCGTTATTCCCAAGGACACAAGCTTATCGGCGTACCCAGACATTTTGAGTACGTGCTCACTAACGGAGCTGTTTTCCTCCATCATGCAACTAAAGAACTTTTCTGTTGCATTATAACTCTCTACATCAGCATGGGTATCGAAAATCATTTTCAATTCTCCCATGGTATCAAAGGCATTGCCATTTTCGAAACGCTTTTGAAGTTCTGGCTCTAGCCCATACAGTATGCCGCAATGAACTAAGTTGTGGTCCTTCTGACGAGTCACATAGACATTCTTTTCCTTGTCAGGGGCATCAGGAGCTGGTGGGGGGCCTAGCGGCGCATCTAGCACATATTGCTTTTGCGCAGCAGTGAGGAGAATCCTCAAATTCATAGCCCAGTTGGTGAAGTTGCTACCATTCGCAGCAAGTTTCTCTTTCTCCATGAACACATTGAAATTAAAAGTAGGTGGTGCCATCTACGACAGAATTTGTAAAGTTTATTTAGACTAAGTTTATGATAGATTGAGTTCAACTAATCCAAATTACTAATGAGCTCCCACTCAAAAACGACATCCCTCGTGTCTTTTTGGTGATTACATGAACCAAATCCACTACACCAAGTCCGATCATCACGTGAGTTGATGTAGCTTCAAAGGCGAGAATCTATATGGGCATCATATCAACTATATGACTCATGCTTAACCTTTCGGTCCGTGTTCGGAGGCCATGTCTGTACATGCTAGGCTCGCCAAGTAAGAACCTTAGTATTCGCGTGTGTAAAACTGTCTTACACCTGTTCCTATGAAAGCGTAGATTCGAGTACACCCGATCATCATGTGATCTCTTGAAACACGATCCACACACCGGTGCATACTTAAGGAAGAACACATTTTTATCTTGATATCTAAATGAGGGATCATCTTATAATGCTACCAAAAACGCCAAACTAGTAGTATAAGATGCTAACATCTAATGTGTAAAGTGAGATGATATGGTCCATGCATTTGATCTCTATCACTTGCATCGTGGTATGATCTCTATCATTCCTTTGTGTGTAAGGCCAAGGTCTATGGAACTTACACGTTGAGTGTGTTGTAAGAGTATCTTTCATACATCTACTTACAACAATACCATATCAATACACTAGCCCAACAACGATCTAAACTAGACGCCTCTAATTTATCAATTGCAAGTTTTACGTGGCTTAGGGCTTTCGGAGATAGAACCGTTCTCACCTACGAACATGAACCACAACAAGGATAACTAAGTTATTAGCAACTCGTTGTAAATCAGATATTGACTATAGTAGGAGAGACAGACACCCGCCAGCCACTTATGCAAAACAAGTTGCATGTCAGTCGTGGAACCGGTCTCATGTACGATGACATGTAAGGTTGGTCCGGGCCGCTTCATCCCACTATGCCACCAATATCCAAAATACATAGAAGATGCAATAACATGATCATCATCGCCCACATATAAACATATGTGTACTACCTGTGCAAAGCACCTACGCGTAGATCAGGCTCTGATACCACTGTTGGGTCCGCAGCATAGAAAACAAAAACTTTCCTACGGTGTGAACTACACGCCAAGATCTATCTACTAGGTACAAAGCAACGGGTGGACATACATCCAACAAGAACTTACCCTCGAAGACAACGAGTTTTGTTAACGCGTAGGAACTCGTGGTTGATGTAGTCGTACACTTGCCGATCTCAAGATCATGAGGAAGTCTGAGCGCCGCAACTCAGCAGCGCATCCGCACTCGCACACACGTTCAAGCCACCAGACAACCTCCACCTCCTCGCTCCAGCGATCTAGCGGAAGCAGCAATTCCTTCCAGACAAAATGCCACCGGGAACATGTATCTCGCTAATCCGAGACCATGGGGAAATAATTCTAGAGGGGGAGAGAGATCCTTCACAAGGAGGTGTGAGGATGAAGGAGGGAATGGGTGGCCTTTTATAGGAGGAGGGGGGGGGTGCCCCCTCCCTCCATGGCCGGTGCATGGGGGGTGACCCCTCACCTCCCCCATTCATGTGGTGGTAACCCCTCCACATTAAAATGCCTCTTCACATTCCCTTTTAAAGTCTCCACTTTAAATGCATTAAATTTCTCCAAATTTAATGCTCTCTCATTTAATAAAACTCTTTTTATTAAATTTATTCAGAATTTTGTTAATTACTTTAATTAAAGACATTCACATATAGCCCCTTGCAATATTTCAATATCACATGCAGAACCACTTTCTGCAATTTCACCCGAAACAATTTCCGGTTTCTATTGAAACAATTCCTACGCTTTGCAATTCTTTCGTCTGAAACATATGTGCTCCAAAATGGTGTCCGGTAACTCTTAAGTGTGCCACCCTACGGTTCGCGAATAATGCAGACATGATCGAGACCCTTCTCCGATCAATAATCAGCAGCGGGACCTGGAGATCCGTACTGACTCCTACACATTCAACGATGACTTCTGTGATCGTGAGAACCTTTAACGCTTGTAACTAAATCCCTTTGTCTCTCGATATATTACATGTCCGAGATTCGATCATCGGTATCTCCATACCTAGTTTGATCTCGTTACCAACATGCACTCTTTTCGCGTTCCCGTGATATAACATTTTAGTGATCATATCACTTGCTTGCAAGCTATCTTAATGTGATATCACCGAATGGGCCCAGAGTATATCTATCCGTCACCTGGATTGAAAAATTCCACTCTTGATCCATGAGCCTCAACATAACACCTTCGTAGTACTGAACTCATCTTTATAGTCACCCTGTTACGGTGTGACGTTTGATGTTATCACGATACTCTTTCGGTGTTAGCAATTAACATGATCTCATGGTCTAAGGATAAAGATTACTTCGTATGATGTTATGGCAATATAAACATAATGACTTGATCGTAATGCTATACTTCGGATGAATGTTCATCACATCATTCTACCAATGGTGTGACCTTGTTATTAACAACATCCAATGTCCATGATCAGGAAACCTTGATCATCTTGTTAATTAACAAGCTGGTCTATAAGAGAGGCATAACTAGGAACCCTTTTTGTTTATTAAACACACATGTATTGATGTTTCCGATTAATACAATTCTAGCATGTAAAATAAACATCTATCATATATAAGGAATATATAATAACAACTTTATTATTGCCTCTCAGGGCATATTTCCTTCAGCATTGAGTTAGTCTTAGTATTACAACTATGGTTAAAAGAAAAGAGGTGTGATGCATCTCCTATGCCTCAGTCATAGGTTCTTCCATACAACCATATTGTATGCTCGACGTAATGTGACCCAAGGATCTGGTTGGAAGGACAACTCTTAACTATAAGAACATGTGTTGAAGTGATTCCTGAGTTAATCACTGAACCAGAATTAAGTTTGTCCTTAAACGGCAAGAAGGAAAGTAAGGCACATAGTTGCATTTCATGCACTAGGATGTATATATAAAGAAGTATAAGGGCACCATCTAACGTGATGTATATTGTTGTGGCGAGACTAGTTCATCTTTATGCAAAGGGTGTGTCCTAGGGCATAGTGCCCATGAGAAAGCTCGTTGTGGATGATCTAACATCATTACTGGCTCCTGGATACCGACCTCACTCTGTTGCCATAACTACTATATATACACACAAAGGAGTGCGAAGTGTGTCTCAAAGTTTATGTGACAACAGTGAAAGTGACCGTCGTTGTAAATACTAGAAACAAAGTCTCACTTTATCACCAAACGAGTACTTCAACCCATTATAAGATAATGGTATGAATGTCAAATTAGAAAGACATTAACGATTTGCAAAAGACATAATGATCTGGTAAAACAGAACATGGACATGACGTTTCCCATGAACATGCATGACCAATAAACACATATGTGATATGGTTTATGATTAGTAAATGCAAGCTAGATTATTTGTACGCTAGTGCAAGTGGGAGACTGGAGGAGATATGCCCTAGAGGCAAATAATAAATAGGTTTTTATTTAGTTCGTAATAGTTTCATATTGTGCTATAACTGTATCAAGTGGAAAAATTGGTACATGTGTGTTATGAAACAAACCAAGTCCCTAGTAGCCTCTATTCATACTAGTTCGTTGCTCAAGCAATGATCAAGGTTTCCTGATCATGGGGTATTTATGTCAATTGACAACGAGGTCATATCATTGGTGAATGATGTGATGGACATCACCCAAAGATTGCGACACGATGAAGTCACAGATTTCATTGTTGCAATAGCTAGAAACATAGTCTCCTTCTCCATAGACCGTGAGATCATATTACTCACTATCTCCTGAGGCTGCCTTGACTGCATCAAACGTCACTTGGTGACACATTGATTATAAAGGTGTACGTCAGGTATCCAAAGGAACAGTAGATGACATATGACTCAAGAGCAGGATTTGTTCACCCACGTGACAGGTAAGATACATACGGTCGGCTTGGTGAGATTACATCCATAAATGTTGCAACATGTGATTAGGTCACGGGTATGTAATATCATGGTAACAAGTAAAATAGAACTTGTCGGTAACGAGGTTGAACAAGGAATGCGATGCCAATGATCGAATCTCAGACAAGTCGTATCATAGAAACAAAGTGAATTGAACTCGACGTTTTACGGTTCAAATGACATTATCATTATGGAATGCACATGGGTCATTATGGGCATCCTGATCCCTCTATTGATCATTGATGGGATCATGTTTGTGCCATTCTCGAGCTGTGGGGAAATACACGTACGGGTACGATGAGCTAGAGATACTCTATAAGTTGGAATCATAGTAGAGAAAGAGAACTGAAATTGTTCCACGGAGAGATCTGAAGCTGTTCGGAGAAAGGAAAAGGGACAGAAAGGTGTTTCAGGTGAATATGCACTTATTATATATTAATTATGAATTATTATATATTAAATAAATATTTAAATTGACATTTATAAGGCAACTTCCTCAATAGGCCAAAACCCCGGAGGGAATTGGCCCAGGAGAAAGCTACTTGGAAAAGGAAAAGGAAAACAACAGAGAAAAACCATTTCTGCTGCTAATGAGCTTAGCGGCCCATGTAGGCGGGTAGCAAATAATTGGTGTTGCATGGGGGCTTGCAGGGCGCTGGGCGCCGCCGCGTCTGGTGGGCCGCGACCAAGATCAGCCCACCCGGGTGAGGACCTGGGCAGCCGGTGTTGCCTGGGCCGTCGCGCGCTGGGCTAGCCCACCCCGGGCTGCCCCACCCTGGCTCGCCACCAGCCGCAACACTGTGGGCTGCCGAGGCAGCGCCGGCCCACCCCGGGCGCTGGCTCTTGACCTGCTACTGTTGCTGTTTGACAGCTAGGCTAGGATGGCTTGGCCCATCTGACTGCCCTCTTTATTCCTGGTTATTTCCTTTGTCGATTAGTCCCACATGGGGCACCTAATGGAGAGAGCACGCCCCTCTTCGCCTATATAAAGGGGTGCCCATGGGTGGGATTAAATACACAATTTGAGAAGTCCTTTGGTTGACTTTCTCCCTCTCTCTATACCTTGTGACCATGGCCCCATGTATGGGCTATACGAACGAGGCTTCACCACGGCGCACTGTTGTGCTGCGGAGATTTGTAGCCGGAGATCTACTTCTGCACTTCCGGCGGTATCGGGGAGCCGGAGGTCATCATCATACACCGTATGTGTACGAAAGCGCGAGGGGCCACACTTGGGGCACCTTGGATGTCGTGAGCCAGAGATGCTGCACGATGAAGATGGAGCAAGGGGTGACCTGCGAGGAGCTTCGCGACCTTGAGGTCAGCTATGAGTTTGACTACATCAACCATGTTCCCCTCGGAACGTTAACCGTGTATGGTCTACAAGGGTATGTATTCTATATGCTCCGGTCGTTACTGAATTACTACATAGATAGATCTTGGGCGTTAGGATGTTCCAACGTAGGAATTTTTTGTTTTCTGCTATAGATCCCTTAAAAAATAAGGTATGACTCTATGCCAAAACGATAGACGACCTTAGTAGCAATCAACGTCATCCATCACCATTGACTCCCCCTGATTGCATGAAACGTTATCCAAAAGTGATGCCTCTATGAAGATGAGGATGCTCGAGCACCATGTCACTTGATTGAATGACTGATCTCGGATCATGGGTTTTCATCCTAAATAGAAAGTCTGAGAAATATACCTAGTGTTGGGGTTTTGCATAGGGAATTAAATTTTCTGGCACCAGGAACACATCAAGATAGACTATGCAAGAAAACAAGATATAGATCTAATAGAATAGATCTTGATCTAGATCCAGATGAACCCACCAACGTATGTAGTGGAAGATACTCGGTATAGTTTGTTGATGACAATCACGTCAAACCCCGTAGCTAGGTGTAGCCCTCCCAGTCGCGAGGAGAAGCTCCACTTGATGGAGGATCAAAGGTACAATTCCTCGACATGTTGCATGTATACAACCTCCCAATCCATGCAGTGTTCCACTGTCCAAAGCATCACGCCTACGGTTATGACCTCGTAGCCTATGGCCTGCATATTGTGCAGAAGCTCCGCGAGGGAGAGAGAGAACTAGCCACAAATTGGGAGCTATGTTGTGTGTCTAGAGGAGACCTCTTGGGGGTTTATATAGGAGGAGGGGAGGGCTTTGGCGTCCTAGGGTTCCCCCAGGTGGACGGTGTCCAAGGAGGGCTAGATGTGGCGTCTCCCCCCATTCAGGCAAGTATCGATCCTATATAAAATTAGGATCAACGCCTTCCTTTATTTGCAAGATATGGTATCTCCTTATTAATGCGAGATTCTCTCATAACCTTAATATAAGGTACAATTAGGACTTTTCTAAAAAGGAGATATTATCTGATACTTTCCAAATCTCGATAAATAACTTCCTTAATTCTTGGGATATATATATAAAAAGGTTCAGGTGCAGCCCATAGTGGCATATGTGCCATGCTTGGTGGTCCTAGGAGGCCCATGCGCCACACCCATGTGGGCTTTCCCCTCTGACATGGGTATGATTACCCGGGTCCTTATGATTAGTTACCGTGGTTATATGAAGGCTTACAGTCCGCAAGACCCAAGAAGCATCCGACGGAAGGCATTTCTTACTAGATAAGGAAAGAGTAGGAATCGACGTTGTATTAGATAGTGTTATAATTGTAACTTGTAACCTATCCGTATATAGCTTCGGGACCTAGCCTATTATATAAAGGCTGGGAGGAGCCAACAAAGAGGTACCTGTTGGGCCACGCAAAGATAAACAAAACTTTTCCCTAAGCATTGATCCCAAGATCTAGCTGAGGTAGTAGGCCACGAGAATTACCACTAGACGCGCGGCTGCGGAATCGATGTAGCACGTCTCTTGATGGAGTGCAGTCCTCACGATCCGTTCCGATCCACGATCGTCGAAGTGCTGAACGTACAACACCTCCGCCAGTATCCACACGTACAAGGAGGATCATCGACCGTGGACTGCTAGGTCCAGTACAGCGGTGACAGGACTGGACTGGGGCTAGGGTTTCCAAAACATGGAGTGACCTAACCGTCTGCTCTAAGCACCTGCGCCCCAATTTATATAGGGAGTGAAAGTGGGCTCCACTCACTTGTGGTCCATTTACTAAAAGGCCTATATTAGTCACTGCGAGTCCAACTCACTGACTTAGTCCATTTCCTTTTTCGGTCCAACCCAAATATGCTCCCGCTCTTAAGTGTGTGACCCGACAGGCTCATGGTGACCCGGACACGATCCGAGTCTCACTCATGACCGATCATTCGGTAGCGGCTCCTAGCAGAACGTGCCGACTCCCAAGTACCAAAGAGTCATGACGACATACCTTCTAATGCGACTTTCGTATGAGTCCCTTTTGCCTAACGATATACCTTGTCGAACTATAGGCGAATAATCGTCATCCCTTAAATAGTTCAACTCTCTTTCTCGATCTGAGATAAGTGATTCATCCGACTAACTCTTAGTCCATCGCCTCGATTAACACTTAACCGAGTCACGCATGGCCATGCTTTTGAAATCATATCTTCCGAGAGAGCCCAGAGAATATCTCTCCAGATGGAGGGGCAAAATCCCATCTTGGTTATTCACATCACGCAGCTTGATTCTCAGTCGACCCGAACTCCGCCTTTATAACTTCCCAGTGACGGAACAATGTTTGACAGAACCTAAGTCGGTGATCCCCAACTCGGATTGTGCAACAACCTCAGGTCTAAGGATTACATTGATTGAGATATGCAAATGACGACTTATTCGTTGTATCTCAATATGGGTCAGTCTGACTCGCTAAACTCTTTAGCCGAATCCATGTAAGTCAGAATAGCATCTCTATGCCCATGACAAGTGGAACCGAGTCATCAGCCGACTTTCACATTAGTCTAAGTTGTGTGTCTAGCACAACCTCAACGATAAAGGACAATTAGTATAAACAACATGAATATATAGTTCCACAATCGAATCACATATTCAATGATACATATCAGTAGTTCATACATGGACAATAACTTTATGAATACATTGGAAATAACATCATACATGATTGCCTCTAGGGCATATTCCCAACAGTCTCCCACTTGCACTAGAGTCAATCATCCGACATCACATGTCTAGGAATCTAAAGCCCATATCTCTTAGGTGCGCCTCATGCTTCGGCTGTGGAAGTGACTTTGTCAATGGATCCGCAATGTTTGCATTCGTGTGTACCTTGCATAACTTGATATCACCTTGATCCACGAACTAGCGAATAAGGTGGTACCGCATGAGTATATGTTTGTTCTTATGGTGTTGTATATGTTCCTTGGCTTGTGTGATAGCACCATTGTTGTCACAATACACGTCTAACGGATTGGACGAGCCCTGAACCACACCGAGATCCATGAGGAAATTCCTCATCCAAACGGCTTCCTTTGCCGCCTCCGAGGCAGCAATATACTCAGCATCTGTCGTAGACGTAGACACCGGCTCTTGCTTGGAACTCTTCCAGCTCACAGCCCCTCTGTTTATAACAAACACATATCCAGATTGTGAACGAGAATCATCTGAGTTAGTGAGATAACTCACATCCGTGTAACCCCTTACACTGAGTTCATCCTCACCTCCATAAACCAGGAACATATCCTTAGTCCTTCTCAATGACTTGTGGATATTTTTAGTCCTCTCCAAGGTCATCCTGGTATCTGCTCACAATACTTAGAGCATATGAAACATCTGGCCTAGTACAAATCATAGCATACATGATGGATCTGACTACAAAAGCATACGGAATCGCACTCATCTGACTTCGCTCATCAGTTGTCGAAGGACACTGTGTCTTGCTAAGTTTTACGCCATGGGACATCGGCAAGAACCCCTTCTTAGACGATTCCATGTTGAACTTCTTCAACACGTTGTCCAAATATGTACTCTGACTCAATCAAATGAGCCACCTTGATCAATCTCTATAGATCCAGATTCCTAGTATGTAAGTCACCTCACCCAAGTCTTTCATCGAAAAACTCTTTTCCAATGATTCCTTGGTCTCTTGCAACATCTGGACATCATTTCCAATCAGTAATATGTCATCCACATATAAGATCATAAAGTTTACTTTGCTCCCACTAAACTTCTTGTATAAAAAAGAATCATGATCACTCTTGATGAAGCCAAACGATTTGACTACCTCATCAAAATGAATATTCCAACTCCGAGATGCTTGCTTCAACCCATAAATGGATTTCTGAAGTTTGCATACCTTGTTAGCATTATCCGGATCGAAAAAACCCTCAGGTTGTATCATATACACGTCCTCGGTTAAATTTCCATTAAGGAAAGCCGTATTGACATCCATCTGCCATATCTCATAGTCGAAATAGGCTGCTATAGCTAACATGATTCGAACTGACTTAAGCATCGCCACGTGAGAGAAAGTCTCATCGTAGTCAACTCCTTGAACTTGTCGAAACCCCTTCGTGACAAGCCGTGCTTTATAGATAGAAACATTTCCATCCATATCAGTTTTCTTCTTAAAGACTCATTTGTACTCAACGGGTCTTGCACCGTCTGGTAGATCAACCAAGTTCCAAACTTGATTTTCATCCATGGACTTTAACTCAGATCTCATGGCTCTAAGCCACGAATCAGAATCAGATCCCACCATCGCTTCCGAATAAGTTGACGGCTCATCATTGTCCCAACAACAACACATCACGAACACTTTGCAATTTGGCCGATCTCCGTAGTGTCGGTGCGGTTGCCGGCTCTGGTACCACGACCGGTTCAACCTCTAAGGATTTTTCCGACTCGCTGTTGGCCGGTATCTCTCGAATTTCTTCGAGCTGCACCGTGCTCCCATTGACTCCCCGACTGAGAAACTCTGTCTCAAGGAAGACACTGTTCCGAGCGATAAACACTTTGCCCTCTTCTCGGTTGTAGAAGTAGTAACCCAAGGTTTCCCTCGGATACCCCATGAAAATACACTTACCCGACTTGGCTGTAAGCTTGTTCGACTGAAGTCTCTTGACAAAATCTTCACAACCCCAAATCTTAAGAAAAGACAAACTCGGCTTCTTGCCAGTCCACATCTCATGCGGTGTCTTCTCTACCAACTTTGATGGTACTCTATTTAGTGTGAACGCTGCATTTTATAGACAATAACCCAAAAATGATAAAGGCAGATCTGTCCGACTCATCATTGATTGTACCATGTCTAACAAGGTCCGATTCCTCCTTTCTGACACACCGTTTCTTTGTGGCGTTCCTGGAGGAGTGAGCTCGGGAACTATTCCACAACTCTTCAGATGGTCATCAAACTCATGGCTCATGTACTCACCTCCTAGGTCCGACTGAAGAAACTTTATTTTCTTGCCGAGTTGATTATGTACCTCATTCTGGAATTCCTTGAACTTTTCAAAGGCTTCCGACTTATGTTTCATCAAGTAGATATATCCATACCTACTCAAATCATCAGTGAATGTAATGAAGTATTCATAACCACCTCTAGTTGTCGTGCTCATCGGGCCACATACATCACTATGTACTAGTCCCAATAAGTCGGACGCCCTTTCACAACTCTTTGCAAAAGGTGTCTTGGTCATCTTGCCGAGTAGGCAGGATTCACATGTTTCAAATGACTCCAAGTTGAACGAAGTTAGGAGTCCATCATCATGGAGCTTCTTCATGCGTTTCCAACTTATATGACCAAGCCGACAATGCCAAAAGTAAGTCATATTCAGATCATTTGGTTTTGACCTTTTCACATTTATATTATAGACAGATTCACCATCAAGATTCAAAAGCCATGAAACATATCATTCAAATACAAAGAACAACCATTATTCTTAATATTCGACTCATAATCTTCTCTCATCAAACATGAGGCAGAAATAATGTTTCGACTAAGCACTGGAACATAATAACAATTATTCAGCTCCATTAAGAATCCAGAAGGTAAATGAAGTTGCATCGTGCCGACTTCCAACATAGTGACTCTCGCTTTGTTGCCGACTTGAATGTCAACCTCGCCTCTCGCCACGCTCCTAATTCTTACCAGTCCCTACAACGAGTTGCATATATGAATAACTGATCCGGTATCATATACCCAAGAACTACCAGGTGCATCAGCAAGATAAATGTCTATAACATTGCAAACAAGTGTACTTGAGCCGGAAGTCACACCTCCACTCTTGGCTTTATCAGCCAGATACTTGTTGCAATTCCTCTTCTAGTGGCCATCCGCCTTGCAATAGAAGTGACGAGGGTTTAACTCATCAATGCCCATTGTTATGGACTTGGGTTTTGGAGAAGGAGGGAGCGTTGGAGACATCTATCGGCTAGCAAACAAGCACACAGGGGATTCGAAGATTTACCCAGGTTTAGGCCTCGTAGAGATCCCTACTCTTGCTTGTCTACGCGTTGGATTACAATGGTGCGCGGATGCAATCTGGCGAGGTTTGTGGAAACTAGGGCTGCGTGTGTCCTCCTCGCCGCCCCCTCCTGGCCTTTATATAGATAGGCCAGGTCTCAGGTAGCAGGTCGAGTCAGTTACAGGTTAGGGTTTTCCCCTTTGAACTTTCTATCTTTAGCTTCTTCTTGTTCTTCAAGAAATCGAGAGTCCGTAGGCTACTCGAGTTCTCTATTTGGGCCTTGGCGACACCGTGGGCTTCCGCTGTATTCAGGCCGTATATACCAAGCTCGAGTACCTGTAGGGTATACCCATGTTAGTAGCCCCCGAGTGTCCAGTGGAATCGCATATTCGACTGGGGACTTTATGAAGCCTTTCGAGTGCATGAATGAGTATATTTTCGACTGCTCTGTTTGTGTCATACGGATTGTTGATGTGTGTGCCTGATTTAACCGATGTATCGGTATCAGTTAACTACCTTAGGATAAAACAACGCAATCTACTCGAACTCGAGTCCCCGGACTCGAATCCGGAAAAGTGCTGGTGTATTTCGACTCAAGCGGCGGAGGTCTTACAGAAGTCGAATTCCAGTATATGGGTGTGAGCACTCGACACATCCGTCAAGGCATGTTCATCGTACATGTAGGCACGGATCTATTTCTGGTAGTGCGCAGCAAATGCGTTGACATGCCTTATTCAGGTCTTATCTTCACGCTGCAAGCACAACATCCGAATTTTTGTCATCGCGGAGATGATTCGGGTGACCCAGGAGATGCAGTCTCTTTTGTATGGAAAAATATGAGGCGGTGTCGCCATAAACTTCGAGTTTGGATGTTATCAACACGTAGTACGATGTACAAATAATCATAGGGTGCGCGACCAGCGCTCCCTATGGGAGTAGCCCTCGAGTGCCTGGTTGAGTCGAAGACTCAGGCAGGGACTAAATAACTTTTGCGACTTCTATCGTCTTTTGTTGCTTGTTTTAGTCGAATTTTCTTCCGGTGCTCCCTATGGGAGTAACCCATGTCCATAGTTGAATTGCGGATTCTAGTGGTTGGGTTTGCTTTGATTGTCCATGTTCCTGTAGAAAAGAAAAATAAAAAATCGTAGGGTGCGCGACTAGCGCTCCCTATGGGAGTAGCCCCTGAGTGCTTGGTGGATTCGAAGACTCGAGCAAGGACTAAACTAGTCGAAGTCTTCTGCTGCATAATTTTGTCTAACGTCAGTGCCGACGATGTGATGACCTTAGTTGCCCGCGTGAGCGAGTTTGACAGGACGTGACGAGCGGTGGGCCCCATTTTCTGACTCTGACTTGATGGGGTGTGCGTAATATCTGTTTTAACTGTGCCTCCTTGATTTCGGCACGTAATGGGGGTAGTGGGGGACGGTTCACGCTTCAGGTCCTCCACGTGTCGAGCACGATGAACGCCACGCGTCTGGTAGGGGTTTTCCTGGTCGTTAGATTGCATCTTCCAGGGGGTTAAGTAGCGATGTTGCGACGGTAATTTTTCAGATCTGCTTCTTTTCTCTGCCTTTGCCTCTGTCGCCATTGCTGCTGCTCCTCTGCTCCTTTGTTTTCGTCTTTCTCGTGGCACTGGACCAGCTCCGCGTATTCCCCAGTTACTTTCTCCGGTCACACCGCCACCGTAGAATGGGGAAGAAGAAAGCAGGTGCCGCGGACGATTCCGCCATCGCCATGGTTGCTGCGAAGAAGAAGGGTGGCTCCGCCGCTGTGGGAACCAGCACCGCCACCACTAGTAAAAAGAAGGGCATGGGCACTCACGTCACCAATGGCGCATGGTGCGCATCCGTGATCAAGTCTTCTGAGCTCCGTCTCCTACGCCAAGACGGAGTTTTGTCTGCCGTAGTCGCTGACGCGCATGTCCCCGGCAGCGATGTAATCCCTTCTCCTCCTGCCGGTTTTCGGGTGATTTTCCTAGCATTCATCATCCATGGTCTCTCGTTGCCCCTGCAACCTTTCTTCAGAGGCCTTCTCTGCTTCTATGGGCTCCGTAGTCTATGATGTAGGAGGTTGCGGTATCCACGTCGACTCCTCCGCCACATACTTCGACATCAAACTCACGGCGTCCGTCCATGGGTGGAGGGACAAGTGGTTCTACATCTGCAACCTGAAGGCCGACGGAGACCACTATGGACTTGAGCCCTTCGATCCCGCGACGCCGTGCAAGAGGATGCGCTCCTAGAAGAACGTAGTGATGCCCGGCGAATCCGTGGAGAAAGATGTGTTGTAGGAGCGCGTATGTGACCTCAAGAGTTGCATGGGTAAAGAGGAGGGAGGATGTGCCCTCATTCGCACATGGCTGCGCTGTCGCGTCCAGCCCCTGCAGGTCAGATTCCACCCTATGTTCCAGTGGGACGGCGCGGACAATGTCACCCGCGTATCTGCCGATGGTATTTTCGCGAGTGAGGTAGATAAAAGGGTGCGACTAGTCACCAAGTACACCGCCAGGATGTGCTCCCCAATGATCCAGTCGTACCTCCATTCGAAGCTGCTAATCCTCCTCCTGAGGTACAGTTGTGCTACGTAGTAGCTTTGTTTGTCGGCTGCTTCTTTTCTGTTTTTCTTGACTTTGTGCTAAATTGTTTTCTGTATGCAGGATTGGGGGTGTCGCCATGTATGCCCCTTTTCCTGAGGGGGTTATTCCTCGTGAATCCCTGGAAGAGGACGAGTCGGAGTCGATCGTCCCATCTGATGTGGAGGAGGAAGCCCCCGAGTTGAGTGGTCCGGACACTCGCAAGCGTTCGTGCAGTGAGGATTCGGATGCATCGTCGCCTTTGACTCCAGAAGGTGTAACTGTTGGCACTGAGTCGCCGATACCTGTCGTTCCTATGAGTGTCGTCGCGCCATCTTCTCGCAAGAAGATGCGGCTGCCGAAGGAGTCGTCGTCAGAGTCGGGGGATCAAACCTTTGATTTTGACAAGTTTGATTAGTAAGTATACGAATCTTCCTTTTGATTCTTCTTTGGAGTTGCATTTTCTTGATGCCGGTTTTTGTTCCGCAGTCAACCGGCATCGTCATCTTCTGGCGACGTCCAATTTTTGGAGGAATCTGGAGTCGCAACCTCCAAAGCAAGAAAGTGGCTGAGCGTGCCCCTTCTCCTCCATTGGCGGCCCACTCTGGACATAATTCATCAAGTTCTCCACACAATGTGGAGCACCAGATGGTTATCCGGACGTCTGCGCATCCATCGACTTCAGAGTCATTGGAGGATCATGTATGTGTAGTATTTTCTCTTCTGATTTTGCAGTCAAACTTTCATCTATGCCATCTATTGACCCTTTACTATGTCTTCTGTCGCAACTCATTGTGAAGGAAGCCTCTCGCCTGGTGGAGCAGGTGCTTGCGATGGGTCGTCAGCATGCAATGCTACACAATCGCCATCGCACGGTTGAAAGTGAGTGTTCTTTACTTTTTCTTCTGCATCCTTGTGATATATTCGACTGACGGTTTATCTTTGTTTGTGTCACAGCTGAGCAAATGCACTCCTTCGTAGCACTGCTTCCCTTGAGAAAATGCTAGCCGCGGCGGTGAAGAGCCATGATGAGGCAATCGCGGTGCAGGACGAATCGCGGAAACGCGAAGAGGATCTGCGTGCCTCCATTGCAGCTAGGGAGAAGTTGTTCGAAGAACAGCTTTTCTCGATTGCCAAGGCTCTCTCAGGTATGTCCTTGTCTAGATTTTCGTCGTGTCCCTTCTTTCGAATTTGCTGTCGTGCTGACTTTTGTGCCGATGCTTGATTTGTGTGTAGATGCCAGTGTTCTGAGCTTCGACCCCCAGGCACTCCGTCGTGATGATGCCCTGGCAGGTGCCATTTCGGCAGTCGAAGATTGTGGCGCTGCTGTTCAGGGGACGCTCACCAAAGCCAAGGGCATGCTCAGTCACCTCTGGGAGGAGCTGGCGCCCAAGGCTGAGCTGATCAAAAATATGGATGAGTTGGTGGAGTCCCTTGCCAGGGGCATTCCTGCGAGCTTCAAGAACTCGCTCCATGCGGCTGGCGCTTCAATGTCACTCGCAATAGTTCAAGCCCATGGAGTCGAAGTTGATCCTGCAGCAGTCTCCAAGGTGATGCCTGTAAGTGCGGATGGCCAGCAGGTAGTCTTTGCTCCTTTCGCAACTGCTTGTGGCAAGTACGGACCGCAGCTGATCAATACAGTTGTGAAGTATGAAGGGGTTCGCAGCATAGAAAACAAAAAATTTCCTACGATGGGAACTATACGCCAAGATCTATCTACTAGATACAAGCAACGGGTGGATATACATGCATGGAGAACTTACTATGGCACCCCGCAAAAACTACTACTAGAAAATCGCGTTGTTTTTATGCATTGCATCATCATGACCGCATGCTCATGTCATCATGCCACCTTGCATTTGAGCCTCGTCATGTCATCTTGCATTTGCTTGCATAAAATTATTTTCGAAAAGTCTGTTTTTGTTTTCTACACGCCCCGTCTTGTTTACAAATCAAAACCCGGTTCTCCGAAATATTTTGTTTTGTCTACCAACGGATTTCAAAAGCCCCGTTTTAAACAATAGAACTTTTAAATTATTTTTGGGAGGCAGCCAGCCAGACCCGAAAGCCCAGCCGGTCACCTCCAGATAAAATTCTACCTACCCCAGAAACACCCAAAACCTATTCTACCAAATCACCCACCCAGCCTATTCTACCCAGCCCCTCCACCTCACCCCCTCCAATCCCATGTTGCCACCTCACCAGCCCCACCCTTTTTCCTCCACCTCACCCAACACACCACACACACACCACTCACACCCACACAGTCGGCCGCCCCCCCCTGGCCAGCCTGCCCACCTGCACGCCACCCCACGCGGGAGAGCCTCCCTGCCGACAGCCCCTCCTGCCGCTGGGCCCCACCCCTGGCCCCACTCCCCATCCCCACGCACCGACCTGCGCCTGGACCCACCACCACATGGCCGCACGTCACCCCGCCTCCGCCTCGAACCCCACCCCGCGTACGCCCGCGGCCGCTTCTCTCTCTCTTCCTCCCGCTCGACCGCATCCTCCCCGCCCCTCTCACCGAGCTCCGCATCCACCCCGACGACCGCCGCCGCCCTCCAGTTCCGGCCCCAGCCGCGCGACCCCGTCGCCGGCGTCCCCTCCACCACCGCCCTCTGCTCCCTGTCGGCCCCGCTCACCCATCGCAGGCCGCCGCCGCCACGACGACCTCGACCTCCACCCCACCTCGTGTATCCCCAGATCCCACCATCCACGCATCGCCGCTCCTCCGCCGTCCCCGCTGGCGCCTGCCGTTCCCCGCGTCCAGGGACCCCTCCGGTCAACGCCGCCACCGGCCGTCCGAGCCCGCCCCCTGGCCGCTCCACCACGGCGTCGCCCCGACCGCCGCGTCCAGGCTCCGACGCCGACCTCGCCGGCCTCCCGCGCGTCCTCGGACCCCGAGCCCCGTCCCCCATCGCCGCCGCATCACCGGGTACTGCCTCCGAGCCACCCTACCGCCGCGGTTTTCCCCTTGCTGCCACCTCGTCTGCCTCGACCTGACCCGGAGAAGCCGTGTGGGCGCACGCCGTGCTCTGGCCGCAGTCGCGTGCCCCTGTTTCCTGTAGATGTGCATGCGTGTGTGCATGTCAAGCTTGAAGAACACCTGCTGCCGCGCGTGTCTGCCTCGGTTGGCCCTGTTTTCCTGATCCGTTCGGAAAGATGCTCGATACCCTCCCGATGAACAAGATCGTCAAGTGACAAGACCTCCAACATCGTCTGTGATGTCGCCGAAGCGCCGCTACCGGAGGACCACCGATGAGAACTATCACAATGCCAAGATCTACCGAAGACCGATCCCGCCGACACCAAGAGCTTCCCCGACCCCCCACCGGCAAGTCAAGACCGACGCCAAACTCCAAGACCTTCTACACGGATCCGAACATTGAACCCACGATACGACAAGACCGTCGACATGACCTGAAGACCACGGACCTGGAGAATCCCCGGACGACGAGCTCTCCTACCTGAACCCGAAGACCGCAGATGCGACAAGTACTCCTTCCCGGATGCCAAGGTCGTCGACACGGATACGCCAAGTACTTCGCCGCGGAACGCCAAGTTCTTCACCCCGGACGCCAAGACCGACCCGGTACGTGGACCCGACAAGATCTTCGCGACGACAAGTTCGACACCGACCAGGGCAAAATCCGATGCACCCCCAACGCCGAACCAAGTCCTTCTTCTCGGAACGCCAAGATCTGCTCCGTTGTCCGAGAACGTTCCCGCCAAGACCGATCCCCGTCGAACCCTGTCGAACCCCGAAGCCCTCGGAGCCCAAGTTCGCCGAACCCTAATGTGATTCCCTATCCGAGACCTCATTAATTTAAAATATGACATTATCACTTGTTGCATATTAATTGTTCATCTCGCCTGCATATCATAATCATGCCGGATCTTCTGCCGTAGTAATAAATATTGCATTCGGTGTTTCTTCTAGTGTTTGCTTCTTCGCGGATTAGGCCGATGAGTTGATGCGAGTATCGACAAGTTCTCCGGCTATGATCCTTCGGCAGTGTTCTCCCAGGCGAGCATCTCTTCCCCTTCTACCTATTTTGCATTTATAGTCTTTATTTCCTCCTGTTGATCTATTGCTATCCGTGTCGCGATGCTTTAGTTTCCGTACCCCAGTTATATCCCGTGCAGCCTCTATATTGCCTTGGACACCTCCTATCACCTGTGTTTGGTAGATAGCTGGCCTTGCGAGTCGTAGCTGCTTGCTCAGGTGCGATCTCGTGTTGTCAAGTACCATAGTTGTTGGAATGCTGGCAGATGTTTATTGGTGGAGATTCTTATTGGTGGAGATGATCATGACTTTAATTACAACCATTAAAATGCTAGATATAACTAATGCAGAGGCATCGGTGGGCGATAGATGTTATTTGGTTCTTCCACGCTCACTTGTGTCCCGTAGGACCCCGAGTACTTGATACCTGTTCCTTGATTTTTCGCACTATCCACATCCGGGAGGCCTTATGGACCCCCCCTGAGCCAGAGCTTGATTCATTTCTATTTCTTGGGGCCACAAACTAGTTTGGGGTTTTATTACTATCCTGTACTTATGCCATGTTACTGCTTTATTTACGATTGTGCGTGGAGCACCTGTACTGTTTAGGATCGTGACACGTTTTCACTGTATCGACAAGCCCAGTCACACTTTCGGGTTCCCAGTCGTTTACAGCCGTCCACACAAACCCTGGGTCCGTTCCGGAGCCGGCCAACTTTGTTGCGGGTAGCTTAGTGGGGTGGCCCCCTGAAATATTTCTGAATCCTGTGATCGCTTTGTCGTGAATGCCTCGTTGGGTTTTGAGTTGGTTTTTCCGAGGTTGATCGAGTGTGTGTTGCTATTTGTGCACCCCTGCATGGTAAAACTTTCTGAAAGCCGTGTCCGCGGTTATGGACGACTTGGAGCACAGTATCTCGATCATAGACGAGCATAACTAAAGTAGTGCTATAAACTTGACTTAATATATGACTAGTAATCAGATTTAACTATCACAGAATGGATATTAAAAATACCAACAACTGGTGGATCTGTGGTGATCTGTGTCATACTATACCTGTCTAGTAAGTATTGCAACTCCAATGGAATGTGATAAAAGTGCCAACAACTGCTGGGTTTCAGGATTCCTCAGGACAATTATATCCGACTAGTAATTGATCCAACTACAATGGAATGATTAATTAAAACTACCCACTAGTTATGCTTCAGGATGACTCATGCTATCTATATCTGATTAGTAATTGCTGCAACTATAATGGAATGAGTAAAACTGCCAACTGTGTGAGTTCCTTGGTCCGACTTCCTCGCTTGGTCTCGAGGGGGAAAATACCAGGATGGGTTTGTTTGGTGTTAGCTTCAGGTTGGAACCGTATAGGTTTTTCTTATCCCTCTCTGATAACCGCCAATGATAACGAGTCTCTATAGGTTGTTTAGTGCCGCTGCGCTGCCGCTTCAGCCCACCATACCTATGTAGGCGAGAGCCGCCGAATTCTAGCCTCGCCGTGTACTGGCCTCAGTACTGACGCTCCTCTTTTTCCTTTGCCCTTTGTCGGCACCCCTTTTATTTTAGCAGGTTCGACGTCGTTAGCAGGGTTACCCTTCTGGCTTGGCCTCGGCAGGGTTATGGACACCATTGGTTATTCTTCAGGGCTCTTAGCCCCATTTGCATCTTGTCCGTAGTCGGACGCTCTATCGTTTTCAAGGTGATTTGGATCTTTGTATTGTATATCTGTATTATTGACTCATGGAGTCGTTGCTGTATATATATCTGTTCTGTGGGTCCCATCAAGGACTGTTGTGTAATGGTATTACTTCGTTTCCACCCGCACTAAAGTGCCTAGTGGGCGTCCTTGAATCGTTTCTATGCGGGTTTGGCGAAAAGGGCTAAAACTTGCATAGGGCCGATTTGAGGGTGTTACACTTACCCTCGAAGACAACAAAGCTTTGTTAACGAGTTGTAACTCATGGATGATGTAGTCGTACACTTGCCGATCTCAAGATCGTGATGAAGTCCAGCAGGTCCGGCTCCAGCACGTCCTTCAGATCCAGCTCCAGCAAGTCCAACACCACCAAGTCCAGCACCGCAAAGCAGTGGTGCATCCGTGATCGCACACACGTCCGGTACCCCGACAACCTCCATCCCTCGCTCCAGCAAAGCAGCGGAAGCAGCAACTCCTTTCCAGATAAAGCCATCAGGAACATGTATCTTGCTAATCCGAGACCATGGGGGAAAATACTAGAGGGGGAGAGAGATCCTTCACGAGGAGGTGTGAGGAAGAAGGAGTGTGAGGGGGGCCTTTTATAGGAGGAGGGGGTTAACCCTCCCCCATGACCGGCGCCCCATGGGAGGGTGACTCCTCACTTCCCCATTCATGTGGTGGTAACCCCTCCACATTAAAATGCCCCTTCACATTCTCTTTTAAAGTCTCCACTTTAAATGCATTAAATTTCTCCAAATTGAATGCTCTCACATTTAATAAAACTCTTTTATTAATTTTATTTAGAATTTTGTTAATTACTTTAATTAACAAACATTCACATAAAACCCCCTGCAACATTTGAATATTACATGCATAACCAATTTTAGCAATTTCACCCAAAACACTTTCGGTGTCTATTGAAATAATTCTAGCGCTTTCTTAAATCTTTATCTGAAACATATTTGCTCCAAATGGTGTCGGTATCCCTTAAGTGTGTCACCCTACGGTTCATGAATAATGCAAACATGATCGAGACCCCTCTCAGATCAATAATCAGAAGTGGGACCTGGAGATCCATACTGACTCCTACACATTCAACGATGACTTCTATGATCGTGAGAACCTTTAACGCTAGTAACTAAATCCCTTTGTCTCGTGATATATTACATGTCCGAGATTCGATCATCGGTATCTCCATACCTAGTTTGATCTTGTTACCGACATGTACTCTTTTCTCATTCCCGTGATATAACATTCTAGTGATCACATCACTTGCTTGCAAGCTATTTCAATGTGATATCACCGAGAGGGCCCAGAGTATATCTATCTATCATCGGGATGGAAAAATCCCACTCTTGATCCATGAGCCTCAACATAACACCTTCGTAGCACTGAACCCACCTTTATAGTCCCCTGTTACGGTGTGATGTTTGATGTTATCAAGATACTCTTCCGGTGTTAGCAATTAACATGATCTCATGGTCTAAGGACTAAGATTAATTCGTATGATGTTATAGCAATATAAACATAATGAATCTGATCGTAATGCTATACTTCGGATGAATGTTCATCACATCATTCCACCAATGTTGTGACCTCGTTATCAACAACATCCAATGTCCATGATCAGGAAACCTTGATCATCTTGTTAATCAACGAGCTAGTTTATATGAGAGGCATTACTAGGAACTTTGCATTTTTTTTATTAAACACACATGTATTAATGTTTCCAATTAATACAATTATAGCATGCAAAATAAACAGTTATCATAAACATGGAATAAGATAATAACCACTTTATTATGGCCTCTCGGGCATATTCCCATCAGTCTCCCACTTGCACTAGAGTCAATAATCTAGTTTGTAAACTTGTATATACAACACCTAGGTGTTGAATATACGTGTTTGCTAGTGGTTAACATAATCTTCGGATCTGGCAGTTTCAGGTCCGTGTGTATTTGCATGTCTTTGCGTCTCTACGCATCACTCATTCTCAAATGAGATGGCATTGTATAAATTTGGTCCTTTGGTGAGACCTTTAGTTCATTTGGGTTAAAATATGTTGATATTATTGTCATACAATATATCTTCATAGTATTAGCCCACTTTGAACCACACCTAGTTTGATAGCAAACTTCTTAACACAAATGCCCTCCTTTGCTGCTACTATAGCAGTCATATACTTAGCCTTTTGTTGTAGTATCTGTCACAATGTTTCAACTTTGGAACTTATCCAAATCCATCATGGAACATCCTTTCCATTACATTGTGCCACCCATAGTCTAAATTGAGATAAATTTAATTTGTATCTTGTGACAAAACTAGTATCAATGTAACACTACCTTTAACTATTTGTCACTCATACATGATATATTCTTAGTTCTTCCAAAGCTCATAAGAATATCTTTACTATTGTCCAATTATCATCTTATGAATCATTCTGGTATGTGCTCATAACATTTAGAGCATAGGACATTCTGGATATGTACATATCATGGTATAATCGATCAAAATCTTCATGTGTTTTTACTCACCAAGTGTTGAAACACTTGAATCTTGATACAATCCTTTCCATGCAGCAGGAACCTTTCTTGTTGTTTCCATATTGAACCCTTTCAATATCTCATATATGTATGTCTGGCACAACCATATTAGCGCCTCAATCTATCCATATAGATATTGATGCCAAATATTCCGGTTTTGCCCAAGTCTTTCATCGAAATCTTATTTTAATGAAATTCTTAACTTGTGTCAATATAAGATACATCATTTCCAATCAAAAATATGTCCTCTACATAATGTATTAGAAATATGTCTCAACGCTCCCACTTAATTTCTTGCAAATGCAAGCATCTTCATCATCTCCGATGAGTTTAAACTCTTTTGACAGTTTCATCATGGTGAAGATTCCAACTCCGCTATGCTTACTTCAACTATTGAAGTTTGCATGCCCTTTTAGCACCCTTTAAATTAACAAAACCCTTCAAACCATGTCATGTACACGTCCTAGTTAACCGTTCTATTAGAAGAACCTTGTTTTTGTTTATTCAACTACCATATACCAAATTATATGTAGTAGTTGCTACATTAATCCGTCAAGACTATATATCGCTATGAAAGATCAAATCTTGTCATAGTCAACTCCTTGAACATTGTCGTAAACTTCTTTCCGACATGTCGACTATTTCATAGATGTTAAACATCCATGTCTATTTCTTTATAGATCCAAACACGACCGATAGGCTTTATTCCTTTTCAGAGGGTCTTCCAAGTTCAGAAACTTGATTCTTGTGTATGGATACTATCACGGATTCTATGACTTCTAGTCATTTCATGGAGTCAGGGCCCATCATCGCTTCTTTGCATGCAGTCAGTTCATCATTGTCCAAACAATAATGACTTGTTTATCAAATCTTACTATTTGATTCTTACAGACCCACAAGGTTCAATAGGAACTCTAATCTCCGAGATCACACCCTTTGTAATCACGTGAGCCATGAGCAATGTGGCCGCCACCGAGACACTTTCTAGAGCTGAGCTACTTAGCACATATAGCTAAGGTTCAACAACCTTATGAAAGTTCTATTGTCCTCCCACTTAACTTTTCACGAAAAATTCCTTCTCAAGAAACTTGACGTTCCAAGTCACAAACTCTTTTGTCCTCGGTGTTATGGAGAAATTCCCAACAAATTCTTTGGGATAACGTACAAAGATGTGCTTATCCGACTTTGGTTGTAAACATTTTACTTATGCATAGCATACCACAATTTAAGAAAAGACAATTCGGGTTTTATCCCAAACCATAACTTGTATGGTGTCATTTCAACGGATCACGATGGTGCTCTTTTCAGTGTAAAAGCGGTAGTCTCTAAAGCTTCAATCCTTAAAACATAATGGCAGTTTTATAAATGACACCTTTGATCTTACCATGTCAAACATGGTTAGATTTCATCTCTCGAATATGCCATACTCCTATGGTTTACCGGGAAACACAAATCATGGAACAATTCCTCAAATCTTAGGTGTTTTGCTAAACATGTAACTCAAATATCTTCCTTTATGATCAAATCATAAACTCTTTTATTTTCTTGTTACAATGATTTTTCACTTCATCTTGAAAGTCTTTGAACAATTTTAAAATGTTTCATACTTCTTCCTTATTAAGTAAATATATAGATATATTCACTCAAATTTCTGGAGAAAGCATATAAAGCAAAAAGATCCATCGCATATGGCTACATATAATGGACTATATACATCAATATGTATAATATCAAATAAGTTAGTCATCCGTTCCTCTTTGGCCTATGGACGGAGTTTCAATTATCTCGAGGAAAGTCTCACAAGCGTCAATTGATCAAAATCAAAGACTCCAAAAATCCATCAACATGGAGTTTCTTCATGTTTTCTTTCCAATATAATTTAAACGACGATATCACTTCATAAGTGATCTTTCAATCATTTTTCTTGCGACATTTTAGCAATAGTGTTTATGGATGTGATTTCTCCCACTAGACTTGTAAAAGTTCATCCATCCTTTATGGAATACGGTAATTATTTGAACAACCATTGTTCTCGTAATACCGAAACATAAAAACAATTATTGAAACAAATCTTGAAGGCTAGGTTTGACGACAACGAAAAACACAATAACACTTTATTTGTTTTCGATGAACATCATCACTTATTCTCTTGCTAGTTACTTAGGCCATTGCAGTTCATGAATTGCATTGTCCTATATGACACTTCATACCAACCAATTCGGTATCCAATACCGGTATCCAATACCTCAAAACCACATTGTTTAACAAGCAAGGAATACATCCATAACATGTATATCTTCTATATACCTAAGTTGGACATCTCCAACCTTTTATTTTCTGCCAAATATTTTATAGATTCTCTTTCAGTAATTCCTTTTCCTTTAAAAGAATCTATCAACATCAATAGTGGTGTCATTCACATGACACATAGTACAAAGCTTGTATATAGTCAAATACTAATACCTTTGTACTTGCACTTTGAAGTGGATCACCATCATCAAATGTTTGGCATTCTTTCAAAAAATCCATTCTTTAGTAATCTTTTAGTGTAGTAAACATTTTACTTACATCTTCTATTCATCCTTATCATGACAACTTTCATGATCAAGCTACTATAGCCTATAAGGAAGAATTACGACTATAATTTTAGTTCCCAAAACCTTTTGGGAGATTCGGATGCCTAGCATCTCCATCCTTCACAAATTCTCATACAATATGAGAACATGTATTTTGCTAAATTATACTCTATCATAATGCAACCAAAAACATTGTTTCAGATATCACAATATCCTTCACACTTGATGGTTTCTGAAACAATTTTCAGCTCCTATATAATCTTGATATTAAAACAACTTTTGAATATCAATAATCATTGAGGCAAACATGATACTTTAGATACTAACATTGGAATTCTTACTCTTGATTTAATACTACTTATTAAACTTCATGGAGTAAATAGATTTTGCTGAAAGTTTGCAATAGGACTTATAAACTTTAAATTGATATTCAAAACAATACGATACCAGTTTGTAAAGTAAATATCCAGAATTCTATAGTTCTATTATCTCAATTAAAACTAAGCATAAGGTAGTGAACAGACGCCAATGACTACAACAAATTATGCAAATTCACTTCGATTAGTTTATGACAAATTGAGTTCGACTAATACAAATTAGAAATGAACTCCCACTCAAAAACGACATCCCTCGTGCCTTTTTGGTGATTACATGAACCAAATCCACTACACCAAGTCCGATCATCACGTGAGTCGGTGTAGCTTCAAAGGCGACCATCTATATGGGCATCATATCAACTATATGACTCATGCTTAACCTTTCAGTCCGTGTTCTGAGGCCATGTTTGTACATGCTAGGCTCGCCATGTAAGAACCTTAGTATTCGCGTGTGTAAAACTGTCTTACACCCGTTCTATGAAAGCGTAGAGTCGAGTACACCCGATCATCACGTGATGTCTCGAAACACGATCCATAGAACGGTGCATACTTAAGGAAGAACACATTTTTATCTTGATATCTAAATGAGGGATCATCTTAAAATGCTACTAAAACGCCAAACTAGCAATATAAGATGCAAACATGTAATGTGCAAAGTGAGATGATATGGTCCGTGCATTTGATCTCTATCATATGCATCATGGTATGATATCTATCATTCCTTTGTGTGTAAGGCCAAGGTCTATGGAACTTACACGTTAGGTGTGTTGTAAGGGTATCTATCATACATCTACTTACAACATTACCATATCATGACACTAGCCCAGCAACAATCTAAACTAGATGCCTCTAATTTATCCATTGCAAGTTTTACATGTCTTAGGGCTTTCGAGGATAGAACTGGTCTTACGTCCAAACATGGAACCACAACGATCATAACTAAGTTATTCGCAACTCGTTGTAAATCAGATATTGACTATAGAAGGAGAGACAGACACCCGCCAGCCACTTATGCAAAACTAGTTGCATGTCAGTCGTGGAACCGGTCTCATGTGCGATGACATGTAAGGTTGGTCCAGGCCGCTTCATCCCACTATGCCACCAATATCCAAAATACATGAAAGATGCAATAACATGATCATCATCTCCCACATATAAACATATGTCTACTACCCGTGCAAAGCACCTACGCATAGATCAGGCTCTGATACCACTGAAGGGGTTCACAGCATAGAAAACAAAAAAATTCATACGATGTGAACTATACGCCAAGATCTATCTACTAGATACAAGCAACGGGTGGATATACATCCATGGAGAACTTACCCTCAAAGACAACAAAGCTTTGTTAACGAGTTGGAACTCGTGGATGATGTAGTCATACACTTGCCAATCTCAAGATCGTGATGAAGTCCAGCAGGTCTGGCTCCAGCATGTCCTTCAGATCCAGCTCCAGCAAGTCCAGCACCACCAAGTCCAGAACCACAAAGCAGTGGTGCATCCGTGATCGCACACACGTCCGGTACCCCGACAACCTCCGTCCGTCGCTCCAGCAAAGCAGTGGAAGCAGCAACTCCTTTCCAGATAAAGCCACCGGGAACATGTATCTTGCTAATCCGAGACCATGTGGGAAAATACTAGAGGGGGAGAGAGATCCTTCACGAGGAGGTGTGAGGAAGAAGGAGTGTGAGGGGGCATTTTATAGGAGGAGGGGGTTACCCCTCCCCCATGGCCCCATGGGAGGGTGACTCCTCACCTCCCCATTCATGTGGTGGTAACCCATCCACATTAAAATGCCCATTCAGATTCTCTTTTAAAGTCTCCACTTTAAATGCATTAAATTTCTCCAAATTTAATGCTCTCTCATTTAATAAAATTCTTTTATTAATTTTATTCAGAATTTTGTTAATTACTTTAATTAAAAAACATCACATAAAATCCCCTGCAACATTTCAATATTACATGCAGAACCAATTTCAGCAATTTCACCTGAAACAGTTTAGGTGTCTATTGAAATAATTCCAACGCTTTCTTAAATATTTATCTGAAACATATTTGCTCCAAATGGTGTCGGTATCCCTTAAGTGTGTCACCCTACGGTTCACGAATAATGCAGACATGATCGAGACCCCTCTCAGATCAATAATCAGAAGCGGGACCTAGAGATCCATACTGACTCCTACACATTCAACGATGACTTCTGTCTCGCGATACCTTTGTCTCGTGATATATTACATGTCCGAGATTCGATCATCGGTATCTCCATACCTAGTTTGATCTTGTTACCGACATGTACTCTTTTCTCGTTCCCGTGATATAACATTCTAGTGATCACATCACTTGCTTGCAAGCTATTTCAATGTGATATCACCGAGAGGGCCTAGAGTATATCTATCCGTCATCGGGATGGACAAATCCCACTCTTGATCCATGAGCCTCAACATAACACCTTCGTAGCACTGAACCCACCTTTATAGTCACCCTGTTAGAGTGTGACGTTTGATGTTATCAAGATACTCTTCCGGTGTTAGCAATTAACATGATCTTATGGTCTAAGGACTAAGATTACTTCGTATGATGTTATAGCAATATAAACATAATGACTCTGATCGTAATGCTATACTTCGGATGAATGTTCATCACATCATTCCACCAATGTTGTGACCTCGTTATCAACAACATCCAATGTCCATGATCAGGAAACCTTGATCATCTTGTTAATCAACGAGCTAGTTTATATGAGAGGCATTACTAGGAACTTTGTATTTTGTTTATTAAACGCACATGTATTAATGTTTCCAATTAATACAATTATAGCATGCAAAATAAACATTTATCATAAACATGGAATAAGATAATAACCACTTTATTATTGCCTCTCGGGCATATTCCCTTCAAAGTACTCTGAGGAGCTTCAGCGAGCCAAGAAGGCGACGAAGGCTGCGATGTTAGGGGCCGGCGGGAAGTCTGTGGCGTTTGATACTGCCACAGACTCGATGAGGCCCCCAAAACCGAAGTCTAAGTCGAAGAAGCCAGTTGCTCCTCAGTAGTCGCTCCTTGTAATAGTTAAATATCTTATTTCTTTTGTCGAAAACATGCCTTTTGGCGAGTGTATCTGCTGATACTTTGTTGATCTTGAATGCACTCGAGTATTTTGTCTATGCCTCTCCTTAGTCTTCTTATTGTCTCTTGATTGACTTGTGATAGGGCACATCGAGTGATCTTTTGAGGGAACCTCGGGATTCGCCACCCCCTGATGACACCTTGGCGCCACCGTGCGCAAGGGTGGATGAGTTGTCTCTGCTCTCGTGACTCTGTGACCGCGTGAAGCAGTTGTAGCGTGAATTGCCCGTACTCCGTGGTAACGCGGATGTATGGAAGGCGAGGGCAGAGAAGGCTATCGCCCGAGAACAATATCTGCTGGGGGAGGTGACGCAGCTAGGCGACCAATTCAAATGTTAGTTTTCTTCTTCCTTATCTTGTCCCTATAGACACTCACAGTAGTTCGTTGTCTTCATACTTCTGCCTTTGCTTGGTATAGTTGTCAGTGCACGCCATCCACATGATGAGAAGGACAGGATTGCCATTCGCATGAATGACTTGACCCAAGAGCAGCTTCAAGCGAGTGGATACTTCTGGGTGGATCATGATCGCGCAATCGCGCTGGCGACCCTGCAGGATCGTGCGTCGCGAGTGCTTCACTTCTTGAAGAAGTCGCAATCATGATTGAAGAATATTTACCAGACCATGTTCCCGTTGGACGCCGTTCCATCGAGCCTGCTGGCCCTTCTTGCTAAATTCCAGGACTTGAGTGCAGTCCGCGAGTGTGTACGGCAATAGTTAGTGGCTGGTGCCAAGGCTACTCTGTCGCTGGTGCGACTGCACATGCCTGATGTAGTTGTTGCAGCAGTTGTGGCCGGACCGCCAGCAGGTTCGACTTGGAACATGGATCCACACTACTAGGCGGTGGATCGCCCAGCGGAGGAAATCGTCGACTTCTTCGAGGAGCAGACCAATGTTCCTTTGCTGCAACCGTAATTTAGTTTGTATCCTACACATAGTTGTACCAGTGTTGTAAAGTTCATATATATGCTGTGCGTAATTGATTAACATTTATGTATATAAAGAGATTGTTAGCGTGTATGTTTTGCGAGTGTGTTGCACTATGCGATTCCCTTTCGTTAGTGTCGTGGTGGTGTCACGGTAGATGCCATGGATAGGCTAAAGGTGGGCCAATATGCACTAGAGGAATCCAGGGAGGGATAGTGTGGTGAGTCCACACACAGATGCTTTGTATTCACTAGGTTCACAAGGTTTACAATGCGCCTCGAGCTGTCTTGGGGAGAGGAGGAAGAAGGAGCTCTCTTACTCTCACCACTAGCTAGCTCCCAGGAACCAACTACCAAATGCCAACTAAAAAAGATCAACCCCTTCTACAGATGCCCTAGCCCTCCTTATAAAGGGGTGCTAGGTCTCCAATTAGGGCATACGTGGAGGCATATTCCATGGAGGCATATTCCATGGAATATGCCTCTTCCCAAAATAGCAAGCGGACCGGATCACTTTTCGCCATCGTAAGCCATGCAGAGGCTACGTGAGCCTCTACGGCGCCAGCGTCATCCGACACAGGCCGCGTCACCCTTGTCGGCCACGCCTCGGTGGTCCTTCCCTTTGTCCGCTTCGCTCATGCTCCAGCGTATAGTGACCACCTTTTGACCAGCGAGATACCTTCCTTCTCTTGCAAGACTGATATAACCCGGATCGTGCCTGGTTAATCCGGCCCCGCGGGTACCTGAATAAAAGTTACATGAAACCTGCCAGCATACGACATACGTCGGCCGGGACTTAGTTAGGTGGACATCCTCCGGTCCGGGTTACTCCGTGATTCGGCCTACCTTGAGGTGACCCGGCCAGCATTCGCTTGACCTTGCCGTACCTCGGTTAACTCGGCCTTTATACCCCGGCGTGACCCTACCCGGGGGGTATCCCCCCAACATTAGTCCCCGAAGCTGGTGCGATCTTAGCAGCTCCAGCTGCTAAGGCCACAACAGGTTCAATTTACCGAGCCTTTTGCTCCCTTTTCCGAGTTACCTTATAGCCCAGATTTCATTGGCTAGCTTTTCCCTTGGCACATTCCGAGTTTTCACTCGCTGGCCGGGTCACCCTTCAGTTTTCCGGGTCATATTTCCTTCTCTCGTACGCTTCCCCACGTGGAGGGTAATCATTACCTTGCCTCATTTTAAGGGCCTGCGCCAGTTACTGCCGCAGTTAATGTCAGGTGTTACTGTTGCACACGTCACGTCGCATATGTCTCCTCGTTAACTGTATCACCACGTCGCGTCGTGGGATCGCCTGCGCCCTGTGGCCCTTCCTATGGCCCGCCTGTGATTGGCTGACCCGGCAGATACACGGCTACACCGTGTGGCCTTTCCGCACCGCGTGATCCCACTACCCTCGCTGGGGCGTGGTTAAACAGGGGAGGGGCGCACCCCTTGGTCTTTTTTCCCCCTCACGCGCCCCTCTGCCTCTTCTTCTTCTTCTTCCTCCTAGCGACAGTGTCGCCACCACCGCATCCGCTTAGCAGCGCCGCCGCTGCACCCTGCCTTTTCGCATCTGCATCGCTGCCGCTCCCGTGCAGCACCACCGCCATGGGTCCGCGCCAGTCCAAGGCACTGCCCCCCACCTTCGATAGGGCCGGTGAGGACAGCGACCTAACATGACTGAAGAGGAGCTCACCGTCGCAGAAGAGGAGATGGAGGAGGGGGCGGAGAACGTAGAGTGCGGCGTCTAGGCTGGTTCCTGGGTGTGCCAGGACGACCTCGACTGGCTCTATCGCACGCGCCGCATCCCCGAGGGCATGGTTGCCTGCCTCACCTCTGAGGAGCTCGCTCCCTCACCCAATCCGGGTGAGTTTGTCGTGTTCCTCTCCCATTTCTAGCGCGGCTTCGGCCTCCCCGTCAGTGACTTCTTCCACAATTTCCTCGACATTTACGAACTTCAACCACACCATCTCCCGGCGAATGCCATCACATCCCTTTCTTCCTTCGCCTCCACCATAGAAGGGTATGTCGGATTGTGGCCCACGAAAGAGCTCTGGATCCGTTTCTTCGGTCTACGAAGGAACATGATTCCGAATAAACAGCTTGACCCGGAGGACAAACAACTGATGCAATTCGGTGCTGCCTCCATTTCACCTTGGAAACTATCCGTCTTCCCCCGAGTCACGGGGCTCGATTCCTGTAAGGGCTGGGCCCGAACCTTTTTCTATGTCAGAAACAACACGGATGGGGATCTGATCCGGCTACGCCCCTATGCTCCGGGTCCTCCTAATCCGGATTTGTGGGACCGGGTCTCCAAGAAACCCACTGTTTTGGCGAACCAAGTCAACAAGAGGTTCCAGGAGCTGAAGTATTTGGGGCTGCACAACGAGGACATGATGATCACTTTCGTCCGCAGCCGGATCTCCCCTCTCCAGAAACGCACACACAAGCTTTGCCATATGAGCTGGCGACTTGACCCCAACCGGACTTCCTCCTTCGAACTAAAGAACACCGAGTTATTCCGCTGGGTCAAGGCCCTTTTCACGACCGACAAGGACTTCTCCACTGACTGGGAGTGGGGGATCGAGCATTATTGCCGGGACAAGCCTCCTCCTATGGCAAGTCTCGTGACTCGATGTTTTTCCGAGTTAAATCCTATGTCGGATCATGCTGTTTAACTGATCCCCTTGTATTTCCTTCTTAGTTGTTCCTTCAACAAACTCTTGAAGACGGCCCCGAGCCTTCCCTCAAGTGGGCGAAGGATCGTCTTGTCTCGGACGAGGAGGAGCCGGATCAGGAGATGTTCCTGCCGTTCCCTGATGCAACCAAGCGACCCACCGGTAACTTCTCTTCCTTAAGAGATTGGCCTGATGATGAAGATGATTCTGATGTTGAGGTGATGGAAGCGTTTGGCGCTGTACCCCTGTCTTACGCCTTTCCGAATTCAGCTAACCCGGCTGGGTAGATCCACGAAGACCCTCCTCTCGCCATGCATGAGCCTATCCCAGCCGCGTCAAAGAAAAGGGCAGCTGCTTCCGCTGCTTCCTCCGGACCTGTTAAGACTACCAAGAGGCGAAAGAAATCCGCAGACAAGGCCACCACCAAGCCTCCGACTAAGGTTACGACCCGGAGAGCTCGGAAGCCCAGCCCTTGACTTCTGATGAGTAAGTCACTTCTCTCTTTGCCCAGTTCTCTGCTTCGTGCTTTGCTATTCATATGCTTTTCCTTTGTTTTAACTTATCATTCATCGTTTGGTTCGGCAGGGCTGCGGTGGAGGTTCCTCAGAGTGGCTCGAGCATCTCCTCCACCTTCCGGCATAGCCCATCTCCCTCTCGTGGCGACGATATATGCCCGCTGAGCCCCGTTTAGGAGGGTTCAGTGGCTGCTCCGGGTTCTAGCCCACCTCGTCCAGAGGAGGGCAACCTTGAAGCAAGGGGAAGTGGCTCTGCCGAGGCAGCGGATGCTCCTAGCTCCTCATCGGCTCAGCCGCAACCTGCCACCACCAAAGTACCAACAACACCCCTGCCAAGATCAGCACCAGCACAAGCACCAGCGCCAGCACCAACAACGGCAGCACAAGTACCAGCGGCAGCAGCACAAGTACCAGCAGCAGCACCAACTCCCTCCGCCTCGTCCGAGTCTTCCAAGACTCGGCGAGAAGGCCGAGTTAGCACCAAGGCTGCGCCCAAGACTAAATCCGCAGCTCAAACCTCAACCTCTCAGCAGCAGCCTAAGGCCAAGAAAACTTCTAACGCCGTCAGGGCAGCATCCATCGGACAACGCACGCTCGCGTCCATGCTTCCGAAGAAAACTCCACCAAAGAAGGATGTTGCCCCCGAGTTAGCTAGCACGCAACTTACATTGCACACTAGCCCTGCTGCTGCCCAGGTTGAAAGGTGGGAGGCCCACGCCAAGGGCTTGATTGCACCCCATATGCTTAGCGGAGAGTGCTATCCCCTGGCCCTGATTGAGTATGTCAATAACTGGAAAAACGCGGAGTTCGTCAATCCCACCGACGATCTTCCGGAGAAATTTGGGCCTGCTGAGTTTAGCGCACAAATGAACACAGCGGCTAAGGCTATCAACCTCGTCGGGCGGATGATGGAGGTACGTTACTTTGTCTTTTCTTTAGCATGCACACGCGCTTAGAGATATAACCATTAGTCCCCGAGCCTCTGGGGGAGTAACTTGTTACTCGGCCGGATGCTCTTTAGAGAACTAGTGTAGCTCCTTAGTAACTTTGGACATGCACACACCTAGAGCCGGGTTAAGTTCCACTTGGCCCGGATTTTGTACACTTCGAATATGCACACACCTAGAGCCGGGTTAAGTTCCACTTGGCCCGGATTTTATACACTTCGAATATGCACACACATAGAGCCGGGTTAAGTTCCACTTGGCCTGGATTTTGTACACTTCGAATATGCACACACCTAGAGCCGAGTTAAGTTCCACTTGGACCGGATTTTGTACACTTCGAATATGCACACACCTAGAGCCGAGTTAAGTTCCACTTGGCCCGGATTTTGTACACTTCGAATATGCACACACCTAGAGCCGGGTTAAGTTCCACTTGGCCCGGATTTTGTACACTTCGAATATGCACACACCTAGAGCCGGGTTAAGTTCCACTTGGCCCGGATTTTGTACACTTCGAAAATGCACACACCTAGAGCCGGGTTAAGTTCCACTTGGCCCGGATTTTGTACACTTCGAATATGCACACACCTAAGTCAACTTTGCTTTTCTCAGGTTACCACCAATCTTCGGAGTGCTGAGTTTCAGCGCCTCTTGGACACACACAAGGGGCTGCGCTCAAAACATTCTGCACTTCTTGTTGAGTTCGACAAAAGGGGTAAGCTTCCTATTTGCCTTTTCTTCCATCTTTCTTTGTATTTCCCTGTCGGATTAATTTGTCATTCGGACTGCGCAGCCGGGGTAGAGGCCGAAAACAAAATCATGAGGAAGAACTTGGATGCGATAAAAGGTAACTAGGTTTGGCTAATCTCCTTCTGCGCTCTTTCTCCTTTTCTTCTTTGCTGGGTAGATATTCATACCTCGGCTTTGCTGGGTCAACAAACTGTTTCAGCATCACTTGAAGATAGTGTGCCCGTGCCTGATATGATGCTGCATTTTCTCGAACAAGCAGGGCAGCATCAGGACGAACTCAAGAAGAAGGATGATTAGCTCGCCCAACTCCGAGCCAAAGACGATGAAATTTCCAAACTCAAGGCTGAAATGAAAAAGCTCAAGGCGCTCCATAAGGCTGAGATGGACAGGGCTGGCCAAGATTTCACTGAGGAGCAAGAGTGCCTCAACCTCCAACTTGCAAAGGATCAAGAACTGCTGAAGGAGGCCGACGTCAAGCTTGAGTCGGCTAATGCTGAACTTGAGCAGCTCTGGACGAGACTTGATAATTGCATCAAGGAGCTGACTCGGATCCATAGCCACGTCTCTGGTAAACTCCTTTCCTTAAGCTGATGTGAATTTCTCCGAGTTAAGTTCTTTTACTTATTCTACTTGTTTTGTCTGCAGATAAATTCCTAGAGGACGATGCCATTACATCCAATGCCGTTACCAAGTTTCGCTAGCAGAGAGGTACTCCATCTGGTCCCGGCTCCATTCCTCTTGACTTGGAGGATCTGATAGTCAGCCTATCCTCCCGAGTTGAAATCATGAAGAACTATGGTTCGGGTCTCCTAGATTCATCTGTCCGGATATTCCGTGCGCTCTGGCCTTATGAGGATGTTCCGGAGGGATCCACAGCTCTGATTGCCAAGTTAATGGAGTGCGAGACCCAGCTTGACCCCTGGAGGGAATCTGCCGCACGTGCCGAAGTTGAGACTGTCCTCCACTTTGTTCTCTCTGGTACGAAAAGTTAGACCTGAAGCTTCTCGAGCGCCTGCGCACCGGACCAAAGTGGTCAACTGACCCAGATTGGGTAGGTTGGCGCAAGGCTTGTGCTCACAACCTCATCTAGTTTGCCCCCGTCCATCAATGGAATGAAGGACCAAGCTTCCTTGACGCTGTTGACGACGAATATGTCGAAAATGGCTCGGGCGACGATGAAGGGGACGAAGCTTCGGATATTGAAGAAAATGAAGACGATGAAGCTGAGGCCGGAGTTCCACCTACTGCTGCTCCTTGAACGTAAAAAACACTTTGAATTTTATCAGATCCCCGGTATGCCAGGTGCAGATGTATTGAGTACACAGATCATATTTTGCTACTAAGTTGCTTATGCTAGATTAACTTGGGCGTAGTCCCGAGTTTCATTTTCTTGTTTCTCCAATTTTCTAGCTCGGCTCGTCTCTACCTTCATTCGGTTTTGTGACTTACGAGACCGAGTTTCAAAAATTGACTTAACAATACTTGGAAACTTTAGGATTAGCTCAAAATAATCTAACACGGTAAAGGCAAAATACACATGGGGTTAGTCCGAACAATAAACGTCGGCTCGATTACGTTCCTTTCCTTAGTCGTTTTTCGTGTGCTGCACATTTCCAAACTTGTTCTCTTGCTTGCCATGAAGCAAATTCTTGTTGGACAGCAGCAAGTCGAAGAGTTGAGTTTTTGGTGCTCACACACTACTAATCCGGCTTAGGTAGAAGAAACTTAAGCCAGCCGATATAAAAATAAATAACTAACACAAAGGATGAATAATATTACTAAGGCAGTCCCGAGTTACTGCTCGAGGTGCCAAGATTTCATTGATAAACTCATTTCCGTCATACATACCAACATATGAGAGACTCGGATACACACACTTCTTTGTTAAGTGTAGAAAGGACGAAGTAGAGCTACATTCCATGGACGCTTAGATTCCTCGCCGGACCTGTCCGCCTTGTTCTTCTGCTGTGGTTTTGCATCGATGAGATAATAAGAGTCATTGTGCAATGCTTTGCTCACAATGAATGGCACTTCCCATGGGGGGATAACTTATGCATGCTAGCAGTATGTTGTACCAGCCGGAGTACCAGATCACCTTCCCAGAAAACTCGGGGGTTTACTTTCTAGCTATGATAGCATCGGAGATTTTGCTGATATATGGCGGATCTGGACAATGCCAATTCTCTCGCTTCTTCCAGCAAATCAACATCATTTTGCCAGGCTTCTCGCACTTCGGCTTCTGTGTATAGGGTGACTCTAGGCGAATCATGCTCTATGTCGGCTAGTAATACAGCTTTTGCCCCATATACCAGAAAAAATGGCGTATAGCCTATTGATCGATTAGGAGTTGTTCTTAAACTCCACAATACCGCTGGTAGTTCTTCTATCCAGCACCCCACTGATCTTTGCAGCGGCTCAATGAGCCGAGGTTTTATTCCGGATAACACTAACCCGTTGGATCTCTCCACCTGTCCGTTCGATGCGGGGTGGGCTACCGAGGCAACGTCCAGCCGGATCTTTTTATCTCGGCAGAATCGCGCAAATGCTCCTTCTGCAAAATTGGTGCCATTATCTGTTATGACACTGTGAGGATAGCCATATCTCAAAATGATATCTTTGAGGAATGTCACGGCTGTAGCTCCATCACATTTTCTTATCGGCTTCACCTCAATCCACTTCGTAAACTTGTCCACCATAACCAAGATATGGGTTATATTTCCTCTTGCCGGTTTAAACGGGCCAACCATATCCAAACACCATACGGCAAATGGCCATCTAATTGGTATGGTCGTGAGCTCTGACATTGGCATGTGTGTCTTGGTAGCATACCTCTGACAACCATTGCATTTTCTTACCAGATCCTTTGCTTGTTCCAAGGCACTTGGCCAATAAAACCCATGCCGGAAAGCTTTTGCTACAAAGGCTCTGGACGAGGCGTGATGCCCACATTCCCCTTGATGTATATCTCGGAGGATATCAAACCCTTCTTCCGGGTCAACACATCATTGGAGAACGTTTGTGACACTTCTCTTGTATAGCTCGGAATTGATGATCATGTATGCCTTTGTCCTCCTCTGAGTTTGCCTTGAAAGCACTTCTTCGCTGGGCAAAGTTCCATCTTTCAGGAATTGGAATATGGGCAGTGCCCAAGCTAGTATGGCTCGCACCGGGAACACTTCCTCCTCAATTTCCATCTAATCCACCAGCATTACCTCTGCCGGATCATGCTGCGCAGTCCCCGGGTCTTGCGAAGTAGTCCCCGGGTTTGTCGAAGCAGTCCCCGGGTTTGGTGAACCACTTCCCGCATCAATGTCCATGGGCACAACTTCTGATTCCGGATTTGCCGGGATATAAATTGACTCAGACTCTAGGGATGGCCTGATAGATGGTTTTCTAAGGTGCTCTAGTGCTACCCCTGGCGGGATTGCTTGTCGGGTTGATCCAAGTTTTGACACTACATCGGCAGCCTCATTTTCTAGCCGGGGTACATGGTGAAATTTGCATCCCTCAAAGTATCCTGATATCTTCTGCACATGAAATCTGTACAATGCCATATTTGCATCCAAAGCATCCCAATGCCCTGAGACTTGCTGGACTACCAGATCGGAATCACCAAAGCATTGGATCCGGCGTATTCCAACTTCTTTTGCCACTTTGAGCCCATGCACAAGCGCTTCATATTCTGCCACATTGTTCGATGCTGCGAAATGGATTTGCAGCACATACTTCGGCTGGTCCTTCTTAGGCGAGGTAAGCACAACTCTGGCGCCTAACCCGGTTTTTGTTTTTGATCCGTCAAAGTGCATTCTCCAATAGTTCGGATCTGGCAACGGTGGCTCATATTGCACCTCGGCCCAATCCACAAAAAAGTCGGCCACAGCCTGAGACTTGATCGCATCTCTCCTGTCGTACTGTGGCGCATAAGGGGCTAGCTCAATTGCCCATTTTGCAATCCGGCCACTTGCATCCTTATTGCTCATTATCTCAGATATAGGGGCTTCACATATTACTTTGATGGGGTGTTCTTCAAAATAGTGCTTTAGCTTCTTAGCCGCCATATACACACTATATGCCATCTTCTAATAGTGAGGATAGTTTTGCTTTGAAGCTGATAATACCTCACTCAGATAATATACTGGCCTTTGCACTGACTTACCCTCCTCGTCGCACTCTACCACAATTACTGCACTTACAACTCGATTGGTTGCGGCTATATAGAGCAACATTGGCTCCTTGGATAGTGGAGAGGCTAACATTGGTGCGGTGGCTAACATTTTCTTTAATTGGATAAAGGCTTCATTGGCCTGCGGTGTCCAAATGAACTTGTCCGACTTTTTCATAAGTTGATAGAGAGGCAGTGCCTTTTCTCCCAACCGACATACAAACCGACTTAAGGATGCCAGGCAACCAGTGAACTTCTAGACATCGTTAAGGCACTTCGGCAATTCCGTTCGCTCTATGGCCCAGATTTTAGTTGGGTTAACTTCGATACCTCGGCTGGAGACAAGGAATCTGAGTAATTTTCCAGCCGGGACACCGAAGGTACATTTCTCCGGGTTAATCTTCATTTGGAACCTCCTTAGGTTCGCGAACGTTTGCCAGATATCGTCAAGGAGCGTTTTGCTTTCCTTGGTTTTTATAACCACATCATCTACGCACACCTGCACATTTCGGCCAATTTGATCATGTAGACATTTTTGCATACATCTTTGGTACGTTGCCCCCGCATTACGTAAACCAAAAGGCATGGTGCCATAGCAATAAGCCCCGTATGGGGTAATAAACGCAGTCTTTATTTGATCATTCAGGTTCAGAGGTATCTGGTGGAAACCAGAATATGCATCTATGAATGACAACAGTTCACATCCAGCAGTAGAATCTATGACCTGATCTATCCTTGGCAGCGGGAATCGATCTTTTGGGCACGCCTTATTCAGGTTCGTGTAATCGATGCACATACGCCAAACCACTGCCACATTCGGATCATCCTTCTTCTTTTCCACCAGCACCGGATTAGATAGCCAATCCGGGTAAAGCACTTCCATGATAAACCCAGCCGCTAGGAGCCGAGCTATCTCATCTCCAATGACTTTTCTCCTATCTTCGGCGAAGCGACGGGGAGGTTTCTTCACCGGCTTAGCCCCGGGTCTCACATTCAAAGAGTGCTCGGCCAACTCCCTCGGAACACCTTGCAAGTCATGTGTGGACCAAGCAAAGATATCCCGATTCTCACAGAGGAAGTTGACGAGCTCGCTTTCCTATTTGTCATTTAACCCGGCACCAGTCGTTACGATGCGCTCTGGGAACAGATCATCAACAGGCACTTTCTTGGTATCCTTTGTTGCTTGAAACGAGACACTTCCATGCGGGTTACTCAATGCCGGCATATACTGCTGCGCAGATTGAGCCAATGCCGCCACTTCCTGGATCTTTCTTTTCTCTTGCGCGATTACGAGTGACTTGGCCAGGTTAGACCCGGCTGACGCGCACTCAATGGAACGTCGGAAATCTCCTGCTATAGTAATTACTCCATTTGGCCCATGCACCTTCATCTTCAAGTAACTAATGTGAGTACTTGCCATGAATTTGTTCAGGGCTGGCCTGCCGAGTAACGCGTGATATGCGCTCTCCAAATTGACAACCTCGAACTCCAAATTCTCAGTTCGGCAATTATCTCTCGTGCCGAACAATACGTCAACCCGGACTTTTCCAATGGGTTCACAGGAAATGCCTGGCACAATGCCATGGAAAGTTGTCCTTGTAGCCTGGAGCATGTTCTCCGAGATACCCAACTTGCGCATTGTATCCACGTACATAATATTGATGTTGTTGCCATTATCGATCAATACCTTTGAGAATCTCACATTGATATTTGGCCCAATGAACATTGGGTCCAGCACTAGCGCATATGAACCAGGACTTGTCATGAGCTTGGGATGATCTTTGATACTCTAGGTAATTTCCTGATCCAACCAAGGCATATACCTCGTCACCGCTGGCATAACTGCATTCACTTCCATATGTCGACGTTGCAAGCTCTTTCTATCCATTTCCTCCATGGTAAACACGCAGTCATTTTGGTGATGCTCTCTGTATTTGTTTCTCCCCTCATTGTCGGGATATCTTTGATCTGGCTGATGCTGGTTTTCCACCTGATACACTGCATCCCTTCTCTCATGGTTTTCATACCTCGGCGGAGGTGGTGGCAACATTAACTATTGTGTGTTCGCTCTAGAGATCAATTGCTGTTGAGGTAACTCCTGCCGAGGCTGATCGTTCCGAGGTGCCTGAGCATTCCCCGAACCACTTTGTTCTATCTTCCTCATCCACTCACATTGCCGTGTTGTATGACCCGCTGGGTTACTCGGATTTTGCGTGTGAAATTTACACGGGTGATCCAGCATTACCTCATATGTATACCTCGGCCTGCCTTTCTTCTCTTGCCACTGTTTCTTTTGTTCGGGCGTCCAAGTTTTCTTGCCATCATTTCTCGGGGTCCACTGTTGCCCTCCAGTTTTCTAACGCTAATTACGCCCTACTCCGGGTTGGTCTTGATTTACCGCAGCAACTTGTTGTGAACTATAATGGTAATTCGGTCTATCTTCTCTTCTCTTACCCCGGTAATCATTTTGCCGGGATGATCCGGCTCCATCTCGCTGGTATTACTCCTCACTTGACTCGTTTGCCGTAAGGCGGGGTTAAGTCGGATCACCCAAAGCATACGAATCAGCAATCCGGATCGTCTCCGCCAGTGTAGTCGGCATATCCCTTTGTAACCTTTGCCATAGCATGCTTGCATACCTACACCCCTGCACAAACCAAGCTATGGCCTGCGACTCAATCACGCCCTCACATGAGTTTCGCATCGTGCACCAGCGGGTTAAGAACTCCCGGTCTGTCTCATTCGGTCTCTGCTTGCACATTGCTAAGGTCTGTGGCCTATTCGGCCTCTGATACGTGCTCGAGAAGTTACTGACAAATATTTCCTCAAAATCAATCTAAAGTTGATACTTCTGGGTGGTAAATTGTTTAACCATACCCTCGCTGGCCCCTCCAGCATCTGGGGTACATATCTCACTGCCCATCTCAGATTGCATGTGGCAATCTTCACTGCTGTTGCCTAATTGATCAACCAATCCTCCGGCTTGGTGTTGTCGTCATACGTCTTCGTGCCTCTGGGTAACTGGAAGTTAGGTACTGGGGGTTCTTTCATGATCCAGGGCCTAGTGGCGGAGCCCAAAGCGAAGTAAGAGGGGTGCTAACTTCTAGAGGCGACCTCCGGTCGATCACTATCGCACCACTAGGGCCAAGTGATTAGGCTACATGAACGACAATATACAGTGTTAGTACTGGTGCTGCCCTAATCTAAGGGTACTAATTACCTTTGGCTAGTCAGCTAGACCGGTGCTACAGCGCCGGTAGCACCGGCCGCAGCTCCGCCCCTGTCGGGGCCCAAAGCACGCTGGACCCGGAGGACCTTGACATTCAATTTGCTCTGACCTATAAAGTCGATCCAGCTTTAACCTGGCATCATCAGGTGTCAAGTTCCTACTTCCTAGCCTAGACCCTATCATATGATAATCCGGCCTATGGTATCCTGCGTTCATCATTTCCGAATCACCATCATTGTACCTATCTTTCTCTTGTGGAGCGCCCCTCTGTTGCATACCTTGGCCGGCACTTCGCTCTTGCCGTGGTATATTCCGCTGCTGCGGTTGCCCTACACCCGCCGAGTTACACTGTCCGGCATTGCCATTTACAACGTTTCTCTGACCGGCGTTGCCTTGGCCGCAATTACCTTGGCCAGCTTCACCTCGGCTGACACTTCGTCGATCCTCATTTCCCTGCACTTCTTTTCCTTTCCCTGCCCTTGCCGGGTCATATGGGACTATTTGTTTATTCCTCCTGGCCGAGGTTACCACCTCCTCTCTCCTAGGACCACCATGAGGAGATGATGTAGCTCCAGTGGATTTCTCTGGGTTACCCACTAACGAATAAACAATCTTGGAAGCCCCAGCTCTTTCCGGGTTAGCCCTGAGCAACTCCTCATTCTGTCTGTTAGCGATCCGAACTAACTCATTGACCCTTTCCTGCTGTCTTTGCCGGGCTTCACCCGTCAAGCCCTCTAACTCGGATGCAGCTGCATCTGCTGCTGTGAGGTTCTTTGCCGGGGTGCTATAATTCGACAGCCCTATGGACACAATGTTCTCTGATTCCTCAATTCTAGTATCACCTTCTTTGTTCATTTCACTAATGAGGTTTCTCCCCTTCACTTTTACAGCATCTACCTTATTTGCCTTTGCGTACTCGCGCAGTGTCATGTTCAACGACTGCTAAGCCGTGGCTATCTTTTTCGCACCCTCCAGTATTTTATGCCTAGTTTCCTCTAACTCGGCCTGTGCCTGAGCAGGATCTACCACTGCTGCTACTGGGCTTGCTAAGCTATCTATTGCCTGCTGCAACACATTCTCTAACCTCTCTAGCGGAGGACCTCTACTTTTCCTTGGTGCTTTTGGTGTTACCTCCGGATCTCGTGCCGGATCTTTGCTCGCGTCAGCGCCAGGCGCCGTCATCATCACCTTGGCGCGGTCATGGGAGCGAGTGGTACACGCTCCATAAACCGAGATAAGGGGTGGCTCTCCTCCTTCGACGACGTGCCGCGGATGAACGCACGACACATCGATGCCGACGTAGATCTTGTGAGTGCCAAGCTTGACGAAGATGCCGCTGCGCGGAAGAGGACGCATGCCGAAGCAACCAGCATTGTCGCTGACGTAGTCCAGCGCTCCAAAGCGCTGAACGAGCCCGGAGACTATGCGTTCGCTATTGTTGATGAGGTTTCCCGTCCGGATCTTCACTCCTGCTAGCACCGCTAGCCCCACAGTGGGCGCCAACTATGGTGGTGGTGTCACGGCAGATGCCATGGATAGGCTAAAGGTGGGGCCAATATGCACTAGAGGAATCTAGGGAGGGATAGTGTGGTGATTCCACACACAAATGTTTTGTATTCACTAGGTTCACAAGGTTTACAATGCTCCTCGAGCTCTCTTCAGGAGAGGAGGAAGAAGGAGCTCTCTTACTCTCACCACTAGCTAGCTCCCAGGAACCAACTACCAATTGCCAACTAAAAAAGATCAACCCCTTCTACAGATGCCCTAGCCCTCCTTATAAAGGGGTGGCTAGGTCTCCAATTAGGGCATACGGGGAGGCATATTCCATGGAATATGCCTCTTCCCAAAATAGCAAGCGGACCAGATCACTTTTCGCCATCATAAGCCATGCAGAGGCTACGTGAGCCTCTGCGGCGCCAGCGTCATCCGACACAAGCCGTGTCACCCTTATCGGCCACGCCTCGGTGGTCCTTCCCTCTGTCCGCTTCGCTCATTCTCCAGCGTAGAGTGACCACCTTTTGACCAGCGAGATACCTTCCTTCTCTTGCAAACCTGATATAACCCGGATCGTGCCTGGTTAATCCGGCCCCGCGGGTACCTGCATACAAGTTACATGAAACGTGTCGGCATATGACATACGTCGGCCGGGACTTAGTTAGGTGGACATCCTCTAGTCCGGGTTACTCCGTGATTCGGCCTGCCTTGAGGTGACCTGGCCAGCATTCGCTTTGACCTTGCCGTACCTCGGTTAACTCGGCCTTTATACCCCGGCGTGACCCTACCCGGGGGTATCCCCCCAACAGTTAGCCTGACCTGTGTTTATCTCAGCCCCTTGCCAACCTGTCAGGTGCGTTGCAACTAGGTTGGTGTTTGTCAAGGGTTTCGATTGGTGTGCCTGCCAGCTACTCAGGATATCGCGTTAGTTCGTAGAACAGATGTGTATAGGGTGGCGTAGCCCCCGAGTTGATAATTTGAAAAATAAAAGAAAACACAGAGTTTTGGTGCACTTAGCTTTATTTATTCGCAGGATAGTACGAGGTACAATGTGTGGCTAAGTAGCCTTGGCTGAGTAGCCTTATTTGCAATGTAAAAACAAAAACGATTAAGGGTAGAAACGCCGGCTGCGCGCGTTCCAAGGGTTGGAGTATGCAACTCCTGTCTCTAAATCTTTAAGGTGATAGGCGCCACCTGGGATTACTTCTATAATCACGTATGGTCCCTCCCAGGGGGACTCGAGCTTGAGATACCCTTGCTGTTTCAGTCGCAGGACCAGGTCGCCTTCAACGAAGGACCTGGGGCATAGCCTTCTGTTGTGGTAGTTGCGCAGGTTCTGCTGGTAGATCATTGATCTTTCCGCGGTGATTTCCCTCGCCACGTCAAGTAGGTCGACGGAGTCTTTGAGTGCAAGAGTTGACTCCTGCTCGCTGTAAGCGACCACACGTGGTGCTTTGTATCGTACTTCGGCGGGTAGCACCGCTTCAGCCCTGTGCACCATGAAGAACGGGGTGTATCCTGTGGCGCTGTTTGGAGTTGTGCGTAGGCTCTAGAGTACCGATTGCAGCTTGTCTGGCCAGCAGCCCGCGGCCTGTTCGAGTGGCCTGAGGAGTCGTTTCTTGATGCCGCCGCAGACGAGCCCGTTAGCTTTTTCGACCTGACCGTTGGTCTATGGGTGCGCTACGGAGGAATAGCTGACGTTAATTCCCAAATTCTCGCAGAATTCTTGGAACTCCTCGGATGTGAAGTTCGTCCCGTTGTCCGTGATGATGCTATGTGGAACTTTGAAGCGATAGACTATGGACTCGAAGAACTTGACTGCACTATATCCTGATTGCTAAGTTACTGGCAGGCCTCTATCCACTTGGTTTGTCGACTGCGACCAGGAGGTAGATGTAGCCTCCTCGTGAGGACTTTGGGAGCTTGCCGACCATGTCGAGTCCCCATTGTGCGAAGGGCCAGACCAATGGAATTGGCCGAAGTTCTGCGCCAGGTCCATGTGGCTTGTCCGCGAATCGCTGGCAAGCGTTGCATTTTTGGACGATGTCCTTGGCGTCACACATGGCCGTAGGCCAGTAGAATCCAGCTCATAGAGCTTTGGCGATTCTGGCGCGATTGCCGGCATGGATGTCAGGGAGAACAACTCTTCCATCAGCCGTGGCGACGCATCATTGGAGTACTCCTGTGATGCTGCGCTTGTATAGTTTGCCGTTGATAACAGTGAATGCCTTGGATCGCTGTGTGATGTGTGATGTCTATGCACTTCTATTCTTGTAGACAGTTGTTGGGCCTCCAAGTGTAGAGGTTTGTAGAACAACAGCAAGTTTTCCCTTAAGTGGTTTACCCAAGGTTTATCGAACTCAGAGAGGAAGTGGTGAAAGGTATTCCTTCTCAAGCAACCCTGCAATCAAGATACAAGAAGTCTCTTGTGTCCCCAACACACAGAATACACTTGTCAGATGTATAGGTGCACTAGTTCGGCGAAGATATAGTGAAATACAAGTGGTATTGATAATTATAAGTGGTAACAGTGATAGAAAATAGCTTGATGGCGTGGAAAATACTAGAGGCAAACTAAAATAAATATGGAAGCAAGCAAACATGTAACAGATCTAGGAGGCATATTGTAATCATAATTAATTTCCTCCTCAATAGTAGGTGCACTGAAAATATCATATTCCTCATTGTAATCATCATATATTGGAGGTTTTGTATCATCATAAGCAATAGAATAACTATCTTCCAAAGCTGGGGAACTAAAAAGATCATTTTCATAAAAACTAGCTTGCCCAAGCTTAGACTTTTCCATAGCATTAGCAATAATGGTGTCCAAAGAATTCATACTAACAACATTGCTATTAGCATGCAAATAAAGTTCCATAGGTTTTTTAATTTTCTCTTCAAACACTTCATGTCCTAACTCAAGATAAATACTATAAAGCTCTCTAAAATTTTTTTGTTTTCCACTAAGCCTAACTAGTGAAAACAAGAAACGAAAGGACAAAATTGCAGAATCTAAAGGAAATAACGTCGAGCACTCACACCGGAGGATGTGAGTACCTTTTACCTTACCTCCCCGGCAATGGCGCCAGAAAATAGGCGTTTGTCGTGGGAGGTTCTTCTTATTTAATCATCCGGTGTGAATACCTTTTACCTTACCTCCCGGGCAACGGCGCCAGAAAATAGCTTGATGTCTATGCACTTCTATTCTTGTAGACAGTTGTTGGGCCTCCAAGTGCAGAGGTTTGTAGAACAGCAGCAAGTTTTCCCTTAAGTGGATTACCCAAGGTTTATCGAACTCAGGGAGGAAGTGGTCAAAGGTATTCCCTCTCAAGCTACCCTGCAATCAAGATAAAAGAAGTCTCTTGTGTACCCAACACACCCAATACACTTTTCAGGTGTATAGGTGCACTAGTTCGGCGAAGAGATAGTGAAATACAAGTGGTATAGATAATTATAAGTGGTAACGGTGATAGAAAATAGCTTGATGGCATGGAAAAGACTAGAGGCAAACTGAAATAAAGATGGAAGCAAGCAAACATGTAACATATCTAGTAGCAAACGGTGTAACAATGCTTAGAAACAAGGCCTAGGGATCATACTTTCACTAGTGAACACTCTCATATAAATATATTCTCTTTATGATACTACTCTTAACTACTCTCCGGTTGGACACTCTAATCCATGGTAGGGCTATAACATCACACCTCAAAGTTCATCTTTCGCATAACCCCACACTGTCACCTTGAGTACTAGATGAGTCCAACAAACACCACAATTTCATAAAGACATCCAACTCCAAATATAACAAATAACAAGTATTTGTAATCTCTAGCCTAAGTGCCACCATGGTGTGCACGCTGTCACTTTCACACACATGGGGAGAGCAGAGATCTATTAAAGCACTTGAGTAGCAAGGTAGATCTATAGATTACAAGCTCATGATCACAATATGATCATGCATAGAGAGAGAGAGAGAGATGAACACATAGCTACCGGCAGAACCCTTAGCCTCGAGAGATAACTACTCCCTCCTCATCATGGGAATCAGCAATTGTGATGGAGATGGTGGTGGAGATCGATGGAGATGGCTCCGGGGGCACTTCCCCGTCCCGGCAGGGTGCCGGAACAGAGACTTTCTGTCCCTCGAATTGTTGGGTCTGCAGCATAGAAAACAAAAAAATTCCTACGATGAGAACTATACACCAAGATCTATCTACTAGATACAGAGCAACGGGTGGTCATACATCCATGGAGAACTTACCCTCGAAGACAACGAGTTTTGTTAACGAGTAGGAACTCGTGGTTGATGTAGTCGTACGCTTGCCGATATCAAGATCGTGTGGAAGTCCGAGCGTCGCAAATCAGCAGCGCATCCGTCCTCGCACACACGTTCAAGCCACCGGATAACCTCCACCTCCTCGCTCCAGCGAATCAGCGGAAGCAGCAACTCCTTCCAGACGCAAGGCCACCGGGAACATGTATCTCGCTAATCCGAGACCATGGGGGAATATCTAGAGGGGGAGAGAGATCCTTCACGAGGAGGTGTGAGGATGAATGAGGGAATGGGTGGCCTTTTATAGGAGGAGGGGGTGCCCCCTCTCTCCATGGCCGGCGCATGGGGGTGACCCCTCACCTCCCCCATTCATGTGGTGGTAACCCCTCCACATTAAAATGACTCTTCACATTCCCTTTTAAAGTCTCCACTTTAAATGCATTAAATTTCTCCAAATTTAATGCTCTCTCATTTAATAAAACTATTTTATTTATTTTATTCAGAATTGTGTTAATTACTTTAATTAACAAACATTCACATAAAACCCCTTGCAACATTTCAATATTACATGCAGAACCACTTTCTGCAATTTCACCCGAAACAATTCCGGTTTCTATCGAAACAATTCCTGTTTCTATCGAAACATTTCCTGCGCTTTGCAAACCTTTTGTCTGGAACATATGTGCTTCTAAATGGTGTCCGGCAACCCATAAGTGTGTCACCCTACGGTTCGCGAATAATGCAGACATGATTGAGACTCCTCTCAGATTAATAATCAAAAGCGGGACCTGGAGATCCATACTGACTCCTGCATATTCAACGATGACTTCTGTGATCGTGAGATCCTTTAATTTCAGAAATTTAATTCCTTTGTCTCATGATATAATACATGTCCGAGATTCGAGCATCGGTATCCAAATACCTAGTTTGATCTCGTTACCGACATGCACTCTTTTCTCGTTCCCGTGATACAACATTCTAGTGATCACATCACTTGCTTGCAAGCTATCTTAATGTGATATCACCGAGAGGGCCTAGAATATATCTATCCGTCATCTGGATTGACAAATTCCACTCTTGATCCATGAGCCTCAACATAACACCTTCGTAGTACTGAACTCATCTTTATAGTCACCCTATTACGGTGTGACGTTTGATGTTATCAAGATACTCTTCCGGTGTTAGCAATTAACATGATCTCATGGTCTAAGGACTAAGACTACTTTGTATGATGTTATAGAAATATAAACATAATGACTTGATCGTAATGCTATACTTCGGATGAATGTTCATCACATCATTTCACAAATGTTGTGACCTTGTTATTAACAACATCCAATGTCCATGATCAGGAAACTTCGATCATCTTGTTAATCAACAAGCTAGTCTATAAGAGAGGCATAACTAGGAACCCTTTTTGTTTATTAAACACACATGTATTGATGTTTCCTATCAATACAATTATAGCATGCAAAATAAACATCTATCATATACAAGAAATATATAATAACAACTTTATTATTGCCTCTCAGGGCATATTTCCTTCACGAATCTCCTTTTCGGTAGCGGCAGCGCTGCGGAACTTTTCGTGGCTGGAGGCTTGACTATTTAGGGTTTTGGTATCGGGAGGCTCTTATAGGCGAAGGAGGCAAGGTTGGTGGCCAGCCAGGGGGCCCACACCATGCCCTAGCGCGTCCTAGGTGGACCCGCACCTAGGGGTGGTGTGGCCACCCTATGGCCCCTCTCCGACTCTCCTTCTGGCTCCGTGAGTCTTCCGGGAAAATAGTAACTTTGGCTTTTATCCCGTCCAATTCCGAGAATATTCATTTTCTGACTTCCTGGAAGCAAAAACAGTAGAAAATAGGCAACTGGCACGGTGGCATCTTGTTAATAGGTTAGTCCAAGAAATCATATGAAAAGTACTCCAAAGTTGGAACAAAACACAAGAAAGTAGATAAAACCAAGCATGGAACATCAAAAATTATAGATACATTTGCAATGTATCAACATCCCCAAGCTTAACTCATGGTCGTCCTCGAGTAGGTAAGTGATAAAAAGAAACAATAATTTTTGAGGTGACATGCACCATCAAAGACTTGATCAAATTTTTTGCAAAACATTCAAAGCTGGGATCATAATACTTCAATCATAACATGAAAGACAAAGTTCTAGCAATAAGCAAAGAAACTATGATGCAACATGAAAAGGCACAAACAAAATATTCATGAATAACAATGCTTTGCAAGACGTTTGTTTGTTTCACATAAAGAAAACATAGCATAATAGTATTCAGCTTGTCCCTCAATAGAGTAGCAAATATAAATGCATAGGACACCTTCAAAGTTCATAAGAGTGACTAGATACAATAGTTTAAAACAAGCAATATCAAAGTATGCATCAATCAACTAGTCTTGGGACAATGCACATAGAACTAAGAATGGCCACTATGCTCTCAAAGTAAGTCCATAAAGACAGAAGGTAGAGACTCAATATATATAGTGGAAGAAATGCCTTTATATAAAAGGAAGTAGGGATTCAAGTCTCATAAAGAGCTTCCAAAAATTATGGTACTTACTCATTCCTTCCAAAAATTCAACATCAAAATCCTTCATCTCATTACTCATTCCTTCCATACTCATTAAAGCATAAACTGATATTACAAGTCGAAAACTAAAGGATCATAAAGGCTATGGTGACTTGGGATAGTCATAACATGGTGTGAGCATGCGCCAAGTCAACCCAAATAAAGCATCAAAGGAGAATACCACAATACTATGCTTTAGTATGCTAAAACAACACATGATTCTTCCAAGGCACATTAAGCAATCTAAATTGTTTATAACAATTCATGCTATAGAAAATATTGATGGGTTCGTAGCATGGAAAACAAAAAAATTCTACCGCAAGAACGAACAAAACCCAGATCTACTCTAGATAAAAGCCAAGATCTAATATATTAGACATGTGCAACGAGATAGATCTGTACTAACCCTTCTAGATCCGAAAGCGTTACGAGATTAGATCTCGTGGTTGATGTAGTCGATCACTTGTCGATCTCAAGATCGTGTGGATGATCCTTCCGGCGCCGCGTTCCGGCAGCGCTTCCGCAGTTGGTCACACGTGCGGAGTCGAAGCAGACCTTCCTCTCCCCGTTCCAGCGAGCAGCGGAGGTAGTAGATCTTCTCCATGGAATCCTAGCAGCACGACGGCGTGGTGGTGGTGGAGTAGAGAATTCTGCAGGGCTTCGCCTATGCCTGTGCAGAAGAAAGGAGGAGGAGAGAGGCGGCGGAGATTTGGAGTAGTGGAGAGGGAGCTGGAGGTGGCGCCCCCACCCCTCTATTTAAAGGGGGGAGGCGCCATGGGAGGGGGAGTCCTTGTAGGACTCCCCTCCCTCCTTGGCCGGCGGATTGGGAGGTGGGGGGAGGAGTCCTCCTCGCCCACGACTCCTTGTCTTGCCCCACAAGGACTCCTTGATCCTTTCTTGGTTTTCAAGCAAACTCCAAAAAAACTTCCAGAACCTTCCGGAACATTCCGAAACCTTCTAGAAACCTCATACAAATACTCCGGAACATTTCCTAATCATAGAAAATGATCCCCAATATATGAATCTTATTCTCCGGATAATTCCGGATCTCCTCGTGATGTCCGGGATCCAATCCGAGACTCCGAACAACATTCGGTCTCCAACGCACATTCCATATCTACTTAAAACAACTTCGAACCTTAAGTGTGTCACCCTACGGTTCGTGAATATGTAGACATGACAGAGACACATCTCCTATCAATAACCATTAGCGGGACCTGGAGATCCATAATGGCTCCCACATACTCAACGATGACTTCGTGATCGATAGAACCATTAACATATGAAACCAATTCCCTTTGTCACGCGATACAATACTTATCCGAGGTTTGATCGTCGGTATCTCCATACCTAGTTCTACCTCGTTACTGATAAGTACTCTTTACTCGTTCCATGTTATGTCATCCCTTGTGACCCAGTCACATGCTTGCAAGCTAATTAGATGACATTCCACCGAGAGGGCCTAGAGCATATCTATCCGTCATATGGATGGACAAATCCCAATCTTGGTCCATGCGCTTCAACACATACTTTCAGAATACCCAATGACACCTTTATGACCACCCAGTTACGAAGCGGTGTTTGATGTCATCAAAGTACCCATCCGGTGATGGTGATTAACATAACCTCATGGCCGAAGGATTAGGTTACTATGTATTTTAAAGCTTATAGCAAACGAACTTAATGACTTGATCTTATGCTATGCTTACTACGGGTGTGTGTCCATCACATCATTCTCCCAATGATATGATCTTGTTATCAACGATATCCAATGTCCATGATCAGGAAACCATGATCATCCATTAATCAACAAGCTAGTTTAACAAGAGGCTTACTAGGGACTCTTTTATGTTTACAAAACACACAAGTATTAATGTTTCCGGTTAATACAATTATAGCATGGGATGTAAACATTTATCATAAACATAAAGATATAATAATAACCACTTTATTATTGCCTCTTGGGCATATCTCCAACAAAGATCACTAAGCTTAAAGCCAAAACAATATCAAGCATGGCATGACAAAGCATAGGCCACAGTCAAAAACAAGCTCCTTTTAACACTTAAGCATGAACTGTTCCTACTCTTTTCCAATCCAAACCAAACTATTCGAAAACTAATGTATGAAAGAGGGGATCCAACCAAATTTATTCAGAAAACAAAGCAAACGAAAAACCAAACGAAAACAAAAAAGAAGATGCTCCAAGAACAACACAACTGTGCATGAAACAATAAAAATTAAGTGTTTGGAAGAAACCTGGGATTTTTATTGATGAAGAAGGGGATGCCTTGGGCATCCCCAAGCTTTGACGCTTGTACTTCTTGGATATTTCTTGGGGTGACACGCGTGGCATCCCCAAACTTGAGATTTAGTCCATTCTTCATCTTATTACTCATTTTTCCATACACCTGAAATTTTTCCTTCATACAAAACTTCACACTATCTTTATGAGCAACATTAGTGCACTCAAGATAATAGGTCTTTAAGGTTCAGTTCTAACACCAATTAAACTTCCATTAAAACACTAGCTACTGTAGAACTTCCCTCAAAAAGCTCATATCCCCAAAAGAACTCAAAAAGGAACCAACAAGAAGCAAATGCAAATAATGGCAGAAATCTGTCAAAACAAACCAGCAGGTAAAGACGAATTTTTTCGAAGACATTATGTTGCTCAAATCGAAAAGTGTTGAACTCACGAAAGTTAGATAACAACCTGGGGCAGAAGCACAACAATTCACGCGTCAAAATGACGTACAGAGATTTTTCACGAATTTTTATGGTGAAGCACAGAAATCTGTTTCGGGACAGCAACTTTCCCAAGCATTACTTCTTTCTCATTAGAGGTTACTCTTGGCACAAAAAGCAAATAAAAAGGACAAGGAGCGGTTATTACAGAAGTAGTAACTTCCAAGACTCATCTAAAACTTTTGGGTTATCTCCCAATAAGTACTTTGTTTTAACGCCTTTAAGTTAGGCATGATAGTTTGAGAAGATGCTCACATAAGAAATATGAATTGAAGTAAAAGAGAGCATCAAGAAGCAAATTCAAAGCACATTTAAGTCTAACCCACTTCCTATGCATAGGAATCTCATAAAGAAACAAGTCATGAAAGCATAAAGCAATAAGCATAGTAAAGCAAAACAAGTGCAACTTCAAGACTTTCAACATAAAGAGGGGAAACTTAATATTATTGAGATGCATAAAACCATGTTTCCCTCTCTCATAATAACTTTCAGTAGCATCATGAATAAAATTAACAATATAACTATCACAAGGAACATTCTTATCATGAGCCATATGCATATAATAATTATTACTCTCCACATAATCATAGTCATTCTTATTAATTGTAGTGAGAGCAAATTCAACAAAATAGCTATCATTATTATTCTCATCACCATAATCATCAAATATAGGAGGTACATTGTAATCATAATTAATTTCCTCCTCAATAGTAGGTGCACTGAAAATATCATATTCCTCATTGTAATCATCATATATTGGAGGTTTTGTATCATCATAAGCAATAGAATAACTATCTTCCAAAGCTGGGGAACTAAAAAGATCATTTTCATAAAAACTAGCTTGCCCAAGCTTAGACTTTTCCATAGCATTAGCAATAATGGTGTCCAAAGAATTCATACTAACAACATTGCTACTAGCATGCAAATAAAGTTCCATAGGTTTTTTAATTTTCTCTTCAAACACTTCATGTCCTAACTCAAGATAAATACTATAAAGCTCTCTAAATTTTTTTTGTTTTCCACTAAGCCTAACTAGTGAAAACAAGAAACGAAAGGACAAAATTGCAGAATCTAAAGGAAATAACGTCGAGCACTCACACCGGAGGATGTGAGTACCTTTTACCTTACCTCCCCGGCAATGGCGCCAGAAAATAGGCGTTTGTCGTGGGAGGTTCTTCTTATTTAATCATCCGGTGTGAATACCTTTTATCTTACCTCCCGGGCAACGGTGCCAGAAAATATCTTGATGTCTATGCACTTCTATTCTTGTAGACAGTTGTTGGGCCTCCAAGTGCAGAGGTTTGTAGAACAGCAGCAAGTTTTCCCTTAAGTGGATTACCCAAGGTTTATCGAACTCAGGGAGGAAGTGGTCAAAGGTATTCCCTCTCAAGCTACCCTGCAATCAAGATACAAGAAGTCTCTTGTGTACCCAACACACCCAATACACTTTTCAGGTGTATAGGTGCACTAGTTCGGCGAAGAGATAGTGAAATACAAGTGGTATAGATAATTATAAGTGGTAACGGTGATAGAAAATAGCTTGATGGCATGGAAAAGACTAGAGGCAAACTGAAATAAAGATGGAAGCAAGCAAACATGTAACATATCTAGTAGCAAACGGTGTAACAATGCTTAGAAACAAGGCCTAGGGATCATACTTTCACTAGTGAACACTCTCATATAAATATATTCTCTTTATGATACTACTCTTAACTACTCTCCGGTTGGACACTCTAATCCATGGTAGGGCTATAACATCACACCTCAAAGTTCATCTTTCGCATAACCCCACACTGTCACCTTGAGTACTAGATGAGTCCAACAAACACCACAATTTCATAAAGACATCCAACTCCAAATATAACAAATAACAAGTATTTGTAATCTCTAGCCTAAGTGCCACCATGGTGTGCACGCTGTCACTTTCACACACATGGGAAGAGCAGAGATCTATTAAAGCACTTGAGTAGCAAGGTAGATCTATAGATTACAAGCTCATGATCACAATATGATCATGCATAGAGAGAGAGATGAACACATAGCTACCGATAGAACCCTTAGCCTCGAGGAAGAACTAATCCCTCATCATCATGGGAATCAACAACGGTGATGGCGATGGTGGTGGAGATCGATGGAGATGGCTCCGGGGGCACTTCCCCATCCCGACAGGGTGCCGGAACAGAGACTTTCTGTCCCCCGAATCTCCGCTTCGGTGGCGGCAGCGCTGCGGAACTTTTCGTGGCTGGAGGCTGGACTATTTAGGGTTTTTGCATCGGGAGGCAACTTATAGGCGAAGAGGCAAAGTCGGTGGGCGGCCAGGGGGCCCACACCACCTGGTGGCACGACTAGGGCTAGCTCGTGCCACCACATGGTGTGGCCGCCCTGTGGCCCCTCTCCGTCTCGTCTTCTGGCTCCGTGAGTCTTCCGGTAAAATATCGACTTTGGCTTTTGTCCGGTCCAATTCCGAGAATATTGATTTTCTGACTTTCCTGGAACCAAAAACAGCAGAAACCAGGCAACTGGTACTGTGAAATCTTGTTAATAGGTTAGTCCAAGAAAGTCTGTGAAAAGTACTCCAAAGTTGGAACAAAAGACATGAAATTAGATAAAACCAAGCATGGAACATCAAAAATTATAGATACATTTGCAATGTCTCAATGTGCCAGGCGTCAGTCGGATCGTCTGGTAGCCTCTTGCTGAGAAGGTTCGTGATGTATGGTTGAGTCCAGGATGGCTTGATCATCATGACGCTCATTGGTCCTTCGAGTCCTGTGTCCAGCTCCAGGTCGTCGAGTGCCATTGGCTCATTGGGCGGCGCAGCCCCTGAGTCTGTTGTTGCGCTTGTTTTCTTCTCTGTGGCCTTTGGCTTGATGGAGCATTCGCATATGCACTCGAGAAATACCCTAGGTGTTATGGGGGCGCAGGTAGAGCCTATGTTGGCGAGTGTGTCCGCCTCTTCATTGCTTTCGTGGCCTATGTGTCGCAGCTCGCAACCGTCGAAGTTCCCTTCGAGTGTGTCGTAGAGGTCGCGGTAGGCGATCATGTTGTCGTTCAGTGTGTCGCACTCGTGCATTGTCTGGTTGACGACCACCTTGGAGTCACCATATATTATGAGCCTCTTGGCGTCGCAGGCTTTTGCCATCCTCATCCCATGCAGTAGGGCCTCGTATTCGGCTTCATTGTTGGAGGCAATGAACTGCATCCGCAGGATATATTTCAGCTTGTCTCCCTGGGGCGATGTCAGTATGACACCTGCGCTGGCCCCATCCTTTCGCTTTGAACCATCGAAGTGCATTGTCTAGAGGTAGGACATATCTTGTTTTTCGGGGAGCTGGTTCTCCATCCAGTGCACGAGGAAGTCAGGGAGAACTTGCGACTTGATTGCATCACGTTTTTCATATGTGATGTCCCGTGGAGACAATTATATTCCCCAAAGCGCGACTCGTCCTGTGGCGTCGGGATTGCTGAGGATATGCCCAAGCAGGGCGTCATTGACTACCACGATTGGGTGTTCCTGGAAGTAGTGGCGCAGTCGCCGGGCTGTCATAAAGACGCCGTATGCCAGTTTCTGGTAGTGCGGGTACCGCTGTTTTGTTGGCGTAAGTACCTCACTGAGGTAGTAGACTGGGCGCTGTACTTCGTGGACCTTGCTTTCCTCGGCTCGTTCTACTATGAGAATTGTGCTGACCACCTGGTTGGTGGCGGAGATGTACAGCAACAATGGTTCCCTTTCGCGTGGGGTCACCAGTACTGGCGAGGTGGAAAGTAGGCGCTTGAGGTCTTCGAATGCTTCCTGTGCCTCGTTGGTCGACTCGAACTTGTCAGCTTTGCGGAGGAGTTGGTAGAAAGGCAGTGCCTTTTCGCCCATTCGACTGATGAATCGACTGAGCGCCGCGATTCGCCCAGCTAGCTGCTGGACACCTCTTATGTTTTTCGGCTTCTCCATGGCCAGTATGGATTTTATTTTCTTTGGGTTCGCCTCGATCCCTCTCACGGAGATAAGATACCCGAGTAGTTGCCCAGATGGTACGCCGAAGGCACGTTTGTCCGGATTGATCTTGACCCGGTAGCGGTCGAGGTTGGCAAAGGTTTCGCGCAAATCGTCGATTAGTGAGGCTTCCTCTTTGGTCTTGATTACTATGTTGTCAACATAGACTTGGATGTTGCGGCCAAGTTGGTTCTTGAGGCAAGCCTGCATGCACTGCTGGTAGGTGGCTCCTGCATTCTTCAGCCCGAAGGGCATTGTGTTGTAGCAGAACACGCCAAAAGGCGTTGTAAACGCCATTTTTTCTTGATCTTCCTCCTTCATTCGAATCTGGTTGTAGCCTAAGTAGGCGTCGAGGAAGCAAAGACGCTCGCATCCCGCGGTGGAGTCAATGATCTGGTCGATTCGCGGTAGCGGGAAGTGGTCCTTCAGACAGTGCTTATTCAAAGAGGTGAAGTCCACGCACATCCGCAGGATATCCGTGTACTTCTTTGGTACTAGCACCGTGTTGGCCAGCCAAGTGCTTTCCTTGATCTCGCGTATAAATTTGGCGTCGAGGAGTCTGTTGATCTCCATTCCGACTGCCTTTGCTCTTGGTTCAGACAGTCACCGAATTGTTTGTTTGACTGGCCTTGCGTCTGGGTTGACATTGAGTGCGTGCTCGGCGAATTCCCTGCGAACTCCTGGCATGTCCGCTGGGCACCAGGCGAAGATTTCCCAGTGCTCACGGAGTAATTCGACGAGCGCGAGTTCCCATGCGGGACTCAAGTTGTTGGCGATGAGGGCCGTCTTGATGGGATCCGATGGGTGGACCTGAACTTTATTCGTGTGCACCGATGAGTCGAAGGATAGGTCGGGTGAACTTGGCCGGCTCAGGGGAGGCAGACTATTGTCTGTCGACTCCTTTAGTCTCACATGTTCTTCCTGCATGCTGAAGGACTGGGAAATTCTGTTGAATTCCTTGTCGCAACTGTCAGACCTCTCGAAGCTCCCGTTGATTGTGATGACGCCATTAGGGCCTGGCATTTTCATCTGCAGATAGGCATAGTGCGGCACTGCCATGAACCTAGCAAATGCGACACGTCCGAGAATGTGGTGGTACTATGAGGGCCAGCCGACGACTTTGAAGTCGACGCGCTCGTGTCGAAAGTTTTTCGGCGTACCGAAGATGACGTCGAGGTTGATTTTGCCAAGGGGATATATGCCCTTGCCTGGGACGATGCCGTGGAATGTTGTGTCTGAGGCCTCTAAGCAAGTCAGAGGGATCCTCATTGCTCGCAAGGTACTCGCGAACATAAGGTTGATGCCGCTTCCGCCATCCATGAAGACGCGGCTCATGTCAAAGCCTCCAATTTGTGCCTTGAGTAGGAGGGGACAGTGGCCTGGACGAGGTACTTGGAGCGGATGGTCGCGCTTGTTGAAGGTGATGCAGGACTCACTTCCACTGAGGTACTTAGTGGTAGATGGTGGCGAGTTTGTCACCAGATTGACTTGGCGAGTGATGGCCTTTTGCACCCGGTTGGAGGGGCGACCCTTTTGGATCATCATGGTGCCCATGGCTCGCGGGTATGGCTCGCCTCCGTGATGCTGGTCGGGTGCATTTGTGTTTGGTAGTGGTCCAGGTGGTGGTGGAGGAGCTACATGTGCCACAGCGCCTGGGGCGGCTCCGTAGCCCCTGTTGACTGCGTCGCGATTCATTCGAGCCAGGCCTTCATGGAGTTTGAGGAACTCGCGGCAGTCTTTGAGGAGATGGCTGGATTTCTTTTTGCTGTCATGCTTGTCGGTGTAGAAGTTCACGGTACATGGCCCGGACAGCTTGTCTTCAACGGATGCGGCGGGCGCTTCATCGCGAGTGCGGCGCTGCCATACTTGCGTGGTTTTCCTGGAGTCGCGGTATCCACCGCTGCGGTAGCCGTTGTTGCGGTTGTCGTCGGGCCTGTCGGCGTAGCTGGCTGCGACCATGTTGATGTCGTCGTGGTCATCGTAGATGCGCATTCGCCGTTTGCTTCGTCGGTCGCGTCTGTGCTCGAGTTCTGCTTCCTCGTCGGAGTGAACGCGATTCCTCACCGAATCTTCTCCGTCAGCCCACCGATTCGCGATTCCATCAGGTGGTCGATGGTCTTGGGCTTTGAGCGGCCCAGCTCCTCCCTGAGCTCTATGCGGCGAACGCCGCCGTTTAATGCGTCGATTGCACGGTCCTCCGAGATATTTTCTGCGGAGTTCTTGATGATGGACCACCTCTGGATGTACGAGCATAGTGATTTGCCCGATCTTTGCTGGCAACAGCTCAGCTCTTCGATTGACGCGGGCCTCTTGTAGTGCCCTTGAAGTTGCGCACAAAGCTGTAGACCATCTCTTCCCAATTGCGAATGGATCCGCGTGGGAGGTTGTTGAGCCATGCTCGGGCGGCGCCTTGTAGCTGTAGCTGCAGGCACTGCATAGCCGTGCTTTGACTTCCACCGTGGAGCCTGATGGAGGAGATGTGGTCCTCCAACCAGATTTTCGGGTCCTGCATACCGTCAAACTTTGGGTTTTCTGATGGGAGCTTAAACCCCTTGGGCATTCGCTTTTTCCTGATGGTCCTGCTGAAGCATTTAGCGCCACAGAGCTCCACATCCTCGTCTTCTGAGTCAGTCGACCGGGCACGTCACGCCCTTGATTTGTCGATCTTGTGCTGCGTGATGTCGTCACGCGCGTCGTAGTCATGGTCATGTTGCCGTGAGCGGTAGCGTCGAGACAGATCGTGAATATCATCGCTGGATGAGGGCGAGGAATAGTGTTTTGCCAGAGCCTTGCCTTTCTTTGGCTCCGGTGTTGGCTCCTTGTCGAGGGCGGCCTCGATTAAACCCAAGCCTGCGATCGTAGATCAGTGCATGGCGACCCGAGGATCTCCAGCTGGCGGTTGGTTGTTGAGGAGGTACACGGTGGCCACCGTTACCGCAGCTTGCGGCGTTTTTGGTAGCACGTTGCCACGCGTATCCACCGTCATGGAGCTGAAGTCGAGGACCTTTGCGCCTTCTACACGATCTTGCTCAGTGAGGTGGGCTAGTCAAGATCGCCTCTTGTTAGTGATGTACTCGTTGCACTTGGAGGATCCTCCATGGGAGGAGAGCCCATCTTGTCGGAGGCTCGACTCGTCTGCCACCTTTTTGCGTGCCTCGAGTTGCGCGATTGTTTGCAGTTGGCGCTTGAATTCCTCCTTCAGGAGCCAATGGTAGCCCATCAGCAGTTCTTGCGGGGAGCCGAAGGGTAGAGGGTTTCCTCGTAGGGCCTCACGGCAGCGAGCCCACTCGAGGTCATTGAGCCTGATCACGACGCGTTCGCCAGTCTACTCGTTTATTATAGTTGGAGGTTCAACTGCCCCTCCATTGTTGACGGGGGCGCCATTGGTAGGGCCACCGTTTGGCGGTGGTCCTCCATTGGGTATGCCGCCGTTTGGCGGGTCGGCTCCGTGGCCACCGCTGCCCGTGTTGTCGCGATTGGCGGAGGAGTCGCCCGCATTGATGACGGCGCACAAGAAGTGGTTGGGGAAGCTGCTGCTCCTACAACTTTCAGATCTGCTGCTCCCCTTCAGTTGCCAGATCGCCCAGATCAGATTCGTGACTGCTGTCGTTGTACGTATTCTCAACTGTTGTCGAGGCATTGAGCTCACTGAGGGTGCCGATCGGTGGAGGGAACCTCGATGCCGGAGTAATCGATGGTATCGTCGGCTGGTCAGGCATGCGAAGCATGCCCATCTGACCAACTTGGAAGAGGAAGCTCCCAATCGCCAAGATCATCCCATCACCCACGGACTCGAAAGCCGGGCGAGTGGCCAGTGTGTGGACGGTGAAGTCGAACGCACCGAAGAGCTGGCGAATCTCCGCTGTTGCGGAGTTGTAGATCGCAGTTGATGGGGCCGAAGAAGCCGCAACATCAGCACTCCCATTTCCCACAGATGGCGCCAATTGACGAGGATTTAACTCATCAATGCCCATTGTTATGGACTTGGGTTTTGGAGAAGGAGGGAGCGCTGGAGACATCTATCGGCTAGCAAATAAGCACACAGGGGACTCGAAGATTTACCCAGATTCAGGCCTCGTAGAGGTCCCTACTCCTGCTTGTCTGCTCGTGGAATTATCAAATGAATCGAGGATTATAATGGTGTGCAGATGCAATCTGGCGAGGGTTGTGGAAACTAGGGTTGCGTGTGTCCTCCTCGCCGCCCCCTCCTAGCCTTTATATAGATAGGCCAGGTCTCGGGTAGCAGGTCGAGTAGGTTACAGGTTAGGGTTTTTCCCTTTGAACTTTCTATCTTTAGCTTCTTCTTGTTCTTCAAGAAATCGAGAGTCCGTAGGCTACTCGAGTTCTCTATTTGGGCCTTGGTGACACCGTGGGCTTCCGCTGTATTCAGGCCGTATATACCAAGCTCGAGTACCTATAGGGTATACCCATGTCAAGAAGCAAGTGGATCCGGCTGCAGGAGATGGCTTAGTCATTGAGGAAGCGCTTTGGACCGGGTCCTCAGCCTTACCTCCCGACTTTGCCTTCTTCTTCTTAGTCCAAGAACTTTTCTTGAACTTAGCCTTATTTTGCACCATCAACACTTGATTAACGCCTTTCTTGAGATCCGCCTCAGCCTGCTTGAGCATCCCATGTAATTCAATGAGCTTCTTGTCCATACCATGCATGTGGTAGTTTGATATGAACTGACCATACGCACTAGGAAGAGAGTTCAGAATTATGTCTGTAGCGAACTCTTTGTTAATGGGGTAGCCAAGCCTTTCCAGAGATCGCCATCCTTAAGCTTGAAGCTCAACAAAGCCTGAGAGACTTGATACCTCTCAGCCTTCGCCTGATCCTGGAACATAATTTTGAGGCTTTCGATCATATCGTAGGCCACAACATTATTGAACTGCTGCTGCAAGTCTGGTTCCATGTGAGCAAGCATGAGACAGCTAATCTTCGTGGATTCATCACAAATCTGACGGTAGGCATTGGTGGTTGCGACAGTCGCATTCTCATTCGGATCACCTGGAAGTGGGTTGTCTAGGACATGGTTCCTCTTTTCTTGCTTGAGAACAATTCTCAGATTATAATACCAGTTGGTGAAGTTAGTTCCATTTAGCTTATCTTTCTCTAAGATGGTTCTCAAAGCAAAACTGGAGATCTGAGGGAGACTGCTAGGTGCCATTGATCTACAACAGAAAAAATATGCAAAAAACACTTAAGACATGTATCCATAAAAGATCAAGCATATTAAACACTTTAATACTTATGCTCCCACTAGAACCAACACCCCTCCGATGGTTACTTAGTGATTCAGGATCCTAAATAAGCAAACTGACTAGTGAGCTTTAGCATCACCGCTAGCCGTCAAGTGATCTAGGTAAACAACTACTTGTCAATCGCATCTCATACGACTCCTGTTGGATGGGTGGCATCACATGCCCCGGCTCCCATCCGACTTTTCCCCGAGTCCCACAACCGTTGTGATAGACCCGTCTAGATTACCGAGTGCTTCCGCTGTAACAGTCCGACTTGAACCCACCTAGTCGGAAAGAATTGATAGCATCTCAATTTTATGAGCCCACTACCAAAAATATCAGACTTGTGATGGTGCAACACTGGCGGGGAAACCGACTAGACCTTCTTTGAGGGATTACATTCTACCAACTATCTAATAGAGGTAAAACATAGACATAACAATAACACAAAATAAAGCAATTATAATGTGAAATGGTATAGCTCTCTTCATGGCGATCTCCATCTCCACAAAGCTTGTAATTCAACTCGTGTCAACTCTTTTCACGTGCCACCCTACACCATGTAGCCGACTTGTACATCAACTTGCATGCCATCCGGGTTCTCCAAACAGCTACACTAGCTAGTAATGTAAATTACATAGAGAATCCGACACGCGGGTCGTTATACAATAAAAAGATAGCACCTAGGCTCCAGCCGGCTGACAAAAACCATGATACGTAGATCATGTATGGATTACACACATCACATGCACATGAGCCATACCATTCAAAACATCATCCTGCAAAAACAAGTTATGCATAGATACGATATCTACCGACATTGTGAAACTCGCAATGACATCTAAGGTGCTACAATAGGGTAAAGCTAGCGGTCCCAAGATCTAGATGAGGCAGCTGGTGGTCCCAAGATCTAAAGCTCTGGTACAACTGTTGGGCCACGCAGAGATAAAAAAAACTTTTTCCCTATGCGGTGATTCCAAGATCTAGCTGTGGCAGTAGGCAACGAGAATTACCACTAGACGCGCGGTTGCAGAATCGATGTAGCACATTGCTTGATGCAGTCCTCACAATCCCTTCCGATCCACATTCGTCGAAGTGCTGAACGTACAACACCTCCGTCAGTATCCACATGTACAAGGAGGAGCACCGGTGGTGGACTGTTAGGTCCGGTACGGCAACGACAGGACTAGACTGGGGCTAGGGTTTCCAACACATGGGGTGACCCAACCGTGTTCACTAAGCACCTGTGCCCCAGCTTATATAGGGAGTGAAAGCGGGCTTCACTCACTTGTGGCTCATTCACTAAAAGGCCTATATTAGTCATTGCGATTCCAACTCACGACTCAGTCGGTTTCCTTTTTGGGTCCAACCCAAATATGCTCCCGCTCTTAAGTGTGTGACCCGACAGGCTCATGGTGACCCGGACACGATCCGACTCTCACTCGTGACCGATCAGTCAGTAGCGGCTCCTAGCAGAACATGTCGACTCCCAAGTACCAAAGAGTCATGATGACATACCTTCCAATGCGACTTTCGTCTGAGTCCCTTTTGCCTCACGATATACCTTGTCGAACTATAGACGAATAATCGTCATTTCTTAAATACTTCGACTCTCGTTCTCGATCTGAGATAAGTGATTCATTTGACTAACTCTTAGTCGATCGCCTCGGTTAACACTTAACCGAGTCACACATGGCCATGCTTTCCAAATCATATCTTCCGAGAGGGCCCAGAGAATATCTCTCTAGACGGAGTGGTAAAATCCCATCTTGGTTATTCACACCACGTAGCTTGATTCTCAGTCGACCCGAACTCCGCCTTTATAACTGCCTAGTGACAGAACAACGTTTGACAGAACCTAAGTCGGTGATCCACAACTTGGATTGTGCAATAACCTCAGGTCTAAGGATTACATTGATTGAGATATACAAATGATGACTTATTCGTTGTATCTCAATATGGGTCAGTCCGACTCACTAAACTCTTTAGCTGAATCCGTGTAAGTTGGAATAGCATATCTATGCCCATGACAAGTGGAACCGAGTCATCATCCGACTTTCACATTAGTGTAAGTTGTGTGTCCAGCACAACCTCAACGACCAAGGACAATTAGTATAAACAACATGAATATATAGTTCTACAATTGAATCACATATTCAATTATACATATCAGTAGTTCATACATGGATAATAACTTTATGAATACATTGGAAATAACATCAGACATGATTGCCTCTAGGGCATATTCCCAATAGTACCAAGAAAGCTCTGAGCAATATGTAATCATACTGTTCATAAGCAATCGGATGACTTCGACTCCCTTGTTTGTCTGATTAGTCAATGAAATACCCAGTGTTCTCTTTTCCATGAAACCCTAAGTACATCACCATGGGCATTGCTGAGTTTACCCCTCGTCACCCTCCGAATTATTTCTCCCTCAGAACCCTTCCGATGGTTTTCTTCCTCTCCGATTTCATTCAAATAAAGATCGATACATCTCATGTATGCAAACCTATATATATTACGGAACCTTTCTGAATACTCTACAACATAATCATTGTCTCGGAATTATTATGATGAACCTCGAATAATTATCGATGACTTCGGAACTTCCTTACCGAAATAGGTTATGTCACTAGAACTATTCTGATTTCTCCCAATCACTTCGAATACTATTTCGTTGTCTCTGGAACATAATACATACGACTCTCTTAACAAAAAAATATTATTATTACAACTTTATTGTTTGGTCTTAAGCATGTGACCCTGTTGGGTTTGCTAATATGCATACATGACTCTAGAAACTCTTCCGGATCAATAACCAACAGCGGAACCTGAATTCCCATGATGGTTCCTTTATATTACACAAATCATCGAGTGAACTTGGTTCATTATAGAAGTGCTAATCCTTCTGCTTCACGATATGTGACAACACCGAGGTGAGATGTTGGTATCCTCGTGATACAACTCTTGGTCACTATATTTGTTATCCTCATACGTGTTTCAGTCTTATTTACTCATTCGTATTTCAATGTCCTTATGATCAATATCATAACTCGTCTGCACACGATGGGTGACATTGTAATATCGAGTGGGACCAGACTATATATCTCCATCGCTAGGAGGAATAGAATCTCAGTCATGAACTATCCAAGTCCGTAGTCATACTTCCGTACTTATCCTAGAATTTTTGGTATTACCACCTTTTCCAGTGGCGTTGGAATAAGACCAAATATAAGATGTATGACATGAGGGTACTTCATATTCTCATGGTCCAAGGATTTAGGTACAATATAATGATGGTGATTGACTATTAGTATCAACGATTACGTCTCATAGTAAATCGTCCATTGGATCAGTTTAGTACCCTTGTCTTTTTGACAATGTACTCCCATTGTTGGTGGTATCCTCAGTTATAATAACTTATACCATGATCATGAAACTTGATCATCACACAACACACGGACTAGTCCTAGAGGCATGACTAGGAACAACTTGGTGTTTATATTTCTACACGTGCATATGAGTTTTTTGTTGATTCTCACAATCAAGACACATAACAGTTATAACATAGATTAGTAAACAAAGATATATATATTAACTAATATTTCCTCTAGGGCATATTTCCAACACCTAACACTGCTTTCACAAGGGATCGTGGCAACACTACCATATAAGATACCAAAAGGACAACCACACCTGCTTGGTTTTTGTTGCTAAAGGAATGAATTAGGGACTAACCATATTTATTGGTGTTAGTCCCATAAAAAATATGCAATTATGATTGGATAGCCCCTCAATAAAAGGGGAAATAAGGTTAAGGACTTGTATGTATGCTTTCATTTATAATTATCTTTGCTCTTACGAAAACCACACTATTATGAACTATCCAATATGATCTACCACAAAAATCTAAGGTGACATTTTTCTCCAAATCCCATACCATGTAGCCCACTATTTCAGTCTATAGATGGGTCCGTACTATCAAGGCTTGTGGGTGGCCTTGTCCATTTTCTCTTTTGACTGATTCGGGTAGTGCTCATGATGTCCCAACTTCTTCCTTGGCCAGTGCATGTCATACTTAAATCATCCTACGATACAATTCCCATCCCCTAGCACAAATGGCTAAGGTTCCTATTCTCTCATGCATCCACCATTTTTGAACCTTGAAAGCTTGCTCTCTCCCATTTGCTCCAATCAAACCTGCAAATTTCTGACGGAAAAAGAGGTTACATATATCTTCAATTTCACCAAGGAAAAGTTGAGTCCACTTAAGTTCATTATGTTGCTTGTTACACTTGGATTTGAAAACCCTATGTGGCTAGCGTCGCTTGGAAGCTTCCAAAGTTGTGTATTTTCTCTAAGAAAGTTTGTGAGAGTTTCAGGGTGCGTCAACTTTCTCAGATAGTGAAGCAAGATAAAGTATTTTGTTGGACTTGCTCATGTGAGAAGAAGTCTAGATCCATGAGATCGGTGGTGTTTTTGTCCATGGCATCTCCATTGAATATTAGAGATTCCCTAAGGAACTTGAACTTTTGTTAAACCTTCTTCCTTTTGTCTCCAGTTCGGGATATATCTTTTGTTGTTGTCTTTAGTTTGGTTAACTCATCTTATTACAGATTTGCTTACTGATAATATCTATCTTTCGTATTATGTATCTCTTTGCTAGTGTTATCTCTTTACCATATAGGATTGTATCCCCTAGTTGCATTTGGAGAACAATTACATTTCACACTTATCCTAAACTTAACAAAGAAGATAAAAAATTGTAGTTGCCAAATTACTGTTCACCCACCCTCTAGTCAACATCATTGCTCCTTTAGGTACAACCAATGACGGTAAGACCTGGAATTTCACCCAAATGCTCAAGATCGATACTCAAAGAGCACCAAAAAACGACATCGCCCTATGCTCCCACCACCACTTTCCGATATAATATCACCATACCTTCTAGCATTAACAATGTAAAATACAAACAAAATAATAAGCATACACTTGATTACTCACCTTACTAGGGTGGGACAATTAGGCGATAATGTAGCCATATGCCTCCTAGCCTCAACAGTTTCAAATACGCACAAAATACACTTGATTAAGCGCCTTAAATGATCATTGGAGTTTGAAAGCCCGTCAGCTTGAAAAAATTAGCTCGGGGATGACATGGCTAAAACGGCACCAGATCAAGTAGTTAGGGGAAGAAGTCGGTGTTATAGATCACATGTTTGAGAGCACATGTCATGGACTCACGATCTGAAAACTTCAACCCCATACATGCCATATGTATGCAGGGAAAGTCGATCCTGGCCACAGTTATAATGTGGATAATGTTATATACAACAAGTCACACATTCAACATGTGCGTAGCTCCTAGAGAAGGGCTATCGTTGTTCGACGTGCCATGTAGATTGCGTAGACTATTTGTCGTTGCAAGTCTATATGTCGTATTATTTTACGCATGTGGATCATGTGGAGTAAGTACATATTAGTTGTGGTCCTGAAACTTTTTACGCATGTTTATACGGTGTATTGTTTTAATGGCTAATTTTTTTTAAATAATACATTTTTTTAATTATTTTCATGAATATTACGCAAATAAAGGAATTTACGGAAGTAGTGCACTGTCGTTTTTTCAAACAAAGACGAGCCCAAGTCGTTTCTTCAAACAAAGACGAGCCCAAGTCGTTTTTCCATACAACGACAAGCCCAAGTCGTCCGTTTAAAAAACGACGAGCGGCTGACATAATCGGCTGGTAGCTGAAAAAACGACACACCCGAATCGTTTTTTGAAAATACGACGCGGCTTGTCAGGTATTGAAAAGCAGACGGTTGCATGGATCATGCACACCATACGTTGGGCTAATCCAGCCACTATTTTGTGCCGTTCTTTTTCCCCGCTAGTATCTCTCCCGCCACCTCTTCCCGCAAGTATTTGTCCCGCCACTTTTTTCGTGCCGTTTCTCTCCCGCCACTTCTTCCCGCTGTTTTCTCCCGCCAATTCTTCCCGCTGTTTTCTCCCGCCAATTCTTCCCGCCGTATCTCTCCCGCCAATTCTTCCCGCCGTTTCTCTCCCGCCAATTCTTCCCGCCACTTCTTCCCGCTGTTTTCTCCCGCCAATTCTTCCCGCCGTATCTCTCCCGCCAATTCTTCCCGCCGTTTCTCTCCCGCCAATTCTTCCCGACGTTTCTCTCCCGCCACTTCTTCCCGCCGTTTCTCTCCCGCCAATTTCTACTAGTTGCCTCTATAAATACTAGCACCGAGATGGTATCTCTCCATCCTGTTATTCCTCTGTCTCCCATTTCCTTCCCCTCTCCATCATGAGTGTGCCATGTTTGGACCCCGAGTATAGGCCAACGAACACGAAAGATGCCAGGTTGCCGCAAGGGGTGACACACGAGCGCTGTTGGTACGGCCATCTCGCGAAGGTCAAGGAGTCGATCGATTTCTCCACCTGCATGGGCATGAAGTTTTTCATGTGTCCCAACTACGACGCAAGCCCGCCCCGGCAAGCAAGTTCGTCGTACGAGAGGCCTCCGGTATGTTCCTAGAGCATGGTTAATATGAACCATTCATGTTACCATGAGTTCTTTTATTCATTCCATTGATTTGCTTGCAGTCTCCTCCTCCACTTTGCAAGTGGTGCCATTGGATTGACACCGAGCCACCAGCCTGGGCCAAGAAAGAGTGTCATGACAGGAACCGAGCTACGTGGGCTACCTTTCATGAAGAGGAACGCGCTGAAAGGATGGCCGAAGAGGCGAAGAAGGAACGAGAGAGAGAAATGAAAGAATTGCAAGCAGAGAAAGCTCAAAACCGCGAGCTGAACAGGAAGAGAAGGGAGGAAGAGCAGGCAATCCGCGAGCGCCAGGAAGAGGTGTGCAAGGAGGCCCGTGAGGCGGAAAGGAAGAGATTAAGAGAAAGAGCTGCCGAGGCACGGGCGGCAGAGGAACGTGGGGACAAGACCGGGAAGTACCCGCGCTGGACTCAGGGAAGGTAGACGTATGTCTCAGTACCGATGTGTCTTAATTCCTGTTGTAGTGTCTTGATGTAACTTCATTCAGTTGTAGTGTCTTGATGTAACTTCATTCAGTTGTAGTGCCCTGGCAAGGCAGATGCATCAGCTTGGGTTTGTTGCAGGTACACTCACACGTCGGCCAAGCCTCATTGCCTATCATCACCTCTTGTGTCTTTAGCTCTTCTCTAGATCCGATCCTGTTGGAAGGGAGGCGAACCTCAAATCTTCGTTCTTGATTACCGATGGCGACGACTTGCATAGACCGAGCCTTTTCCATTTTGGCATTCATGTAATCCATTATCTTTGAACAGTACCTCGTGTTTGGGTTGTTCATGATATGCATCTGAGCAAGCTGGAGTCTGTCTCTGAAGTACTTCAACGTTCCGGTGAAAATACACTTCACAATAGCTGTTAATGGCAGAGCCCTACTTCCTCTCAAGACGAAGTTGTAAGTTTCGGCAAGATTTGTAGTCATGACGCCAAACCTAGCACCATGAGTGTCGTGCAACAGAGACCACCTCTCCACAGGCTCGTGCTCTATCCATTCCTGAAAATTCTTAATCCGTCTACCAGGCCTCCTCCTAGTACCGGGTTAGTCAAATCCCGGCAAATCGCAAAGAGCAATTGGTTCTTCCTCGGGTGGTGCTGCTCTAGCTACTGTCTGTGCAGCTACCGCGGCCGCATGAGCCGCCACAGCTGCTGCTCTAGCTGCTCTCCTCTGCCTAACATGTTTTTTGTGAATTCATCTAGATAGGCCCGACACTTGATATACTTCCACTCCTGGTTCTGCTTGCAAAGCTTCTTGAATAGGTTCATAAGGGCCTTGTTCCTGAACTGTGAGAAAAAGTTAGCCCCTAGATGCCGCATGCACCAACGACTCTGCATGTCTAGCCATGGAGTTGGTTCATCTGGAGCAGGCTGAGTCAGCTTCCTTATCGCGCTGAGTATACCCGGATGCCTGTCATGTAGGACGCATACATTCGGTACATCCCTCACAACTGCTATCTTCAGCTGCCTGAAAAACCATACCCAACTCTCGGTGTTCTCGCTCTCCACGAAAGCAAATGCAAGTGGAACAACTTGATTGTTCCCGTCTTGACCTATGGCAGTCAAGATCTGGCCCCTGTACTTGCCAGTGAGAAATGTTCCATCTACACAAATGACTGGTCGACAGTGAGTGAAAGCTTCTATGCATATAGCAAATGAGAAGAACAATCGATGCAGCACCCTCAAATTGGGTTTTTGAGGCAATGTTAAGTGTTGGATGTCGAGGTATGTGCCTGGATTCCTAGCCTGCAGTGTCTGCAACATCCGAACAACACAGTCGTATCCATCTCGAAACGAACCAAATCTTGTCTCAAGTGCCCTCTGCTTAGTCCTCCAAGCCTTTCCATAAGATATATTGTAGCGAAATCTGACAGCAACTTTGTTGATGATAGCTTTCACCACCATGGCTTTGGTCTCCACTATCTCAGTGTATAACAGTCTAGCCAGGAGGGTTGACGTGAGATTACGATGGTCTTGCAGGACATTGTCACGTTGACATGTGTGCTGCACAACATCGCTAACCTTCCAGTTGGTGTCATATCGAGGAACATGGGCATGGACCCTGGCAGGACACCCAGCTACCTCGCAAACCGAAGTCAAATATTACTGGGATGACACCTTTGTTTTGAAAACCCGCTGCGTGGACAATGCCCATTCAACGATTGCTTCCTGTAGATGCCTCTTGCTAGGATATAATGCACCAATGGAGATGTTGTTGGCGTGATAGTGCCACAAGGAATCGTGCCCATCGTTCACATTCATTGCTATTGTGTGGTCTTGATTCCATGATGCCGGAATAGGTTGGTCCTCTTGATCAGACTCAGCGGAATCATAAGAGCTATCACTGTACCCTTATCTTCGGCTTCCATCTGATCTTGCAACCAACCGTCGTGTATCTCGTCCTCATCGACCTCACCGCTGAAAATATCTTCTCCTGTCCCTTGACTACCTTCAGCTGATTCATGTCCAGTGTGTGCAAAACTACTCTGACCAGGTTCATAACTACCTCCATCAGTGTGTGCATAACTACTCTGCCCAGGTTCATAATCACCACCGCCATCTTGGCCTTGACTGCTCTGGTCATTATAGTAGCCAGCACCACCTCCGTCTTCGGCTTGACTGCTCTGCTCATGATCATAACCACTACCAGCATGGTGTGTCTAACTACTCTGGCCCTGATCATAAACAGGCTCTTTCGCCACAGGAAGCACTAAGACACTGGGGTTCACTACCCTATGCAGACAGGCTTTCACCCATTTGACCCATTTAGCTTGTTCTTCTATCGGTCTCAAATAAAAATCAGGTTTAATCCTTGACTTTGTCCATAATACATGCACACCGACAGTATGGGTGGGAGGGAGCCCTAAACGAGCACATAACCAATCTTTCAACTCAATAATGGGGATGGTTTCAGGATCCTGGAGCACTTCATCAATACAATTAAAATCGCTCAAATCAACTCCATTCTAGTTTGTTTTGACGACATCGTCACCATAGTAGAACCTAAACACCACATTACTGGACATAACTTCAGGCCTAAAAAAATACCACAATTTGTCAAATGACCGTGCAGTGGCAGATTTTAGCAAAAAAATATACTAATATTCCTATAATCGAATAATCTTTCATAGCCCGCAAATATAATTATAATCCTATAGCCGAATAATCTAGCAGCTAACCTACCACATCCAACACTACAGATGAGATAAAACTACACAGATGACTACAGTTAGCAAGAAATTAGAGTTTACCCTTGAAGCGTGAGAAAACCTGCCATGCAGCTGCCTCCACTCAACGGATCGACAACCTCCACTCAAGAACAGCTGCCTCCACTCAAGCTGCACCACCAACCTCTACCATAGACATTGCCCCTCAAGAACACCACGAAATCCCCTAAAAAAAGCCTCAAATCACCTCACCAGATTATCCCATTAGTAGATCGGGACTATACTAACTGTCTAATGTGTTTCAGCAGAAGATATTGGTGAAAAACAGGGCAAAAGATTGCTCCAAATCGTAGCTCTTCGCGTGGGTAGAAGAACAGATGAACACGAGAGAGAAGTAGGAAGAAGAATGCGCGGGCGTGGGGCTGGCTGGGCGCGGCACGTGGATAAGTAGCGAGCCGGTCGTTGCATCGAAAAACGACCCGGCATCGTCGTTGTCTCGTAGGACGACGCACCGGTCGTCCGCTGCATGAAAAGATGAGCATGTCTTGTCGTCTTACCGTCGAACGATGCACGGGCTGTCCGCCTGCAACCCGGCAGGGTGGGGTCTGCCGTGGCCCTTTCGGCGCCTCAAAAGATGGCCCGCGCAGGTCGTCTCGTCAAACAACAACTCGAGCGCGTCGTTTGTTCAAAAAATGATAGTGCATTAGATCCGAAAATTTCTTTTTTGGGGTAATATTCGTGAAAATTATTTAAAAAAATTAGCGTTTTAATGCTTTATATCACACTACTAGGAAAAACGTTATCAGTGGTGCACCAAAACAACTTTCTGTGGCGCATCTAGCAGTCGCCACTAAATTGTCGCCACTAAAATTACATTTCTGTGGCGCATATAGCTACAGAATCCTTTTTTCAGAATTTTGAAATTTTCAGAATCTGGTACAAATACAGTATATAACAGGTATATTACAGGAAATACACAAAAATTAACAGAAATTCACAGAAAAGCTGCACACAGCAATACAAATGTTCCAGTTCACATATAATACATCAACAAGCACAAATGTTCACAAGTGTTCATCAATCACATCACTTAGAACCGAATAAGTGTACAAGTATATTTCACAAGTGTTCATCTCACTCACATAACTTACAACTACGAATGTTGTCACCGCCTATACCTTAGGACAGAATGTAGTACACCGTAACCGCGATGCCGGTGAGGAGGAGCGGCACCAAGATCTTCGTCTGGTTCTTCTTCCACACGTGTCTCCTCCACTTGGCCACCGCCTCCTCTCTAGTCACGTATCCCTTGTAGCTGTTACCGCTGAACTTGTCCACTTGTTGGTGGCAGTCCACCCACTCCTCGTAGACACCTGAAACCCGACCCTTGTACACAACGTACATCGGCATCTCTATTGACAAGGCATATTAGTACATCATGCAAATATATATGTTGACAAATATTAGAGCAAGGCATTCATTAAATTAAAACAATGTGTCGACGACAATGAAAGAAACACGACAACATGTCCGACACAATAACAACGACGGTTTCAAGCTAGGCAAGTTAAGTTTTTCGACACACACTACATGTCCACCGATACACACGCTCTCTCGGTCAAGTAGCCTTCTCCTCGCAGGGCGTCGGGAACGGCTTGTACATGTCGTTCGTCGTCCACGTCCTGAAGTCACCCTGCGCCTTGAGGCGGGCTTCGATCTCCCTCTTGGTGAACGACCTGGGCTGGTGTAAGAGCCCACCATGTGTGTTGACCTTTTCTATGATGATATGTGACAGCTTCACCTGCGTATCATGGAAGTCTTCCCTGAGATGGGGGTCACTGATCCCATGCAACTTTTGGGCCCATCCTTGGAGAGAAGATGGAAGCGTAGCATCTCGCAATCCTGGACAAACCCTTTGAGGTGATGGCAAACGTAGAAGGCCTCCTTCACACTGTCAGACGGCTGCTTGACGCAGGGGAACTCGAACACATGCTTGAACTTGTGTCGACCATCGTCCCTGTAAGCCTTCCCCTTATAGTTGAAGGGGCCTCCCTGATTGGCATAGCCCTCGATAGCATCATCCAGAACGCTCCTTACTCTGGCGTAGTTCTTCCTCCTCGCACTCCCCGAGTCGAAGTAGGTGGCAAGCGAATACCTCGTGGAGAGGATGATGAGCGTGCAGTACTTATCTCTGCGCAACACACAATGTGGAACGAGATGTTGGAAAAGAGCAATGGAAAGAAATACTTATGTGTTACGACGGCGGTAGGAGGATGTGTACACTTACTCGGGAAAGAAAGGCACAAGGATGTTGTCCTTCCTCTTGTTGTCCATCAATAGCTTCTGAAGGTAGGACTTTGCCCGGGCCCGGGTCCTTGTTCCTTCTTCCAGCTGGCTATCTCGCATGTAGTAGGGATCCGCTATCGCGACGAATAGGGTGTCCTCTCTCTTGACCTTCATCGCCAGATTGAGCGCGAATAGGCGGACCAAGTTATAGTCCAGCCGTCTCGAGTGGAACAGCTTGAAGATGTCCTCGTAGGCTATGAAGAACACATCCGCGGGGGCATCGGTGATGAATCCCACGTCCTCCGGCACCTTGGCGGTGAACACCGGGTAACTCGGGTCCTTGTCCTTGAGAAGGAGGCCCTCTAGTGTCAGGACACCATGCAAACTCATCATAGCTCCCGAAGCCAGCGGCGCAGTTCCGGAGGCAGTATGGGCTGACCAGCTTCGTGCACTCTGGTCAAGCCATCCTCGCGGGGTGGTACAACATCGTCCCGGTAACGGATCGGAGCGGGCTGGCTCACAGCCTTGTCCTTGTTCCTGTTCGGCCTCTTCCTCACCCTCTTCCTCTTTGCATCAGCAGCCTCCACTGGCGATGCTAACCCGTCACCGGCCGTCCTGCGGAGTGTGTCAGGGCTGAAAATGATTCCGGGCGATGGAGGTTGTGTATCGGCGGCCGGAGGCGTCTCTTGAGAAAACCCACGGAAGACCAGGCGCTTCTTGGGATGGCTAGCTTGATCGCGGAATGATGGTTCTTCAACGAGAGGAGGCATGAACAGTCCTTTGCTGGCGCCGGTGTTGACGAAGGCATTGACGTCGACCGGTGCATCATCATCATCCACCTCGATGTTGGCATCAAAGGCCACCATGTCCATGTCATCCTGGGGTGGTGGCGATGGCTGTTGCGGTGCCACGGCCTTGCCTTTAGGCGGGGGTGATGGCGGTCGAGGAGCAACCACGCCCTTGGCTGCTTGTGGTGCCGGTGCAGACGCTCCCAATGGTCTCTGGTGACGGCTTGTGGTGGCGGCGACGATGACCGATGCAGCAGGAGGCTTCGTCCTTGGCGGCCGGACGACCGAGGTGGCACCGGTGGAGCGAGACCCAATACAAATTTGGGTCTTCGGCCAAATCATGGGATAGCCATGGCAACCTTCCAGGGTCAGGTGCTCGTCGGCTCCTGGAGGTTGCATGGGAGGGTCCATGTCTTCGCACCCCCCCAACACCCGACCCAGCTCGACGCGCATCACGACATCGTCCATGGGCTTGCAGTGCATCGTGCGGTTCGCCGGTTGTATTAGCTTGCCCGTGGCAACATCCTTCAACCCGCCGCCGGGCACCTTGTGCAGGAGCACGCACGGAGTGTCCTGAGACATACAGATATGCATCATGAGATGGCAGCCAATCAAAGGCATTAAGTAGAGCACGCTGACTAACTACTTATTTTACCTTGGTGAGGGCGCCGAGCTCGGCTAATGTTGAGACACAGGCGGCCGGTGGCTGATCCTTCTTCTTCTCTGTCTCGGGTGCATTAGGAAGCACCGCCGCCGCCGGCTGCTGCGCCTTGGTAGTCTCGGCAGGAGGGGGCAGCTCCGGCGCATCCAACTCCATCGGCTGCGCCGCGGGGATGGAGGGCGGCGGGGTAACCATGTCTGGCGACACTTGGTGGCTCGAGGTGCTGCCGCCGGTGCTGGGCACTTGTATCGGCCCCACCTGACCATCTGCATTCCATTTTGCTATCCCCTCCATCAGCCGAGGGGGTAGCATCTAAAGGATCTTCTGCTGCACTATCGCGTTCACCTCGTCCTGGTCCACCTTACTGGCCTCTAGATGCGCGATCTTCCGCTTCAGCTCTTCCTTCTCGGCTTGATCCTGAGCCGCCAACTGGGTCCGCCTATCCTTTCTCTTCTTGGCTTCCTCGCTATAGTACTCGCGGAACTTTGTGCTCGTACCAAAGCCAGAGATACGGCCAAATGACGTGGGCGGCTCGGACTGTGGCCTCCCCTTGAAGGCGTTGGTTGCCCTGTTGAAAATCGTGTCCCACAGCTCCGTCGAGCCCTGGGACGACGAGTCCGGCGCCTCGCGTGTAGCCTTGATTTCAGCGTCCTACAGATAAGGAAAGGTGAACCCATTTAGGAACTTGCCTTCATTATTCAAAATGAAAGAAAATGGACCGCGGGTAAATTCCTTACCAGCTTACTCTCAAACTTCCTCACATCGTCATCATCGGTGATGAATTCCTTGGAATCCTTGTCCAGATAGTAGCGGGCCCGGACAAAGTTCCGGGTCTGCTCGTCCGTGATTTTTAAAAATGGGTTTTCTTTCCCGAGACGCTCAACTAGGGCGTCCTCCCTTGCCCATATGGCCTTCTTTCCCCTGTAACCGCCGCTTCCACATCGGTGGTTAACTATGTTCTGTTCCCGCATTTCCCGACCCCACTCCGTCCATGCCTTCGCTTTGTCAGTCTCCATCTCCGCCTTGAATATCTTGAACTCGTCTTCGTCGATCATGGCCTCACCCTTCTTGATCTTCTCCCAGCTTTCCTTTTTCGCGATCTTGTTCTTCACCCGGGTTCTCCAGCTGCTCAAGGCATTGGCCATCTTCGTGATGGCTAACCTGTTCACCTTATTGGAATTTTCCAGTTTGTCGGTGTACGGTGCTGGGAACTTGTACCGACGGTGAAGCTTCTTAAGGTAGTTTGCCACCAACCGCTCATTCGCTTCACTTCTCAGGTGCTTCGTGTTGATCGACATGCTTTCGTGGATGATGCACCCGAGTTGCATGCCATACCCGGCAGCAACATCCGGAGGCTCCAATGGAAGGCCACTTTCCGAGACCAGAGTGATCTCATCGGTGGTGTCAACGAGCTTTTGCGGCTTCCGATCCTTCCTCGGCTTCTTATTCTTCTTAACAGACGGGTTGCTGCTACCGCCATTCGTGCGGTTCCCGCCATCGGTCGTGCGGCCTCTGCCATCGGCCGTGCGGCCTCCACCATCGGAGGTGGTCGCATCCTCCTCCTCGGCTTCATCTATCTAGTAGTCCTCGTCCCCCTCTTGCTCATCATCCCCATCGTGGCCCGCAGTAGTTGCCACGTCCTCATGCTGAGACTCCGCCGCCTCGTGCTGCGCCGCCGCCTCCTAGAAAGTGAGGTTCGCCGCTCTGGCTTGGTCTTCGACGCTCATTCGGCCTTAGAAGTGCCGGCCCCATCGGCGGCCGACATGTTTGCACACTTCTAAACAAATTAAAATAAGGAAGTTAGTATTAATTATTGTTGACAATATTTAAAATGAGCTGTCCATTTCTCCCGAAGTGTTAATTCACTTCTAGTTCGGTCGAGAAATGGGGCTCATATGTCAAAAAATTACTAAGTGTCGACCGAAAAATTCGGCATGACCTTCGCTAATTTTTTGACATATGAGCCCCATTTCTCGACCGAAATGGATCGAAATCAACATTTCAGGAGAAATGGGCAGCTCGGGTGATTTCCCTGCAAACATTTCACATACAAACAAACACAAATTGTGCTCCACGGCCACATATGGTGCTCCAACACCATACAAACATCACTAAAATTAAAGTGGTCCAGAAGCACAGAAAAAGCACAAATAGTGCTCCAGCATTTCTAGATTTCATTCCAGATTTAAAACTGGACCAAAATAGTGCAAAAACAGTAGCGGTTAATTAACAGTGTTATTCCCTGTGAGTGGCACAAGTGGGAAATTAAAGTGGTCCAGCAGCACAGAAAAGGCACAAATAGTGCTCCAGCATTTCTAGATTTCATTCCAGATTTAAAACTGGACCAAAATAGTGCAAAAACAGTAGCGGTTAATTAACAGTGTTATTCCCTGTGAGTGGCACAAGTGGGAAATTAAAGCAATTTGAGGGACAACATGCCTCTATTTGAGGGACAACATGCCTTCTACACTTGGGTTATAGTTTTCTGTTATTGGTACTGAACACTACTACTAAATTATTTATCTATGTCATTCGGGTATATATTTTGAGGAAGCCAAGAAGTTGTCCAAACCTTATATTAATCAAGTTGCTAAGGCCAGTAAAGCACATGTCGAGAAATTTAAAACCACCTTGAAGCCTTACACTAAGAGGCAGGCCATGCATATGAAAAGTTTCTTGAGACATCTATTTTATATCATCAGTAGGTGTTTGTTCTGTTAGTATTTCCCCTTCTCTTAAATAATCCAGATTTTCAGTTCCAGTTAAATATTAATGCTTGCATAGATTGTAAGTAACCTAGAGACATAACTTTAAAAGGTGGAAAGTATTCCATCTTTGCCTATCAAATTTGCCCTTGTTCACGATTGTTTCCCCTTGTCACTTGCAATAGAAACCAAGTACTATTATTTCCTACTTGTCACAGAGCATCAACAAAATAGTGTTATTTCAGTTAATTAACAGTGTTATTTTATTCAGTATATTTTCACAGATAAACATATGTTAATTAATAGATTCATAATCAAATAGATAAACAGATGAAGGAAGGGGCAGGGAATTAGGAGGGGAGGGGGTCACCTGCAGGGTGGTGGTGGCGGTGGTCCTGGACGCCAGAGCGGGCCTCCTCCTCCTGGTTTTCTGTGGGGTGGTGGTGGCGGTGGTCTTGGACGCCGGAGCGGGCCTCCTCCTCCTGGTGCTCTGCGGGGTGGTGGTGGCGGTGGTCCTGGACACTGGAGCGGGCCTCCTCCTCCTGGTGCTCTGCGAGGTGGTGGCGGCGGTGGTCCTGGACGCTGGAGCGGGCCTCCTCCTCCTGGTGCTCTGCGGGGTGGTGGTGGCGGTGGTCCTGGACGCCGGAGCGGGCCTCCTCCTCCTGGTGCTCTGCGAGGCCACGGCGAGGCAAGGCAGGTGCGGCGCGGTGGCACGGCGGGGCAAGCGCGGTGCGGCGAAACGGCGGAACGGTGGTGCGGTGCAGCGAGGCGATATGGGGAAATCTGAGGCGTGATAGGGTCCTGGGCGGCGCGGCGATATTAGTTCTAAGTCACAGAATTCTGTGGCGCATCTGTTCAGATATGCGCCACAGAATTTGTGGGGATAGTGCAAAACGCGCGTTGCGCTGTTGTTTGACAGAACACGAAGCTTACCACATTGGTTACTCCTCTCTGTTCTAAACCTGGGCGGCCAGGTTCGATTCCTGGCACAACCACATTTTTTTTTACTTTTTAAAAAATATTTTAAGGATGGTAATAATATATTAAAAGCAAGAACTAATATATTTTCCTATTAAAATATTTTATGGATGGTAATAATATATTAAAAGCAAGAACTAATATATTTGCCTATTAAAAACAAGAATTAATATATTTGCCTTAATATATTTGCCTCAATATTATCCGCATACATTAGTTTGTCAAAGTAATACATATATGCAGGCGCGCGAGCACACATGTGCATTAATTAGTACAAAAAAAGCGTCAAAAACCGCTAAGTCGGCTCCGAGGTAGCTAGTGTCTCTTCACAACAACTTTCTTGCCCTTCTTCTTCGCGGTAGAATACTTTAGGCCGACCACCTTGAGATTTCTTCTCGTGTACGGGCAACCTTTAGCCGGTAGGGTGGTCTTCCTTCTTACTTTAGCATAAGTAGTTGGCTTGTCGAAGTACTTGTCGAATTCCTCTTCGATCTTGAGATCGCTCTTCTTGTCGATGTCTTGCTTGTTGGTGGGTCCTTCCATTCCGATGATGCTCCTCTTGCCCCTCCTCAGGACAACAGGGCTTGGCTTTGTCGGGTCGGTAATGAAAAAGCATTGGTCAACTTGGCTAGCGAGCACCCATGGCTCATTTTTCGTGAAGGCGTTCTTCGATTTGGCATCGGGTATAACCATGGTGGTGAAAAACCGGCCATCTTTTTCGACGCTCTTGGCCCATCTGACACAAAACATCGGCACCGTCACTCCGCAGTAGTCGAGTTCCCATATATCCTCGATCCTTCCGTAGAATCTTTCCTTGACATCAGTCTCGTCATCAGCGTATGATAGCATAGTTACTCCTGAGTTTTGGTATTCGCTATTCTTGTCTTTCTCCTCGGTGTAGAATCTGTAGCCGTTGATGTCGTACGTCTGATAGGTCCTAAAGTTGCACCCGGGCCCCTGTGAGAGTGAGAATATGAGTTTCTGATCTTCAGTATAAGGCGTCGGCATGGGACTTTCCAGTAGCCTTTTCTTGAACCACCCCGTGAAGCTGGCATTGTGCTCTCTGGTTACGTCTCCCTTCTTCCTCGGCTTACCCATGTTGGCGAGCTTTTGCTCGATTAAGGTTTTGTGCTCATCCACCCAGGGGCCGACCAACTGTATGTGTTGTAGCGCGACTCAGTTTTCCCTATCAAAGTCGGCGTGTTCGAGTTTGATGCCGACATGGAGTGCGCGGTAGCCCTCGCGGTGACCAAATCCAGCAAGCATCCCGAGGTGCTTCCTGGTGGGAAGACCGACATCCTGGTTCTCGGTGCTTAGGTAGTTCTGGCAGAAGGAGATGCACTCATAGGTCAGAAAGCCCTTGGCTATGCTTCCATCTGGACGGGACCTGTTGCGAACGAATCCTTTGATGACACCGTTTAGCCTTTCGAATGGCATCATGTTGTGCAGGAACGCCGGCCCGAGATGGATGATGTCATCCATGACATGGACAAGCAGATGCACCATGATGTCGAAGAACGCGGGAGGGAAGTAAATCTCAAGCTCGCATAGTATCTCGACGATCTCTTCCTGTAGCTTGCTGAGCTGCTTCACGCCGATAGACTTCCTAGATATGACATCGAAGAAGTTGCAGAGGCCAAATAGCGTCTCACGGATGTGCCCGTCCATTATCCCTCGGATCGCAATGGGGAGTATCTGCGTCATCAGCACGTGACAGTCGTGAGACTTCATCCCACTGAACCTCTTCTTCGCTACGTCCAGATATCAGCTTATCTTCCCAGAGTAGCCGTGCGGAACCTTGACTCCTAGGAGGCAACGGAAAAACCTCTCGAGCTCCTCCTCTCTTAGAGTGAAGGATGCAACTTTAAGCACCACCTCATTCTTCTTAGCCCTTTTGCGGTGACCCTGGGTCCCTTCCATCTGTTCATCGTCATCATCGGCATCGTCACTATCGGGGTACTGAAGTTCCTTCTAAATGCCAAGCAATTTTAGGTCGCTTCTTGCTTTTGGCCCATCCTTGGTCCTATCCGGCATGTTTATCAGAGTGCCGAGCAGGCTCTCGGTAACGTTCTTCGTGATGTGCATCATATCGAGGCTATGGGGCGTGTGGAGGACCTTTCAGTAAGGAAGGTCCCAGAAAACGGACCTCGCCTTCCATACTCCATGCAGCGGTGATGGCTGTTCCCTCGGCCGCTTCTTTCCTGGCGCAGGGCACTCTTCCCAATTGTCCAGAAGCTCCTTGATTTCTTCGCCGCTTAACGGTCGACGTGGGGCATTTTCGAGCTCGTCTTTGCCATTGAACAGGTCTCCGCGTTTTCTCCACGGGTGATCCTTGCGGAGCCACATTCGAGCCCTTTGGAACACGGTTTTCGAAGACCCAGGATCCCTCGGCAGCTGCAGATGCGGGGTCTTATCCATGCACCTGACACATGCACAGAATCCGTGGTTCACCTGACACGCTACATATCCGTAACCAGGATAGTCCTGCACCGTCGTGAGCAACGCAGCTCTCAGGTCGAAATAATCTCCAGTGTAGGCATCCCACGTACGTGTCGGCGTCTCCCACAACGTCGCTAACTCCTCTTTTAGGAGCCCGAGATACAGATGCATGTGGACACCCGGTTGTTTTGGCCCCTGGATAAGGATACTCATGTGTACGTACCGCTGCTTCGTGCACAACCAGGGTGGGAGGTTGTATGGCCATACAAACACGGGCCAGGTGCTATGCGTGCTACTCTGGTTGCCAAAGGGATTGAGTCCGTCGGTGCTCATGCCCAGCCTAACGTTCCTTGGATCGAGCCCGAACTCATCTTGGAATTCGATGTCCAGCGCATTCCACTGGCTAGCATCCGCGGGGTGTGTCAGGATCTTGCCCTTCTCCGAATCATCTTCCGACTTCTCCCTCTTCGCGTGCCATTGCATAAGCTCCGCTTCCTTAGGGTCTACGAAATACCGCTGCAGACGGGAAGTGATAGGAAAGTACCACACCACTTTTCGAGGAACTTTCTTGTTCCCTCTCTTGTACCGTCCCTGGCCGCACACCGGGCATGTGGTTTTATCCTTGTACTCATTCCGGTAAAGTGCGCAGTCGTTGATGCATGCGTGGTACTTCACGTACGGTAGGTCTAGTGGGCAAACTACTTTCCTCGCCTCCTCGATACTTGTTGGCAATGTGTTGTCCTTGGGAAGACGAGCGTGCCAGAATTTCATGTGAGCGTTAAAGCTAGTGTCGGTCCATTTGTGCTCCGCCTTCATCTCCAGAGCCTTCAGCGTTACACCCAAGCGTGTATCCTCGGGCCGGCACCCAGGATACAATGGAGTCCTCCCGTCTACCTCCATCTGTGTCAGCTTGGCTTTCTCTCTAGCTGCAGCTCTCGTGTTGGTCGTCTGCTTGAGGAGTATTTCTTGAAGATGAGGGTCCCGCAAGGCTGAAGTTAGCGGCGTGTCCGTGCTCCCGTCTTCTCCACCGCCACCACCACCATCTGCTCCGGCATCGTCTCCTTCATGATGATCGTGTCTGCCGGCATCTCCTTCTTCATGATGATCATTTTCGTCGGCATCTCCTTCGTCATGATGACCATGTCCAGGAGACCCTTCGTCTTCTCCCCCGCCCCCGGCCTCTTCTTCATCATGGCCACCGCCATGTACCGACGGCTCCTCATTCACTAAGAAGCCATGCATGAAACCGCGCGTCAACAGGTGAGACTCCAGTTGTCCGGAATCAGGGTTGATCCACTTCCGGTGTTTGCACATTCGGCACGGACATCTTATCTTGGTCATGTTGTTCTGAACCATGTCGGCTACCGCGTCAGCCTTGTATCTAACCACCCAGCGTTCGCTCATATGGATGACCATGGTCGCTTGCGCGCGAACATAGACCAAATTAAAGAGAGTATGGTAGAACCATGCACACACACGACGCACACACATACATGCATGCGCATGATCGTCCGGGAAATTTCGGCATGACCTATCCTAAAAATAGGACGTATGGCTAGTGCAGAAATTTGCCGAAATGGACGTGAATCAACATTTCGGCAAACCTCCATGCACCCGGCGCCGGCAACATGCATTCAAGCACAACACAACCTCACTCCACAAGCAACATGTATTCAAGCACAACACAAAGCGAAGGAACATCATCTCTCGCCATTGCACACCACCCGCGGGACCATCTTCACCTACAAAACATCCATACACACCGCGCCGAGGCCCGCCGGCCACACAAAACATGCATCACACAAGTACTCATGCACACATGCCTCACAAATCTACAAACCCCATATGCATATATAGTGTAGCAAGAGGGGGTGTTGGGATGTGTGGAGGAGGAAAGTATGAGTGGTTTACTACCTTTACAAGTAGGAGTAGCTTCCCCTCACAAGTACATGAACCAAAGTAGGTCTAGCTATCAACAATGGAGGTGAATATGAGCAAAATGGAGTGGAAGGGAGGAGGGGGACGAGCTAGCTAGTTGGAGGTGGTGGGAACAAGGGAAAGGGGGGTGCCACCTTTTGTAGATCTGTTTCGCATATTCTGTGGCGCATATGGAAAATGCTCCACAGAATGTCAACATTCTGTGGCGCATATAGCTACATGCGCCAAGAAAGTAAGAATTCTGTGGCGCATATGGATATATGCGCCACAGAATGCGCATATGGCTACATGCGCCACAGAATTTTGACATTCTATGGCGCATATATCTTCTGGCCTGCCCATGTGCTGGGGTCAGGCCCACATGGGCCCACAGGAATTCTGTGGCGCATGTAGCATATATGCGCCATAGAATTCTCACTTTCTGTGGCGCATATATCTATATGCGCCACAGAATTGCGGAATTCTGTGGCGCATTTGCTACATGCGCCACAGAATTAATTTTAGTGGAGCATTTTTTGCATATGCGCCACAGAATTAAAATCTACCTATAATCATTTTCCTAGTAGTGTCACATGTTTTATGATTTTTACCATTTCTTTCTAAAATATCAAAAAAAATATCACAAGTGAACCCATATTCAGAAAATCCCCATCTATTTCATCGCACACAAACTATATCAAGATGACAGAGAGGATCCGAGCACACGTAAGAAAATTAACCACACCTCACAATGTGATTCACCCATAGTATGTGTCCACGCAAACCCCAGCTGACGAGCAATCGAACATATTGTCAACCTGACAACGTGTATTTGGATAATATAATCGTTAGTATACAAGATAATGACCCCGAGGTGTGTCACGTCTTTTTTAACTTGTAGTACCATGTTGCATTACAAAATAGGGACACTATGACTTTTTCTAGTAGAATGTTCATATTGGGCCATTAATTAATATCACGGTGAACAAAGTCAGAGCTTTCATTATGCAAGTGGACTTATCACTTATCAGAACTCAGGTCGAAGTTTGGGCGATGGATGGAGGTCCCACAAATACTTGCATTATTCGGTATAGGCGTATATCCCTTTCTGTATTTATATGGAGTTTCCGACCGCGTTCTAAGTGAGAAACAAGCTCGATCTGGCATTCTGGCTAACCCCATACAGACGGAGGCTGTGAGCATGTCTAAGTGAGAACATGGGTTGTTAGCCCATCAACGTCAGCATCCATTTGTGGTGCTGTACGTATCTTCTTCTACTTGGAGTATTCTTCTCTCCGGAGAGTCGGATCGAAGAGTCGCCTCGCCGCAAGTCGCTAGGAAAAGGAATTCCAAGCACTGGAAACACAAAATCTAATTAGGCACTGCATGTGCGCCGGCCTGAAGAGTCGGATCGAGCACCGGACGACCGCCTCGTTCATTCATGTGCATGGTTGGCAGGCCGTCTGGTGGAGAGGAGTTGGACTCAGGACTCCGTCAGCTCCCGTGAAGACCAGCTAGGCAGGCAGACTGTTCGAGGACAGCTAACGTTGACCCTGCCTCCACTTTCTCATTCGCCAGCCAGATGGAAATTTAGGGTGAGTTCGGGTAGACTGTAGCCTATTTTCGACCTCGCCAGGCAGGGCCACACGAAAACAGGCTTTGGGCCAAGTTCTGCAACCCGTTTGGTAGACTCATTCTCACGAATGGAGCAGTTTATGCAGCTTGTTTGGTAACATGCTTACGACACAAATGTGGTAAAGCAAGCATATGTGTTTGGTTGTCTTCGATATAGGTTTTTCTCACCTCTTCTATCGATATTGATGACCTTAAGAAATGTGATATTCGGTGACAAATAGCCCCATGACAAAACTTAGACCGTCACCGAAATGCCTTTTAGATGATGGAATGGTTTGCTCGTCACCGGAGATCATTATTAATGCACGACGAAATCATTTTTCATCATAGCAAACCGTGGTCGATTAACCTCATGACGGAATTTTGAGCGTGGTATATTGAACCGTTATTGTATGTACTGTAGGACCGGCATGTCAGCAATAGAAATAAAAAGGGAAATATTGCTATGATGGGTTTTGAACCCAGGACGTTAGACGAGGAAAAAATTAACTACTACTTGGCTACAGTAGTTTTGTTGAATAAATTTGCCATTCAGCAGTTTTGTATAATTCTAGAGGGCACTACGTGGCAACAAAATATGGATCGTTACTTAGAGCAGGCACGATTCTCTGAACCATTCCATTCTTGTATGTTCTTCGCAACATGTGCCACCAGGTGTATAGCTGGACTAGACAATCATGATCTTCGCTGGCATTGGAATTCCTTTTCCTAGCGACTTGCGGTGAGGCGATCACTTTCCCGACGAGGCTTCATGACAGGGTGGTGAACGACAATAGGAAGTACCCGTGAGTTACTTCTGAGATATGCTATGGAATTTATTTGATTTGGTGTTTATGTTATACATTTTCATTGACAAGGATTTTGGTTAACAATTGATCATGACTAATTGGTGGTACATCTTAATAGTATGTGAGTTGGTAGCAAACTAGTATGTGAGGTTGTAGCAAACAAGTTAAATCATCATGCTACGAGTAGTTAATACTTTAAATTTGATCATACATTTTTTTGTAGGTGATGGATCGAGATTGGATTACTAAAGGGACCAAGTTCACGGCTCCTTACTTAAAAGGTGTTAGCGAGTTTACGAAGGTAGTGCGAGAAAACTTCAAGAAAGATGAACATATATTGTGCCCATGCAGAAAATGCTTTAATTTGTTACGTCAAAATCAAAAAGATGTTGAGAGACACATGAACTGCAATGGTATGACCATGTCGTACAAAAGGTGGAATTTTCATGGCGAACCATTTAGAGATGATGAAGGTGATCATGGTTTGTATCAGAGCGACGGCGATGATGATTATGATGAAGGCAATGATAATAATGATGATCATATTGACACTATGTTAGAAGAGCTGCAAAAATCTGGTGAGGGAGGTCCAAGTCACAATCATTTCTATGCAAAGGTCATTGAAGAAGTTAAGCGAGTGCTTCAAGATGGATGCAACACTGAAACAAGGTTGTCGTTCATTATGAAGATGCTTTATGTGAAAACGTACAACCGAGTCACAAATAGAGATTTTGATCAATTTATGGTTGTCTTATGTGCATGCTTGCCAAAAGTCAGCTTTCGAAAGTTTTATGCTTTGTGAGGTTGGGCTTGGTTATGAGACAATTCATGTATGCAAGTTTGACAGTTCTCTGTATTGGGAAGATCATGTCAAAAAACACATTGTCATGTGTGTGGATTTTCAAGGTGGAAAGACCCAGAATCAAACAAAAAGATTCCTCACAAGGTGATTCGATACTTTCATATAATCCCAATGTTACAAAGATTTTTTTCTTCCAAGGAAACGTCAACGAACACCAGGTGACACCAGGATAAGAGGGTTGTTCAAAAAAAATTGAGACACCCAGCTGATGGTGAAGCATGGAAGCACTTAAAAATGAGTTTAAATTGTTTTCTCAAGATCCTCATAACATAAAGCTAGGAATTGCGATAGATGGAGTCAATCCATATGGAAACATGAGTAGTTCATACACTGTGGCATGTTTTTGTCATTCCATACAACTTTCCAGCTAGGATGTGCATGGATCAGTCCAACTTCATGATGTCATTGCTGAGACCTGGAAAACATTCACCAGGAAGGGATTTTCATGTATTTATGCAGCCACTGATAAAAGATATGTTGAAGCTATGGAGCGGTATAGAAACACATGACGCATGCACAGGACAACTGTTTCCATTGTATGTTGCATTTCTTTGGTCGATTCATGACTATCCTGGATATACATGATGTCTGGCCATAACACAAGAGTTTTTTTTGCATGTGTGCACTACGATGAAAATCCTTGCTATGAGTATTTGCATACTAAAATTGTTTATGTTGCCACTCTCTAATTCCTTCCTTTCGATCACAAGTGGAGGAAAAGTAGACTTTTCAATGGAAAACCTAAAAATAGAGGGCCACCAAGGAAGTTCACACTTGAAGAAAGAGAGGAGAAGATAAAAAAAATTGAAGGATTACCAACCGGGAAAACAACCATCAATTAAGAAGACAAAACGTGGCATGAAAGATATGAACAAACCCGGCACCTCAAGGTCAGCTTATATGATTTACCGTATTGGTCAAAACTAAAGTTTCTCCATAGCCTAGATGTGATGCACATTGAGAAGAACATATTGGACAATATCCTTGGTACCCTTCTTGAGCTCGAGGGAAAGAACAAGGACACTATCAGTGCTAGACTGGATTTGGAGCATTTCAAAATCTGGAAGGATTATTGGATGAGGGGTTGAGTTATGCAAAGCACCAATCACCATGAACACTTAAAAAGGAAGGTAAGCAAAAAATTGTGCAAGTATTTGGCCAACACTAGGTTCCCTGATAGTTTTGCTGCAAACTTAGCAAGATGTGTGGATATCGTTGGTGGTGAAGTACACAATCTGAAGACATATGATTGCTACATACTTATGAAGCGTGTGTTGCTAGTTGTTCTTAGAGGGATAGGACCAAAGGAAATGTATAAGGCCGTTGCTGAATTGGGGAATTTTTTAGGGAGTTATGTGCCAAAACACTAACAGAATATGTGCTACGTCGAATGAAGATTGACATTGTAATAATTCTTTGCAAGCTTGAGAAGTTATTTTCCCAACATTTTTTAATGGATGCAGAGATACTATGGGGCATGGACTACATGAGTATACTAGAAAAAAATGTAGGCTCTAAGATGCATATTGACTTCTCTATGGGCGTGAGGAGACCCACAAATCATGTTCAGGAAGAAAAACTTAGTTCTAAATGTGGTATTCACATCCGCAACAAAATGCCTCTCGCAAACCACTAGAAGTAGTACGGCGACAAAGATGGACCTATGATAAATGTCATTCCTGGTGCTATTAAAATTGTATCAGTGAGTCAGTTAAATTATTTTTATCTTGCATATATAAATTGTTTCATGTTACATATTGATTCCTGAATGCTATTATATAGTTTTGCCATTCAATGGTGATATTAAATTCTGTGTCTATTTTCTATAGGGAAATTTTGAAATAGACAGAACAAATCCATATGCCAAATTAATCTACATTGATATTCTTCGGAACAGTATTCACTAACAACGCTATAGGCTTAAAAATATGTATTGGAACAAAATTTAAAATCTAACACACGAACAGGACTTATTGGTGAAACCAGATAGCGTAGAAAAGAAAATCTGGGAAAAAATTGTCAATATATGGTCATATGAACACTACCAGGTACTTAATTCCTATTCTTTCATCTACGTTCATTACAATCATACGACTGTACTATGGATTTCTGAATTTATGCATCTAACATAGGACTTGTTACTGTGAAGCAGCCACATACCACTGGCTCTAGAAGTTATGTTGCACACTATGAACATTTGGTTAGTATTTTAACTCTGCATATGCAAATCCTACTTCTTTTAATATATCATACGCAGTCCTAATTCATCATGTCCTAATTCTAGGAGATATCTGAAAACAGCGAGCAGGAACAGAGGAACAGACATATCCAATTGAATTTTATAAAATAACCCATAGTAACAAGAATGGTATCATGTCCGAGAAACCACATGAAGATTATGTAGGGAAATTCCTTCATTTTTCTAATGAGTTATTCTAATTATTGTATCTCCTTATTACTAACTCTCGAATTGCAATTATTTATATCCTATTATAGATAGACTCAGATGGTGCTTAGAAAGATGGGACCACACCTAAAAGATTGGACTTACAAAACGGATCCGGAGATTATTGAAGAAGTCGTAAAGGAACAAAGTGCATCTCAATCGAGTACGTTCCTCGCAAGCATGTGAGTTCAAACTATCTACAAGAGGTCTACTGTCTCAGCTGCACGCATCAGAGAGTTGGAAGAAAAGCTATCAAGTGGAGAGCAAGAATCTGTACATGCAACTGAAATGTATCATCCGAGATGGGGGAAAGGATGCAAGAGCAGGAGCGTTAATTAGAAGAGATTAGAAAGAAGTAGAAAGAATAACTTGAATCTGTAAAGAAGGCCAACGAAGAGAATCGTTTGACATTTGAAAAGAGGCAAGAAGAAATGGATGGCCTTCTTGGTTACCTATCGAGGAGATCACAATCATCCCAGCCACCACCATCATGATGATGCATTATTTTTGATGAAGACCTACTTACATCAGTTTTTCAAATTCATGTAGTCATCCTCATTTGTGTTACAATACATCTAGTGTGCTAGATACTAAAGTTCATGTGTGATTAAATGCAATTGAAAGTGACCGTGCAAATTTTGATAAAAACGGCCAGCGCGGCTGAGATGGATCATTCCTATACAACGAGCGTGGTATCTGATATACAATGCCTTGTCGCTCATTTTCCAAGTTTTCGCTTTTGAAAAAAATCAAGTGAAAACAACAGACCGGCTCATGAGTTAGCTAGACTGTGTCGTGTTGAGTGTAGTGCTGGTGTTTTACAAGGTACTGCTCCCCTGCATGTTGGAGATGGCTTTGTTGGATTGTAATCGTAACCTTTCCTCCATTTAAATGAAATTTCACTAGTTTTCAAGAAAAATGCAATTTTATTATTTGTCTGTCATTACAAATATTTACTTCCATTTTTTTCTTAAAACATTAGGATGAAATTAAAAATTAATTAATATTGATATGTGATTGAAATTGTCACTGCATCACCTTCCAATGGGCCCACATGGCAGCATCGGGTGGGTCCTATATGGCAGTTCTGAATGGACCCACCTAACATAATGCCCCGTCACTGCATCTGGACCCACATGAAAGTAGCCACGTAAGAAGGATTGGACCCACTTCTCAATTGACACATCACCATTGTGGTGTCCCACATGTAAGATGCCACATCATCATTGTTGGTCTCACCTACGAATAGTCATGTCAACATACAATGCACATGTCAGCAACCACGTAATCAACTGTGACTGGACCTACTACTTGACAATGATGACACATTTTTCATCTAATAATCTATACAATGATAGATTTTCGTATTTACGATGATAGAAAGCGTCTGTCAAGGATAACCCATCTTAGAAGACAGATTAAGGAACGTCCCCAAAGATATATTGATAGTGACAAAAAAATTAGTCTATCGCTATATAAGAATCTATGGTGGAGCTTCCATGACAGACCTCACGGTGGTACCTTTTTGTCACCAGGGTGTAATTGGTAAGAGATAGAGCATATTAGATGAAAAAGTAGTATGTCACTATATATCTTTTCTCTTGTAGTGTTACCCTTCTACCACAGCCCTAGGTAGTACTCATCATCTCAAGCAGTTCATCGCCACAAGCCTAGTTACTATGAATATCAGTTCATTAGTTCAATCCTAGCTACTACAAATCAACATGTAGTTCTACATTTTTACAGTCTCGTGGATCATGAACCTTATCCAGGAAAGGGGGAAGGGAAGTGTACTTACTCTTGTTCTCACATCCTGAAGGGACCTATATCATTTCACATTGTCATTTCCCAGTCCATTCTCTTATCTTCCAAGCTTCATTATCAGATGGCCTCGATAGCATGGCCAATGTCATTATTGTCAGGAATTACACTTGTCTCATCTAGCACAAATTTATCAAGGCCATGACCCAAGATCCAGTTGTGAAGAATACAACATGCAACCACTAGCTTTACTTAGGTGGGGAGAAGGTGTAATGGCTTATGATCAAAGATCTTGAACTTGTTTTTCAAAGAAGTGAATTCCCTCTCAATAGTGATCCTAAGGCTAGAGTGCCTGAGATTGAATAGCTCTTTGGTATTATGAGGCTTGCACCTTCAAGTGAACTCGTTTAGATGGTACTCGGTTGTAGCATCCTAGGAATTCCCTAATTCGAATTTTCTTGTTCTTTTACATTATTGCATCATCATAATATCATAATCATGTCATCATGCCACATTATATTGGAGCATCATATCTAATCTTGCATTTGTTTTGTCTCGCTTGTGTCGTTGCTAGCACAAACACCTCTCCCTATTTTATATCTCTATTTTGTTTTTCTACAACTTTGGAATCCACTTGCTAGGGTTCCACTAGTTCCTAAATGATTTCATTCAATTTCTAAAACCATAAATCCACTAATCTTGTAAATGCCCAAATGGACATGTGTATGTGGGCATATCTCTTCCCTCTTATCTTATTGTTACTCCAAATCATGTATTCAAAATAACCTGCAAAAGTTTCAAAATGATTTGAATTAATTTGGTGTTTGAAATTGTTAAAACAAAGAAACAAATAAGAATAAGAATAAAACAAAACAAAACAGAATAAAACTTAGGTGAGCTCTCCATGGCTGCATTAGCATCTCTCCTCTGGCCTAGCCGGATACCCTCCACTCCTCTCCCGTCCATGTGCCCTCTCTAGTGGCCCGCCTACCTCTTCGACGGGACAGACACGACGCCGTCTCCTACTCATCCTCCACCCCGACGCTCCTCTTTGCAAGGTTGACAGCAACGGGAAGGTGGTTGTCCCTATGTCGTCGTCCTCGTCACCCTCACGCCCAACACGTGCTTCCCTCCTTTATCTAACCACACCCCGCTCCCACAACAACCCTAGCATGCCCCATCTTCTCCCCTCTGTTTCTCCACCACCGTCGCCCGTCGCCAACCTTGGTCGCTGCTAGCCACCTCGTCTATGTCCTCCCTAGCATCGAATGGTTATAGCAGACAAGGAGGGGAAGGGACGCACACACCCTGACACAACCGGCGTCCCGCCGAGAGTGATGTCACCTCGCCACCATCAACGTATGCTCCCCTTCGCCTCCCGCACGCTCTATCTCGGGTAGGGACGTGCGCAAGGTGAGCACCCTCTCCCTTCTAGTTCCCTCCGTTATCTCTCGAACCTTTCAACCACGACATGTACCGGACGCACACCTTCTAGGCACCACCGGTTCGCCATCATGCACGACGCCCGCGGCTTGGTCACCACGTCGTCCTTGTCGTCTACTTCCTCTCCCCCAGCTGCAACCACCTCGCGAGCACCCCTCGGTGAGGCTCCATCTTTCCCCAACTCTTTGTGATCGCCTTGCATCGGCACCACCCCGCCATCATCGTCCCTCGCACACACCCACCGCCCAACACGCACGCACCACGGTCTAGCTGCACGCACTGTCAGCAGCAACAACAGCTCACGCCTTTGAAACCGGCCTTTTCCTAGCAAATCTATACCTCCTTCATCAAGATCTCCAAGATGAAAGATGTTCTCGATAGATCCTCCTTCCTTCGGCGAAAACCACACATCAAACAGAACCTTACAACATTTTCAATCCTTTTCCGAAGTCCGTTGTTCGTCACTACAAATAGGTTGTTTTAGTTCGTCAGTTAAATCGACTAAAACCCCTCTGTTCTTGGCGAGTTTCCGATCACTAGTCTTACTTCATTGAAGCTTCTTTGATCAAAGTTACTCTCCTACATCCCCTTTTCGCACCAGCACAAACCTATATCCAACCGGAGATCACAATCTTCCACCAAAGTCGAGTGGATTGGAATTGTGATCTCCGGTTTGGAACCTTATCAGTTCGCTTTGGAACCTTTTCTAATAAGGCCCCTAGCCCTTTTCTCTCATCCACCTACGGTCCTAGCGCTAGCACCAGATAGGCCGGCCAAGCGTCATTTGCTTCTCCTGCGCACCAGAGAGGAAGCACCACGGCCCAACTCTTCCTTGCACGGCCATCTCTGTTAATCCTTATTTTTTTTCTTTAGCCTTTTCCTTTAATAATTCATATATCTAACTTAATTCATAAATACAAACCTGTTTGAAATTTGCAAAAACTTTCAAAATGAAAAGTACAAGTTTTTCAATTGAGGATCCAAATCCACTTTCAAAAAATTACTACAATGCCCCTAACTATTACATCTAATGACAACTTTGCCCTTTTCTATTTAAAATTCAATTAATAAAAACTTTTAATTGCTATTTTAAAATAATAAAAATAATATATGTTTCCTGATCAGAAAAATGCAAGGATTAATAATATGACCTCAAAAACAATTTCTGGGCAATTAAAATATTGAAATTGTTTTAATACTATTAAATAGACTTTTCTTAATAAATTCATAACTCTAATTCTATAATTTGGAATTCGATTTATCATATTTCTAAATAGATCACCGCGACAAGACCTTTACAACTATTCATTCATTACTTGCAATTGCATCATACATCATGGACAACTTGAATAACCATAATTGTTTATGCAAGGAAAACATGATGAATAAAATTGGAAAATAAGTATTTCTTATTAATAATGCCTCGCTGATTGTGTATCATCAATATGCTATGCAAATGATATATTTTCAATATAGTTTGCATCATTAACTTGACATGTCATGCATCGTATCATGATCATGTCGGATCTTCCACATTAGTTGTAATTGTTGCACCGTTTCTTTCTTTTAGTGTTTTGTTAATTCATAGATTGGACGATAAGATGTTGTGAGTTTTGACACGTTCTTTGGATATATCTTCGAAAATGTTTTCTAGGCGAGTATTCTCACCCTGCTACCTATTTTTTCTTTATGGCTTTACTTCTCTCTATTGCTATCTGTGGTGCGATGCTTTAGTTTCCGTACTATTTATACTCCTTGAAACCTATATTGTCTTGGTCACTTCCTATTAACATTGTTTTGCTAGATAGTTGGCCTTGTAAGTCGTAGTTTCTTGTTCCGGTGTCGGATCGAGTTGTTGAGTTCCATAGTTATTGGAAGGTTGTCACATGTTTAATGGTGGAGATAATCATGGTTCTACTTACAACTTGATAACTAAAAATATTAGGCATAGATATAACTAATAAAGAGGCACTGGTGGGTAATAGTTGAGATTTGGATTTTATCCCGCCCACTTATCTTCACCTAGAACCCAAGTAATTTATGCATGTTCCTTAACTATCGCACTATCCACATGTGGGAGACTTTATGGATCCCCTTCGCCTGAGCTTGATTCACATCTTATTCTAGCTAGTTTGAGGATTTACTACTAACCTGTACTTATGTCATGCTTTACTGCATTATTTACTATTGTTGCTCGAGAAGAGGTTACTGTACTGTTTTGGATGCGGCACGATTATGATGTTCGGGCAAGCCTAGTCATACTTTCGGGTTCCTAGTCTTTCTCAGCCGTTCTCGAAAACCCTAGGTCCGTCTCAAAGCCAGGCCAACTTTGTTGCGGGTAGCTTAGTTGGGTGGCCTCCCGAAATCATTTTTGAATCATGTGAATGCTTTTTCATGATGCCTCTTTGCTTTCATTTAGTTTTTCCCTAGGTTGATCATGCGTGTACTGCTATTTGTGCATCCCTACATGGTAAATCTTTTCAAAAAGCCGTGTCCGCGGTTATGGACTACCTGGAGTAGTGTCTCGACCATAGGCAACTCAAACTAAAGTAGTGCTATAAATATGACTTTGACATGACTAGTAACCAGCTCCACTACAACAGAATGGTTAATTAAAAGTGTCAATAGCTGGTGATATTGGAATGTCTTATCCTATCTATATCTACCTAGTAAGTAATGCGATTATAATGGAATGATTAATAAAACTGCAAAATATGTGAGTTGCTCGGAAGGACTTTCTCGTTTGGTCTTGAGGGGGAAACTTCGGGATGAGTTCTGTTTGGTGATAGTATTAGGATGGCTTCGAATAGGTCTCTCTTACCACGCTCTAATAGCTGTAAGTTGTATCGTGACTCTATAGGTTGTTATAGTGCATGCTTTGCTGCCTCTAAGCCCACCATATCTATCTAGGCGAGAGACGCCGAATTCTGAGACTCGTTGTATACTGGCCTCAGTACTGACCGCTCCCTTTTTCTTTTGTCCTTTGTTGGCACCCCTTTGCTTTGGCAGATATGAGTTTGACGACGTTAGCAAGGTTACCCTTCCGGCTAGGCCTATGAAGGGTTATGGACGCCATTGGTTATTCTTCGGGACTCTTAATCCAATTTACATCTTATCCGTACTCGGATACTGTATCGTTTTAAATATGATTTGGATCTTTGTAATGTATATTTGTATTCTTGACTCGCTGAGTCATTGTTGTATATATATATACATGTTCTTGTGGGTTCCATCATGGACTATTGTGCAATGGTATTACTTCGTTTTTTACCCACATGCAAGTGCTCGGTGGGAACAATTGAATTGTTTCTATGCGGGTTTGGCGAGAATCGCTAAAATCTGCATATGGTCGATTCTATGGTGTTACACTGGTTGACTTGAAGGGTGGAAGAATCCAAGGACGATAACCATATCTAGCATCTCCTAGGTAGAACTTACCATCAGGGATATTGATCCTACTAGGTTTAGACATACTGTTAGCAAGAATGGTCAACCAGCTAGCACATATGTGAAATTCATCTCGAAATCACAAACAACAAGTTGCACACTGGTAACGTGCTTCCTTCCCCTGTAAGTTGCGGAGTTGATCTAAGAACTCTAGCGGTGACATGAGTACCAATATAATCCTATTATAGGAATAAAACATAATCATGATTCTAGCAAAATAGAGACATGTGATGCAATGAAAAAATAGTCAAGTCATCACCTTGAAATATGTCCACCACCTAGGGTTGTTGCATATCTTGGGAGCTCTTTGACCCGTTGGCGACTTGATAATATCTTCTCCGAGCTCCCCAATTGGATACAACAATCGCTTGAAATAGTTTGATAATGTCTCTATGCTTCTTATGAATGTATTGTGGATGACCCTAAACCTCTAGCTATGACCTACTACATAAAGGAACATGGACAGTTGCTCTTCGGCAGATGCGTGGATGCTGTCCTCCAACAAACTACTCCTCCGTAACCCTGCGACAAGGGCAAAGAAGGAGGCTCTTTTCATCTGGAGCATCTAAAGAGCGTCTACATCGTTGAAGTTGAAGATGCAGTTCAGATTAGCCATCATCACCTGATCTCGGGCAAACATAGGACCGTATGTCAGTCGAGGAAACACAACGCGTTTAACATCTCTCTTGTGCAACAACAGCAAGATCTAGGCATGCATGATAGCTATAAGGGTAGCTGCCTGATGGACAAGTGCCATCGTTTCGATCGAATGAGGTGGTTCTACCATGATTTCTTCCTAAATCGATACTTCAGCCGGAGTCGAAACAGTAGGAGAGAGGGATTCACGGTAGTTTACCTCCACCATGGCACTCGAGGTAGTACGCAGCCGGGAGAGGATGGGAGATGCGTGACGACTCTGTTGGCCATCGCTCAGCTGCCGGATTGGGAGGGCCGATGAAGAAAGGTGAGCGACTGAAGCAGGTGATGCTACTCTTGGTGCGAATAAGGGGACGGGATTGTTGCACTTCCCGCTTGCGCGGATGCTAAGCGCACGCTTGGCAAAAACAGTCGATTCGGACGTTGTCGTTAGGACTGGCTCAGGGGTGCTTTACAGATGGTACGGGCGCATACCTCCTAGGAGCAACCAAACGCTCCAATTTCTAGGATTGAGCATGTTTGGAGGGTACCAAAGTCGCCCTTAGGAAATGTGATCTGCTCTCTTCCACGACCTGTTCATCAAGCGCGCGAAACGGACAGCCGCAGTCCGTTGCTGTGGCCGTTGGAGATGACTAGTTAATCATCACGGCGCGCACGATTGATCACCAGTTCACCTCCCAGTGGTCAACAAAGGACAGAGAGAAGAGCTCGGCTTGGCGGTTGGCGCGCAACGCCGGAGAGAGCATGAGGACGCGTGCTCTCTCTCTCCTCCTCGCCCTCGCCCTCGCCGCCAGCTTCTTCTCCCCCTCCGTGGCCATCACCGACACCATCGACTTGACCACATCCATCAGCGGCAACCAGACGCTCCTTTCAGCCGGCGGTGTCTTCCAGCTGGGCTTCTTCAGCCCGACCGGCGCCAGAACGTACCTCGGCATCTGGTACGCCAGCATCCCGAACAAGACCATCGTGTGGGTCGCCAACCGCAACAACCCGGTCGTCCGCACCCCCGGCGTCCTAAATCTCACCTCCGACGGCCGCCTCGTCATCTTCGACCGCCGCAATACCACCGTGTGGTCTTCTCCGGCGCCCACCACCGAGAACCAAATAACCACGCGCGTCGCCGCCCAGCTACGCGACAATGGCAACTTCCTCCTGAGCTCGGATGGCAGCGGTTCCCCCGAGAGCGTGGCGTGGCAGAGCTTCGACTACCCGACGGACACGCTGCTCCCGGGCATGAAGCTCGGGATGGACCTCAAGAAGCGCCTCAGCTGGAACATCACGTCCTGGAGCAGCGCCACGGACCCCTCGTCGGGGCTCTACACCTTCAAGCTGATCATGGGCGGGTTGCCGGAGTTCTTCCTCTTCCGTGGCCCGGAGGTGATCTACGCGAGCGGGCCGTTCAACGGGGCCGGGCTCACGGGCGTGCCGAACCTCAGGTCCCCGAGCTTCGTCTTCAAGGTCGTGTCCACCCGCGACGAGACGTACTACAGCTACGCCGTCACCGACCCATCGCTGCTGTCGCGGTTCGCCGTGAACGGCGAGGCCGAGCGGGTGCAGCGGTACGTGTGGACCAACGGCAACTGGAGCAGCTTCTGGTACTACCCGAGCGATCCCTGCGACAGCTACGCCATGTGCGGGCCGTTCGGGTACTGCGACATGAGCGCGACCCCGCTCTGCAGCTGCCTGCCGGGGTTCCAACCCCAGTCGCAGCAGCGATGGGATCTCAGGGACGCGACCGGCGGCTGCGTCAGGAGCACCAACCTGACCTGTGCCGGCGCCGGAGACGGGTTCTGGCCGATGAACCGGATGAAGCTGCCGCAGGCGACCAACGCGACAGTGTACGCCGACGTGACGCTCGACCGGTGCAGGCAGGTGTGCCTGGGGAACTGCAGCTGCAGGGCGTACTCCGCCGCGAACATGAGCGGCGGTGTCAGCCGAGGGTGCGTCATCTGGGCCATCGACCTGCTTGACATGAGGCAGTATTCAGGGGTGGTGCAGGACGTGTACATCCGGCTCGCGCAGTCTGAGGTGGATGCCTTGAGTGCCGCAGGTGTGTACTTCTGGCTCTGCTCTTCTTAACCATTTCCTTACTTGTTCTGCAGTTCAAAACTAGCACACATTTTCCCCATGATCAAGCAGTTTTCAGTTATCTTGGTTGAACGTAGAGATTGGGGATAAAATTGGTAGTCGAGTTGACTGCGTTAACCAGTACAGTACTAGTTTCTAGAAATAGTGTTCTCTGGTAAAGATTGGGCATCCCCTTGGTTCCATTTACAATTACAGGAACCAGCATCACATGTGCAGAACATTTTGTTGTTCTAGTTAAACACGCGTCCAAATCTATCTGTCGTAGCACAGTACACCATGTTCTTTTACACGGCCATTTCTCTTCGAGCAGTCTTGACTCTTGAGACGGAGGGAGTAGAGTAAGAGCAAGCACTTGACTTAGATATAAGTATATAACTATAAAAACACATGTGTAACGGTGCACTGTTAGACTGGGCTCACCTCACGTACACCGCTACTTGATTTCAGCTGCTGCCCGCCGGCGTCCAAACAGGAAGCTGCTGATCGCCGTCATCGCCACTGTCGCCGGCGTGCTTCTTCTGGCGGCGATTGGCTGCTGCTGTTTCTGGAGGAACATGAAAAGGAAGAAACTTCAGGCTAAAACGGCACCAAGCGCAAGCAGCCGGGGTCAACGGCAGACAGATGACCCGATGCATAGCGAGGAAGATCTCGACCTTCCGCTGTTCGACCTGGATGTGCTTCTGGCCGCAACAGACAACTTCGCCGTGGACTATATGATAGGACAAGGTGGATTTGGCTCCGTTTATATGGTAAGATAACAGTCCAATAACAGTATGGCCACCTTTTTTTTTCTCTGCTAATAATGTAGTAGTACTTCCTCCGTTTCAAAATGAGTGTCCCGGTTTAATTCAAATTTAAACTGAAACCGTGACACTTATTTTGGAACAGAGGGTGTAAATATTAACGAAACTGCAAACTTGACGAGCAGGCACAGCTTGAGGATGGACAAGAGGTAGCGATAAAGAGGCTATCTCAAAAATCATTACAGGGGATTGGGGAGTTCAAGGACGAGGTAAAACTGATAGCAAAGGTCCAGCATAGGAACCTCGTGAGGCTACTAGGCTGCTGCATCGACGGCGACGAGAGAATGCTCGTCTACGAGTTCATGCACAACAACAGCCTAGACACGTTCATATTTGGTCAGCTCTGTTTTTTCTCAACAGAAACAGCTTCATACTAATAAAGCCTGTGGTCTGGTTAGATCTACAATGTGTTTACCTCGAGTGAAATGTTCTGCAGATGAAGGAAAGCGCGAGCAACTAGCATGGAAGAACCGTTTTGACATCATCCTGGGGATTGCGCGGGGTCTGCTGTATCTCCATGAGGATTCAAGGGTCAGGATCATACATAGAGATATGAAGGCAAGCAATGTGTTACTAGACAGAAATATGGTCCCCAAGATCTCCGACTTTGGTATCGCCCGGATGTTCGGAGGTGATCAGACAACTGAATATACCATGAAGATCATCGGGACATAGTGAGTATTATCTCTCGATTAATATGCACATTTTTTTGAGGGAAAATACATTCCAGAATATATATGAGCTTTCCTTCCTTTCCAAAAAAATATGAGCTTTCCTGCTGACAAAAGTGAGCTGGTGGTCTTCAGCGGCTACATGTCACCGGAATATGCACTGGATGGCATTTTCTCTATGAAATCCGATGTCTACAGCTTCGGTGTGCTGGTGATAGAGATCATCACCGGCAGGAGAAACCGTGGATTTTACGTCGACGAGCTTGATCTCAACCTCCTTTGTTATGTAAGTATCACCATGATTAAATTGTCAAAATTGATCGATTTTTGATTGTTTCCGTTACTGATATAGTCATGTCGGTCGTTTTTCAGGCATGGACGTTGTGGAAAGAAGGTCGGGCTATAGATCTACTGGATGAAGCGATGGCCGGCACCTATGACTACAGCGTGGTGCTCAGGTGCATACAGGTTGCTCTCCTGTGTGTCCAAGTGCACCCTCGGAGCAGGCCACTGATGTCTTCAGTTGTTATGATGCTGAGCAGTGAGAATGCAACGATGCCAGAGCCAAACGAGCCTGGGGTAAACATGGGGAAGAACACGTTAGACACGGATTTATATCCAATCCATACCGGAACAAATTTCACAGCATTAGATGCTAGGTAGTTTTCGAGTAGTAATTGTTGTAGGTTTCTTGATCAAGTGGAACAGTTTGTACAGCAGAGGAATTCTTATTTCACCACTCGTAGCAGTCTCTCGGAAGTGTAATCTTAACAGGAAAAGGATAACATATAATTATGTATTAGCACTGCAGGAATGGAGTGCTGTGCCGAGCGCCAGCTGCCCTCGGCATAGCCATAAAATACCGTCGGCACAGGCTATGCCGAGGACAGCCCTTGGTGTAGCCCTCTCGGCGTACCTTCTCGGCGCAGGCACTTTTTGCCGTCGGTAAAGGTATTGCCGTCGGCATAGGCTACGCCGACAGTTTTGTCCTCGGCATAGCCCCGTTGGCATAGCCTAACGACTGGAAAAAAAATACAATATGACTTTTTGGCACTCAAAAAATAGTAAATGACTTTTTGGTGCGATGAAAATGAAAACTTCCTCTTATAAGATTGTAAGTCATCTCAAAATGCACATGTGTGCATAATATGAGCATATTATCACAAACAATGTCGCGATTTTAGTCATAACACTAGATCATGTAGGCGCGCGTTGCCGCGCCAGTCTATTAGGAATATATAATGTTAGGAAATGATATAAATCTATTTAGAGTCATGTTAATAACTATTATGAGGTACACAGAAAATTTTCCAAGTCACCATCTTCAGGCGTTAGAGCTCCCCTTTTAGAGGGTGTCAACTGCAACAAGAGTATGATCGAAAAAAAACTGCAACAAGAGCAAAATGTCTTTAGTTTTCAAACCACGTTGTCAATGGTTCAGTTCAGATCCAATCCAAGGAAATATTAAGAGAATGCATGAAATTACCACCAAGGATAGATCAATGCAAAATCATTGAAATGGTAATGGTTCATGATAAAATGTCCATTTGTTTCCTTACATGAGATACCACCACCTCAAAATGAAGAAGATCCAATTTTAATCAACTTCTCTCGCATTCTTACCATCTACTGGTCTTCCATGTAGTGAAAATAATCTTGGCAAAATGAATGAAGTGAAATACATAAAGAACATTGGGTAAAATAAAAAATTACCCTCTTGTAAGTGTACTTGCTGCTCCATGTGCTGCAGGAGCATCTCCAGTTCAGTATTCTATGTAGGAATTCCAGTCGTGTAAGTGTACTTGTTGCTCCATGTACTGCAGGGGCAGACACGCTGCCAAGCTATCACCCTTTTATCTCCTAATCCTGAGCACCATAGTTGTGAGGGAAGCCATAGCCGATGCGCGAACAGAGGATGGAGATGAAGCGACGATCAGACTTAGGGTTGACATTGGGGGAAGTGCGTGGGTCACGAGAAGGGGAGGTGGATATGCATCTCTCGTATCCCTTGTTGATCCATAGGGCCAAGAGCACGTCGAGGGGAGAGGCCAGGCCTGCTGGCGGAACATCCTCTACAGTCCCATGTCGTCGACTTTCACAGGCATCGCGGCATAGGAGAGAGAGTAGGCGACGACATGCTAATCGAGACACGATCCGCCGTCGCTGTCTCTGATAGGGTTAGGTAGTACGGGAGGGGAAGGGGAGGGTGGTGTGGCGTGGGAACGAAGAGCTCGGGAATTTCCTGATGATATGAATGGGTTCAGTGCATAAGCCGAACTAACAAGAGTGGGCTGCTCCAACAGTTTTGACCCAATTCACCAGAGAATGCCAATTTGATGTATAGAGACCCATCCCCTAGGGATAACTGGGCCAATTCGCGAGCATAAGTAGCACAAGTAAATCGGACGGCTAAACTAGTTTCATGCGATGATCGGACGGTCAAAAACATACAAGTCGTGAGGGAGCTCCCTTTTGTCCCAGTTATAATATCCCTAATTGGTCGTTTAGCTTGAAAGCCATGAAACCTTGAACATGATAGCTCATTTTGAGAAGGGTTTTTTGTGATATTTGCAATAATACAAGTTTTATATTTTTCCTTACCACTATATCACATAATATGACACCACACGAGTGTTTGGATCGTTTTGAATTTCTTATGCCCGTTTCAAACTATGGTCAAAACGGTGGGCATGAAGATTGTTAGCCCAAGGTTGAGACTTGTAGTGGATCTATAACGAAATAGTATATTGTGAACCTAAAATGATTTTTTTTCAAAAAATTATGAGCATTGTATCATGTACATATAGTTCAAATCTGACCGACTTCCTACCGATTTAGTAAGAGTTTGTCTTTTTCGTGAGGAGTGGACGGAAAGGTTTAACATACCCCGGTTGAAAAATTGTCCATGTAAGTTGGTCTAGTATTTTTGAAAAATGGGATAGTACTAATGTGGAACTTCCATTTGGTGGTTGCTTCACAAAACATCCCGTTTTTGACACTCGGAAAATGGAAAATGACTTTTTGGTGCGATGAAAAGAAAAAATTCCTCTTGCAAGATTGTAAGCCATCCCAAGATGCACATATGTGCATAATATGGGCATATTATCACAAACTATGTCGCGATTCTAGTTATAACATTGATTGTTTGACTTGAAAGGCATAAAACCTCAAAAATGATAGCTCATTTTAAAAAGTTTTTTATGATATTTACAATATTCCAAGTTTTATATTTTTTCTTGGAACTATATCACATAATATGACAACACGTGAAGATTTTACATTGTTTGGATCATTTTTAAATTTCTTATGTCTCTTTCAAACTATATGTAATAGTTTATGTTTTACTTAATTCTTATTCACAAATGTGTAATATATGAGTGTAGATTGATAGATCTTATTTTTGTATAAATTTTGATATATTATTTGTATTTTTATGAATTAGAATGATTTAGTTATGATTTTTCAAAGATTAATGTGGTAAAAAGAAAAATAGCTATGCGGAGGGCATTGTTGTCGGCATAGCTATCCTCCGTCGAGGGAAATCCTACGCCGACGACCAGCTTCGTGGGGTGTCCAGCTAGTGGCCTACACCGACGGCCCCGACTTTTGGCTGTTGGCGTAGTCTCTGGCTGTCGGCGCCTCGCTCCATTCCTGTAGTGTAGAGTTATATACCGAGTTAATTGGATCTATGCCACTACAATTTTTATGGGTTAGAGAAATGCTATTACAAAAACCCAAGTTGGAAATACGCCACCGCAACTCTCTAATACCTCTATGTATGTGCAGGAGAATAAGAGGTGTATATGGACTTGTATTGAAAGAAATGTCATAGATAGAGGTATAAGAAAGTTGAAGTTGGCATATTTCCAACTTGTGTCTTTGTAATGGATTTCTCTAACTTTTGAAAATTGTAGTGACATACATCCAATTGTAGTAACATGGTATCAAGACCTAGGTTATAATTTTATCCTCACATAATAGCAGTAGCAAGACGTTAAGTCAGATACACTTGCCCATAGGAGAGCGGCAAATCTAGCATGGACGCGAGGTCCTGTGCATGCATCCATTTATGGCATGTGATCGGAAGAAGAGATCTCAGTTTTGCAAATCCCTCTAGAGTATAAAACATGAGATATGCCTAGGTATTAACTTCTCCATTGGCGATCGAGAAGGTACCCTCTTCTGGCTTAATCCATGGCTTAGTAGTAATCCCCTTTGTAGGGAGTTCTCCAACCTCTGCTATCTGCTCTGATCCGGTGCTCCTAGTAGCCTCGGCTTTCCAAAATAAGACTTGGAACATTTCGTTCTGACATAATGTTGGCACAGAAGAAACCGAGGCTTGGATCAAGCTAAGGGCGAGCCTCCCACAGTACATGTGTGGCACTACTGATAGTGTGTTATGGAATCTCTCTCACCTGGGTACTTTCACGTTTGATTCGGCCTATATGGCCCTTTTTCGAGCTCCTTTTCTTAACGTGGACCAACCCTCTTTGTAAAGCTCTAATGCCCCTGAAGATTAAGATCTTTGTATGGAAACTTCTCCACGACCACTCACCGTCGGACAATGAGGTCACAAAGAGACATGTTTCGGGCGACGGCATGTGCCCGCTTTGTGCGGTCCCATAGTCTGGGAGAAACATCCCTTTTACTTATCCCGCTCCCCGTTTCATTTGCATTTGTTGCCGAATATCTAGGACCTGAGTGACATGCCCTAGATTTTGGCGAATTCCTAGACACCCAGAAGAACCACACCAGGTGGAGGAGACGACTTTTCTATTTAGTGTTTACCACGCTGACCTAGACGCTATGGACAACAGGAATAAGATGGTTACGGAGCGTGTCTTCCTTCGACGGCTCACTGACTCTCTGTTTTTTGGTTTTCTTGTAGCAGTGGTACCCGTTATATAGGCAGCAGAATAGGGCTTGGTTAGACAGCATGCTCGAAAGTCTTATGGTGGCTGCACACCTCCTACACTAGTAGGAAAAGCTTATTAAACATTTTCGAAAAAAGGGTTGGTGGTGTTCAGGCTGCAGGCCACCAATCAGGCGCCACTAGTAACTGCCACTAGTAGCATGCGACCTAAATGCCAATGGTAACTTGTTTGCTAGTGGTGTTCAACCTGAACGCCACCACTAACGTGAACACTGGTGGTGTTTAGTTTATTTTAGACGCGACTAACAGTAATTTGAAAATTAAAAATGGTAGTATTTACTAAATAATATAGCAGCAATAATATCAGAAATAGCGAAAAATAAGCAAGTTGGTTCACCACATGTTATTAAAAAACAGTTCAAAACAAGTACGAAAACTAGCTAGCAAAGTTCACCGTACATGCATGTACTTAACAAACATACATGTTCTTATCAAATATCTCAAAACAAACTATCACTTAGAGATTGGCTCCAAATCTGACATCGGTTGGTTATTATAAATGATGATGTCGACGATGAATATAATCTGAAGGTTATTGCGCGAAGTGTTTCTCCTGGTGACCAGTATGGTTTGTCCAACATGTAAATTTACGGCTTGTTGAATACGATGCGGCCATCTATCACCATCTTGTACGCAATGGTATTGATGCCACCACTTACTCCAATGCTTACTCTAATCGAGCATTCTTTAGGAATTTGAAGAGAAAAAACAACACCAACGGTACTTTCTAAGATGCATAAATTAGATAGAGCACCACCGTAGTTTCTAATAAGAAATGAAGAGATAATGGTAACTTGGAAAACATACCATATTATGTACCTCAATGTTCGTCTTTGTCAAACGAGTGACAAATGATAGCACAATGAAAGAATTAGTTGGAGGGAAGTCATCGATGAGGTACTTCTTCTCAGAATATGTAAGGTTGCACCTCCGAGAGAAAATTGTAGAATCCATTGAGTGATAATTGTCGCCACCCTCGTCGAAATCGGCATCCTCAGCAAAATAGGCGACAATGATTCTCGGTCTAGGAGCCCCCATTGAAAAAAAATAGGTGCACACATGCGGTGATATGGTTATGGTAATGAACCTCCTCCATTCTGAACCTACGATGTGAGTCCTTGTACGCTTTTTGTGCATGTCAACATCATATGTGCATATAAGATCTCAGAATTGCACGCTAAATCTTGTTGTTTTATTGAATGACAACCTAACATTGCATGGGATAGTCAGTGCATCAAATACACAAATTTGATAAATGATAATAACATATAAAAAATTGAACGATATGTATATGACAAGGTATATACATAAAGAAGAATGCTCAAATCGACCCTCTATGAGACAGACACTGAAAAGTGACCTGACCCAATTGACACACTTTGATCACCACAGTTACTGAAACAAACTTGACATGACGTCATATCGTCTAAAAATGTGAACTATGAAGTCTAGTCATTTTATCTAACACTATAAATAATCAACTATACATAAATCATCTACAAGAATACTAACATTTATACTAAGGATTCTACACATAAATCATGCACAAGAACCCTAACATTTATACTAATAATCTCTACACATTAATCATCTACAGTAACCCTATATTTATACTATCTACACATAAACTAAATCATCTAAAAAAGCAAGCGTGGTGGCTCACCAACGTCGGAGAGGCGGCTCAGGAACGGTGCATCTCGAGGGAGGGTGGTGGCGGCGCAGACAACGACGGAAATGGGAGTCATTGGGAGGGGAGTTGGTGAAAGGACACCGATGTCGCCTAAAGGGGGGTGAATAGGCGATTTAAAACTTTTACGAGAGGGGCTTACCAAAGGCGGAATAAAACTAGCATTTACTTTGTCAAGCACAAAACCTATATATACTAGGGTTCACCTATGTGCACCAACAACTTATGCTATGCAAAACAAGCAACTATGTGATAGCAAGATATATGACTTCAAGCACGAAGGCTATTACAAAGTAAAGTGCATAAGTAAAGGCTCGGTGTATAGAGATAACCAAGGCACACGGAGATGACGATATTTTACCAAGTTCCTCCCTACAAGGGAGTACGTCTCGTTGGAGGGGTGGGTGGTACTAAGACTAGCGGCAACACAAGAAGCCTCACCCAATTCTCCCGCGCACCTGCTGCATGGCAAGCACCCGATCCACTATGGGATACTTGAGGGTGGTCACCAAACCCATACAAGATTGGGGGAATCTCCACAACTTAATTGGAGGCTCCTAATAAACACCACAAAGGCCACTAACTTGGGGAGAGCTCCACACCTTATTAGAGGTCCGAAGAACTCACCACAAAGGCCACTCAACCGTCTAGGGTTCCAAGAACCCAAGAGTAACATGCTTCTTTATTTCACCAACCAAATCCTCTGAGTAGAACCCAAACTAATGCACCTAATGTAATGGAAAGTCCTTCATTCCCAAATTCTACCAAAGCTACACAAGAGGAAAACCACATAAGTCTCCAAGATCTTGATCCCAAGATGTTCCCCTCACTTAGTGGATGGATGTATTGGTGGGATTGTATATCTAGATCTCCTCTCACTTTTTTCCCTCAAATAGATGCAAGAATCACGGAAGGAAGCGGGAGGGACAAGATCAAGAGATTCAACAATGGAGGGGCAAAGAGCTCAAAGGTATAAAGTCCAATGGAGAAGAACGACCCCTTTTATAGGGGGCCCAAAATATTCCTGTTGGGCTGCTGTGATGACCAGTAGTACCGGACTTGGCAGCAGTAGCACCGGAGAATCCTGATTCTACTGTCTTGGTATCGGTGCGAGCAGACGGACAAGCCAGCGAGAAAACCCAAGGAGCTGAATGCGGTGACCCATCATATCACTACATGATGTAGTACACTATAGTCGTTGACATAACACCAATGAAACACCATTCACTTGTATTACATCACTCAGAGTGGTACAACAGAAACACAGCAAGTTCAGGGCATGACTATAGATTACAACTCGACTCTTTACATAAAATCCAGAGAACACTCTAGGTTAAAGAGAGAAAAAGAAACTTCTTTCAAAGAAGAACCAGAAATAATAACTCAAAACTATCTAGTAACTAAGACTAGTATCTAAACTAACTGACTTGCAATTTCTGCTAATGCAATGCTCTACAGAAGTAGGTTTTATGGCTAGAGTATCTACTCCTATCTAATCAAAGATTTTGTCTTTGCTTCAGCTGATGTATATGTTGACTCCATGGACTTCATTGAAGAACTTGAACTTTTGGTGATGAGTTGTTGAGGATGAGTTGGTGTTGGCGTCATCTCCAATGGCTTAGAACCTAGCAAGGGTTAAGAAGGTACGGTTGAGTAGGAGCGTACTCAGCAAGTTCACTAAAAATGAGTGTATGATGCACTATCTCTACCGCCACAGACCAAAGGTTGTAGGCAATGTAGGTTTTTGTAAACATTTCTTCAAAGATTACTTTTATTCTGAAAACTATGTCCAACAGCCTTCACAGGTTGACCAGAACCTTCGTGGGGTTCCTCTCCTGCCGCGTTCGTAGCTCCTTCCCGGAACAGGGAGTAACATGTCATAGTTCTTACACTCTGCAGAGGTGCGTTGCTTTACCCATGAGAGACCTTAGCTTTGTTGCTCATCCGAGTTGCAGGCTCGTCCACACTTCCTTGGTATGGGGCCCAGTCTAAGATCCAAGCCAATCACTGCCCCTCTCCGTGACTCCGCATGAAGACACAACCCTCCAGGACAAGCCAAACCTCTGTTAAGCCCCATATAGGGCAAGCTATAACTCTGGTAGGCCCCTGGAGATTCTATGAGCCAGTTGTGCCCTGGCAAGCTCCCCAAAGGACCGACTATACCTCCGGCAGCCCCTCATAGATAGTCTAGACACCAAAATTGCGGGGAACTAAGGGGTCCCAACCATGTGTTGGATTCTCCAGGAGAAATCAACAGCCTCACGATAAGGTCACCCGTCCATGCGAAAGGAAGAAGATCCAGCTGACTTCTCCGTCCCATTCCAAATCTCATGGTTAACGCGTAATATACGACGCTAGAATCACTGGCGACATTGGTTGTTAAGTCCTAGATATTATGTTTCTTTACCACTAGAACTGTATCAATAGATTATTACCATTTGGTAAATAATTCATAATCATATTATTATGAAAATAGTGTTTTCTGACCTTTTTGAAATGCAGGTTGATGACCCACAAGTAGGGGGTGTATCGCAGTATTTTTGAGGGAAGTCAAACCCAATTTATTGATTCGACACAAGGGGGATCCAAAGAATATTTATAAGCCTTAACAACTAAGTTGTCAATTCAGCTACACCTAGAAACAATCTTGCTGACAACAGTTTATCGGTAGCAACAGTTTTGTAGTAGGAATAGCAAAGTAGCAGAAGTAGTAAAGTAAAGACAACAGTAACAATAGCAGTAAACAGTAGGATTCGAGTGTGGTAGGCATAGGGATGGATGGACGGGCGTTGCATGGACAAGACAATTCACATAGCAATCAGAACATAGGGCAATTGCAGATAAATAAGATAAAGCATTCAAGTACTAGATAATCCTAGGCATGTGTTCCATATATAGTCATACGTGCTCACAATGAGAACTTGCACAACATCTTTTGTCCTGCCAGCCCGTTTGCGGCGGGGCCTCAAGGGAACTACTGGCAATTAAGGTGCTCCTTTTAATAGAGCATCGGAGCAAAGCATTAACACTCCGTGAACACATGTGATCCTCACATCAAGCCATTCCCTCCAGTTATCCCGATTTCTGTCACTTCGGGGCCATTGGTTCCAGACAACAATGTGTGTAAACAACTTGCAGATAAGACCATAAACAATACTATCATAATGAATCAATAACATGTTCAGATCTGAAATCATGGCACTCGGGCCCTAGTGACAAGCATTAAGCATAACAAGTCGCAACAAAGTCATAAAGCACTAATATAAGATACTAGGCACCATGCCCTAATAATCGGATGCCATTACATGAACGATCTCATCCAATCCCTACGATCCCCATAGCCTACAGCGGGGGATTACTTACTCATAGATGGGGGAAACATGGATGGTCGATGGAGAAGCGATGGTGATGATGATGGCGATGATCTCCTCCAATTCCCCGTCCCAACAGGGTGCTAGAACGGAGTTTCTGGTGCTGTTTCATGGAATCTGGTGGTGGCGGCGGAGCGGAACTCCTTCTAGAAAAACGTCGAACCCCCCTGAGTTTTTAGGTTAGAAGGCAACTTATAGGCGAAGAGGGGCACCGAGGGGGAGTCTCGGGCGGCCAGACCACCCCTGGCACGGCCTGGGCTTGCCCACGCGGCCAGGTGGTGTGGCCTAGGCCGAGCCCCCCTCTGTCTCGTATTCTGGCTCCGGGAGTCTTCTGGTGAAATAGGATTTTTGGCATATTTTCCGGGATTTTTCCTGATAGTTGATTTTCTGCACAAAAAGTCGACACCAGGGCAATTCTGCTGAAAACATCGTCAGTCTGCGTTAGTTGCATCCAAATCATACAAGTTAAGAGGAGAGACAATAACAAAAGTGTTTGGGAAAGTAGATACGTTTTGGACGTATCAACTCCCCCCAAGCTTAGCTTATTTCTTGTCCTCAAGCAATTCAGTTGAAAACTGAGTGCGATAAAAGAACTTTCACGAACACATTTACTTCATATGATGTATATATTCTTAGCATGTGATCAACTACTTAGACAATTCATAATAAGGAGTATGCAACTAAGTTTACTTAATAGGCATTGCAAGCCATGAAGAGATTCCAACACAAAAATAATAAGTAGCATGAAGTATAAACATAAGCAACATTACAATGCTCATAAAAAGGTAAGATAGAGTGGTATCTCGCTTGCCTTTGATTTAAGGCACCTCTGAAGTTCGGGTGAAGACTAGAAGTAAAGATATCAAAGATACAAGCATCAAAGTCATAACACAAATAATCAAGTCTTGAGACAAGCACAAAGAATGAAAACTATGCTCTCAAGAAGGTGCTCAAAGAATATGTGGAGACTCAACAAGTAAATGAAAAGGTTTTGAATAGTTTGAAAGGCTTCCAAATGCTGAAAGTATGGTACTTGTTAGCTTTGAGCTCTCATTGCCCCTATCATAAGCATCTTTAAATGGTTAAGGTTAAAGTGACACAACTAAGAGGATATGCTTGACAAGTTATAAATCAAAGTCTCATGCCCCTTACTTACGAAGAGCGATCCTCATGCTACTCAACTTCAGTCACAAGTTAGCTCTTGTCATTGTAAGTATATACGTATCATAGAGAACCGCCAACGGGGTACCTCTTGCACATGACACAGGAGCTATCTCATAATCAAAATGACAAGGCAAGCAGACAATGAGCATCTCGGCGGTCTTTTTATTTACTATGTGCATAGATTTTTATTGAGGATGCTTCATAGAATGCTCATTATGGTTATGCTGCAAGTTTCCACCATGATTAGGCATGGCTTAGGCTAGCGGCCCAGGCGTTTCTCTAACATACATACAAACTCCATGATCTTACAAGTTCCACTTTTATTTCACACCGCCGGGATCCATAAGCAAAAGAACATGATATCAACGAGGTACTAAGTACCAATGCAATGTTGAAAACGTTCCCCATGATACATGGTTCTGCTAACTTCAACTTATAAAGCGCAAGCATATACGCAATAAATAAGGACGCAATGGTTCAGGTTTATTAAATGCAAGAAAATAAAGTGTGCCATCAAGTTTGTGAGAGCTTTAAAAACTAACTTTCCCATAACAAGCAAACATTTTATTCGGAAGAAAACAAGGCATATTGAATATGCACGGAGGTAGCAAATGATGCTAATAGGTAGGTATGGTGGACACTTTGGCAATATTTGGTTTTAGGGAGTTGGAAACATGAGTAAAACATACTCAGTGAAAGTGAAGGCTAGCAATAGTAAGGGAGCGACAAACGAGAGAGCAATAGTTGTCATAATCATGCTTGAAACAAAACATGACTAATCATGGCATGAAAGTGATTCAAGATCCTCAAGGCAAAATAATTCATCGAGGCTTAACTGATTATTACAGTCATGTGCATGCGTGAGCATGTGCCAAGTAAATTCAAATGAAACATTCAGAGGAGGATACCACAGTGTCATAGCAAATTATGAGTAGAGTAATGCAAGCAAACATTCATAAGACATGCTACAAACTATTAGCAAGCTAGAACTAATCATATGAAAGCAAGAACTACTAAACATCCAAAGATAACATACACCTTACATGAACAGACTAAGCATGCCCACAGTGATGAGTATATGTACAAAAATGAAAACAAATAGAGTTCGTTACCAGCCTCTTACCACGCCTCAAGTTGTCATTAATCCTCATTATTGCTCTTCACTTGTGTGGCTTGAATAATAATATGAAACCAATATCCACTGAGGACTGTTGAACCCTGTAGCAAACTCACAAAACCAAAGAAGAATGACAAATATTTTTGTTGTTTTCGATTTTTAAAGCAAGAACCAAAAAAGGAAAAATAAGCAAAATATTTTTTGGTTTTTCGAATAATTCAAACAAAGCAAAAAGGGAAAACAAACCAAGGAAAAAAGGAAGAAGAAGCAAACCAAAGAGAAACAACAGAAATATTTTTGGTCTTTTTGTGTTTTAGAAAGCAAAAGCAAAGAAAGAACAAAAACTAAAAAGAGAACGAAACATGAATACACAAAGTACCGACGTAACATGATAAGGAGATGAGTGCGATGTCGGCGTACCTCCCCCCAAGCTTAGGCTTTTGGCCTAAGTGGGTATCAATCCCTACCCGGCCAGGATGACGTGTCACCATAGTATGACGAGGAGGTACCCTCGTCCTGGTGCGAGCTCAAGTACGTCCCTCCGTAGTGTGCGGAGTAATCGTAGGAGGGTACATCCTCCTAGTGCTGCTCGTGGAAACCCAGCAAGCGAAGCTGCTTGTCCACCTCCTCCTTGGAGCGCGACCACGGTCTCCTGTGAACACTAAACAAAGAAGACCGCGGCAAAGGGATCTCCCTCTCATCCCTGTCAGTAAACAACATCCGATATACTAGACTGTCCAAATCAGAAGCAGCAGTGAAAAAGTGATGAGTTTTCATAGCAACAAGGTCAAGCCTTTGTGGTGCCAATACAGTATCATTGGGGTCCACTTAAAGACCTAATGCATTGACCATACGCGAGGCAATGATGCCCACATAGATAGGCCCCCTAGCAGCTAGGCGGCGAGCAATAAGCGAGCCAAGGTTGTACCGAGTATCATTGTTAAGTGCAGCAGCAAGGAAGGCTAAATGATAGTTGGAGATATTACTTGTGTTCTCCCTACCAAGTATGCTAGTAGCAAGATAATATGCAAAGTATCTAAGAGCAGGGAGTTGGATGTTTCTTATCTTTCCATGTTGCGCCACACGATCATCATCATTGGTCACCCCTCGGTAAATCTCAAGAAAATCAGCGGGTCGCCCTTGAATTTTCTTCACCGTCCCTGTCATGCTTACACCTACAATACTGCAAAATCTTTCCAATGGCATGGTAAAGGGCAGATTATAAATATTGAAAGAGACAGTTGACAGATAGGGCGTGTTAGTAAACGTGAAGCTCTCAACAAAGGTTTTGGTGAGCATAGCGTATTGCTCACTGTCATCTTGCATATATGAGGTCAAACCAACCCTCTCAATCAATAGCAAGAAATCATCAAGAATCCCTGCAGCTTGTAAGAAAGTAAAACAAGGAAAAGTAGATGGGTGAGCATCCCCATCATCTCTTTCATTACCAATACGAGTTGCAATGAGATCTTTGTTGTATGATGGCCTAAACTGAGAGGCAGATCTTGAGGGCCTCAACCTCCTAGGTGCATCCCTCTCAAATATCTCTCCAAAGGTATGGTTGTTCATGCTTGGTATTCTAAAATTTAAACACCTATTAAACAAGTGATTGCAAAGTGAATATAATGAAGGGTACTACTCATAGGGACTTGTAAGATGCCTAAACATGCATCAAAACTATATCTCTAAGCATCAAACAAGCTTACAAGCTCTCATAACTTGTCACCTATAGCAACAAAATACTCAAGATATAATCCACTAAACACAAATCTACTTGGACAAGGGGAGGAGTCACATACCAGAGAACAAGTGCTCCAAATTTCAGCAACAAATATGGGCTGAGCAAGGAGACCGTAAAAATTGAGAGCAAGCACTACAAGAATGCGATTTTGAGCAATGAACTGGAGCTTACTCGGGAGAGAGAAGAAAGTGGCAGGTGAGAGAGTTAGTGGAGGGCCAGGGGTGGCCCACACCATGGCATGGCGCCACCCAGGGCAGGTCGTGCCACCAGGTCGTGAGCCTGCCTGGTGGGTCCCCCTGGCACCTTGCAGGCACTCCTTTGCCCCTTTTTCACGTAAAAATTTAATATGAATTTTCTAGAATTTTTCGAGACACTTTATTTTTGGGCATTTTTCAGGTATAGAAGAATGATTTTCTGACAGACAGATTTTTTTTTGGAAAATGATGCAATGACAAAACAAGGCTAGAACTACAGAAGTTCTAAGACACTCTAACAAGAAGGCAACTAACAACAAAAAGAAAACTAAACAAAAGCAAGACTAAAATGGATAGAATAGAAGTACACGAAAATAATCATAGCGAAAACATTGTTTTGTTCAAGAAAATTCTTTTGTTAACAAGGTTGATCAGGTCTTGTTACCAAAACAATTCCATATGAGACAAAACTTTGTATTCCACTAATGATTATGTTACGTCAACCTTGATAGCAATAGTCCCAACATAATAGTTTCAAATTTTTCTCTTGGTATGGGACAATATATTTATCCAACTTGAATGCCCTCAACATGTTCGATTGAATTCAAACCATAAGTCCTTTCAATATTCTTGGGGAAATAGACAGTATGTTCCTTGTCATTAACATTTAAAGTCACCTTCCCTTGATTACAATTAATAACAGCTCCTGCGGTATTAAGAAAAGGTCTCCCAAGAATAATGGACATATTATCATCTTCAGGCATTTCAAGCACAACAAAATCAGTTAATATCAAACAATTACGAGTCACTTGAACGGGTACATCCTCACATATACCAATAGGAATAGTGGTAGATTTATCAGCCATTTGCAAAGATATATCAGTTGGTATTAATTTTTCTAGTTGAAGCCTCTTATAGAGAGAGAAAGGCATAACACTAACTCCATCTCCCAAATCACACAAAGAAGTTCTAACATAACTGTTCTTAATAGATCAAGGGATAGTTGGAATCCCTCGGTCTCCAAGTTTCTTTGGAACCTTACCATTAAAGGAATAATTAGCAAGCAAAGTAGAGATTTTTTCATTAGGGATCTTCCTTTTATTCGAGACAATATCCTTCATATACTTTGAGTAAGGAGGCAATTTAATAGCATCAGTCAAAGCAATTTGTAGGAATAAAGGTTTCATCCACTCACAAAACTTATTATAGTGTTCATCTTCCTTTGACTTGTGTTTCTTATCAGGGAAAGGCATAGGTTTTTGGACCCAAGGCTCTCTTTCACTACCATGTTTCTTAGCAATAAAATCTTCTTTAGTGTATTTAGTATTCTTAATGTGCTTTTCAAGTTCTTCTTCAACTTTATCTTCATTAGGAACTTCATTTTCTTCATTACCACTTTTAGTTTCAGCATCAGAGACAGATATACTATTAGGATCTATAGCAGGTTCTGAGGGTTCTACAACAATTTTATGTTTCTTTTTTCTTTTCTTACGAGTAGTACCACTATTTTTAGCTTGTTGAGAATCCTGCTCAATTCTTTTGGGATGCCCCTCAAGATATAGAGGATCCTGGGTAGCAGCACCACTCCTAGTTCTAATTTCATAAGCATGTTTTTCTTTAGCAGCATTAACTAGCAAGTCTTTTTGCACTTTAATGAGTTGATCTATTTGAGTTTGAACCATTTGAAAGTGTTTAACAATCATTTTAACATCATTAGAGGTTCTTTCCACAATATATTTTAACTCAACAATAGCTCTAGTGTTTTCCATTAGATGATTTTGCACCCTTTTATTAAAATTATCCTGCTTAACAATAAAGATATTGAATTCTTCTAAGCATTGATCAGGAGGTTTAGAGTAGGGGATATCACCTTCATCAAAGTGTTGGAGAGAGTGTACCTCAATAGTGGATGAGTAGGGGATAGGCTTACATAATTCTTCTATAGGAGGTAAATTTTTGACATCTGTAGCTTTAATTCCCTTCTCCTTAAGACATTTCTTAGCTTCCTTCATCACTTCATCATTTAATTCAATTACTCCCCTCTTCTTTGATGTTGGAATAGGCACCGGAATAGCTGGTTTAGGTATAATTGTTTCAGGTATAGCTGGTTCAGGAGGAGTCCAATCTTCATATTTCTTGCTTATTTTAGCCATTAATTCCTCAGCTTCCTTGGGAGTCCTATTCCTGAAAACACAATCAGCACAATTATCTAGGTATGTCCTAGATTCTTCAGTTAGTCCATTATAAAATATATCAAGAAGCTCATTCTTAGGTAATGGACTTCCAGCTTGTGCATGAATCAGAGCACAAAACCTTGCCCATGATTCAGGCAATATCTCTTTTTCTCCCTGTTTAAAATCAAAAAGTTCCTGCAAAATAGCATGTCTAGCACTTGGAGGAAAATATTTCTACAAGAAAGCACTAATCAAGCAATCAGGGCTATCAATAGATCTAGGAGGTAAATTATTAAACCAAGTTTTAGCTTCTCCTTTGAGTGAAAAGGGGAAAATCTTAGCAACAAAGTAAGTACGCATCTTAATATCATCAGAAAACAAGCCACTTATGGTAGAAAGCTCATTCATATGTGCTACCACACTTTCATTCTTAGTCCCACAAAAAGGTTCTTTCTCAACAATAGCTATGTAAGATAGACCGAGAGAGAAATCATAATCTTTATCTTTAATATTTATGAGAGAAGCAGCAAACTTAGCAACAGGAGACAATTTGGGTCTAATAGTACGCCTCTCAAGGAGACTCTTAGCAGCGCTCCTATCATGGGTGTTTTAACATTCTTTAATAAATTCATCGGTCATCTCAACATAACCATCTTCAATATCATAACTTTCACTAGACTCAGGTGAACTAACAGGTGTAGTAGTGTCTTCATTAGGATTATCAGTATTTCGAGCTATAGTTCTAGCAATCGTAGCATCTAGAAAAGGACCTAATGAACCACTCTTATCAAGCACAGTGGAAGCAGCATCATAAGTATCAGAAGTTTCAGATTCAGCAGTAGTAGTAGTGTGTGTAGCATGTGTATGTGGTGGTGTAGCGAGCTTACTCGTAACAGATGGTGAATCAAGAGCAATAGAGGTGTTCAGAACCGTACCTCTTCTTGTAGTGGATGGTAAAATAGGAACCTTGCCATCACGAGACTTACCCATGATGGATGGATAGCAGCAAACAATAGAGAATCCAAGTGAACTTAATAAATAAAGTTATGCTCCCCGGCAACAGCGCCAGAAAATAGTCTTGATGACCCACAAGTATAGGGGGTGTATCGCAGTATTTTCGAGGGAAGTGAAATCCAATTTATTGATTCGACACAAGGGGAGCCAAATAATATTTATAAGCCTTAACAACTGAGTTTTCAATTCAGCTGCACCTAGAAACAATCTTGCTCACAACAGTTTATCAGTAGCAACAGATTTGTAGTAGGAATAGCAAAGTAGCAGCAGTAGTAAAGTAAAGACAGCAGTAACAATAGCAGTAAACAGTAGGATTCGAGTGCGGTAGGCATAGGGATGGATGGATGGACGTTGCATGAACAAGACAATTCACATAGCAATCAGAACATAGGGCAATTGGAGATAAATAAGATAAAGCATCCAAGTACTAGATAATCCTAGGCATGTGTTCCATATATAGTCATATGTGCTCGCAATGAGAACTTGCACAACATCTTTTGTCCTGCCAGCCCGTTTGCAGCGGGGCCTCAAGGGAACTACTGGCAATTAAGGTGCTCCTTTTAATAGAGCACTGGAGCAAAGCATTAACACTCCGTGAACACATGTGATCCTCACATCAAAGCCATTCTCTCCGGTTATCCCGATTTCTGTCACTTCAGGGCCATTGGTTCCGGACAACACTGTGTGTAAACAACTTGCAGATAAGACTATAAACAATACTATCATAATGAATCAATAACATGTTTATATCTGAAATCATGGCACCCGGGCCCTAGTGACAAGCATTAAGCATAACAAGTCGCAACAAAGTCATAAAGCACTAATAGAAGATAGTAGGCACCATTCCCTAACAATCTGATGTCATTACATGAACGATCTCATCCAATCCCTACCATCCCCATAGCCTACATCGAGGGATTACTCACTCATAGATGGGGGAAAACATGGATGGTCGATGGAGAAGCGATGGTGATGATGATGGCGATGATCTCCTCCAATTCACCGTCGTGGCAGGGTGCCAGAACGGAGTTTCCGGTGCTATTTTGTGGAATCTGGTGGTGGCGGCGGAGCAAAACTCCTTCTGGAAAAACATCGAACCCCCCTGAGTTTTTAGGTCAGAAGGCAACTTATAGGCGAAGAGGGAGATCGAGGGGGAGTCTGGGGTGGCCAGACCACCCCCTAGCATGGGTTGGGCTTGCCCGCGCGGCCAGGTGGTGTGGACTGGGCCCAGCCCCCCTCCGTCTCGTATTCTGGCTTCGGGAGTCTTCTGGTGAAATAGGATTTTTGGCATATTTTCCGGTATTTTTCCTGATAGTTGATTTTCTACACAAAGAGTAGACACCAGGGCAATTCTGCTGAAAACAATGTCAGTCCACATTAGTTGCATCCAAATCACACAAGTTTAGAGGAGAAACAATAGCAAAAGTGTTTGGGAAAGTAGATACGTTTTGGACATATCACAGGTGATGACAACATTTGAGTTACAAGTATTTGATAGAAAATAATCAAATGACATGAGCAAGTTGTGAACATGCCTTTTGTGATTGCAAGATTATGCACTCACGTTCTTCAAGACAATAGAAGATCCAAATTCTATAAACAACATCTTTTGTCTGGTAAGGACTAATGTTTAAAGAAGCAAGATGCAATTATGCATAAGGAATGTAATGCAAGTTTAATAAACGTGAACCCCTGGACTAATCGTATCTAATCTAGGGTTCGGAAATTAGGAATGGTTTCTTTAGAATGTGTTTCACTTTTATATCAGCTTCACACTTGTGCTTCTTATTAAGGCTTGTGAGAGTGTGAAACAATATGTAAATACAACAAGTAGCGTGCAATATTAAAGCACTCAAATGGGGCATGATATCTAAAAGATTTCTTAAGCAAGATTATTAATCAATTAAAGTCTTTATAGATATGCTTAAAGGATTACTTTTAATGTTTCTCAAAAGAACAACTTTAAATAAAATCATACTTAACTAAACAAAATCATTTAAACTATAAGTTAACACTCTTAGGCTTTCTTGCTAGTTATAATTCTCAAAGAAGAAAGAATTACTTCATTTGAATAAGGACCACACTAGTAGTTAAGACTTATCTATCTTGGTCATTATATGGTATTATAATTAGTTCACTTCATAATGTTTCTTTCATGTTAATTAAGAGTAGTATTACTTTTGGTTGAGAAGTAGTTTCTTAACTTTATGGTTGATTAGAATCATTTATCTCCTTATAAATGAGTGGTTATAATTTGTAAACAAGGAAACAATATTACTTAACTACTTATAAATTACCTTTGGATTTATAAAATATTCATAAACTTGTGGTTGAACTAATGGTAAAAGGTTTTAATAAGTAAAATAAAAATATCATTCTTGAGGATTTTATATTTCATAAGAATCTTTTTGGAAAATAATACACACTTATTCATGAATAATAGTTTAAAAAATGTTGTAGTTAGGATGCTTTAGACTATTTTGACTTTCTAATAGCATTACTTAAGATTAACACTATTATTAGACCTTTAATGGATAATATTAGAAGCAATAGCAACTTTATATATCCTTGTATGAATTATCCATTAAGGAAATAAATTTAATTCAAGTTTATTAGAGTACTAAACACTTATTTAATTCAAAACTGTATAACTATATTTTTAACATGTAGATATTATTTCTGTGATCATTTTGGTATATTATAAATATTTTTGTGATTTTTAAATAATAAGATATGATTTTTATAAGTTTTATCACTTTATAAATACTAAATAAATAATAAATACTTAGTTAATTATCACAAAAATGTACAAAATAAGTTTATAAATGTATATTTTGTTTTTCTAATAATTTTAATATATTATACTTATTTTTATGAATTTTAAATAATAGAATATATTTATTCAAGATTTATCCCTAATAGGTTATTTATTAATAGTAATTATTATCTTATTTAAGTTGGAAAATAAAATATGATAATAGGTTTATATTATTGAGTTTATTTTCTGAACATTTTGATATATAATATATTTTTGTGAATTTTAAAACAAAATATATCGATTTAATAAGATTTATTCATTTTCTGGAATTTCTGGAAAATATTAATATTGGAATTTATATTAATTTTGTCATTTTTCCAACAGAGAATATTTTTTTACACTGAGGCCATACTTACCCTAAGTCACTGACTCGTGGGCCAGTATCCACGTTGGATGCCACGCGTGTAGTGGACTAAGTCAAAAATCGTTGACGTGGCTGGGGTGACGCATGCATGACGTCACGATGACGTGAGCGTGCTGGCCACCGCCAAATCATGGTCGCCAGCGGTGAACCACGGTGTTTCAGCAAACGCGGTTGTGTGCGTTGGACAGAGGGGCTCGTGGCGAACCAAGCAGTGGCAGCGCCGCCCGAAAATGGTCACCAGAGAGCAGTGCACAATGGCAAATGGCGGCGGTGCACGGCGGTCTACGGTGCTATGGTGATGCAGGGCGAAAGGAAGAGATTGGAGAGGTCCATAAGGACCGGTAGCTCACCCCGATACTGTTGCGGTGGTTGATGACGACGATGGCGCTCCGGTACAGCCTAATCTTCGCGGACTCCGACGATCACCGGCGAAAGGGAACGACAAAATTACTCTGATTCCGAGCGCCCCTTGCTCCACTGTTACCCCTCAAGATACAAGGACAGCGAGGCGTGATACGTTGCTAACGTATCCATAATTTTTGATGTTCCATGCTTGCTTTTTATCTACTTTCTTATGTTTTGTTCACACTTTGGAGTACTTTTTATACACTTTCTTGGACTAACCAATTAACAAGATGCAACAGTGCTAGTTGCTTGTTTTCTGCTGTTTTTGGTTCCAGGAAAGTCGGAAAATAAATATTCTCGGAATTGGACGGGACAAAAGCCAAAGTTAGTTTTTAACCGAGGGGGACACGGAGTCAGAATACGAGACGGAGAGAGGCCAGAGGGCCGCCACACCACCTGGCCGCGCGGCCAGGCCTGGCCCGCGCCAGGGGGTGGTGTGGCCGCCTAGGGCACCCCCTCGGCCTCCCCTTTCGCCTATAAGATGCCTCCGATATAGAAACCCTAAGGACCCGATCAAAATTCCACGAAAGAGTCTGTAGCCGCCGTCATCTCCATCCCTAGATCGCGAGGGATCTGAAGCTCTTCCCGGCACCCTGCCGGAGGGGAGAATTCACCCTGGAGGCCTTCTTCATCACCATGCAAGCCTCCGGTGTGATGCGTGAGTAGTTCATCCTTGGACTACGGGTCCATGTAGTAGCTAGATGGGTGGTTCTTCTCCTTTGTGCTACCATGTCTAGATCTTGTGAGCTCTGTTCATGATCGAGATCATCTATTTGTAATCATACACGTTGTGTTTGCGGGGATCCGATGGATACTGAGATGCTATTTCAGATTGATTATTGATTCTATCATGTCTTTGTTATTTGTGATCTTGTATGCTCTCCGTTGTTAGTAGATATCTTGGCCGAGTAGATGCTAGCAAATCCAAGAGGGAGTATTTATGCTCGATAGTGGGTTCATGCCTCTAGTAATCTGGGGAAGTGACATAAATCTCTAAGGTACTAGATGTGCTGTCGCTACTAGGGATAAAACAACAATCCTTTGTTCATAGAACAATCGTATTGTTTACATTACACGCAATGCGTAATGCAATTATTTGTCGCTTGCAACTTAATACTGGAGGGGGTTCGGATGATAACCTGAAGGTGGACTATTAGTCATAGATGCAGTTGGATTACGGTCTATGTATAATGTTGTAATGCCCAATCAAATCTCGTGGGAGTCAAGATGATTAATATATGCATGATTGCTTTCTCGATGTTTGTCAATTGCCCCGCTGTAATTTGTTCACCCAACATGTCATCTATCTTAAGGAGAGCCACCGCTAGTGAACTATGGACTCCGGTCCTTTATTTTACCATCAATCTACAACTGTTTACCACTTTCTGTTTACTTTCTGCAAGCTTTTACTTTCTTCCACACAATACGTTTAATCCTTGTTTTCAACAAAACCGGTGAGATTGACAACCTCACTATAAGTTGGGGGCAAAGTTCTGTGGTTGTGTTGTACAGGATTCCTAGTTGGCAACAACACCTTGGAGGTGTTTCCTTGCTCCTACTGGTTCGATAACCTTGGTTTCATAACTGAGGGAAACTTACTGTTGTGCTCATCATACCTTCCTCTTGGGGTTCCCCAACGAGCTCGACATCAACCACGAGCCAGCAAGTATTTTTCTGGCATCGTTGACGGGGAGTCAAGGACATCTTCACAAGGGAAGTCCCTCATAACCAATCTCTTTACTTTGTTTTATTTTTTTTCCTTAGTTTTTTTTCTTTGTTTGCTTGTTTCTTTATCAAAAACACAAAAAAATTAGTTGTACTAGTTTGCTTCTTTTATCAAAAACACACAAAACAAAAATAGTTCCTACTATAGTTGTTATTTTTGTTGGTTTGTTATTGTCTTACTTTATCATGCTTTCTATCAATGGATGGTTTCTTTGAAACTAGATCTTATTGGCAAGATGGATTCACTGAAGAACAAATATATTATTATAAGGAACACCGCTTATCACAAAAAGGGAAACACTTATCGGAACAAATTGATAAATTGTATACCATTGCTAGAAACGTAGTCTCTACTTATAATTTTACTTATTGCTTTGATAGATCTTGTTACTATAAGAGGTATAAACACCTCCCTTTTTAGTGTGAGTATAATGATGATGTTACCATATCTTCTTATGTTAAGGGAAATTATGACTTATGATGTAGAACAAATTGAAGAATTTATTGGTTGGAAGGGTGCATTCGAACTAGCTTATTTGCTTGAAAATACTGATGATGCATCTTATAAATATGAAGTTGATGATATACTTAAATTTTTCTTTGATAATTACAAGGAAGAAAATGGCTATATTCTTGAATATCTTAATAGATGCTCTCCACCAGCGCAAGAGACTAATGCCTTGCAGGACCTATGGAAGAAGAAATTGCTGAAACTGGAAGCTCATTGGATGAAAAAGAGGAGGAGAGTGATGATCAAGAGGAGGAAGAATGGATCTACCCATTCCTACCTTCTAATGAGAGTAACTCTTTACCCCTTACAATATTTGATTGTCCCCCATGCTTACTAAAGGAGGATGAATGTTATGTTCTTGAGGATTCTTTTGAAAATGTTTATAATAAAGCTCTAGATGATGGTACTATATTGGTTGATAATATTAATTTTACTACTATTGAAAATGAGATTGATCAGTCATCTTGTTATAAAATTGTTAAAAGTGGGTTTGAAGGTTTTAATCCCATTATTTTTGAGCTTGATAAAAATTATGTGATTGTAGATCATGAAAAGCATGCTTTATGTGAGAGTGATATTGTTGAGTTCATTCATGAGGCTAATGAAAATTATTATGAGAGAGGAAAATATGGTTGTAGAAGTTTTCATGATACTGAAACACCTCTCTATGTGCTGAAAGTTTTGAAGTTACTCTTGTTTTATCTTCCTATGCCTGTCACTTTGTTCTTTCTGAATTTATTTGCATACAAGATTCCTATGCATAGGAAGTGGGTTAGACTTAAATGTGTTTTGAATTTGCTTCTTGATGCTCTCTTTTACTTCAATTCATATTTCTTATGTGAGGATCTTCTCAAACTATCATGCCTAACTTAAAGGCGTTAAAGAAAAGTACTTATTAGGAGATAACCCAAAAGTTTTAGATGAGTCTTGGAAGTTATTGCTTAAGTAATAACCTCTCCTTATCCTTTTTATTTGCTTTTTGTGCCAAGAGTAACCTCTAATGAGATAGAAGTAAGACTTGGGAAAGTTGCTGTCCTGAAATAGATTTTTGTGCTTCGCTCTAAAATTTCGTGTAAAATCTCTGTACTTCGGTTTCAGCTGTAATTTTTTGTGCTTCTGCCCCAGGTTGTTATCCAACTTTCGTTAGATCAACACTTTTCGATTTGCGCAACATAAGGTCTTCGAAAAAATCGGTTTCTATCTGCTGGCCTGTTTTAATAGATTTCTGCCATTATTTGCATTTGCTTCTTGTTGATTCCTTTTTGGGTTCTTTTTGGAGAATTGAGCTTTTTGAGGGAAGTGATACAGTAGCTTGTGCGTTAATGTAAGTTTTATTGGTGTTGAAACTGAACCCAAAGACTTATTACCTTGAGTACACTAATGTTGCTAATAAAGATTGTGTGAAGTTTTGTTGAAGGAAAATTTTCAGTTGTAAGGAAAGAATGATGTAATGAGATGAAGAATGGACTAAAGCTCAAGCTTGGGGATGCCACCTGTGTCACCCCAAGAAATATCCAAGAAGTACAAGCATTAAAGCTTGGGGATACCCAAGGCATCCCCTTCTTCATCAATAAAAATCTCAGGTTCTTCCAAACACTTCATTTTTATTGTTTCATGCACAGTTGTGTTGTTCTTGGAGCGTCTTCATTTTTGTTTTTGGTTTTCGTTTGCTTAGTTTGCTTATTTTTCTTTAATAAATTGGTTGGACCCCCGCATTCATGCATTAGTTTTCAAATAAGATTGGTTTGGATTGGAAAAGAGTAGGAAAGTCCATGCTTAAGTGGTATAAGGAGCTTGTTTCTGACTGTGGCCTATGCTTTGTCATGTCATGCTTGATATTGTTTTGGCTTTATGCTTAGTGATTTTTTCTGTAGCATGACATGTTATAAACAAATGAGATTGCTTAATGTGCCTTGACGGAATCATGCGTTGTTTTAGCATATTAAAGCATAGTATTGTGGTATTCTCTTTTGATGCTTTATTTGCGTTGACTTGGAGCATGCTGACACCATGTTATGACTATCCCAAGTCACCATAGCCTCTATGATCCTTTAGTTTTCTACTTGTAATATCACTTTATGCTTTAATTAATGATGTTTTGTCGCTTTGCATGATTATGGCCATTATTGCTCTCTTAGTTGGTCGCTCCTAGTCTTTTGCTAGCCTTCATAACCAAGTATGAGTTCCACTCATGCATCCAACTCCTAAAACCAAGTCACTCCAAAGAGTCCACCATACCTACCTATTAGCATTTGCTATTCCAAGTATATTCATGTTTTTATCTACCTTCTGAATTAAACTTGTTATGTGAAAACTAGTGATTAAAGCTCTCACGAACTTGATGGCACACTTTACTTTCTTGCACTTAATAAACTTGAACCATTGCGTCCATCTTTGTTGTGTATATGCTTGCACTTTATAAGTTGAAGTTAGCAGAACCATGTATCATGGGGAAGGCTTTGAACATTGCACTTGTACATTGTACCTAGTTGATATCATGTTCTTTTGCTTATGGATCCCGACGGTGTGAAATAAAAGGGGAACTTGTAAGATCATGGAGTTTGTATTTGTGTTAGAGAAACGCCTGGGCCACTAGCATAAGCCATGCCTAATCATGGTGGAAACTTGCAACATAACTATAATAAGCACTCTATGAAGCATCCTCAATAAAAACCTATGCAAATAGAAAATAAAAAGATTGCTGAGATGCTCATTGTCTGCTTGCCTTGTCATTTTGATTATGGGATAGCTCCTATATCATGTGCAAGGGGTACCCCATTGGTGGTTCTCTATGATACATATGTACTTACAATGACAAGATCTTACTTGTGACTAAAGTTGAGTTGCATGAGGTTCGGTACTCGTAAGTAAGGGGCATGAGATTTCAACTTATAAATTGTCAAGCATATCCTCTTAGTTGTGTCACTTTAACGTTAATCACCTAAAGATGCTTATGATAGGGGCAATGAGATCTGAAAGCTAATAAGTACCATAATTTTTGGAAGCTCTTTATGAAACTTGAATCCCTACTTCCTTCTATGAAGGCCTTTCTTTTACTTTTATGTTGAGTCTCCACCTTCTATCTTTATGCACCTATTTTGAGAGCATAGTGGCCATTCTTAGTTCTATGAGCATTGTCCCAAGACTTGTTGATGGATGCATAACTTTGATATTGCTTGTTCTTAAACTATTTGTATCTAGTCACTCTTATGAACTTTGAAGGTGTCCTAGGCATTTATGTTTGCTACTCTATGAGGGACAAGATGAATGCCACCATGCTATGTTTTCTTTATGTGAAACAAACAAACGTATTGCAAAGCATTGTTATTCATGAATCTTTTGTTTGTGCCTTTTCATGTTGCAACATAGTTGCTATGTCTTATTGTTAGAACTTTATCTTTCATGCTATGTTGAAGTACTATGATCCCAGCTATCAATGTTTTACAAATACTTTGATCAAGTTTATGATGGTGCATGTTACCTAAAAATTATTCTTTCTTTTTATCACTTACCTACTCAAGGAAGAGCAGGAGTTAAGCTTGGGGATGTTGATACATTGCTAACGTATCCATAATTTTTGATGTTCCATGCTTGGTTTTTATCTACTTTCTTATGTTTTGTGCACACTTTGGAGTACATTTTATACACGTTCTTGGACTAACCTATTAACAAGATGCCACAGTGCGAGTTGCCTATTTTCTGCTATTTTTGGTTCCAGGAAAGTTAGAAAATGAATATTCTCGGAATTGGACAGGACAAAAGCCAAAGTCAGTTTTTCACCGAGGGGGACACGGAGCCAGAATACGAGACGGAGAGGGTCCAGAGGGCCGCCACACCACCTGGCCATGCGGCCAGGCCTGGCCCACGCTAGGGGGTGGTGTGGCCGCCTAGGGCACCCCCTCGGCCTCCCCTTTCGACTATAAGATGCCTCCGATATAGAAACCCTAAGGACCCGATCAAAATTCCACGAAAGAGCCTATAGCCACCGTCATCTCCATCCCTAGATCGGGAGGGATCTGAAGGTCTTCCCGGCACCCTGCCGGAGGATAGAATTAACCCTGGAGGCCTTCTTCATCACCATGCAAGCCTCTGGTGTGATGCGTGAGTAGTTCATCCTTGGACTACGGGTCCATGTAGTAGCTAGATGGTTGGTTCTTCTCCTTTGTGCTACCATGTCTAGATCTTGTGAGCTCCATTCATGATCAAGATCATCTATTTGTAATCATACATGCTGTGTTTGCGGGGATCCGATGGATATTGAGATGCTATTTCAGATTGATTATTGATTCTATCATGTCTTTGTTATTTGTGATCTTGCATGCTCTCCGTTGTTAGTAGATATCTTGGCCAAGTAGATACTAGCAACTCCAAGAGGGAGTATATATGCTCGATAGTGGGTTCATGCCTCTAGTAATCTGGGGAAGTGACAGAAATCTCTAAGGTACTAGATGTGTGTTGCTACTAGGGATAAAACAATAATCCTTTGTTCATAGAACAATCGTATTGTTTACTTTACACACAATGCGCAATGCAATTATCTGTTGCTTGTAACTTAATACTAGAGGGGGTTCGGATGATAACCTGAAGGTGGATTATTAGTCATAGATGCAGTTGGATTACGGTCTATGTATAACATTGTAATGCCTAATCAAATCTCATAGGAGTCAAGATGATTAGTATATACATGATTGCTTTCTCAATGTTTGTCAATTTCCCCGCTATTATTTGTTCACCCAACATGTCATCTATCATAAGGAGAGCCACAACTAGTGAACTATGGACCCTGGTCCTTTCTTTTACCATCAATCTACAACTGTTTACCGCTTTCTGTTTACTTTCTGCAAGCTTTTACTTTCTTCCACACAATACGTTTAATCCTTTGTTTTTAGCAAAACCGGTGAGATTGGCAACCTCACTATAAGTTGGGGGCAAAGTTCTGTGGTTGTTTTATGCAAGATTCCAAGTTGGAAACAACACCTTGGAGGTGTTTCCTTGCTCCTACTGGTTCGATAATCTTGGTTTCATAACTGAGGGAAACTTACTTTGTGCTCATCATACCTTCCTCTTGGGGTTCCCCAACAAGCTCGACATCAACCATGAGCCAGCAAGGCGCTTCTCCTCGACCACTCCACGGTCTCTGGGACCACCTCTACTAACTATGGTGGTCGGCTCTGGCTGGCTAGGGTTTCGGCCCTATGTGGAAAAGAGAGGAGAAGTGAGAGTGCAGGCGGGTGAATGAGAAGATGAGGACGGAAGGATGTTGTGGTGGCATTCTTATCCTGTCTCCAGCGGCAGCGGGGCAGATCTTGGCGTGTGCGACGGCGTTGTAGCCTCCAGCGAGCTGCTTCACTCGATCCTGTGACGGAGACAAAGACGACGACATGTTTGAAATGGTATTTGGGTTGGGCCGCTACTAGGCTGTTGTAGAGCGAGCGAGATGAAGGTTGCTGTGACGCTAGGTGACGAATAGAAGATAGGGAATGGGCCGTGGGCTGGCTGTCTCTTTTTTTCCTTATTTTATTTCCTGTTTTTGTAAAACCTTTTCAAATATGAATTTCCTCAAGGATTTAAATATCCAGAGATTTTGTAAGTTATAAATATCATTGTATAAAGGAATTATAACTATTTCCTCTGCATTACTTATTGTGTATAAATATATTCGTAACTATATGAAGAGTTCTTTTTTTAGTAAAGTAAATACGATTTAGGGTTTTAGGGATTTGTTCCTTATAATAAGATCTTAATAAAATGATTTTTATTCGACTTGATAAATGTAATGGTAAAGGTTTAAAATGGCTGATGATGTATATATAATCCCATTCAAACCTAGTCTCATATAAGGATTAATGGATAAACCTTATAATGAATTAAATCTTAGGGTTCATAATTTGGTGGTTTAAATTTTAGGGTTCTTTAAAGCTTGGAATTTCTTTTATTCCAAGACCATTACAATTTCTCCATAACCATTCTATTTATTTCTAAAGTAGGCATGGATCACTTCTTAAACTAGTTGTTCATTACTTTCTTAAGTGTGGCTAATGTGTTGATAGAAGTTTATTATATAATGGTGAATAACCATTATCATTCCTGTGGCACAAGTGATCTTAATGCCTAGCAACATTTCCTTAGGGTTTCTAATACCACACTTACTATGGACCCTAGAGGATACACTACCCTCAAGTTTACTAGTGAATGTTGCTAGGGATCAAGGTTTAAGGATTGATCCTGAATTTCTAATCCTGAATGATATCTCAACTTAGAGTGAGCTACAAAGATTACTTCTTAATGTGGTTTTGATGGTCCATGGTCTAGGTTTCTATTAGGGTTTAAGATGTTAAGATAGACATGGCTTTCTCCAAGACTACACTCCTCTAGTATTCTAATTATCTCTTAGAAACTTCATTTGTCCAAGAGATATTATTCAATGGTTATCTAGGAATAGGAAATGGTTCCACTATCAATTTGAGTTTTAGGGTTTTGAACAAAGAGGTAGACATGGATCTTGTCATGACTTGATATACTGTTGGTTAAAGGTTTCTCAAGAACTCCTACCTTAATACCTCACTAAGCTTATCTTTAAATAAGGAATTCCTTTCCTAAATATACTCTATTTAAATCTCTCTTATCTTATTCACAAATATCACATCTTCCTGAATAAGTCAATCATCTGACTCCACCATATCCATCATCATATGATGACATGGTGATGCCACTTCAACAATACTCATTCTCCATTCTTCTCCTAGTATCTATATAACTTCCATTGCTAAACTACCCTTGATGAATCCATCAATGTAGCTACTTCTAACTCCCTCCATCAATTCCTTTAATTCCATCTTGCAACTTCTACCAAGGTTGCAAGACTACAATCCTCACTATATATAACCACGGATATCAATCCTCTGGAGTATGTATGGTACTACTTCCATAATACAAGTTGTTCTTTGTATTAACTTGTTAAACTACTATGCCTCCAACTACTCCATGCAACTATGTTACACACTTCATCATATTGTAGCTTGACTTCTCATGATCAAGCTAGATGATTCATCTTACTAGGGCTTTACCTAATTTGGTATACTCACATCACTTCTTCATCATCTTGCCATCTATTCAGAAGTGACTTAAGAATAATGACCACCAACCTTTAATCAAGCAAAGCTTAGGCTTCTAATTGTCTGATCAAGATCTATACTCAATTAAGTAGTAGAGCTGTACTAGTATCTCTATAGGCTTATCTTGTTAAGCAAGCTTACTCTAAGTTTATATCCACTTGTCTTAACATGATTATTATTTGATGTACTAATACTACTAGCTTTCTCATAGCTTCATAATTACTATCTAAACTCTTGGGTTTAAATACTTCTTCTAGTTAACTCATGAGTGAGCTATCTCCTCCAACATCAGATGGTTTGATCTCCACTAAGGATCACATTCCATTGATGATGGCACACTCTACCATATCTAGTTCCTTCTTCTTATTAATTTTTCTTAAGGTCTTTGGAAGGTCAATATAACAGGTCACTAAGTTCTAGGTCAAGGATTGATCCCTCTACACTGAAGATCAATAGACACTAGGACTTGGTTAAGTAGAAATGTCACCTACTAATATGGCAACAAAGATATGAGATGAATGGTCTTGGCTTGTCTTCCATTCTACTTTATTTGTGATAAGAATTTATGTTTAAGAACTACCATGATACCCATGGTAGGAATAACTATGGCAAGCAAGTGTATCAAGATTTAGTTATAGAGTTTCTTTACTTGAGTTATATACTTAACTTGGTATTCAGGGTTTGTTGTAGATAATACCTTGATATAACCTTTAAAAGATTAATTATTCATCCTTGGGTTGTTGTATGGAATACCATGTAATGATCTCTAGAAGATCTAGTACTCCTTATTAAGTAGTGTATTGTGACTTAGTTCTATTACATTTGATCTACCCTTAGATCAAATTATATTACCCAAAGATAAGGTTTTAGCAAAGGTCATATTGAAACTTTTCGCAGTTACTTGATGATCTACTTCAGTTCCACCAAGTTAAGAGAAGCTTCAATCACTTTGACAAGTTTTTATTTAAAAGCGCGAAAATTATCCAGCATGAATGCAATGCACACACCTGAGCTCAGCTTATTTCTAAGCTCTAATGCTGGGGTGTTAGACTGAACCAGCTTAGTATCCACCGGCAGTACAGGATGCAAGGGAGGTACTACCGGTAACCAATAGTTTCAGGCCATGGAGCGGTACTACCGCTCACCCTGGTAGTACTAGGAGGAGGTACCGGACGCTCCTGAGAAGGAACCCCAGCTCACTGCTAGGTTGAGATGTGACTGGTACCACTGGGCGGTACTACCGCAGCCGAGCGATACTATCGGACAAAAACTTCCGGTACTACCGGACACGACTGGCAATTCTAGCAGCTGCTGCAAATGCAATAACTCGAGCAACAGAACTCCAAATCGGATGAAACCAATTTTTTTGGAAAGATAATGACGAGTAGAATCGAACAAATATTGGATACCATCAAGGGAGAAAATATCAAGTATTATTATGTGAGATACCTCCCTTGGTGTGGAGCCAGAAAACCTCCAAGATCAAAAACGCAATAAGATATAGAAGGGAAACCCGTTTTTGATGAACTAGAGATTGTTATGAAGATTAACACAAGTTTTAGAAACTCACTTGGATAAGATCCAAATAACAACCAAGAACGATGATGCTAAGTATGCAAAGGTTTGAGCTCTCTCCGAACACTACAATAAATGTGTTAATCTATGACCTTCTGGTAGTGACCGTGAATGAAATCGTCGTATATCTATGATGATTTTGTACTAGAAGGTCATGGGACATCTAGAGAGGTCAAAATCTTGAAGAATTAAGACGATTTGGTTCAAAAAACATCATAGTTTTACTAGGCAAAATCGTCATAATGTGGCAGAAGTAGCCTACGATGTTTTTTATAGTTGATTACTAGATGGACCTAGCCGGCTTCACCGCACCGATCTTTGTTGTTGTTGTTTGAATAGTGCCGTCGCTTAAATACAACAAAAATACATGTGATGTCATGCCCTTCAGCGACTATAGATGAATAAAGAGTAGGAATGGAGAAATTTAAGTTTTGAATCTAAGTTTGCTAGTTTTTAGATAAAGAATGGAACTTGTGGTAATTCTTCATGGCTTAAAAAGTATCCAATAATAAAAGACATTCAGTAAAATTTATAGTAGGAACGCACAGGTATATTATCTCTCATTACAACACACAAGATCTCTACAAATAATAGTAGGAACGCACAGGTATATTTACTAGTCATCTACAAATAATAGTGCAACATGACATATACAAGATCTCACTCAACTATAAATATAAGTACCAAATCACATATACCAAACCACGGTCTAACACATCATATATATCATATATATAAATGTAGAGTGCATCATCTAGCAAGACACACTAGTCACGCGAGACTAGTATCACGAAATGGGCACGTAGGACGTCCCTGGGCGACCCAGCATCTCGTGCACCGATCATGGAAGTAATGTCTACACCGTAGCTTCACCACCACCTCTCCCTCCTCATACTCCTCGAGGCAAACTATGCACTCCTGTCCCTCGTCGGTAGTGGTGGAGCTATGCACAAGTGAGGGGGCCATCGCCCCCTAATTACCCTATATAATCTAGGCTTACATTGAAAAAAGGGTAATTTCCCCAAACCAGCCTATCTCACGTATGCAAAAGTAATCCCCCCCCCCCCCCCACATTGATTCCCATCTAGCTTCGCAATTGCTCGTCGGCTAGAGTATGCTCGCTTCGTAAGTCCGCTAGTGGTATAGTCTTGATTGTCTTCACCACGCTGCGGTAAGCGGCTATCTGTCGTCTCCTGGTGGCCCATCCGACATAGGCCTTGTATAGGAAAAAGCCTACGAAGGCCCGCAACTGCTCCTCCTACGATGCAGGAATGGATCTCGAGTGTAGTCAACCAGCTGTTGTTGAGATAATAGCTTTTGTCATCTCTATTTTAATAGAAATAGAAAAGTTAAAAACTTGTATATTCTAATATACCTAAGGGTTGTTTTGGTAGTGGTATATATTCAGTAATATTTTCAAACTTCGGTGCTGTTTAGTTCAGATGATATGGTTTAGGGGAGGAGGATATCCGCAACCACCTAGTTAGGGATAGCCATTTTTCTGATTGGTTGGAAAGAAAAAATGTGGTTAGGAATAACCAATTTTTTTTGGTTAGAGGAAGCTGGCAGGAAAATCCTTGCCGCCACCACCCTCGTCCTCTCCCTCGTTGGTGTTGGAGAAGCTGGCGGGAAAAGCCTACTCGGTCATTGGCAACGTTGGGGCTGCCTTATCGCATAGAGACTCCTCGACGGGAAGCACTCTGGCCGGCATGGCGGCCACGAACAACGTAGAGTAAATGGCAAACTTGAACCCTTATAGAGTGGTGGTGTATCTCATACTAAAATAAACAAACTACGAGTTAAGTCCCTTCTCACTACATGGTAATGTGGTTGCACAAGATAATTATTCCAGCTGAATACCTAGAACTATGTGTGTTTTTTTGGCAAAATCTTTTTACACCATTTTCCTTGCAGCAACACGCCATTGTATAAAACTTTTATTTCATTAAACTCCCACTTGGGCAAGTAAAACCTTCCAAAGGTTTTCGACAAAACATTTGTGAAAAACACTTGAGGGGTTCCCAACCCAAACTTTTATTTTCCAATTGCTAAAAGGAGTTGCCAAGTGAGCATGATGCTAACCATCACTTCACTGACCATGGGATAAGTAGGAGTCAAGGAGGGGATTATCCTTCTAGATAATAGTAACAATACTTGGAGAATACCAAGCACCAAGGACACTCACAAAATGATATAGTAAAAACAGTGCAACTTGCATAAATAGATAAAAACATGCATAGTAAAATGATTTAGTATAGTGTTGTGATGAATAAGGAGGTGTTTCCTTGGTCAGCAAAGTGTACCTGGTCTTCCTCTTCAAATCCTCCTTCTTCCTCCAAATTGTCAACTAGCTCGTATCTATCATTGCAAAAATAATAACTCATACACACACACACAATTACAAACCAGCACAGTACAACACCCAACAAAATGATACAATAAGTCCATTCAGTAGATTTTGATTTTACAAACTCATAGAAACTTGATTCACTCAAAAAGCATTGTTTTAACTAATGTTATGAAGTAAACAATATACACATGCGAAAGAACTAACTAAATGGCATGGCCATGTTATGTAACAGAACAACAATTTTTCCTTAATTAGTTAAGAATTTCCTACTGAAAACATTGATTCAGAAATTATATCACTAGAAATTCTATGTTAACCAATTAAATATGGAAACATAGTGCAAGACATACAAATTCCAGACTTTTGGGAGTTGGAATCAACCTCATAAAACTTTTATAATTATTCTGATAATTTTCCAAAGTCAGATCTAACTCACTTTAAATTTCATGGAAAATTATTTATAGATTCAACTGATTTCATTCTAGTGGCACATTCGAGATATTCAAGCACATCTTCTAGATTAATTTGACTCATTCCTTTTTGATTTCTAGAAGTCCAGATAGGGAACTGTGAATAGAATCTGCCTATTTAAAAATATTAAATTGTTAGATATTCTACATATTTTTTCTGGACATGAGACCACTTGTATCTGTTATAGACTTCAATTTAGAGTTCTAGTAAATTTGAACCAACTCATTTGGATTCCCAGAGATTTTTCTATAAATTAATTTACCAGATCTATTCAAAACATTAACTAATTCAAGAAAAAACTACTAACATGCCAGATCTACATGGTCATAGCAACACAGTGCTAGGCCGGCCCGTTTCTGCTCCGGCACGTGCGGGAACAACTCATTCAAACACGACCAGACTGTCAGCGTGTGCAAGGGCTGAAGGGGTATGCTACCATAGATCTAAATGAAGATCGACGGCTCAGAATCGTCATCCTGCTCGCGATGCTAGCACGTAAACCTTAACCGCTACGGAACACGCACAGGGCTCACCTAGGCTTGGCAGTCGTCGGGGAGGTGATGCGGCGGCTTGATTCGGTCCTTTATATGTCCTTTTTTAGCTTCTGCGGCTCCTGGGTGACGACGCAGACGACGGTGGTGAGGAAGAACGGCTTGGTATCTCGACCACGACGACGTCCATGGGCTTGCTTGGAACAATGAAGGGCAAAGTTAGATGTATCGAAGAGGGGATGTCGAAAATGCAAAGAGGGGGAGAAATGGTGGACGGAGTCGACATCAACCTCGACTTCCTCCTAGCAGAACCGAGAAGAGAAAGGCATTCCCCTCGGCGATGGATACCGAGACACTGAGCCCCTGCTCGCAGGTGGACAGTGGGGTGATGTGCTCGTTTAATGGGCAATGTTTCAGAGCACGAGATTGGTTGTAGCCTTATATAAGCAAGAAAGGGTGGCGCACGATGGACAAAGAGAGAGCATGCCGAGAGAAAAATAGGGGGGCAGCGGGCTATTGGCTAGGAGGGTGGTGTATGAGAATCTCTGTGCATGAGGGATGGTTTTGAACGCGCGCGGATCACCTAGGCTTGGCGGTCGTCGGGGAGGTCTAGGAGGTGATGCGGCTGCTCGCTTCGATACTGTAGATGTCCCTTTTCAGTTTCTGCGGCTCCCGGTTGATGATGCGGACGACGGAGGTGAGGAAGAACGGCTTGGTAGCTCAACGGTGACGGCATCACACGGGCTTGCCTAGAACAATGAAGGGCAAAGTTAGATGTATCTAAGAGGGGATATTGAAAATGAAAAGAGGGGGAGAAATGGTGGACGAAGTCTACATCTACCTCGACTTCCTCCTTGCAGAACCGAGAAGAGAAACTCGTTCCCCTCGGCGATGGAGAGCGAGACACCGAGCCCCTGCTCGCAGGTGGACAGTGGGGTGATGTTCTCGTTTAATGGGCAATGTTTCAGAGCACGAGATTGGTCAGATGATGATCATGGTGCTATGAAACAAAAGCCAACTGACAATGAAGTCATATCATCTGGAATGATATGATGGACACTTCTCACCAATGATTGTTGCAACACGATCATATCACTTAGTTCACATTACAATTGTCAAAAACAGAGTGTCCTAATCCTTAGACTATGAGATTATATCAATCACTGTTACCGGTGGAAACTTAGATAGCATCAAATGTCACTCGGTTAAACGGTGATCATAAAGGTGTGTCCAAGTATCCAAAGGGACATGTAGAGGCATTATGCATCAAGATCGATATTTGTTCTCCTGTGTGACGGGAAGATACTGCCATTGTGATTGTAGTGTTGATTGTTGTTTTGTTGATGATACGCTCGCCCTCGGCCTTTGCCGCCATGACCACGGCCTTTACCACTCTTTGGACCTTCTTTGTCACTAGTGTCATCGAACTGTACAACATCATGGTGGTAAGTTGCATGTGATTAAATGAAGAACAAGCACTAAATACTATTCTAGATAAAAAATTCAAACTCCAAACTTGAACAAAATATCAGTGAGAGTGCAATGCAACTGTTCACACCCGGCACATCAGCCGTTCAAAATAAAAAAGAAGAGAAGTAAACCATAAATATGTCAGCTCCAGCAATTTGAGGAATACAAAAGGCAAGGGTGAAAATGAGCCATAGATAAAAAAAGGTTGAGCTACACATAATCTCAGGAACCCCAACCCTAAACACACCCACACACACAGAAACTAACAGATTTTATAGGTGCCTAAAACTATCTAGAAGAGAGGTTACCTGACTATCCGAGATAAACTTTCCTGGATACAATAATTACATAATAGAAAGTGAACCTCCCAAGTATGTTTAAATAAATACTTATCAAAATTCGAATGGAGATATTTGTTCGGGCACTACAACAAAGTACAATTTAGGTCAAGATACAAAACATGAAGACGACATCTTAATCAGAGAAGACACAATTATAGTCAAATATTCAGAATCCAAATGGATAGGAAGGATCAATAACCAATTACTATCCTCTCATGATGTCACAATGTGCTCTCTTTCTTTGAAATACCCAAAGGGGTGAAGAAAAGATTGGATTACTTTCGGTCGAGATTTTTTGGCAATGTGATGGTCATAAGAGAAAGTACAGACTAACTCGATGGAACATCATTTGTACACCAAAATACCAAGGGGTTCTCAGGGTGGAGGTCCTGCACATCAAAAACAAATGCCTGATCCCTTTTCACACCAATATCCTTCTCTATATAATGTTGTGCAAAGGAAGAAGGTTACCATAGCTCATGTTTTGTCACAAACACCCTTAAATATTGATCTAGACGAGCTCTAACATGTAATAGGGGGACACGATGGCTCCATCTAGTGCGGTGACTGTTGAACATCAACCTGACAATGCAGCCTGATGAATTCTTTTAGAAGTTAACTAAATCCGGAGTCAAATCTTTGTATCTCGACCACATGAATGACCATACACATTTCCCGCGTAAACATATTTGGAGAATGAAAGTACCACTTAAAATACGGATTTTTATGTGGTTCTTACACCGTAGAGTACTACTAACAAAGGATAACTTGATAAAAAGAAATTGGCAAGGATGTACGAAATGTTGCTTTTGTTCTTAGGATGAATCAATACAACACCTGTTTATAGCATGCCCCCTTGCAAAGGTAGTTTGGCGTATTGTACATATGGCCTTTAACATAACACCTCCTAATAGTATTAATAATTTGTTTGGCAATTGGCTTATGGGAGTGTTGAAAGAAGAAAAGGTACAAATCCGAGTGGGAGTTTGTACTTTACTTTGGGCCATATGGAACAGACGAAATGATTATATTTTTAACAAAGCAAAATCTACTTACTTCATGCAGGTTATCCCTATGTCTACTCACTGGATCCGTTTGCGGTCTTTCCTTCAACATACGGAGAAGCACGAGGCTTTAGATGTTGGGTGCAGCCGGCTAGAGTGGGTGGCATGAGATTTATACAGTCGATGCAATTAGCGTTTTGATTTTATGTTAACATGTTGATGCTGAGCCACTTCGTGTTTTCATTCTTTTTTAGATGGTTGATACATGTCTCACCCCTGTGCGACCCATGATGTGATCTTATGTAAACGTTTGACTTCAATAAATTAATAAAGGTCGCATGCATCTACCGATGCAAAGACCGGGGCTAAGTCTCCATTTCGGAAAAAAATGATGTGACTATGTGCACTCCCGTTTCATCATTAGTAGGTATCCATAAAAGACAGATCAAACGGCAAATACAACAGTGAAAAGTTATCTGAATTCATCATGTGAAATCTCATTTCCATTGCATTGAAAGATAGTGATGTCCTAAGAAAAAGATAATATAATTAAGATGATCAAGAATTATAGGAAGGAGCAATTCTAGGTTTGGTTCGTTTAACCAAAAAGAAAACACATACCATATAACAGAATGAATTCACTGTCGTGGTATTTACGTTCTAACCCAACAGTTCTTAGCAAAATGTAAAGATGAAATGCTGAGTTAATAAAAGGTAAAAGGCAAATGAATTTCAACTTCGGCTCCCTAAGATCACATAATAATAATACTATAATGTAAAGTAAGGGTCCGTAACATGGTACGAACATTGCAGTGGCATTAAGAAAATAACCACGATATGATACATGTGAATAAACTTCTATGTCAAATTGTTTCATAGTTAATATGAGCTACTTTGTAGTATTTAAGATAATGACTTCGTATAATAACGACTCTATACAACAAATAATATCTGAAATCACTAAAATGTACGTACACAATCGAACATCGTGAGGTGAAATATGCTTATACCACTCTGTCAAAATACATGAACAAGTGGGAATTCTTTTTAATGTTTCTAGACTATAACCAGACAATCGAGTATTTTAAGAACTAACTAAGTTGTTGTACTAGGGGTTGCATACCTGGTAGCATTTCACACTAATGCAATAAATTACAAAAAGGAGGGAATGACAAAATAAATTATCATAACAATCACTATATAAAGGGGTTTCATTTCTCCCGCTATTATGGTTTCTTCATCTAATCTGAAATTCCTTGTGTTCAACTTAATTTGAGGTTGAGAAGGGAGGAAACATATATGTTGTAGATGCTTCCTCTACACATCAGTTATGCAACTATATGGCAGATCTCACTGAGCAGATTTCCTTCCAAGCAATACCCTACCATTGAACTACGAAGTTGGTGCAAGTATGAACCATTTCAAAGAAACAATCAACAGTTAGAAAACCAATGGACTTCAGAGCAAAAACCCAATGAAGTTCAGAACTAAGAGAAGTGGTATCCTCTTGGAATCTGATGGATACTGACTCAAACCCACATATGAGAAATAAGTTCTGTTTGGTAAAAATATTACCAATGAAATTCAGCTTAGCTACCAAGTGAAGAGAACACACAAGTTTGAAGCACATGTAAATGAAGTAATCAGCATATCTTAATGCTTGTATACTGTAGAAAAACAGTCACTTGCTAAATGAAAACTAACAAGCTTGCTAGACAAATACAACTGCTACTTCATGATGCACACAAAATTACTCCTTGTCACTGTTCTAGCCCACATTTTAGTATTCTCTATATCTACTCACTACTATCTCTATTTCTCTATATATACTACTAAAATAGCAGTAAGGTTCCATGTTTCGCCATTTCGCTCGTCCTTTCGTCCCACTCCTTCGTCACTCATCTATCTAAAAACTGGCACGTCAAAACCGGTTGCAAACATAATTTACGTCTCGTATCGATGCAATGAAAAAAAACATTTGCAAGCAATTAGACTACAACTAACCAAACCTTATGTTACATGTTGATCCAAATTCTACAAAGTAAAGGCCAACTTCTGACGGAGCGGAGCGAAGCCCATCGCCGGAGGCTTGGGCCGATATATATATATCGATCGTTGATGACCTAGGTTACCACCGCTATATATACCTCTTGTAAGCCGCCGGTTGGAAAAGGTTGCATCTGTGAAATCCCCCGCGTTGTGTAAACACTCTCCGTTATAGTGAAGTTTCGCTGGCTAGCGCCCGTGGTTTTTCCCCTCTCTTTGTTGGAGAGGGTTTTCCACGTTAAATTTGTGTCCCCCTTGCTGTGATTTTATTTTCGTTCTTCGTTATTTACTTGTCGCAAAGCTAACAAGTGGTATCAGAGCCCTAGGTTCTAATCTAGGGTTTGCGACATATCGTCATTGAAGTTCGATCTACCGCAGGTGGACTACTCCACAAGATTCTGCTTGTGGCAGGTGAAGATGCGGGCGATTCTCGCCCAAACTTCAGATCTGAATGATGCGCTGGATGGATTCGGGGAAAAGGATGCTAAGAGCTGGTCTGACGAAGAGAAGTGGAAGGACCGTAAGGCTTTGTCTATGATTCAACTTCATCTATCCAATAATATTTTGCAGAAAGTCTTGAAAGAGAAATCTGATGCTGCCCTTTGGGGGAAACTGGAATCGATCTGCATGTCAAAGGATCTAACCAGTAAGATGCATGTGAAGATGAAGTTGTTCTCGCATAGATTGCGGGAAGGTGGATCGGTAATGAATCACTTATCTCTTTTCAGAGAAATTATTTCTGACTTGCAATCTATGGAAGTAAAATATGATGATGAGGATCTAGCTCTATTACTCTTATGCTCGCTGCCTAGTTCTTATACACACTTTCGTGATACTATGTTGTTGAGCCGTGATAAAATAACCCTTGATGAAGTACAAGATGCCCTCAAACAGAGGGAAAATATGAAATCTATGGTGCAGACAGATGGCATGTCATCAAAGGCTGAAGCTCTGCAGGTTCGTGGCAGGACCGAGCAGAGATCTAACAACTATGACAACCGAGATAGAGCAAAGACGGCAGAAGTCGTTCGAAGTCCAAGGGAAAGGACAAGTTCTGCAGGTATTATAAGAAATCTAATCATGTTATTGATGATTGTTGGAGCTGCATAACAAGGAGAAAAGGAACGAAACTTACCAACCGAAAGATAAGGATCAAGGTAATGGTAAGGCTGCTGTTGTTTCTGGTGATAGTTCTGACGGTGAATGTTTAGCCGTTTTTGCTGCTTGTGCTTCTCGTGATGATGAATGGATACTTGATACTGCATGTTTGTTTCATATTTGCTGTAACAAAGATTGGTTCAGTTCATATGAGTCTGTGCAGACTGGAGATTTTGTACGTGTGGGGAATGACAACCCATGCCATATTGTCGGAATTGGATCTGTTAAGATCAAGACACATGATAGCATGACACGTACGTTGAATGAGGTGAAGCACATACCAAGCATGGCCAGAAATTTGATCTCCCTGAATACCATGGACGTTGATGGATACAAGTACGCCGGTGGGCGTAGATTATTAAAGGTATCAAAAGGTTCTCTTATTCACATGATAGGTGATATGAATTCTGCTAAGTTATATGTTCTTAGAGGTAGCACTTTGCCTGGTATTACTGCTGTTGTTACTTCTAATGATTCTGATGATTGTGGTAAAACAAATCTGTGGCATATGCATCTTGGGCATATGAGCGAACATGGCATGGCAGAGTTGGTTAAGAGAGAGTTGATTGATGGTTGCAACTTGGGTAAGTTTGAGTTCTGTGAGCACTTCATTTTTGGTAAGCACAAAAGAGTTAAATTCAATGCTTCCGTTCATACCACCAAAGGTATTTTAGACTATGTGCATGCTGATGTATAGGGACCCTCCCGTAAAACATCTATTGGTGGTGCTAATTACATGCTTACTATTATTGATGACTACTCAAGAAAAGTGTGGGCATATTTTTTGAAACATAAATCTGATGTTTTTGATGCTTTTAAGAAGTGAAAAGTTATGGTAGAAAAGCAAACTGAAAAGAAGGTAAAGGTACTACGTACTGACAATGGTATGTAATTTTGTTCTAATGAGTTTGAGGAGTTTTGCAGTAATGATGGTACGATCAGGCACCACACCATCCCTTACACTCCTCAGCAGAATGGCGTGGCTGAGCGCATGAACAGAACCATTATCTCGAGGGCTCGATGTATGTTTTCCAATGCAGGTATGCATAGACGTTTCTGGCTGAAGCAGCCAACACAGCGTGCTACCTCATCAACAGGTCACCTTCTATTCCATTTGAGAAGAAAACTCCTATTGAGGTATGGTCAGGTTCGACTACTGATTATTCACAGTTGAGAGTTTTTGGTTGCACTGCTTATGCTCATGTTGATAATGGAAAGTTAGAGCCTAGAGCTGTCAAGTGCATATTCCTTGGTTATGGTTCAAGTGTTAAGGCATATAAACTATGGAATCCTGAAACTAAAAGGATTTTGTTGAGTAGGAATGTTGTTTTCAATGAATCCGTTATGTATCATGACAGCTTGCCATCAGATCCCTCTCCTGTTGCTATTGGAGAGGAGGGAGTTCGTGTGCACGTGGAGCACCTACAGAAAACTGTTGATAATAATGCTATTGTTGATGATACTCATGAGGAAAATATTGATGATGATGTTGTTCAGCACTCACCTACTATTTTGCGGCAGCCACAGGAATCTATTGTTGTTGATAGATCGAGGTGTAACATAGTTCCACCTCCTCGTTTAATTGTATATTTTGAGTTGTGCTGAATAGGTGGAGCATGATACTGAACCTGCTACATACAATGAGGCTGTTGCATCCGTTGACCACGAGAAGTGGGTTTCTGCTATGCAAGAATAGATGCAATCGCTTGATAAGAATGACACATGGGAAGTTGTGCGCTTGCCTAAACAAAATAAGAAGGTTGTCCGCTGTAAGTGGATATACAAGAGAAAGGAAGGTTTGTCTCCTAATGAGCCTCCAAGGTTCAAGGCAAGGTTAGTAGCAAAAGGTTTTAGCCAGATCCAGGTATTGACTATAATGATGTTTTCTCTCCGGTTGTGAAGCATATCTCTATTCGTACTTTCTTTGGTATTGTTGTTATGCATGATCTTGAGCTTGAGCAGCTAGATGTAAAGACTGCTTTTCTGCATGGTGAACTGGAGGAGGAGATTTACATGAACCAACTTGAAGGGTTCATTGTTCTTGGAAAAGAGGATTTTGTGTGCAAATTGAAGAGGTCACTTTATGGTTTGAAGCAATCTCCAAGACAGTGGTACAAAAGGTTTGATTCATTTATGATCTCACAAGATTTTAAGAGGTCTCAGTTTGATAGCTGTGTTTATATAAAGTTTGTTAATGGGTCACCTATTTACTTGCTGTTATATGTTGATGATATGTTAATTACTACCAAGAGCATAAAAGAAATCACTACTTTGAAGGCACACCTAAGTAGTGAATTTGAGATGAAAGATCTTGGTGCTGCTAAGAAAATCCTAGGTATAGAAATTAAACGGGACAGAAAATCTAGGTTGTTGTTTCTTAGTCAGCAAAGTTACGTTGAGAAAGTTCTTCAACGTTTTAATATGCATGATGCAAAGTCTGTTAGTACTCCTGTTGCTCCTCACTTTAAATTGTTAGCATTGCAATGTCCTAGTTCTGATGAAGATATTGAGTACATGTCTCGAGTTCCTTATTCTAGTGTTGTTGGTTCCTTGATGTATGCCATGGTTTGTTCTCGCCCTGATCTATCATATGCTATGAGTTTGGTGAGTCGTTACATGGCTAATCCTGGTAAAGAACATTGAAAAATTGTTCAGTGGATTTTCAGGTACCTCCGTGGCACATTCAACGCTTGCTTGAAGTTTGGCAAGACTGATGAGGGACTCGCAGGCTATGTGGATTCAGATTTTGCTGCCGACTTGGATAAGAGGAGGTCCCTCATAGGTTATGTGTTCACGGTAGGTGGATGTGCCGTGAGTTGGAAGGCAACGCTGCAACCAGTTATTGCTCTATCTACAACCGAAGCAGAATATATGGATGTTGCTGAAGCTTGCAAAGAGTCTGTTTGGTTGAAAGGTTTGTATGCTGAGCTTTGTCAGGATGATTCTTGCATTAACATGTTCTGTGACAGTCAAAGTGCTATTTACCTTACTAAGAATCAGATGTTCCATGAGAGAACAAAGCACATTGATATCAAGTACCATTATGTCCGTGATGTTGTTGTACAAGGTAGGCTGAAGGTATGCAAGATAAGCACTCATGATAATCCTGCTGATATGATGATAAAGCTTGTTCCTGTTGCTAAGTTTGAGCTATGCTCAAGCTTAGTTGGTATAACTGCTTAGCCCAAGTGGTTGTTGGCGCCGAAGGGGTTTTCTTTGTTTGTTCAGGGAGATGATTACTGCTGATGCGACAAGAAGGAATTTGTCTCAAGGTGGAGTTTGTTATATGTTGATCCAAATTCTACAAAGTAAAGGCCAACTTCTGACGAAGCGGAGCGAGGCCCGTCGCCGGAGGTTACCACCGCTATATATACCTCTTGTAAGCCGCCAGTTGGAAAAGGTTGCATCTATGAAATCCCCGTTGTTGTGTAAACCCTCTCCTTATAGTGAAGCTTCGCTGCTGGCGCCCGTGGTTTTTTCCGTCTCTTTGTTAGAGAGGGTTTTTCACGTTAAATTTGTGTCCCCCTTGCTGCGATTTTATTTTCGTTCTTCGTTATTTACTTGTTGCAAAGCTAACACCTTTGGTGATTTTTTTTCAAGAATTCTGTTTACCACAACGGCCAGACTTTTAATCATTGAATTGGGATCTAGAAGAACTGAGGTGACAATTGACGCGGACATACTCAAATCCGAGATTGCAGTTCAGAGAACAGGGGAATCACATCTAACCATCACATAGAATCGCTCAAGAGGAGAAATTCCTGAAGGCACATGCTCTGATTCTTGATAGGGGCGATGCCAAACTTCTCACTCCTGTCCACGTCCTCCAGTTGCTCCTCAACCCCATCGTGGTGAGGTATCTCTACTCCATGGCACCGTCCCTTGTATAGAGACCCCGGGATAAGCCACCTGGAAGTTCTCCTAGGTGAGATCAGAATCCTAGGAGAGCGCTGATCACACGGGAACAATTTCTAGCGAACGGGTTGGCCAGAGAGAGTGGTGTCGTCGCCGCATCTAGTGCACGACGAACCCTTATGTTGTCTCTGCATGAAGGCCACTCAAGTGGAACTAAATTCGATGGGCTCGGCGCATCAATGCCAGCTTCAGGCCAGCGTCGCCACTTGAAGCCCAATGCGGGGGCGCAACACCAAGGAAGATTACCGTGGCGGCGAAGCGCGAGTGACCTACCGCTAGAAAATTCCCTACAATCTGGTGGATGACCACACCTCCATCCAGCTCGGAGCAACTGTGGTGGGCGGCCTGCTCCAGTTCGCCATCCTCAACAGGAAACTTCGTCGGCGTTCTGCCGGAGAGGGACACACGCACCGGAGAAGCCCCACCACACCAGATTGGCGGCTATCCACTCCACCACCACTCCCTCGCTTTTCCTCCCATTCCCTCCACCCGTCTCTCTCTACTTGCCGTGGATTTGCGAGGCGGGGGCGGAAACAAAATTTAGGAGAGATTGAACCTTACCTTTGGTCGGTGGCGGCCATAGAAGCGAGCAGGCTACATGGAACCTCCTGGTACAGGCAGGAGCGAGGCGGCGACACGGATGTTGGTCCATGGTGAGTCCTCTCTCCGTGCCGAGCGAGGAGCTCCCATCGCCGACCCGAAAGCCGGGCCTGTTGCCGAAGTCGTTCGAGCCATGTTTTTGCACAAAATTACCAAATATCTCTGCTTGCCGAGCGAGTTAGCGCTTTCCTTGCACTTGCGAACCGACAGAATGGCGCTTTGCACAGACCGACGCGTAGACAGGTGGGCCCAAAACCGTGGAGCTAGCACAGCTTATCAAGTCTAGGAAGAATAGAGCTCTTAGAAGATGACGATTTAATTTCGTTCGTTATGTTTAAATTAGATAAGCTGAAATGACTGCACGATCACATCAGTAATTTTGTCTACGTGTCTCGGCTACGTGTCAATATTCGAACCGACGAGATGGACACACATCCACGCTGGACCTCCCGCAGGACAAAACGACTCATAACCATGAGACCTCGACTCAGGTTGTGTTGTACTACCAGGCTATAAATTTATGAACATGCGATGCTACGGTTGGGCCTAGGCCTCTTATTCTCCGCCTCTTTACTTTTTCCTGCAACGATGGCCCATAGGCCAGTAGAGAGTCTATATGCAACGCAAATTTCGGCTCCATTGGAGTTTGAGCCCAAAATAAATTGGAGAGCCCATTTTATTTTTTTAAAGTCAAAAAATTATATGTACCATCAAGTTTGCAAAGTACCTATGTACACATTGATAAAAGAAATTTGGTACTATAATTCCTACTTCAATCGTGAGTATAGCACCAAAAGACTCACCACTTGCACTAATCATTTCATAAGAGGAGTATTTACATATTTCATTTTTGTGTGGCACTATTTAGTTATTCTGTACAAATCTAATGCAATATGTGATTTCTCAAATATGTTTATTTAGTTATTCTGTACAAATCCAATTCGATTTGATCTTTTTGAATTTTTTATACTCATTTCAAATTGAGATCAAAATGGTGGGCGTGACTGTTCGTAGATAGGGGTGGAACCTTAGCATGGGGTTGAGCTCGTTAAACTTGTATTGGATCTATGAAGAAAAAACATATTGTGAACCTAAAATATTTTTGAAAAAAATCATGATCATTAGATCATATACCTATAGTTCAAATCTGAATCCTACCGATTCGGCAGGAAATTGGTTTTTTCACGAGGGGTGGACGGAAAGGTTTGAGATACCCCTGTTGGGACATTGTCCATGTAAGATGGTCTACTATTTTTAAAAAATGGGTTAGTACGGTTTTGTAACTTTCATTTGATGGTCGTTTCACAAAACGTCCGTTTTTACCACTCGGAAAATGGAAAATGCCGTTTTGGTGCGACAAAAAGGAAAATTTTCTCGTGCAACATTGTTCGCTATCCCATGATGCGCATGTGACCCCATATGGGCATATTATCACAAACTATATCGTGATTCTAGCCATATATTGATCTTTTGACCTGAAAACAATGAAACCTCGAACATGGTAGCTCATTTCTGAGAAGGTTTTTTCAAGATGAAATCAATAAAACAAGTTTGTTATTTTTCCTTGCAACTATGTCACATAACATGATGCAAGGCGAAGATTTTACATTGTTTGGATTGTTTTTAAATTTCTTATACCCGTTTCAAACTATAGGCAAAACGGTGGGAATGAAGATTCTTAGCTCGGGGGTGAGCCTCGCTAAACTTGCATTGGATCTCTGAAGAAAAACGCATATTGTGAACCTAAAAATGATTTTTGTGAAAAATCATGACCATTAGATCATGTACCTGTAGTTCAAATCTGACCCACTTCCTACCGATTCGGAAGAAATATTTCTTTTTCACAAGGAGTGGACGTAAAGGTTTGAGATACCCCGGTTGGGACATTATCCATGTACGACGGTACAGTAGTTTTTTTTAAAATGTGGTGGTACCGTTTTGCAGCTTTCGGTCAGTGGTTGCTTCACAAAATGCCCGTTTCTGCCACTCAGAAAATGGAAAATGCTTTTTTGGTGCGACAAAAAGGAAAACTTCCTCCTGCAACATTGTTCGTCATCACAAGATGCACATGTGTGCATAATATGGGTACATTATCACAAACTATGTCGCAATTATATCCATAACATTGGTCTTTTGACCCGAAAGCCATGAAACCTCGAACATGATAGCTCATTTCTGAGAATGTTTTTTTAAGATGCAATCAATATACACGTGTGTTCAACGCATCAAGTGATGCGACGGTTTTTGGTGCGCATCCTGGAGCGAGTGACACTTAGGTGAAACAAAACCTACGAGATCATCTGTAACCAATCAAATTACAGTAAACACCACACACGGATTATCTATCTTGACCTAATCTGAACCGTTCAAGCACACATCCAATAGCCTCATCCCAATTTGAACCGTTCAAGCACACATCTCAGCCTAATCACCCAAATTTCAGGGTAACACGTCTCTCACAATTTGTCTTGCTCTTAGTAGACTCCGCAGCCAACCAGAGAACAGAAAACAAACACGAGCGGATCACAAAGCAAGCGAATCTTGACAGTCAAAGCCCCGCCGATCCGATGACCTCACCTCTTCCGATCCCCAGAAGAAACACACGTTTTTTTCCGAAATGGAGGTGTTACCCCTAGCCTCTATATCAAAAACATGCACACAGCCTGCTTTATTTATTATTCAACGAAACCTTACAAAGAGAATACAAAGATCAATCGAAGCCACCTCTCTAAAACAACTTGATGAAGGGGTGGCCATGTCAGAACACTCTAACCGCACACCAACGCACATCATCAACATACCGGAGGTCCCGAAACCACCTCACAGCGGGTCAGGAGCACAAACCGATCCAGCTGATCCGTAGCGCACACCATTGTGCACGCTCATCTTTTGTTGCCACCGTCTTCCGCCAACACATCTTCAGGCTTCCTTCTCTCTCCTATTAGTAGAGACTTAGTGATGCTACTGATGCGTCTACTTGGGGAATAATAGTAGGATTAGTTCCCCAGATCGTTTACAATGTCTTTTATGTGGTTCTAGTTAAGTACACAATATGTATATAATCATCCTATGTTGCAATATTTTCATACATATTCTATATAGCTCTGATAAATTTGGCAAGAGCTTGTTCTTACTGCTGGGATGCAATGTTTGCTCTATTTACCTAGTCGACCTTGCAGGGCGTGATGGACTAAATCCAGTATGCATAGATCTTCCCCTTTTATTTTGATCGGAACCTATTTTCTTCCCAAGAGAGGTTATGCCAGATTGTTAGATAGGCTTTGCTAGACCTATTGCTTGCACAGTGATATATCAGAAATATAACTTATGACATGCTAGCTTATGATTGAACAAGATGTATAGTTAGGTTATCTAGAGGAGCGATGATCTATTGTATGTTGTGTTGTTCCATAACTATAACTTCACCGTTTTACGATTGGATCCACCCACTGTAAGTTTCCAAGGAGTCCTAGGGTTCTTGTAGGATTAAGTGCAGCAGCATTGTTGTTTATATTCGAAATTACATATTTAATTTTGATGTCTAGATCTTCTACTAGATTGTAGTGATGTAGCCTATTTTCTGCTAAGTGTTCCATACTATTAGAACATTATGATTAGTTGATATTTCTTTTGTGCTCGCAAGGGTGTGAGTACATCAGTACTCAGTATTTCTTGCAGTTTATTCATTAGGAGACAATTGCTATATAATCCATCGTTCAGTTTTTATTGTCTCTATTATGAAGTTAGAAGTAGTTGTGGTTGTGAATTCAAAATATGTTTGTCGATACCGCAGATCGAATTGCTTGAATCAGTTGTTTTTGTGACCTTGCAGACATGTTCTCTCACCACACTGATTACACACACTAATAACATGTACTTTTGCACTTCTGTATTTCAATTTTGGACAAAACACTCTAGTTTCAGAAACAACTATACAATTTAGTCTATATATGCAAAAGTTTCTCTATCTCAATCTCTCTCTTTCTCCAGGAACCCCTAGACGCGAGCATGAAGACTCCACTAGAGCTTGGACGCAATATATGGGAGTTAGATCCCAGCACGGATCTGGTGTCTTCGACCTCGGCATCCACATGAGGAGCAACGGCAGCTGTGGCCTAGCCCATGAACTAGACTATCTTCATACATGTCAGTTTTGTAATGTCTTGGACTATTTTGATGTTTATGTGAAAGCATTGCATGTGATCGAGTGTGCCATTGAATCATCATCGGATTGTTCTTGCTAGGATTAATTATTGAAGTAGATTCACATGATGTGTTATATTTACATTAAGGAATTCATTTTGGTATCATAGTGTACTTAGTAAGATGAGGACTATTTAGACTTTTGTTGGAGAATCCATCTACAAATACCTCCTGTGTTGTTACTGTAGGTGCCAAAATTATACTGAAATTTCTTGCATGTTTTAGGATATATGATTGTTTTGTTTCGTAACTGTTGCCAGATATTTCCAATATTCGGACACTAAAAACTTGGCGTTTCCTCTCTTTTCCAGGAGTTCCAGCCAAAGAAATTCGATCAAAAGCTTGAAGACCATGTAAATTCAGAGCTGGTTGTATTCTAACAGTCAAAATAACTGGTTGTTTGAATGAACTATGTAGCGACTGTTTAATATACTATTCTAGGCTGTTAATTGAAATTTTTTATGTTTTTTTGTGTTTTAGTTAAATATAAATGTTATGTATGTATTGTAGAAACATGATGAATATAAATTTAACGAATGGAACCATCTTATAAAATTATTCGCTGTAATTTTTGGGATAAAAGAAATATGCAAAAAGGCAGAAAATTGTACCGTACCAAGTATTATTTAGCCTCTAAAGAGGCCACGACCCAACTTATATCGACAGGAACTTTTGTGAAAAATAAAAAGGCTGAGAAATAATTGGACAGGAAAAAGGTTGAGGCCCAAAACATAAATGTGAAGCAAAATGGCCAAAGCCCATAAAATAAATGAGTCAAGGCACATGAAGTAAATGGCTAGAATTATTGGGCTCAGACCATATAAACGACCAAAATGGACCGGGCTGATTTTACACCGTGACCATATTATTTCGTCATAATTTTGGCACGTAGGATCGACCATGTAGGATCTGACATGTCTAGTCAAGACAGGCAGTGATGATATTGAATCGTCATAGATGTTATGATACTCCAATATCATCATAGACGATTATGACGATTTCACCAAAATCGTCGTTATAGTTTATTAGCGACGCCCAGGTTTTGACGATCTCATTTTCTTCATACGATCGTCATAGATGGACTACTGTGACGATTCTGTGACGAAAATGGAGAGTCATAGAAGCCCAGATTCCTTGTAGTGGAAAGATACGATCGATTTACTCACTCGAGAGCCCCTCTTGATAGAACGGCTATCTTCTAAACCTAGTCTCTCACCTGAGACCGGTGAAAGGGAAAACTTATCAAGGTTATACATTTGTCTTAAGCATTCCAGTTGAGCTTGATGTAGACGATTTTTCCCTCCTCAATATGGAACATCTTACTTGATTGCTCTTGCTCGCACTCGCTTGATGAAGTCTTGCGAATTTCTCCCCCATACACATGCAGAAACTCTTTCTTAGAACTTGTCTTCATATACCCATGACCACTGAGGATAGCAAGCTTCAAGACATGCGATCTTCTAGAGATGGTGCATCTTGAGATTGCACTTCATTTCTTCTTGCTTCATTTGAATGATGTCTTGAAGATACCCATGAGGAACTACATCTTCTTCTTCAAGACACTCTTGATCTTCTTTTCTTTATTCTTCTTCTTCTATAAGATTCCAAAAGGCCCAAAGCCCTTGGACATTGCTTCTTATTCGTCAATTCTTCTATCTTGAAGCCAACACATGGTTCCAGCGACGCCAATGTATGATTCCAACAAGTGCAACTCAATGCAAACATTAGTAGAGATTGTCATTAATTACCAAAACCACACATGGGGACTACATGCTCTTTCAGTTGTGAAGGAGGAATTTAAAGGGGAGGATAGAGAGTGGCGGACGCACGGGCGGTGCGGTGACTGGCATTTCGAGTCGCGCGACACCACATGTGCGGAGTGGATCAGAGAGGACGGGCGAGTACAGGAGGCATGTGTGTGTTTGCAGCTTGCGAGGTCGGCAAAAAGGGTACTATGTTTAGTGGTGGCTTTCAGTTTCGATGAATGTTGCTAGTAATCTATACAGTGGTGGTGTTTCAGCACTATGAACGCCACCGCTAAGTTTTTCCTAGGTGGCTCTGTGGGTCCCACTTACGCATGGCGTTTTGTTTATCGTGAACACCACCTGTAGAGATTTTAGTAGTGGCTTTGGCCTTCTTGAAACACCGCTACTATTATTTGTTGTAGCCGTGGTGATGAGGGTAACCTCGGCAATGTCTATGGTGATGGACTTAGGGTTTCGTGGAAAAGAGAACGCTGGTGATAACCCCTAAGTGCAAGGGATCACCGTAGTACAATTCGATAAGTATTTGAGTGTCGAACTCAAGATGAGATGAATGTAAACTATCTATTCTCTAAAGCCCTATAACCCACTTATATGGTCTTCTATGCAAAGTTAAGATCTAAAGTGTGTGTAGTTGTTTTTGGTATTAACTAGAAAATAATAAAGTAGTTGAAATAAATATTATAAGTAAAATAATGCAAATGAAGTGGATCTAGTGGAGTGGGTGTGGATAATCTATGGGAGCAAATGTTTAGGCAAATTATTATTTCATTCATTTGGTTGTCATAATTAGTGAAGCACATATATAGTATTTTTACTGTTTCTTCTAGGAGGATCCATAACTAGGTATAGCCATAGATACGAACAAATACACCACTAGTGATTGATACTAAGGCCAATTAAGAACAAACAAGGGAATATTTAAGACATAAAGTCCAACCACCATATTTAGATCTAAGGTCCCCATGATAATACCTCTGTTGATTAACCATAAATTAATATTACATATATTTCTAAGACTTGGGATTCGGCTTCTATCAAACTCCATCTATCCCTCATCCTATCAACATGCAACAGTGACAATCTTGTGAATCCTCCAACATATGTGTGCACTCATATGTTAGTGCATCAAGATTATTATAGAAGATAACATATACTTGTATGCAACCAAAACAAACTAGATCACAATTTCCATAACAATTCACTACTCAAACATCAACACAGTCATACAATAGATCATGGGAAAATAATATATTGCACCATACATCATGTTTGCCAAGAGATTATAGTGGGTGGTGATGGGATCTTACAGTAGATGGTGATAGAGATGAGCCTCCCCATGGGGGAGAGGAGGCCATGCCAGGTGGAGAGGGGGCGTCCCGGCGTGGAGGAGAGGCGGCGCCCTGGCGACTCCCTAGGGCGGCGCCGGCCCTAGGGAATGGAGGACCCTTGCCCCTTATTCTTCCTTGGACATAGTGATGGTGTGGAGGAGCTTCTCCCCCTCCTTGGGGGCTGCCAAGGAGGGGTTTTTTGTGGCTATGGGTAGATGCCTCTAAAAGTACGGTTTTCTCTCAATATATAGTGGTGGAGATGCAATCTTGGTCAAGGATTGATGCCCCTTGGATCCAAGGGCTCTTGGGCATATCTAGAACCTTCCTATGAGTACTCTATGTTCTTAATGAGTCTATAAAATCGTGGTTGGAATGAAATCATCAAAGATGAAAGGAGTTTGAGTCAACCACGTCATATATTTTCGGAATCCCGAAACTGCTTGTGTTCTCCGCAGTAATATGGCTATCAAGAACGCACCCGGACTCTGATTAGGACGAATTTTATATCTAAATTGTTGCGCATAAAATTTCCCATAACTTTTATGTCTACACTTTTTCCATTGAACGTCATATTAGGGGTTGTTTCTGGTAATCTTTGAAAAAAGTTCTGCAGGGACAGATTTCAGGAATTTCCAGATTTCACCATAATGAGCGGTTTCCTTCCATATTTGTGTATTTTCTACACAACAAAGTGTGAAACAAGAACTTGTGAACTTTAAAAAATATTAGTAGGTTAGTCCCAATAAATATAATAATGTTGCAAAATAATAATGATTTTAAAGCAATAAATGACAAAGTTTATGAATATATTTTGCATGCATCAGCTAGAGACTTCGTCAGCTGATCAGACAAACAAGGGAGTCGAAGTTGTCTTATTGCTTGTAAACAAAGAGATTACAAGCCTTGCAAGCCTTTTTTTCGGTCCCTCTCCATTGGTTCCTCCCAGCCTTTATATAATAGGCTGGGTCTGAGACCATATACGAATAGGTTATAAGTTACAATTACAACACTAATACAACACCGATTTCTACTCTTTCCTTATCTAGTAAGACATGCCTTCTGTTGGATGCTTCTTGGGCCTTCCTTGGTTTCTTCTTGGGGCTTTCAGGCTGTAAGCCTTTATATAACTAGAGTAACTAATCATAATAACCCAGGTAATCATACCATGTCACGTGGCGTGTGAAATTTGTGGTGTGCCAATAATAAAGCTACCGCTATAAGGGTTTTACTACTAGCACTATCTACACCGTATAGCCATTGAGTTTAGCTTTTTTGGAGTATTTTTCTAACAAAAAGCATATATTAATATCGGAAAGATACAAATTACACCTAGCCTCTGCAACAACGCATTGCCCTAGCGACCTTACGAATACAGACATGCCAAAAAAAAAGAGTTACAATAAAACAAAAGTCCAGCTATAGTGATCTATTCCTTGTAGGAGCGGTACTAACACCACCAAGATAGCACCAGAAGTCCAGCTCCTCCAAAAGCGACGCCTCCAAGAAGGAAACAATGCACAAACACCAATGTCGCCTGATCATAGACCTTCAGTTTTCACCCATGGAGGAAGTCTTTGCTCACGAAACAATGTCTTCAACAAGGATATTTTCAGGCACAACCAATTAAGACCGGATCTTGGATTTTTACCCTGAAAGGTAAGACTTTGAATTTCTCCATTGTTGGCACCCCCACTTACGATACCGCTGATCCAAGTCACGAATCATCAAGCCAATTTCTTGTCACCACAAAGACTCAAATCACCATTGCTAATCCTCGGATCTTGGCTTCCATGACATTCTCCGCTAGCTGACATCACCAACGAATGAGAAAGCTTGCCCCATGATGATAACAGCCAGCAGAGCTTCGTAGCGCTCCCTCTAAAACCAAACGGTCAAAGAAATACATGGGTGCGCACGACCAAATCCCACCTGATCTAACAATTTCCAGGCATAAATCATCCAGTGGAGTTTCCTGGTGGAGCCTTCCTGAACACGGCATGCTGATGCACCAAAGGTACATGGGGTGTATCGCAGTATTTTCGATAAGTAAGAGTGTCGAACCCAACGAGGAGCAGAAGGTGCTGGCTAGTGGTATGGATCAGGAATTCTCTGCAAATACTTAGCAAACGGATTTTTAGGGGTTTTCGATAAAGCAAGTAAATAAAGTACGAGTAAATAAAAGACAGTAGAAATAAATGCAGCAAGTGGCCCAATCCTTTATGCAGCAAAGGACAAGCCGGTTGTATTACTTAAGATTATCAAACGTTCTCGAGGACACATGGGAAGACTGTCAAGTGCTTTCGCTTCATATAGTCAATTAATCTTCTTTAGCTTGCTAAGTGTTGTGTGGGTGAACCTGTGCTAATGTACCGCCCCATCCAAGACTAATGCATACTTGTGATTATACCTCTTGCAAACATCCGTAAGTACAAGAAAGTAATTAAGGTAGAAACCTAACCACAACTTTAAACTCTAAGACCCTTACATCCCTTGTGCAATGGTTTCCTAACGGGGGTTCAGGTTTCTGTCACTCCGGCAACCCCTACGATTAGTAGCCAAATACACAATGCATCCCCCTAGGCCCATATAGGTGAAGTGTCATGTAGTCGACGTTCACATGACACCGCTAGAAATAAGTACACCACAACTTAAATAACAATCTATTGAATCTTTCTCAACGCAACTCCACTACTAACAACAAGAATTCTCCCATGTCCTCAAGAACAAAACGAACTACTCACAAGACATCATATCGATCATGATCAGAGATGGAATAATGATGTATAACAATCAGAACATAAACAATAATTCAATGGTTCACTCAATAGGATCAACTACAAAGAGTAATCAACACCAGGAAAGTTTCCCCTATGAACTATGCAAGATTCAACTCAATTGTTACAGCAATATGGAGATGGTGATGAGGGTGTTGATGGTGATGATGGTGGTGATGATGATGATGATCCCGATGAAGTCTAGCTTGATGGTGGTGTTGATGGCGACGATCTCCCCTCTCCGGGAAGGAATTCCGCCGGCAGAAATCTATCAGCCGGAGAGATCTTTCTCTCTTGGTGTTTTCCGCCCCGTAGAGGCGGTGGAATCTTTCTGTGGTTGCTCCCCGAGTCTTAGGGTTTCAGGAGGATGATATACGCCAGAGGGGAGAGGCTGGAGTGGGCCAGGGCGGCCACACCACCTCTAGGCGCGGCCTAGGCCTGCCCGCGCCATGGGGTGGTGTGGGCCCCCTGTGGCCCACCTCCACTCCATCTTCTGGCATCCTTAGTCTTCTGAAAAAATAGGATTTTCCGTATATTTTCCCGGATTCTCAGATCTTCGCGAATTTTGCCTCCAAACAGCACCTTTTCCATCAGAATCCTGACTGCAGCGGTCCATGCTCCAAAAGTCATCAACCATGCAAAAATAGATGAAATAACATAAGTATCACCTCTCAATACGAAGTATATCAATGAATAATAGTGAATTAAGACATATAATACTGATGCAAAATGGACGTATCAACTCCCCCCAAGCTTAGACTTCGCTTGTCCCCAAGCGAAACTGATCTCAATAAACATGGCCTCAGGTTTATGGAGTGAAGAGTCGATAAAAGAATACGGACAAGAAGTATCACATTCATCAAATACATAGATCATAAAAGAACACAACTCACTATTATACAACTAAATTTGCAATAAGTAAAGGAAACACAATAAAGATACATAAAGTGAATCAGAATTAGTAATAGCAAACTTAGCTCTTAGTCGAAGAATAGTTGATAATTTGCTGGACACAAATATTTGGTTTTCAGTGAAAGCTTTCAAAGTAGTAAACATCAAGATAAGAGCAATGTGCAAAACAAGGAACATAAGAGACATGATTGAATAAATCATCACATGAATGAATGAAACACATCAACTCAAAATACTTGCTGAGAAAGAAGGGAATAGGTTTACTGGCTCAACTACAAAGTAAAAGAAAGGCCCTTCATAGAGGGAAGCAGGGATTGCAAGTCTCATAAAGAGCTCCCAAAAATTATGATGCTTACTTGCTTTCAGCTCTCATTGCCCCTATCATAGGAATCTTAAGGTGATTAAGGTTAAAGTGATCAAAAATGAGGATATGAATTGACAAGTTGTAAGTTGAGAATCTCATTTCCCTTGAATACGAGGGCCGCTCCTCATGCTACTCAAGTTTAGTCACCGGTAAGTTCTTGTCATCGTAAACATATGTGTATCATTGAGAACCGCCAACGGGGTACCCCTTGCTCGATGATACGGAAGAATCCCCATATCAAAATGACAAGGCAAGTAGACAACAAGTATCTCAGCAATCTTCTTATTTACCATGGGAATAAGGTGCTTTTTTCTCTCTTTCCTCTTTTCATAATCTCTTTTTTTTTCTTTTTTTTTCTCAATCTCTATCTCTTTTTTTATAAGAAGAATTCTTCATAGATACTCATTATGGTTACGCTGCAGGTTTCCACCATGTCAGCATGGATTAGACCAGCGGCCCAGGCGTTTCTCTAACACATATGCATAACTCCATGGACTTACAAGCTCCCCTTTCATTTCACACCGACGACATCCATAGAAAAAAGAACATGATATCAACTTGGTACAAAGTACCAATGCAATGTTGAAAGCGCTCCCCATGATAGCATGGTTCTGCTAATTCACAACTTACAAAGCGCAAGCATATACGCAACATAGGTGAGCACAATGGTTCAAGTTTATTAAATGCAAGAAATAAAGTGTGCCATCAAGTTTGTGAGAGCTTTAATCACTAATTTTCGCATAGCAAGTTTAATTTGTGAGGTAGACAAAACAAGAATTTACTTGGAATAACAATAATGCTACTAGGTACGTATGGTGGACGCAAATGGCAAAGGTTTGGTTTAAAAGAGTGGATGCACAAGAAAAATACCCTCTCAGTACAGGTTTTTGGCTAGCAAGGCTGGGTAGCAAGTACAAGAGTTGAAGGAAACAAACAAACATACACGTGATAAAGACAAACATGCAATCTTCCTTGGAAGCACAAAAGATCTTAACTAGAGAATACTAGACTTATGAGCAAATAAAGAAAGAAAGATGATGAAATTATTTTTTTCTCTAGAATACTTCTATCTTTTTCTTTTCAACTCTCAAAAAAAAGGTGTTGCTACTAACCGAGCCAGGTTTTCCAAAACCAACTAAATTAACTCAATGATCCCAAAGTGATACCAATACTAACAACAAGATCAATCATATAACCACGAATTGAAAACTAACATAAGCTATGCAAAAGAGTGAATGATAGAACTTCTCATTAATATTCCATAATGGAAACTCACACCAAGGGATACATATCTAACGAGAGAGGGGACACTTCCATAATGCAAACCATACTACATAATAACTCCTCTATTCATGATATGACTCTACTAATAAGGTAAAAAGATAGAAGATAGTGATATGATACCGTGGCACTCCCCCAAGCTTGGAACAAACCAAGGGGATGCCAAACCTGATGACGAATTAATCCTTCAGTGGTGGTGGTATCCTCTCGATGAGCTCTTTGATCAGTCTCCCCAAGTACTCAATCTCGAAGGTGAGATTACGAATCAGCTGTGAGTTTTGCTCAATGCGGCTCATGATCATGTCGTGTTGAGAATTCCAGCTCTTGCTATTCTTTCCCCACTCTTCCTCCTTGAAGTCTTCTTTTCCTGCATGGCTAGAACGAGGCAAATCCCAATTGGAGGGTAATTTCCCTTTGGGCATATTCTGGTATTGATGCTCATGGATAAGAGTGTGGAAAGGATTCTTGGTGCGTCGAGGAAGTGACCAGGGATCTGAACGGTGATGAGGAGGCTTCCCTCTAATGGCTGGGTTTGCCACCACTGCAATGCTTGCAATGGTAGTGCCGGTGTGCTTTGCCTCCTCTTCACCTTCACTCTTGATCTCCTTCTCCTTCCCGGGGTCTTGGAGGTCTTCCTCCATGGGCTCCTTCCCTTTATCCTTGGCAGACACCATTATGCTTCTAAGCTTTCAAAGAGTATGTCCTGACAGAAACAGATCGAAACAAAAACACGACGAAAACACGATATACGGACCTCGGGGGATCCGGGGGTTATATATTACGAAGTTTCATATCAAAAGGAAGGTACTGGGTGAAAACGGGTCGGAGGCGGAGTCCTGGGTGGACTCACCACCTGGTGGCGCGGCCAGGGGTGGGCCCGCGCCACAGGGTGGTGTGGGACATCCTAGCTCCATTTCCGTCCCTTTTTCGCTTCGTAGTTTCCCTTATTGACTGAAAACTGCAAAAATATAATTGGATTGTATTTTCGCGGAACTTTTCTTACCATAACTGTTACCTATTTGAAGACGGACTCTGCAGGTCCCTGAATTTGGTATCTAGTAGATTCTTCCGGATTCATCACTTGAATCATCAATATCTTCATCTTCATATAATTATTACTTGAGTCATAAAACCCTTCTCTTCCTTATTACACCATTATCTCCACTTCCTAGAAATTTCTTTCACACAAAACTTCACACAGTTCTCATTAGCAACATTAATATAAGTGAAGTGATAAAACTTTTTGAGTCCAACTTCAAATGAAAACCAACAAAACATAGGCTACTGTAGTAACTCCTTTTGAAGACCAAAAAAGAATTCAAAAAGGAAATCGAATAAAGAAGCAAATGCAAGAGTGGCAAAATCTGTCAAAACAGACCAGCAGGTAAAGATCATTTTTTTCGAAAATCTTCTGTTGCTCAAATCAAAAAGTGCAAAACTAATGAAAGTTAAATAACAACCTGGGGCAGAAGCACAAATCATTACAGCTCAATCCGACATACATATATCTCTCACGAATTTTTATGGTGAAGCATAAAAATCTGTTTCGGGACAGCAACTTCCCCAAATCTTACTTCTCTCTCATTAGAGGTTGATCTTGATACAAAAACCAAACAAAATGGATAAGGAGCGGTTATTACCGAAGTAATAACTTCCAAGACTCAAAGAAACAAAAAAAAACTAAAAGCAAAAACAAATTGGGCTGTCTCCCATAAAGCTCTTTCTTTATAGCCATTAAGATGGGCATGATAATTTTGAAGAAGCTCTCATAGGGATATGAATTGAAGTGAAAGAGAGCATTAAGAAGCAAAAATACACACATTTAAGTCTAACCCACTTCCTATACAAGGGGATTTTGTAAAAAAACAAGTTGTTGAAACCAGAGGCAACTTGCATAAGAAGGCGAAAGAAGTGCAACATAAAAACTTTCAGCATAAAACGAGGAAACTTGATATTATTGAGATCCATAAGAACACTTTTCCCTCTTTCATAGTAACTTTCAGTATCATGCATAAACTTAACAATATAGCTATCACAAGGACCATCATAGCGATGATCACTTATTCTAACAGAAAACACAGGAATACTAGCTCTCATAACACTACTATGTGAAACAATATTAGAGGTATCCTTACAAAGGATAGTGTGTCCCTTTTCCTCATACTTAGTGACAAAGTCTTTCACATTTGCTATTATAGGTTCATCAACCATTTGTTTATCAGGTTCAACAGCTTTACTTGTACTTTCATTAACCATACTAGCTATCATAGAATGTTCCTTTACCTTAACTGGAAAAGGCATTTTCTCAATATAAGGTTCAGGTAAAACATGATTAGCAGTATAAATTTCAGTACTTCTTGCAGGAACACTTTTAGCAATATATTTATAAGGTTCATGATACTTATTTCACTTCTTTTTAGGCACTTCAATATAAGAAGCAAAAGCCTTAAAATAAGAAGCAATAGCTTGAGAGTCTAGACCATAAGCATTTTTAATATTTTGAAAGTCATCAGTTCCCATAAAAGATTCAATGCATTCATAATCATAATTTATACCTGACTTTCTACCTTTGTCATTCTCCCAAGCTTCAGCATTGTCTTGAATACGGTCTAGAAGGTCCCATTTAGCTTCTTCTTCCATGCGAGTGAATGATCCAGCACAAGAAGCATCCAATAAATCTTTATCATGTAGAGGGAGCCTTGCATAAAAGTTATTGATAATAATATTGTTGGGGGGCTCATGAATGGGACATTTGAGCTTTAGTAACTTCAATCTCCCCCAAGCTTGAGAGATCAATAGGCCAAAAGTTGTATATTTGATTCCGATCTTTATAAATCTCACTAGGAGGATAAAACTTTGAATAAAAGAGAGGCACTATTTCCTCCCATTCTAGAGCTTGACCATTCTTCAGCAGCTTATACCATTCCTCAGCTCTTCATTTCAGTGATAATGAGAATAAATTCTTCTTAACTTGATCTGTAGTAATACCTGCACACTTGAACAACCCGCATAATTCGTGTATAAAGAGTAAATGATCACTGGGATGGACAGTTCCATCCCCAACATAGTAGTTATCCATAACACGATCAATAATTCTTGTAGGTATTTTGAAAACATCATTCTCAGCAGGTGGTGGCTGATGACCCACAAGTATAGGGGGTGTATCGCAGTATTTTCGAGGGAAGTGAAACCCAATTTATTGATTCGACACAAGGGGAGCCAAAAAATATTTATAAGCCTTAACAACTGAGTTGTCAATTCAGCTGCACCTAGAAAAAATCTTGCTCACAATAGTTTATCAGTAGCAACAGTTTTGTAGTAGGAATAGTAAAGTAACAGCTGTAGTAAAACAAAGACAGTAGTAACAAAAGCAGTAAACAGTGGGATTCGAGTGCGGTAGGCATAGGGATGGATGGACGGGCGTTGCATGGACAAGACAATTCACATAGCAGTCAGAACATAGGGCAATTGCAGATAAATAAGATAAAGCATCCAAGTACTAGACAATCCTAGGCATGTGTTCCATATATAGTCATACGTGCTCGCAATGAGAACTTGCACAACATCTTTTGTCCTGCCAGCCCGTTTGCAGCAGGGCCTCTAGGGAACTACTAGCAATTAAGGTGCTCCTTTTAATAGAGCACCGGAGCAAAGCATTAACACTCCGTGAACACATGTGATCCTCACATCAAAGCCTTTCCCTTCCGGTTATCCCAATTTCTGTCACTTCGGGGCCATAGGTTCCGGACAACAACGTGTGTATACAACTTGTAGATAAGACCAAGAACAATACTATCATAATGAATCAATAATAAGTTCAGATCTGAAATCATGGCACTCGGGCCCTAGTGACAAGCATTAAGCACAACAAGTCGCAACAAAGTCATAAAGCACTAGTAAAAGATACTAGGCACCATGCCCTAACAATCTGATGCCATTACATGAACGATCTCATACAATCCCTACCATCCCCATATCCTACAGCGGGGGATTACTCACTCATAGATGGGGGAAACATGGTTGGTCGATGGAGATGATGGTGAAGATAGATGGAGATGGCTCCGGGGGCACTTCCCCGTCTCGGTAGGGTGCCGGAACAAAGACTTTCTGTCCCCCGAATCTCCCCTTCGGTGGAGGCGGCGCAATGGAACTTTTCGTGGAAAAACGTCGAACCCCCCAAAGTTTTTAGGTCAGAAGGCTTCTTATAGGCGAAGAGGGAGACCGAGGGGGTGCCTGGGGCCACCACACCATGCCCTGGCGCGGCCAGGCCTAGCCCGCGCCTGGGGGTGGTGTGGCCAGCCCCTGGCCCTCCTCCGTCTCGTATTCTGGCTCCTGGAGTCTTCTAGAAATATAGGCACTTTGGCTTTTGTCCCGTCCAATTCCAAGAATATTCATTTTCTGACTTTCCTGGAACCAAAAACAGCAGAAAACAGCCAGCTGGCACTGTGGCTCTTGTTAATAGGTTAGTCTAAGAAATCATATGAAAAGTACTCCAAAGCATGGAAAAAACACAAGAAAGTGGATAAAAACAAGCATGGAGCATCAAAAATTATAGATACATTTATAATGTATCAACATCCCCAAGCTTAACTCCTACTCGTCCTCGAGTAGGTAAGTGATAAAAAGAAAGAATAATTTTTGAGGTGACATGCACCATAATAAACTTGATCAAAACATTCAAAGTTGGGATCATAGTACTTCAATCATAACATGAAAGACAAAGTTCTAGCAATAAGACAAAGAAACTATGATGAAACATGAAAAGGCACAAAAAAAAGATTCATGAATAACAATGCTTTGCAAGACGTTTGTTTGTTTCACATAAAGAAAACATAGCATAGTGGCATCCAGCGTGTCCCTCAAAGAGTAGCAAACATAAATGCATAGGACACCTTCAAAGTTCACAAGAGTGACTAGATACAAATAGTTTAAAACAAGCAATATCAAGGTATGCATCAATCAACAAGTCTTGGGACAATGCACATAGAACTAAGAATGGCCACTATGCTCTCAAGAAAGTGCTCATAGAATGTGTGGAGACTCAACAAGGAATTGAACAGGTTTTGAAAAGTTTGAAAGGCTTCCAAATGCTGAAAGTATGGTACTCATTAGCTTTGAGCTCTCATTGCCCCTATCATAAGCATCTTTAAATGGTTAATTTTAAAGTGACACAACTAAGAGGATATGCTTGACAAGTTATAAATCGAAGTCTCATGCCTCTTACTTACGAAGACCGATCCTCATGCTACTCAACTTCAGTCACAAGTAAGCTCTTGTCATTGTAAGTATATACGTATCCTAGAGAACCGCCAACGGGGTACCCCTTGCACATGACACGGGAGCTATCCCATAATCAAAATAACAAGGCAAGCAGACAATGAGCATATCGGCGATCTTTTTATTTACTATGTGCATAGATTTTTATAGAGGATGCTTCATAGAATGCTCATTATGGTTATGATGCAAGTTTCCACCATGATTAGGCATGGCTTAGGCTAGCCGCCCAGGCGTTTCTCTAACGTACATACAAACTCCATGATCTCACAAGTTCTACTTTTATTTCACACCGCCAGGATCCAAAGCAAAAGAACATGATATCAACGAGGTACTAAGTACCAGTGCAATGTTGAAAGCGTTCCCCATGATACATGGTTCTGCTAACTTCAACTCATAAAGCGCAAGCATATGCACAACAAAGAAGGACGCAATGGTTTAGGTTTATTAAATGCAAGAAAGTAAAGTGTGCCATCAAGTTCGTGAGAGCTTTACTAACTAACTTTCTCATAACAAGCAAACATTTTATTCGGAAGAAAACAAGGCATATTGAATATGCGCGGAAGTAGCAAATGATGCTAATAGGTAGGTATGATGGACACTTTGGCAATATTTGGTTTTAGGGAGTTGGAAACATGAGTAAAACATACTCAGTGAAAGTGAAGGCTAGCAATAGTAAGGGAGCGACAAACGAGAGAGCAATAATGGCCATAATCATGCAGAGCGACAAAACATCATTGATCAAATCATAAAGTGATACTACAAGTTGAAAACTAAAGGATCATAAAGGCTATGGTTGCTTGAGATAGTCATAACATGGTGTGAGCATGTGCCAAGTCAACCCAAATAAAGCATCAAAGGAGAATACCACTGTACTATGCTTTAATATGCTAAAACAACGCATGATTCATCCAAGGCACATTAAGAAATCTCAATTGTTTATAACAAGTCATGCTACAACAAAGAATACTAAGCATAAAGCCAAAACAATATCAAGCATGGCATGACAAAGCATAGGCCACAGTCAAAACAAGCTCTTTTTTACCACATAAGCATCAACTTTCCTACTCTTTTCCAATCCAAACCAAACCATTTGAACACCAATGTATGAAAGAGGGGGTCCAACCAATTTATTCAGAAATCTAAGAAAACAAAGCAAACAGAAAACCAAAACGAAAACGAAAAATAAGACGCTCCAAGAACAACACAACTATGCATGAAACAATAAAAATGAAGTGTTTGGAAGAAACCTGGGATTTTTATTGATGAAGAAGGGGATGCCTTGGACATCCCCAAGCTCTGACGCTTGTACTTCTGGGATATTTCTTGGGGTGACACACGTGGCATCCCCAAGCTTGAGATTTAGTCCATCCTTCATCTTATTACTCATTCCTTCCATACACCTGAAAATTTTCCTTTATACAAAACTTCACACAATCTCATTAGCAAATTAGTGCACTTAAGATAAATAAGTCTTAAGGTTCAGTTCTAACACCAATAAACTTCCATTAGAACACTAGATACTGTAGCACTTCCCTCAAAAAGCTCAATTCCCGAAAAGAACTCAAAAAAGGAACCAACAAGAAGCAAATGCAGAAAATGGCAGAAATCTGTCAAAACAGACCAGCAGGTAAAGAAGAATTTTTCCAAAGACCTTCTGTTGCTTAAATCAAAAAGTGTTGAACTAACGAAAGTTATATAACAACCTGAGGCAGAAGCACAAAATATTACAGCTCAATCAGGCATACAGAGCTCTCTCACGAATTTTTACGGTGAAGCACAGAAATCTGTTTCGGGACAGCAACTTTCCCAATCATCACTTCACTCTCATTAGAGGTTACTCTTGGCACAAAAAGCAAATAAAAAGGATAAGGAGCGGTTATTACTGAGGTTATAACTTCCAAGAATCATCTAAAACTTTTAGGTTATCTCCTAATAAGTACTTTTCTTTAATGTCTTTAAGTTAAGCATAAGCAAAAACTAGAATGGATAGAATAGGAGTAAACAGAAAGAATCATAGTAAAAACATTGTTTTGTTCAATGAAATCCTTTTGTTAACAAGGTTGATCAGGTCTTGCTACCAAAACAATTTCATATGAGACAAAACTTTGTATTCCACTAATGATTATGTTACCTCAACCTTGATAGCAATGGTCCCAATCATAATAGTTTAATTTTTTCTCTTGGTATGGGACAATATATTTCTCCAACTTGAATGCCCTCAACATGTTCAATTGAATTCAAACCATAAGTCCTTTCAATCTTCTTGAGGAAATAGATAACGTGTTCATTGTAATTAACATTGAAGGTCACCTTCCCTTGATTACAATTAATAAAAGCTCCTGCAGTATTTAAGAAAAGGTCTCCCAAGAATAATAGACATATTATCGTCTTCAGGCATAAAAGTTTGAGAGGATGCTCTCATAAGAAATATGAGCTGAAGTAAAAGAGAGCATCAAGAAGCAAATTCAAAACACATTTAAGTCTAACCCACTTCCTATGCATAGGAATCGTGTAAGCAAATAAATTTGCAAAGAACAAAGTAACAGGCATAGGAAGATAAAACAAGAGTAACTTCAAAACTTTCAGCACATAGACAGGTGTTTCAATACCATGAAAACTTCTACAACCATATTTTCCTCTCTCATAATAATTTTCAGTAGCCTCATGAATAAACTCAACAATATAACTATCACATAAAGCATGCTTTTCATGATCCACAAGCACTAGAGCTTTATCATAAACATTTTCAAAAGAATCCTCAGGAACATAACATTCATCCTCCTTTAGCAAGCATGGAGGACAATCAAATAATGTAAGGGATAAAGAGTTACTCTCATTAGAAGGTGGGCATGGGTAGGTAATCCATTCTTCCTCCTTTTGTTCATCACTCTCCTCCTCTTTTTCATCTAATGAGATTTCAGGTTCATCAATTTCTTCTTTCATAGGATCCTGCAAGGCATTAGTCTCTTCCATTTGTGGAGAGCATCTATTAAAATATTCAAGAATAGAGCCATTTTCATCCTTGTAATTATCAAAGAAAAATTTAAGTATACCATAAACCTCATATTTGTAAGGTGAATCATCTATACTTTCAAGCAAACTAGCAAGTTCAAAAGCACCCTTCCAAGCAATAAATTCTTCAATTTGTTCTGTATCATAAAAGTCATAAATTCCTTTAGCATAGGAAGATATGGTATCATTATCATTATACTCACATTGAAAAGGGAGGTGTTTATACCTCTTTCTGCAACGAGATTCATCATAGTAATAAGTAACATTATAAGTAAAGCACACGTTTCTAGCAATGGTATACAATCTATCAATTTGTTCCCATAAGTGTTTCCCTTTTTGTGACAAGCGGTGTTCCTTATAATAATATTTTTGATCTTCCGTGAACCCACCTTGCCAATAAGCTTCAGTTTCAAAGAAACCAACCATTGACAACAAGCATGATAAAGCAAGACAATAACAGACCAACGAAAATAACAACTAGAGTAGGAACTAAATTTTTTTTTATATAAAGAAACAAGCAAACAAGGAGAAATATAAACTTAGCTTGAACAATAGTGAATCCAAGTGGACTTGATAAATAAAGCTATGCTCCCCGGCAACGGCGCCAGAAAATAGTCTTGATGACCCACAAGTATAGGGGGTGTATCGCAGTATTTTCGAGGGAAGTGAAACCCAATTTATTGATTCGACACAAGGGGAGCCAAAGAATATTTATAAGCCTTAACAACTGAGTTGTCAATTCAGCTGCACCTAGAAAAAATCTTGCTCACAACAGTTTATCAGTAGCAACAGTTTTGTAGTAGGAATAGTAAAGTAACAGCTGTAGTAAAACAAAGACAGTAGTAACAAAAGCAGTAAACAGTGGGATTCGAGTGCGGTAGGCATAGGGATGGATGGACGGGCGTTGCATGGACAAGACAATTCACATAGCAGTCAGAACATAGGGCAATTGCAGATAAATAAGATAAAGCATCCAAGTACTAGACAATCCTAGGCATGTGTTCCATATATAGTCATACGTGCTCGCAATGAGAACTTGCACAACATCTTTTGTCCTGCCAGCCCGTTTGCAGTGGGGCCTCTAGGGAACTACTGGCAATTAAGGTGCTCCTTTTAATAGAGCACCGGAGCAAAGCATTAACACTCCGTGAAGACATGTGATCCTCACATCAAAGCCTTTCCCTTCCGGTTATCCCGATTTCCGTCACTTCGGGGCCATAGGTTCCAGCCAACAATGTGTGTACACAACTTGTAGATAAGACCAAGAACAATACTATCGCAGGGGTTCAAGTCTGAAATCATGGCACTCGGGCCCTAGTGACAAGCATTAAGCACAACAAGTCGCAACAAAGTCATAAAGCACTAGTAAAAGATACTAGGCACCATGCCCTAACAATCTGATGCCATTACATGAACGATCTCATCCAATCCCTACCATCCCCATAGCCTACAGCGGGAATTACTCACTCATAGATGGGGGAAACATGGATGGTCGATGGAGATGATGGTGAAGATAGATGGAGATGGCTCCGGGGGCACTTCCCCGTCCCGGCAGGGTGGAACATAGACTTTTTGTTCCCTGAATCTCCCCTTCGGTGGTGGCGGCGCAGCGGAACTTTTCATGGAAAAACGTCGAACCCCCCGAAGTTTTTAGGTCAGAAGGCTTCTTATAGGCGAAGAGGGAGACCGAGGGGGTGCATGGGGCCACCACACCATGCCCTGGCGCGGCCAGGCCCAGCCCGCGCCTGGGGGTGGTGTGGCCAGCCCCTGGCCCTCCTCCGTCTCGTATTCTGGCTCCTGGAGTCTTCTGGAAAAATAGGCACTTTGGCTTTTGTCCCGTCCAATTCCAAGAATATTCATTTTTTGACTTTCCTGAAACCAAAAATAGCAGAAAACAGGCAGCTGGCACTGTGGCTCTTGTTAATAGGTTAGTCCAAGAAATCATATGAAAAGTACTCCAAAGCATGGACAAAACACAAGAAAGTTGATAAAAACAAGCATGGAGCATCAAAAATTATAGGTACATTTGCAATGTATCAGTGGCTTATCTACTACCTTAGCAGTGGTAGTAGCATTACCAAATAAGCAACTCAGCGAATTATCCATAACGAAAATAAAGCAACTAGCAGAAGTAAACAATACTCACAGTAGAGGTTTCCTTTACCAGTTCCACTCTCCAATAGCGCTTCACTCCCCGGCAATGGCGCCAGAAAATAGTCTTAATGACCCACAAGTATAGGGGGTGTATCGCAGTATTTTCGATAAGTAAGAGTGTCGAACCCAATGAGGAGCAGAAGGTGCTGGCTAGTGGTATGGATCAGGAATTCTCTACAAATACTTAGCAAACGGATTTTTAGGGGTTTTCGATAAAGCAAGTAAACAAAGTATGAGTAAATAAAAGACAGTAAGAATAAATGCAGCAAGTGGCCCAATCCTTTATGCAGCAAAGGATAAGCCGGTTGTATTTCTATAGATGACCAAACGTTCTCGAGGACACATGGGAAGACTGTCAAGTGCTTTCGCTTCATATAGTCGATTAATCTTCTCTATTGCTAAGTGTTGTGTGGGTGAACCTGTGCTAATGTACTGCCCCATCCAAGACTAATACATACTTGTGATTATACCCCTTGCAAACATCCGTAAGTACAAGAAAGTAATTAAGGTAGAAACCTAACCACAACTTTAAACTCTAAGACCCTTACGTCCCTTGTGCAATGGTTTCCTAACGGGGGTTCAGGTTTCTGTCACTCCGGCAACCCCTATGATTAGTAGCCAAATACACAATGCATTCCCCTAGGCCCATATAGGTGAAGTGTCATGTAGTCGACGTTCACATGACACCACTAGAAGAAGTACACCACAACTTAAAGAACAATCTATTGAATCTTTCTCAACGCAACTCCACTACTAACAACAAGACTTCTCCCATGTCCTCAAGAACAAAACGAACTACTCACAAGACATCATATGGATCATGATCAGAGATGGAATAATGATGTATAACAATCTGAACATAAACAATAATTCAATGGTTCACTCAATAGCATCAACTACAAAGAGTAATCAACACCGGGAAAGTTTCCCCTATGAACTATGCAAGATTCAACTCAATTGTTACAGCAATATGGAGATGGTGATAAGGGTGCTAATGGTGATGATGGTGGTAATGATGACGATGATGATCTCGATGAAGTCCAGCTTGATGGTGGTGTTGATGGCGACGATCTCCCCTCTCCGGGAAGGAATTCCCCCGGCAGAAATCTGTCTGCCGGAGAGATCTTTCTCTCTCTCGGTGTTCTCCGCCCCCAGAGGCGGCGGAATTTTTCTGTGGTCGCTCCCCGAGTCTTAGGGTTTCGAGAGGATGATATACGCCAGAGGGGAGAGGCTGGAGTGGGCCAGGGCGGCCACACCACCTCCAGGCGCGGCCTAGGCCGGCCCGCGCCATGGGGTGGTGTGGGCCTCCTGTGGCCCACCTCCACTCCATCTTCTAGCATCCTTAGTCTTCTGGAAAAATAGGATTTTCCGTATATTTTTCCGGATTTTCTGATCTTCGCGAATTTTGTCTCCAAACAACACCTTTTTCCATCAGAATCCTGACTACAGCGGTCCATGCTCCAAAAGTCATCAACCATGCAAAAATAGATGAAATAACATAAGTATCACCTCTCAATACGAAATATATCAATGAATAATAGTGAATTAAGACATAGAATAGTGATGCAAAATTGACGTATCACATGCCATCCAGATCGATGGGAACATGTATCCGGCAGTTCATCATCTTGGCGCAAGTTGGAAACCTAGGACCGCCACCTTTATTTAAGTCGAGCTAGTAGCCCCCACACGCCACCTATCGGGATTCCGAACCTCACCGGCCAGGCCAGCATCGAGGAAGAAGACGGCAAAACAGAGGCGATATTCCATCAGATCCGGCCGAATCGCACAGCGAGGAGGAGCCCCCGCCGCCGGTCAATGCACCGTCGTTGAAGACCTCCGCGCAGCGAGGGAAAAGAACGATGGTGTGCTGGTCGTTGCGGTGGCACTCCGTATGTGGGATTGTTTTGGAGTTGTATCGCTCTTTTTTATGCATATTTGGGTTTGTTTGTACTGTGGCTGAAGCGGTAGGTTTTTTTTAAAGCTTTTGTTCACCAAAAAAACCTGAAAGTTTCTGTTTTCTCTAGGACGTTCTCTAACTTATGAAAATTGTGTAATGGATTTCTCTAACTTACGGATTTCTTTAATATGTTTTTTAATGGACTTCTGTTTCTGTTTGTCAGGGTGACACGATCTACAAAGAGCTAGCAAGACCAAATATAACAGGCGAAACGAAAATCCTTTTTCAGTCAAAATCGGTGTAGAGCCAAACCAAACCAAAAAAAATACACAGCAGAGGTTATTCCAAACTAGCCTCATAGGAATCACAGATCAGATTACCTGGGATGTAAATGTTCTGAACGTCATGTCCATACTAACTACTATCCTCAACATAAGCAATATCGCCCATACACACGCCATTTCCAAGGCCTTGGCCGGATTCTTTTCGTCACATCCATCTCGTCGATCGAATTTTACACTGGTCATCACGCTATAAAAAGGCGATAGCTAAGCGGTAACTCTCGTCAGCATCGCACTCACCAAAGCAGATCGAGCCTCGTAAGCTGCATAGCTACCTGCTTATTCTTCCCTTCGCGTCAGCCGACAGCATCTGCAATGGCGAACCACGGAGCCGCCGCTCTCCTGATCGCGTCCCTTCTCGTGGCGGTGACCCTCGCCGACGCCAGGATCACCTTGCAGGTGCAGGGCGGCAGCACGATGGAAGGTAACGCGGCGATGACGTTCGCGAAGTCGGTGCCGGCGCTCACGTGCAACAAGGTGCAGGGGTTCCAGGCGGGCGACACCTGCTTCGACCTCGCGGAGGGCGCTGGCTTGACCCAGGAGCAGTTCCTCGGCTTCAACCCGAACATCAACTGCGCCAAGGTCTTCATCGGCCAGTGGGTCTGCCTCGACGCTTCCTCTGCCTAACCATGCAGGTCCCGCTACGGCGTAGGCTTACCTGCAACTACGCAGCCTGACTTGCCTGCATGGTTGCATCGATCGTTGCTGAATACGACTATAAATAAGGAGGCGGTCCCTTCCGTATGCCTCCACCCTCGCAAAGAGAGGCGTTTTCCTTGTTGTCTGGAGTCGTCCGATCGTGTCTGTCTTTGTAGCAGCTTTGGCTTGAAAGTTGTTTCAGTTGGTTTTGCTTGATTCAGTGTTCTTCTCTGCCGTGTTTTTCTAGAATGCATCTTTAGTTCTTTAATTTTGTATGTGTATTGCGCAAAATGCGGCAATGTCCAATTTAAAATTACCATAGTTTCAGCTAAGTTTGTGTTTAGGAGTGTCTGGTATCGGGAAAAACGCCCTCCCTGGTCGTCTCCGCCGGGCGCCTCCAAAGGCGATCCTCCCCCGCCTCCGTCCTCCCCATGGACAAAATTACAAAAAACACCACAACTAGGACTAGGGTTTCAAAAGACCACCAAAAAATTTAAACTTTTTAGTAAGCAGATTTGGAGCAAGAGGTTGCAGATAGCACTGATTTGGCTTTGACGCCGTTCTAATGACGAATCTGACAGGTGGGACCCGGTGCTCAGGCCGACGTGGCAAACGTAACAACCAATAGGTACTTACATATTAGAAGTTCTAAACTTTAGGTCTTTTTTGTAAATTGGCATCTTCAATCTACCCCCCTCTCTCCGCCGGTGAGCTCCGGCCAGGGTCAACGCGAGCTCTGCCGCGCCAGTGCTTCTCGGCCTCCGCCCGCCCGCGACCTCGCCGGCCGCTCCACCGTCGAGCCGCCGCCCCATCCTCCTTTCCTCCAACCAATGGGGGACGCGGGCGAGCGCCGGCAGGGCGACCTCCGGCCAGAGTCAACGCAGCTCCGCCACGCCTGTGCTTCTCGGCCTCCGCCCGGCCACTTCCGGCTGCGCCCGCGCGCTCGTCCGGCGCTCGGCGCTCGCCCGTGGCTGCTCCCTGCCGGCGGCCGGCTGCTCTGCCCGCGCGCCCGCGTCGTCCCGCCCCGGCTGCGCGCCCCTACATACTGCGCTCGGCGGCTTCCGCGTCCGATACGCCGCACACCAGCTCCCGACGTTCAGCGTACCACGCCGCGACCTCCTCAATGATTAGGGAAATAAAGAAATAGATAAATAAAAAAGAATGTTTATAAGAAGGAATTGAATAAATAATAGAAAAAAGGACCTAAGATTAGATCTGATAATATGTGGAGGCGATTTGGTAAATAAACACGGCCACGTCGGCCTGACCACCGGGTCCCACCCGTCAGATTCGTTATTAGAACCGCGTCAAAGCCAGATCAGTGCTATCTACAACCTCTTGCCCCAAATCCGGTGCTTTTTGAAAAAGAAAAAAGTTGGTGGTCTTTTGAAACCCTAGCCACAATTGTGGTGGTTTTTTGTAATTTTCTCTCCCCCATCTAGTGGATCCTGGTCGGTGGCTCCCCCCCTCCCGTCCTCCCCCGCCTCCGTTGACGCCTGCAGCGATGACTCGTCGGTGGAAGTACAACTCCACTGATGGTGGCCCCGAGGCTGTCCGTTAGTCAGCATGCAGGCAGACACCACTGTCCGCCGCTCTGTTCCGTCTGTGCCGCCTAAAGGCATCTCCGGCAGGTCGATCCATTGTCGTTTTGGTTCGCCTAGGTCGGCCTGCGTACAAAAAATATGGCAATTTTTTCCTTTGTTCGGGTTGGGGTGAGGATATCCCCATAAGGCCAACCCATTTTTACCTTATCCCCCATCGTCATGGATGCCGCAGCGCAATTAAGATGGCATGTCCCATCAGCGACCGCCCTAGAGGGTTCCCGCATCGTCTCTCCTTTCCCGCGGTTTGACGCTCATTTCCAGCGCATGCAATCATTTGGCACGCGCGATGGTTTCGTTCCCGCCATGGCCGTCAGCTATAAAAACACCGCGCGGCGAAGTGAATGGCTGAACCCTGGCTAGCCATGCGCAATATCTCGCCGCAAGATCACCACCTGGTATAGGATCAGCGCCAAGCGGTTCCCGGTGGAACACGTTGAGGACGAGGTACATGCTATCGCCTTCACGGGGTCCATGGAGGTCGCGGAGAGACAAGACGAGAGGGTGGCATCGATTAGTCCTCAGGCTATGGCCGTAGTCGAGGTCGATCCCACAGCGTATGTCGTGGACCCAGCGGAAGCAGCTTCCGACACTGACATAGTCATCATCGATGATGCTGACAATTTCAACTGGCTCAAGGACCTCGACGACGAAGTGGACGCGCTGGTCGTTAGCAACGAGCAGCGGGCTCTACTGGCATCCTTCCAAACCATGAAACGTGATGCCTCTGATACCTAGTTCATCCTCTGCCTGGGCAGTCGTGTTGCACGAGGACCCGCTGGTGGCTGTAGCAGAGGGCATTGCAAAGGAGGTGGAGGCAGAGGACGCGAGGGATAGCTGGAAGGCCTCACTCTTGCGCACTGCAGCCGAGTGGAGGAGGCCTCTAGATAGTGTTGTACGGACTCCGAGGGGATGGCGCATCATGTTGCCACGGGGGATCGGCACTGGGAGGTGGAAATATCGGCGGCACGCCTTGCCATCGGGAAGGGGTGTGTTGACGAGGTCAGCCCGTGGGCCACGCTGGGGACAAGGACAGTGACAACGAGTAATATGGCACAGGAGTACGACACAGTCGTCGAATGGACGAATGACGGCAAGCAACTTTTTGGATAGTTGTTAGGGCGTAGGACAGCAAGCGAGTTTTTGGGCCGCCATCATCGTAGTTTAAGGGTTGTTTTAAATCTATGTAATGATAATGACGAGGTTAAATTTAATGTGCCACTAACTTACGGGGCCGGTTAGCCCAAATTTGGGCTTGGAATTGGTCGACTCTGACACGTGTGGTCGTTTGGGTCACGCCGCTGGGTTTGGTTGCGGTCCACGTGCTCAGTCGGACCTGTTCGGACAGGTCATCTCATTTGGGCCGACCCACTTGGCATAGGTATGATTACTCGGGTACCTATGATTCGCTACCTAGGCCTCAAGAAAGGCTTTTACGGCCCATGAAGAGTCAAGATGATGGCCCAAAAGGAGCAACTAACAAAGGCTATAGTTATATTAGGAAAGAGGAAAAAGGACCGACATCATGTTGGTGTTGTAATTACGTACATGTATCCTATCCGCATACAGCTTTAAGACCCGGCCTATTATATATAGGACGGGAGAAGCCTAGGCGAGGATACTGAACAATCCCCAAGCGATCTGTAATAGTGTGATTCACCAAATATTCAGGCGACTTTGACTCCATTGTTCTCCTGATATCCGACAAAATCCCCAGTATTCTCTTTTCCGCAAAACCCTAAGTCCTTTTCCATGGACATTGCCGAAGTTACCCCTCGTCAATTGGCGCCGTCTGTGGGAAACTTGAACGCTAGAACCATGGATTCGACAGAACTCTCCTTCCCAAACAACAACCCAACAAAATCAGTTCCACACCCGCCCACCACTGTGATAGTACCCGCCGAATTCAACGACGAATCTGATCTAATCATCGGAAGCTTCCACTTCCAAGTAGAAGACCCCCAAGAATCACACCCTTTGGCCCTGATTACATCATAACCGTCGGTGGAAAAGACTGCGCTTATGGCGATACCAGCATCATCTGGCGGATCCTCCATGGAGGTCACGACAGAATCAAAGCACCATAAGAAAACAACCAAGATGAGACGGATCTGGGGGACCTTGATGGTCTTTACGACAATCTCTCCTTCGGATCAGATTATCCACTAACTCCACCACGTGGAATAGGCCCAGTAAACCCTAAACCCGAGGAAAGCAGTGGGAGCATCGATTTTGGGATAAGGATGGTAGAAATCTACCCAGAACATAAACTAATGGACTTCACTGATCCACCCAACAATATCTCCCTCGGTTCAGACGACGACGACACTAGCCCATGCATGACACGCCACCAAGTGTGCATGGTCAACGGAAATACCTCGACACTACGCGATTCTAATGGTAACCCTATCCTTGACCCCAATGATATTTTATCGGATGACAATGCAAGAAATCACAGCAACGAAGGAACAACAGAAACGGAGGAGAAACAACAAACAACCGCATAGTCCCAGGAGGACGAGCAGAACCAAACGAAGACGAGAGGCGAACTCTTCGGCTACCAGCGACAACATGGCAAAAGGCCAGGGAAGCAATTTCGGGTGTAGTTCCGATGAGAGCCAACGCCTCACATGAAGATTTATTAGCATATCAATATTTGCTTCACCACAAGAACAGAGACCTCCTAAGGATGCAAAGGCAACTCGACGAAAGAAAGAGGTTAACCGATGAATCCAGCTTGCGATGGGCAGAGCTGAGCTCTACCCGAGGATCAGGGAGCGTAACGGGAGGAGCGCCGCCAAGAAGGGGAACATCTCGATTACAGAACAACCCCAAAACAGAAAGGAACAAATTGATCCTAGACCTTAATCTATCGTTTATGTTAGTAGATCAAGAAGGAAACATCAAAACAAAAACAGTTCAAGCAGCTATTGTGGCCTCAAACATATCTAATCACAACTCAACCTGCACGCGACGATCCTCATGTAGCTCTCCACCGATCTGCCCTGATGAACCTCGCCATGGTAGCAGCAACTCTCGCACAAGCAGAACAAGGAATTACGCATCAACCCAATAGATCCCCACGGCATCGCAGCAGCCCTCGGCAAGCGGGACACACCCGACAATCGTGGTCGCCACATCGGGAACATCTTTCAGGACTGTAGCCGCGAAGTAACACAAGAGACGATAACCGCAACCGAAGATACCACGACAGCAACAACAAAGACAACTACAAACTATGCGGAGCCAGCTTCTTCACTCAGCGGATTCGCAAAACCTTAGTACCCAAGGACTTTAAACCTCCCCATGACCGCCAAAAATACGATGGACTTCAGGAGCCTGAAGCTTAGTTAGTAGATTATTTGGCCACTGTCAAGTTACAGGGCGGCTCCACAGCTATCGCAATGCAAAGTTTACAATTGCACCTGACCGATGCTGCAAGGTCATGGCTCAGACAACTACCCGAAGATTCTATTGGTAGTTGGAACGATCTCGAAGATAAGTTCATCCGACACTTTCAGTCCACATTTAAACGACCCGCGTCTTTAGAGCAATTGCAGGCATGCAAACAAAAGCCTGAAGAGTCAATAAGAGCATTCATCCAGCGATGAAACATCATCAAAAATACAACCAAATCCATATCCGATGAAAGAGCCATTGATGCCTTTAATGACGGCCTCCGTCACCGAGAATTCATAGAAGAACTGGGGTGAGTCAAACCCAAGACAATTTCACAGCTAACAAACATAGCAAATCGCTGGGCTAATGGAGAAGACGCGCTACACAACAAACGAACACGTTCACTCGAAGAAGACAGGGATAAACGCAGTAATGACAAGAGGTAATGAAACAATGACGGAAACATGGGACCAAGTTACGTCGCAGCTAGTTTTTCGGGTGAAGGCAACAACAGGAATAACGACTACAATAACGAGTCAATGCAGCGATATCAGCCAAGATCTCGAGACCCACCCATGTCCGTGATACAAATACTGGAAGGGCCCTATAACATGCACTTTTACGTCGACTCAGTGGGAAAAAGACAATCTAACCACCTCATGAAAGACTATCAAACGTTCTTAAAAATGCAAGAGCTATGCAATGCAAAATCGACCAAAGCAGCAAGACGAGGATACACATCCACGCCTAGCACGTTAGCCATCGGTGCGCCACCTCCTCCAGCAGAGCAACCTCAAAACACAACTAATCAAAACAACGAATACCCTAGGTCAAAGGGGGAAATGTCAATGATTCAAAAAGGGCGTCCATCCAACAGAATTCAGAAGCTAATCACAAGACAAGTCAACATGGCAGGAGTGGCTGCACCATCCACACCCGAGTATCTCCATTGGTCAGAGTAGGAAATCACATTCAGTAGAGCTGATCACCCACATCGAGTACCAAGACCGGGTCATTCGGCATTGATATTTGAAGCACCAATTGGCGGGTTCGACATGAGCAAGGTCTTCATGGACGCAGAAAGTAGCATAAACTTGATCTATGCCAAAACACTAAGGGCAATGAACTACCCCTTGGCAAATATGGCACCAACAGAAATATCCTTCCACGACATAGTACCAGGTAAAGCCGAAATTCCTTTAGGTAAAATTTTCCTTGATGTTGTTTTTGGACAAAAGAAAATTTCAGGCGAGAAAACTTGAGTTCGAAGTCATGGACTGGCCATCGTAGTATCACGCGATCCTAGGATGCCCGACTTTCGCACGATTCATGGCAATCCTGCACTATTCATACGTAGTCATGAAGATGTCAGCACCAAAGGGAATTATAACAGCAAAAGGAAGTTTCACACGTTCCGACAATTGCGATAGGAAGTTCAACAAAAATTTCGAATCTTTCGGGATGGCAACTGAGTTTGAGCAGCTCAAAATGACAACAACCGTAGAGCATCTGGCAGTAGCGCGTGTCAATCCCGACCAGGCCTTCGACACTGCAAAAGACACAAAAGAAGTATAGATCCATCCCAATGACCTGAAGAAGACGACATTTGTGGCTTCTAACCTTGGTCCCGCATAGGAAAGCACGCTCATCGAGTTCCTCCTTGAGCACTAGGAAATCTTTGCACGGCTACCATCTGACATGCTGGGAATTCCCAGGGAACTCGCTGAGCACGCATTAAAGTTATATCCAAAAGCAAAACTGGTAAAGCAATAGCTTTGTTGTTTCATAGAACCAAAGCGCAAATCTATTGGGAAAGAGCTACATCGCCTCACTAAGGCTAACTTTATAAAGGAACTGAAGAAAGCAGAGTGGGTCGCAAACCTAGTATGTATCCCAAAGAAAAACACCAAAGAGCTACGGATCTGCATTGACTTCACCGCATTAAATAAACATTGTCCAAAGGATCACTTCTCACTGCCGCGAATCGATCAAATAATTGATGCAACTTCAAGATGCGAATGTCTTTCCTTTTTGGATGCATATTCAGGATACCACCAGATCCGGATGAAGGAGGAAGATCAGGAGAAAACAACATTCATTACACCTTATGGTGTATTCTGCTACACAACAATGCCCTTTTGCCTCAAGAATGCCGGAGCAACATATCAAAGGATGATGCAGAATTGCCTGGGAAGCCAAATTGGCACAAACGTACAAATATATATTGACGATGTCATAATTACAACAAAGCAAGGATCATCACTTATCAAGGATCTCGAAGAAACATTCAAAAATCTTGACAAGTTTTGCATCAAATTAAACCCGACAAAGTGTTCCTTTGGAGTCCCAGCAGGGCAACTCCTCAGATATCTAGTATCAGCAAGAGGAATCGAAGACAATCCCGAGAAAATACAAGGTAATTCTGACAATGAAAAACCCAACAAATCTACGAGGTGTACAACAGTTGGCTGGGAGAGTGGCAGCACTCAGCCGCTTCATTGCTCGATTAGGAGAAAAAGTACTACCATTTTACGCTCTAATGAGGAAGTCAGATAAGTTCTAATGGACTGAAGAAGCTTGATAGCTCCAAATTTCATAACTTTTCACCATTGGTTTTCCTCTTTTTTATTGCCGGATTTCCCTGAAGATTTCCCTTTTTACTAACGTTAATGTCGCAATTAGCGAATCCTTGGTTTCTTGTGATGGTTTTAGGCAATGAACATTTATTGAAGATCTAATAGCATTTATGGGCTAATTACATCAGAATAAGCAAATCCCCATTTGAAGCCACTTTCATTGGAGGCGTTAGCACGCATAACGAACACTGGTACGGTCAGGGCGTGCTCGTACCGTTTGCACGTACTACCCAATAGCACTTTCCTTATATCAATACAAGCAACTTTCGTAAAGGAGGAGAGCCAAGAAGAACCACAGAATAGAAGTTACAACCACCGCAAGCCATCTAGAGGGAGAGATCAGATCTAAAAGAGGAGAAGAACTTCCCCTCATTCTCTGATGATCTCCAACCTAAAAACCACACACTTCACCATCATTCCATCATTACTTAGAGAGACAGAGATTCGCTGCAGGACCTATACACACCTTTCGCATCTTTACTTTCATGCAATTTACTTATTTCCTCAGCAAGTTCCTCTATCTTTTATTCACCACTTCCACCATCAACATTTGCAGTCAATTCACTCAAGACCTATGAGTAGATAAATGAAACACAAACTTTGATTTTGAACCAAGGAAATGTGAATACTGCTTCTACTAACATTGTTACTAGGCGTGGTATAGAAACTCAGGAACCACAAGGGCCACCTTGGTATCAAGAAGAGCAAACTCAAAAAGCAAGAGAGACTTAGGAGATGAGTCAAGAAGAAGAGGATCTAGTAGACCCCCAGGATGATATTGATTACGAAGCCCAGAAAAGGGAAAATAAAGCTTCCAGCACTCAAGAAGAAGAGGAAGCAGGGGATAAGCATAAACTATATGATTCAGACGCTGAGACTATCGATTCGAGGGAAGAAACCGATCTCGGAAAGGAGCAAGAAGAGCAAGTTGTTATCCCGCGTGAAGAACACGCCAATAAGCAAAAATCATCTACAAGGAAAAATAAAAAGAATGTTGAACTAGTGACAAAGGTAAAATAAAAGGTAATACCTACCAAAAAGAAAATTCCTTACCCTAACTGAGTTCATTACGAATCAGATAAAGTTATTTATGATTATTTTGCTGAGGCACTGGGCTGCTTGCATTTAGAACTTCCTTTAACTGATGCTATTCAAGTTCCTACTAATAAAAAAATTATGCGAGATATACTTAATAGAAAAAATAAAGTAACCAAGACTGTAGCAGTTATGACAAGCTTTGGTGATAAACTTCCTGCTAAGCTTGGGGATCCAGGGATACCAACCATCTCCTGTGCAATAGGGAAAACTAATATATTCAATGATCTTTGTGATTTAAGAGCAGGTGTTAGTGTTATGCCTTATTCCCTTTATAATAAATTGAATCTTGGAGAATGTTCTCCTACTTCAATAACACTGCAAATGGTAGATAAGACAAGTAAACAATCTATCAGAATGATCGAAGATGTTTTACTTAGAAGAGATTAGCATGTTATACCAACTGATTTTATTATTCTAGATGTCCCTAAGTATGAAAAACTATCTATCATTCTTGGAAGACCTTTTCTTAGTACAGCTGGAGCTAATGTAGATTGTTCTAGCGGTAAGATTGTCTTCAATATATATGATGATTAGATTGTTCGATACATTCTAAAAAACAAGAGCACAATGGAAAATACATTCCATCGCCTTAGTGTGATCAGGCAGCAAAAACTAAAGAAAAAGCGCCACTTGAGATGAACACTGATGATATGGAGTTTGATTAGTCAAATCTCTAGAATTAAACACTTAATGGGAGTTAACCCATTCTTGATAAATTTAGTTTAAGTTTTTATTTTATTTTTGCATTTACTAATTTATTATTTGTATTATTTAATAAGTTTGTTTTGAGTTTTTAGCTCATTCAGAGAATTCACCTTAATGAAGTTGAGAAGCAAGGGAAAGACAAAGAAAAGAAAATGGGTCTAGCACAGGTAACGAGCATTGGTACGGCCGCAGTACGCCTGTACCGTGAGCCCATACCATGTCTCGAAAATACCTACGACGTGAACAATTCTAGCGATGACCAACGGTACGGCCGCGGTACGCCCGTACCGCGTGCCCGTACCGAACGTCGACGAAATAGACCACGGCTTCTGAATAAATAACGACCAATGGTACGGCCGGGGTACGCCCGTACCACGCGCCCATACTAGGTCGACCAGGTTTGATCTCGAACCCTAATGTTGATCCAACAGTGACGACCACCGGTACGGGCGGGCTGCGCCCGTACCACCCGCCCGTACCGTGTGTGTCGCCAGATAAAGGCCGACGACGAATGGCTCGTAACCAGCCTGCATCTTCCTCCTCTTTCTTCCTTGTTCTTTCTCTCTCCACCTCAAACCCTAGCCTTCTAAAACCTTTGATTCTTCATTGATTTGTTGGGGAATCTTCACATCGGTAAGTTTCTCGTCCGATCCATTCTCTATTTTCTGAAATCCATGGTTGAATTAATCACATTGGCTATTTAGATGAGTTCATCATATTTTGAGATTATTATTGATTCCTCATGTTAGGATTTGTAACTTCTGCCTGTAATCATTTGTTTATATGATAGAAACTTGATGCCTATAGTTTTCTTCAAATAAATCGCAGCACAATGCATAACATTGGAAGGATGTTCCACTCGAGCAAGGGCTCAGGTGCGGCGGGACCTTCGGGCTCCGCCAAGCCGCCGGGTTCTAAAAAGAGACACTCGGAGGTGGACAGCTTGAGGGCTTCCATGAGTCAAGACTACGAGAGGGTGAGCAACCGCAAGGTTTTCCCCACCAAGTGGGTAGACCGTCAGTTCCTCTCCCGCTAGGGTCTTCTGGAGGACTTCGAGCAGATGACTATGCAAGCTGGCATGGTCCAGTTCTCCTACCTCTCCATCGACACCTACAAGCTCGCCACGTTCTAGTTTCTTTCATCGTTCCACGATGATCTCGAGACCCAGGAGCGAAATTGCACTGTAAGTTTTGTGCTCAATGGGCAACTCCACAACTTGACCTTCTATGAACTTTGCGATAGTTTCGAATTCTCCCACGAGGCAGAACTCGACATCAATGAGAATGTGCATGTGGAGGCAATGCAATCTTGGGGGAAAATTTCTATCCATAGGGACAACGATTATTTGCGTAGGAATAGCGCCACTATCCAGAATCCTACTATACGTTATATGCATACCTTCCTTGTTAATTCTTTATTTGGGAAAGGCGATGTTGGGGCAATGGCAGGCCTCGAGATGAGTGTAATTCATATGGCCTTACATCCAGAGATGGAGCACAAGTTAAACTTGGGGGGCTTGCTCATCGAGCACTTTCGCTGCCAAAGGTTAGCTTCCGCGGGGGACATTCGTTGTGGTGGGTTGATCACATAGATCACCTATGCAAACGAATTTGTCCTACCACAGGAAAGAGCTATGGCTAGCAGTAAGGACCATGATGACATTGATATGGCCAGCACCAAGTTCATTGGTGTCTATAGTACAGAGTGTTCCCTCCGTGCTTACCAGTTTTATTTTGCTCCTAACGGTGATCTCCACCAAATCTTGCTTCCTTTTGTCCAAGCTTTTGGTTTGCCAGGTAAACAGAGTTGGGTCCTCACCGAGGAGGAGTTCCAGCAGGCACTGATCCTCTCAGGAAAGACTGCTCCACCAGGTGGCCATCCCAACTGGGAAAACGCAGCAGCTGGGTAACAACAGTAGGATGAAGAAGGAGGAGGCTGGCATGGCATAGGATGGTACAACTTTGGCTAGCAACACCACCACCAACAGCCTTTCAACCAACATCAACAACAAGGTATGCCTCCACCACAGCCGGGATTCAACTATGTCCCGAGGAGCGATTTTGACTAGGTGGTGCATAGCATTGACAACATAGAGAATATGTTGCATGATGCAAACTCCAACATAGTCAACCTCACTCAAGACTTCACATCTTTCATGACCGACTTTCCAAACCGCTACCCGAACTTCCCGTATCAGCAGCCGCCACCTAACAGTAGCGACAACTGATTCCAGTTAGGCAAAAGCCTAAGCTTGGGGAGGTTAAACTCCTCCCACCTTTTTGCATTCATATTTTGCTTTCTTATTTTTATTTGTTTGTTTTTGTTCCAATGCATGTTTACTTTTAGTTTTGCATTCAATAAAAGAAAACCCAAAATAATATTAGACTATTCTCTAGAGTTGCAAATTTCTCTCGGCTCTTGTTGATTCTTTCTGCAGGTTACTCACTTCTGGTGATCGAGCTATGGGACGAACATAAAGAGTTGACTCAAGTATAAGACAAACGAGTAAGAGAAGGTACCACATTCCTATTTTCCCTCTTCCCATAAGCTTATTCATGAACATTTTATGTTCGTCCGGTTGCACTTGATTTCAATTCCACGCTTAGTTCGTTATCTTTTAGAATTTGAGCTCAAAGGCTTTTGTCACCTCTTTGGTTAAGTCTTTCGACAATTAAATCAATTTGAAAAACAACTCTTGGGATTTTATTCCAAAATTTTTAGAACAAGAGAAAGTGTCCATCGACAACTTTGGTGTCGTATTTTTGTCTTAAGGGCTTAATCTTAGTAGTGCTCAACCCCACATACTAATTGTTGACTTGATGATACCTTCTGAAATAATTCCTTGATGGAATGAACTTTTTAGAGTAGGAGAGGGAGATGCCAAAAAATTATTGACTTGATATATAAAAAAGAGGAGGAGAGAAAAGAAAAAGAAAAGAAGAAAGCAAAAGTACTTTGTTTCAAATACACACCTTTGGGATGCCAATAACTCCGCTAGATTTTGAACGATCTATGGTATAACCCCGGATTTTGTCTATGAGTTGATGGCATGAGTGGCATACGTGTCGCTATATGGGAAAAATTATTGGTATTCCCAATAGTTTGTGTAGGAGTTTACAAAAGAAATATTCATTGATCCTTGAGAAGGAAAAAGAAAAAGATCCATTGTCAAAATATGATCTGGAATACTTTCAATACCTTCTGATTATTGGCATCACCTTGATGACCCACAAGTATAGGGGGTGTATCGCAGTATTTTTCGAGGGAAAGAATATTTATTGAAACCCAATTTATTGATTCGACACAAGGGGAGCCAAAGAATATTTATAAGCCTTAACAACTGAGTTGTCAATTCAGCTGCACCTAGAAACAATCTTGCTCACGGTAGTTTATCAGTAGCAACAGTTTTGTAGTAGGAATAGTAAAGTAACAGCAGTAGCAAAGCAAAGACAGTAGTAACAAAAGCAGTAGTAATAGTGGGATTCGAGTGCGGTAGGCATAGGGATGGATGGACGGGCGTTGCATGGACAAGACAATTCACATAGCAATCAGAACATAGGGCGATTGCAGATAAATAAGATAAAGCATCCAAGTACTAGACAATCCTAGGCATGTGTTCCATATATAGTCATACGTGCTCGCAATGAGAACTTGCACAACATCTTTTGTCCTGCTAGCCCGTTTGCAGCGGGGCCTCTACGGAACTACTGGCAATTAAGGTGCGCCTTTTAATAGAGCACCGGAGCAAAGCATTAACACTCCGTGAACACATGTGATCCTCACATCAAAGTCATTCCCTTCCGGTTATCCCGATTTCTGTCACTTCGGGGCCATAGGTTCCGGACAACAACGTGTGTATACAACTTGCAGATAAGACCAAGAACAATACTATCACAATGAATCAATAACATGTTCAGATCTGAAATCATGGCACTCGGGCCCTAGTGACAAGCATTAAGCACAACAAGTCGCAACAAAGTCATAAAGCACCAATAAAAGATACTAGGCACCATGCCCTAACAATCTGATGCCATTACATGAACGATCTCATCCAATCCCTATCATCCCCATAGCCTACAGCGGGGGATTACTCACTCATAGATGGGGGAAACATGGATGGTCGATGGAGATGATGGTGAAGATCGATGGAGATAGCTCCGAGGGCACTTCCCTGTCCCGGCAGGGTGCCGGAACAGAGACTTTCTATCCCCCAAATCTCCCTTTCGGTGGCGGCGGTGCAGCGGAACTTTTCGTGGAAAAACATCGAACCCCCCGGAGTTTTTAGGTCAGAAGGCTTCTTATAGGCAAAGAGGGAGACCAAGGGGTGCCTGGGGCCACCACACCATGCCCTGGCGCAGCCAGGCCTAGCCCACGCCTGGGAGTGGTGTGGCCAGGCCCTGGCCCTCCTCCGTCTCGTATTCTGGCTCCGTGATTCTTCTGGAAAAATAGGCACTTTGGCTTTTGTACCGTCCAATTCCGAGAATATTCATTTTCTGACTTTCCTGGAACCAAAAACAGCAGAAAACAGGCAGCTGGCACTGTGGCTCTTGTTAATAGTTTAGTCCAAGAAATCATATGAAAAGTACTCCAAAGTGTGGACAAAACACGAGAAAGTGGATAAAACCAAGCATGGAGCATCAATAATTATAGATACATTTGCAATGTATCACACCTCACTACCTAAAATGTGCAATTAGAGTTCTTGATAAGCAAGGAAAAGATGAGGTATTTGATAGCTGCGATTATCGAAGTGGGTGATTAATGAAAAAGCTCTAAGTTTATCCTTCTTTTGATATCTACATGTGCACCCTTAATTTTGACTTAAGCAGTATGGCTTAAAAACATTTTTACTCTCATAACAAGAGATGCGCTGAAAGAAATTGATTTGTAAAGCTTCGCCAATTTTTGAACAATCTCATTTGAGTTATAAGAACTATTAGCTAGTGAAATACTTGCGTTAAGGGATCAAGCTTAAGTGCAACTGTTCAGATATATTATGCTTGTGTTCAAGGTTGCAGGGTTTGAGACGATGGAATATGATACAACCTCGAACTTGTAAGTCTTTATCTTGATTCAATTCTTCGCTATTATTCATTATAGCTTTGTCACTTGAGGGCGAGTAACCTCTAAGCTTGGGGATGCTGATAGCTCCAAAATTCATCACTTTTTACCATTGGTGTTTATTGCCAGATTTCAAGAAGATTTCCCTTTTCAATAATGTTAATGATTCATTAGCGAATCCTTGGTTCCTTGTGATGGTTTTCAAGAAATGAACATTTATTGAAGATCTAATAGCATTTATGGGCTAATTACACCAGAATAAGCAAATCCCCAATTGAAGCCACTTTCATTCGAGGCGTCAGCATGCATAACGACCACTAGTACGGTCAGGGTGCGCCCGTACTGTCCGCTCGTACTACCCACCAGCGCCTTACTTGTATCAATAGACGCAACTTTCGTAAAGGAGGAGAGACGAGAAGAACCATAGAACCGAAGTTATAGCCGCCACAAGCCATCTAAAGGGAGAGATCGATCTGAAAGAGGAGAAGAACTTCCCCTCATTCTCCGACGATCTCCAACCTCAAAACCACACACTCCACCATCATTCCATCATTACTTAGAGAGAGATAGAGAGATTGGCACTTGTAAGATTAGGGTTTGATACTTTGATCTACCTTCGGTTTGTATTCGATTGGATCTTTAATCGCTATTGTGGTTTGCTACAATAACTTTGAGATGATTTCTATTTGCAATACAATTGTGCCTTTGATTTGTCTACCTCTCATGTCCGAGTAAATCCCCATAGGCGTGGGAGATGTAGGATATTGGTGAGATGTGATGTGTCTCCTTTAATTCCATCCATTTGTGATTGTTGAAATGTTTATTTAAACAGTGAGAATGAATATATATGTTTCCTAATGCGTGTTATCTAATTTAAGGGCCTAGGTAACAAGATTCAAAGATCTCATAGGTATGAACTTGTATGCTAGTAATTCGGCGACCCCCGAGTGACACTGCCGATATCAAAGAAGAGTTAGCGCTGCTCGACGACAACAAGGAACCACCAGGATTAAAGCCTTGATCCAGTTGAAAGACCTTAATTAATGTGTTGACCATGGCCATGGTAATAGACAAACAGATCATTGGGATTGGGATGAATTGGCCATGAGGACTCCTAGTCGGTATATGGGTTGCTTGCCTACTCACTTATAAATAAGAATTATCATTATTATTTATTCCGCTTGTTCCATTTGGCACTTTTACTCTCACCGTGAACTAATTCTCTCCGCGCCTAACTTCTCATCTCTAGGACCTTTACACACCTTTCACATCTTTACTTTCATGCAATTTACTTATTTCCTAAGCAAGTTCCTCTACCTTTTATTCACCACTTCCACCATAAACATTTGCAGTCAATTCACTCAAGTCCTGTGACACCTTGGGTGTGACAGAAACGCCCCATAAAAATACTTTCCTAGGCTCCTCGTTGGGATCGATATAAAAACTGAAATTAATACTTCCGTGAAAACATTCTCTGACGAACATGTGCACTTGCAGGCTATCAAAGCTCAACGTGCTTTTGAAGACCTCAAAAAGATGCTTTCGACGCCTCCCGTCATTGTGTCTCCATGGGAGAAAGTGCTAGTACTTCTTTACATTGACACCACAAATCAGGTGGTCAGCACGGTTCTGGTCGTGGAGCAACCCAAAGAAGGAAAAACCCATGGTATTCAGCTGCCAGTTTATTTTTTGAGATAGGTCCTCTCGCCATCCAAACAAAGGTACCCACGTTACCAAAAATTAGCATATGGAGTATTTACGATAACACGAGAGCTACGCCATTATTTTTTGGAACATCCGATCATAGTGGTCAATGAAGCACCTCTATCAAACATCCTCAATAATCCAGAAGCAACTAGGCGTCTGTCTCTATGGGGCATCGAATTATCCCCTCAAGACATCATGTATGAGAAGCCTAAAGCAATTAAGTCACAAGTTCTGCCTGATTTCATCACGGAATGGACCAAGTCCAGTGTGCGGGTCCACCTGATCTTTCTAGTGCCTGGACAATGTACTTCGATGGATCAAAAAGAATGGAAGGAGCAGGAGCAAGGGTCATATTAATATCACTGCAAGGCAACAAGATGCGATGTATACTTTGAATGAGCTTTGCGAATGCATCCAATAATGAATCTGAGTACGAGGCCTTGTTGCACGACATGCGGATGGCTAAAGCTTGCGGTGCAACTCGTCTAATTTTTTTTGGTGATTCCAATCATGTAGCACAACAAGCAATGAACAAGTGCGATGCTGTCAGCGACAACATGATTGCTTACCGTGATCTGTACAGCATCATGGAAGCTCAATTCAATGGATGCAAAGTATCGCACGTAGGAAGAGCAAGTAATGAATAATCCAACAATTTGGCAAACATCGGGTTCCTGTGCTTACCAGTGCCACCCAGGGTTTTTTTGGGAAGAAATATCCGAGCGTTCTATCAAAGCAAAAGAGTTTGTGAGATCATAACAACCAAAATAGGGGAAAAGATTAAGCCGCGAAAAGACTCGAGGGATCCACCAGCCAGTACAAGCACACAAGAGGCCATTGAAAAAGAACCAGAAATTGATGAGGTCATGATAATAGAACCTACATGGATGCAACCATACATATCATATATGACTCAGGGAGAACTACCCGAAGATGTGACAAAATCTCGGCAAATCACTCGGAGATCAAAAGCCTTCAGAATAATTAAGGGAGAGTTATATAAAAGAAGTATTTTGGGTGTGTTGCAACGATGCGTCACACCCGAAGAAGGGAAAACTATACTCAAGGAAATACATGAAGGAATTTGTGGCCATCATGCTAGCAGCCAGGCAATTGCTGCAAAAGCGTTCAGGGTAGGATTTTATTAGTTCACAACAGTTCAAGATGTAAAAGACATAGTTAGAACATGTGAAGCATGTCCATGATTTGCAACAAAACCTGGAGCATGTGCGGCTGAATTAAACCCTATACCTCTGGCTTGGCCCTTCGCTCAATGGGGACTTGTTATGGTAGGTAAACTTCACAAGTCATCTCCAGGAGGACACGTCTTTCTGCTAGTAGGAGTCGACAAATTTACTAAATGGATCGAAGCAATGCCGGTCACCACTCAAGATGGAGCTTTAGCTATGATTTTTTTACAGTCCATAGTATTTCGGTTAGGCATGCCAAACGTCTTCATTATAGACAATGGAACTAATTTTACTTCCAATGAGTTTAAGGAATACTACAAGGAGATGGGAATCAAGGTAAGCTACGCCTCAGTAGCTCATCCACAAACCAATGGACAAGTGGCAAAAGACAATGGCTTAGTAACTGCTGGCCTCAAGAAAAGGTTGCTAGCACCACTCGATAGAGCGAAAGGGGCGTGGATTGATGAGTTACCATCTGTTTTGTGGAGTTTGTGAACCACCCCTAATACTGCAACACAAGAAACACCCTTGTTTCGGGTCCATGATGCTGAAGCCGTCCTTCCAGTCGAAGTTTCACATGAATCTCCCAGAGTAGCTTCATATGATGAAGAGGAGTCAAGAGAAGCGCTCGAGGATGACGTTGATACACTCGATGTAGCTCGAGATGAAGCCCTACAAAGAGCTACTATATATCAACAAAACTTCCACAACTATCACGGCCGACGATTACGTCCAAGGTCCTTCGCAGTAGGCGAGCTAGTTCTTCACATCAAACATGACGACCATCGAAAGATAGAATCACCTTGGGAAGGACCCTACATTGTTATAGAAGTTATTCCTTTAGGAGCATATCATCTACAAGACAAGAAAATAGGAGTCAAATATTCCAATCCATGGAACGTTGCACAACTACAATGCTTTTACACTTAAGATATTATGTTTACTTACAATTCAATAAGGCCTATGGCTCGGCTTTTAAGCCTGCATATCTAGGCCAACGACCAGGCGACAATCCATCAAAATAATGTATCATTGGTTGCGCTATACATATATAAAGATAAGTTCTTCATACCTTTAGTTTTTGTTCATATCAACTCAGGGGATTTTATATTTCTGATAAAATTAACAGCAATTATGAGCCTATGTCTAGATACAGGCATCCGAACATAGCCTCGGGGGCTACTCCCATCGGGAGCGCTGGCGCGCACCCGATAGAAAAATTATGCATATCAAGTAAAGACAATCAACGCCTAAAAACCTATGAGTTTACATTAATGTATCCTCAGAAGGTGCCTTTGTCCAGGAGCAATTAACTGATTCCTGATCCGTCTGATGCATCAGGCTTGTTGTACCAAATCCCTATAAAGCTAAAAATAGTAAAAACAAAGGAAAATAACTAAGCATATCTTTGAGACTCGACCCAAATCTGCGGTTCAGTTAGAGTCTCGGGGGCTAATGACATAGGTATGATTACTCGGGTACCTATGATTCGCTACCCAGGCCTGGAGAAAGGCTTACGGACCATGAAGAGTCAAGATGATGGCCTGAAAAGATCAACCGACAAAGGCTGTAGTTGTATTAGGAAAGAGGAAAAAGGACCGACATCGTGTTGGTGTTGTAATTACGTATATGTAACCTATCCGCATACAACTTTGAGACCTGGCCTATTATATATAGGACGGGAGAAGCCTAGGCGAGGATACCAAACAATCCCCAAGCGATCTGTAATAGTGCGATTCACCAAATATTCAGGTGACTTTGACTCCATTGTTCTCCTGATATCCGACGAAATCCCCAGTGTTCTCTTTTCCGCAAAACTCTAAGTCCTTCTCCATGGACATTGCCAAGGTTACCCCTTGTAAAAGTCCTAAGGGTATCTCCAACGGTATCTCCTATTTTGGACATCAAAAGTGTACAACATGGTCTGTTTGTGGTAGCCCACATACAGGTCAGAGGCTCACACTAGTACATAGCGATTCTAAGGATACCCCCAATGAAAACAGAACAAAGAAAGACCACAGTTGAAATAATTTGTGTGTTGCCATAGGGGCTGCCAGGACTTGGCCGTCAATGGGACGAGAATAATGGCAACAATGTTCTATAGAGCTCGTTTATAGTACATTCGGAAATGGGTCATAGTGTCTAATCCATTACCAATGTGGGAAGTGACATAGGTATGCTCTACGGGTACATGTTATTAGCCTATCTAGTATGGCCCGACAGGAGGCCCACGTAACGATCCGATGCTGACGGTGAAGCCCATAACGATTCAGGTGAGGCCAAGCCCATGAAGTATTCAACTCCTTGGCGAATACGTGTGAGATCCAGGCACATGGCTTAATAGGATTGATAGGATACCCATATCAACAAGTTGCAACTTCTTTTCTGGAAGCTCATCTAAAAAGAACTCTGAGGTTAAGCGTGCTTGGCCTAGAGCAATTCTAGGATGGCTGACCAACCGGGAAGTGGGTACCAGGTGCGCACAAGTGAGGACAAAGTGCACAGAAAAGACTAGTGTTGGTCTGTGGGGCCAGTCTAGATATCCTATTAAGCTGCCAGGAGTGACACCCCCGAGGCCCAGTGGATGGGGTGTTACAATACGACAAGACTAGATAGGAAACTTTAGGGTTTATCCCTCAAACTTGTAATGCCTCTCGAGACCTAACCTCCACACATAAAGGCCAGGAGGGAGAAACGAGGAGGGTAATCTATCTCTCTCACATACACTGCCAGATTCAATCTATGCACCATTGCCATCTCGGCGACCTTGTAAACCTTCAGTTCCTTAATCAATCAAGAACAGACAAGCATGAGTATGGTTTTGCCTCTAGGGGCTTGAACCTAGGTAAACCTAGTGTCCTCGTGTGTTTTTGTGTTAACCGACGAAGTCTCCAGCACGTCGCTCTTCCTATAAACCCAAGTCCATCAAGTATGGGCATTGACGTGATCACCCCGCGTCAATTGGTGCCATCTGTGGGAAGTCTACACACTGATTTTGTGGCTTCAGCGGTTCCATCACCGGTGACCTATGATTCATCGGCATCAGAGGGATGAATCTGCTTCAGATACTTCGACTTCACCATCCACTTTACGGCCATGTGCCCAACTTTTGACTATGTCAACGATGGGGCAAGCATGGCGATCGATGATCTGCACTTTCAGATCGGCAAGATCGGCATCCTCCGCCTTTCGGATTAGGTCCGCTTGGTCCTAGAGCAGTAGACACCACTGATACGTCCATTTTGCATCACTATTCTATATCTTAATTCACTATTATTCATTGATATAGTTCGTATTGAGAGGTGATACTTATGTTATTTCATCTGTTTTTGCATGGTTGATGACTTTTGGAGCATGGACCGCTGCAGTCAGGATTCTGATGGAAAAGGTGTTGTTTGGAGGCAAAATTCGCGAAGATCAGAAAATCCGAGAAAATATACGGAAAATTCTATTTTTCCAGAAGACTCAGGATGCCAGAAGATGGAGTAGAGGTGGGCCACAGGGGGCCCACACCACCCCATGGCGCGGGCAGGCCTAGGCTGCGCCTGGGAGTGGTGTGGCCGCCCTGGCCCACTCCAGCCTCTCCCCTCTGGCGTATATCATCCCCACGAAACCCTAAGACTCGAGGAGGGACCACATAAAGATTCCGCCACCTCTGTGGGGCGGAAAACACCGAGAGAGAAAGATCTCTCCGGCAGACAGATTTCTGCCAGGGGAATTCCTTCCCGGAGAGGGGAGATCGTCGCCATCAACACCACCATCAAGCTGGACTTCATCGGGATAATCATCATCATCATCACCCCCATCATCACCATCAGCACCCTCATCACCATCTCCATATTGGTGTAACAATTGCGTTGAATCTTGCATAGTTCATAGGGGAAACTTTCCCGGTGTTGATTACTCTTTGTAGTTGATGCTATTGAGTGAACCATTAAATTATTGTTTATGTTCAGACTGTTATACATCATTATTCCATCTCTGATCATGATCCATATGATGTCTTGTGAGTAGTTCGTTTTGTTCTTGACGACATGGGAGAAGTCTTGTTGTTAGTAGTGGAGTTGCGTTGAGAAAGATTCAATAGATTGTTATTTAAGTTGTGGTGTACTTCTTCTAGTGGTGTCATGTGAACATCGACTACATGACACTTCACCTATATGGGCCTAGGGGAATGCATTGTGTATTTGGCTACTAATCGTAGGGATGGCCGGAGTGACAAAACCTGAACCCTCGTTAGGAAACCATTGCACAAGGGACGTAAGGGTCTTAGAGTTTAAAGTTGTGGTTAGGTTTCTACCTTAATTACTTTCTTGTACTTACGGATGTTTGCAAGGGGTATAATCACAAGTATGTATTTAATCTTGGATGGGGCGGTACATTAGCACAGGTTCACCCACATAACACTTAGCAAGCTAGAGAAGATTAATCGACTATATGAAGCAAAAGCACTTGACAGTCTTCCCATGTGTCCTCGAGAACGTTTGGTCATCTATAGAAATACAACCAGCTTATCCTTTGCTGCATAAAGGATTGGGCCACTTGCTGCATTTATTCCTACTGTCTTTTAATTACTCGTACTTTGTTTACTTGCTTTATCAAAAATCCCTAAAAATCCGTTTGCTAAGTATTTGCAGAGAATTCCTGATCCATACCACTAGCCAGCACCTTCTATTCCTCGTTGGGTTCGACACTCTTACTTATCAAAAATACTACGATACACCCCTATACTTGTGGGTCATCAAGACTATTTTCTGGCGCCGTTGCCGGGGAGTGAAGCGCTATGGGAGAGTGGAACTGGTAAATGAAACTTCTACTGTGAGTATTGTTTACTTCTGCTAGTTGCTTTATTTTCGTTATGGATAATTCGATGAGTTTCTTATTTGGTAATGCTACTACCACTGCTAAAGTAGTAGATAAGCCACCACCTGCTGAGAAAGATGTTTTCAAAATACCTACAAGAATTATTGATCGTGTTATGGATAACTACTATGTTGGGGATGGAACTGTCCATCATGGTGATCATTTACTCTTTATACACGAATTATGCGGGTTGTTCAAGTGTGCAGGTATTACTATAGATCAAGTTAAGAAGAAGTTATTCTCATTATCACTAAAAGGAAGAGCTGAGGAATGGTATAAGCTGTTGAAGAATGGTCAAGCTCTAGAATGGGAGGAAATAGTGCCTCTCTTTTATTCAAAGTTTTATCCTCCTAGTGAGATTCATAAAGATCGGAATCAAATATACAACTTTTGGCCTCTTGATGGAGAGAATACAACCCAAACTTGGGGGAGATTGAAGTTACTAATGCTCAAATGTCCCATTCATGAGCTCCCCAACAATATAATTATCAACAACTTTTATGCAAGGCTTTCTCTTCATGACAAGGATTTATTGGATGCTTCTTGTGCTGGATCATTCACTCGCATGGCAGAAGAAGCTAAATGGGATCTTCTGGACCGTATTCAAGACAATGCTGAAGCTTGGGAGTATGATAAAGGTAGAAAGTTAGGTATAAATTATGATTATGAATGCATTGAATCTTTTATGGGAACTGATGACTTTCAAAATATTAAAAATGCTTATGGTCTAGACTCTCAAGCTATTGCTTCTTATTTTAAGGCTTTTGCTTCCTACATAGAAGTGCCTAAAAAGAAGTGGAATAAGTATAATGAACCTTATAAAGATGTTGCTAAGAGTATTCCTTCAAGAAATACTGAAGTTTATACTGCTAATCATGTTTTACCTGAACATTATATTGAGGAAATGCCTTTCCTAGTTAAGGTAAAGGAACATTCTATGATGGCTAGTATGGTAGATGAAAGTATGAAGAAAGCTGTTGAACCTGATAAACAAATGGTTGATGAACCTATAATATCAAATGTGAAAGACTTTGTCACTGAGTATGAAAAAGAGGGACACCCTATCCTTTGTAAGGATACCTCTAATATTGTTTCACAAAGTAGTGTTATGAGAGCTAGTATCCCTGTGTTTTCTGTTAGAATAATTGATCATTGCTATGATGGTCCTTGTGATAGCTATATTGTTAAGTTTATTCATGATACTGAAAGTTACTATGAGAGAGGGAAAAGTGTTCTTATGTATCTCAATAATATCAAGTTTCCTCGTTTTATGCTGAAAGTTTCTATGCTGCACTTCTTTTGCCTTCTTATGCAAGTTGCCTTTGGTTTCAATAACTTGTTTGTTTACAAAATCCCCTTGCATAGGAAGGGGGTTAGACTTAAATGTGTGTGTGTTTTTGCTTCTTAATTCTCTCTTTCACTTCAATTCATATCCCTATGAGAGTTTCTTCAAAATTATCATGCCCATCTTAATGGCTATAAAGAAAGAGCTTTATGGGAGACAACCCAATTTGTTTTTGCTTTCAGGTTGTTTTTGTTTCTTTGAGTCTTGGAAGTTATTACTTCGGTAATAACCGCTCCTTATCCGTTTTGTTTGGTTTTTGTGTCAGGATCAACCTCTAATGAGAGAGAAGTAATATTTGGGGAAGTTGTTGTCCCGAAACAGATTTTTGTGCTTCACCGTAAAAATTCATGAGAGATCTCTGTCAGTCGGATTGAGCTGTAATTTTTTGTGCTTCTGCCCCAGGTTGTTATTTAACTTTTGTTAGTTTTGCACTTTTTGATTTGAGCAACATCAGTTTTTCGAAAAATTGATCTTTACTTGCTGGTCTGTTTTGACAGATTTTGCCACTCTTACATTTGCTTCTTTATTCGATTTCCTTTTTGAATTATTTTTGGGTTTTCGGAAGGAGTTGCTACAGTAGCTTTTGTTTTGATGGTTTTCAGTTGAAGTTGGATTCAAAAGGTTTTATCACTTCACTTATACTAATGTTGCTAATGAGAACTGTGTGAAGTTTTGTGTGAAAGAAATTTCCAGGAAGTGGAGATAATGGTGTAATAAGGAAGAGAAAGGTTTTATGACTCAAGTAATAAGTGTATGAAGATGAAGATATTGATGTTATTCAAGTGATGACTCCGAAAGGATCCACTAAATACCAAATTCAGAGACCTGCAGAGTCCGTGTTCAAGTAGGTAACAGTTCTGGTAAGAAAAGTTCCGCGAAAATACAATCCAACTATATTTTTGCAGTTTTTAGTCAATAAGGAAATCTACGAAGCGAAAAAGGGATGGAAACAGATCCAGGGTGGCTCACACCACCATGTGGCGCGGGGCCTCCCCTGGCCGCGCCACTAGGTGGTGAGTCCACCCAGGACTCCGTCTCCGACTCGTTTTCTCCCAGTACCTTCCTTTTGATATGAAACTTCGTAATATATAACCCCCCGGATCCCCTGAGGTTCGTGTATCGTGTTTTCGTCGTGTTTTTGTTTCGATCTGTTTCTACCAGGTGGAATCCCAGATTTGGAGCCACAATGTCTTCCTCCGGATCATCCGAGGGAGATTCTTTGGAGGATATCATCAACCCATACATGAGAGAATTGAAGATTCATCCCAAGGAGTTGTTGCTCGAAGGTGGGGAGGTCCGGATTAAGGAGGTTCAAGGCCCTAAAGGTGAAAGAACTCTAGAGGACAGGATGGAAGCACTGGAGCAAGAAGTCTTTATGTACAGGAAGATGGCGGAGCGCGAGGTGGACATCATCCATAAGATTTGTTCCGAACTCATCGCCGAGCACCAAAAGGAGACTGTTGAACTCAAGGACGAAGTCCTTTCACTCCGCCAAACAACCAACGAACTACAAGCCTAGTTCTATGACGTTCAAAATAAAAACTGTGAGTATGAGGCTAGATTTAAACGCATAAGTGTTGCTGCAAGTTTCAGGATGTTGGAAACCACGATGTCCTTTGTTGATGGGAAGCCTTTACCCTGGAAAACGGACGAAGATGAGAAGATACCACCACCACTGAAGGAGTAATTCGTCATCAGGTTTGGCATCCCCTTGGTTTGTTCCAAGCGTGGGGGAGTGCTGCGGTATCATATCACTATCTTCTATCTTTTTACCTTATTAGTAGAGTCATATCATGAATAGAGGAGTTATTTTGTAGTATGGTTTGCATTATGCAAGTGTCGCATCTCTCGTTAGTTATGTATCCCTTGGTGTGAGTTTCCGTTATGGAATATTAATGATAAGTTCTATCATTCACTCTTTTGCATAGCTTATGTTAGTTTTCAATTTGTGATTATATGATTGATCTTGTTGTTAGTATTGGTATCACTTTGGGACCATTGAGTTAATTTAGTTGGTTTTGGCAAACCTGGCTCGGTCAGTAGCAACACCTTTTTGAGAGTTGAAAAGAAAGATAGAAGTACTCTAGAGAAGAAAAAAAATCATCATCTTTCTTTCTTGATTTCCTCATAAGTCTAGTATTCTCTAGTTAAGATCTTGTCTGCTTCCAAGGAAGATTGCATGTTTTTTTATCATTTGTATGTTTGGTTGTTTCCTTCAACTCTTGTACTTGCTACCCAGCCTTGCTAGCCAAAAACCTGTACTGAGAGGGTATTCTTCTCGTGCATCCACCTCCTTTAAACCAAAACCTTTGCCATTTGTGTCCACCATACCTACCTAGTAGCATTATTGCTATTCCAAGTAAATTCTTGTTTTGTCTACCTCCCAAATTAAACTTGTTATGTGAAAAATTAGTTATTAAAGCTCTCACGAACTTGATGGCACACTTTATTTTCCGCACTTAATAAACCTGAACCATTGTGAACTCTCCATGAAAGTTATATGCTTGCAAATTATAGGCTGGGATTAGCAGAACCGTGCTGTCACGGGGAACGCTTTCAACACTTGTAAATATATACCCAGTTGATACCTTGCTCTTTTGTTTGTGGATGTCGTCGGTGTGAAATAAAAGGGGAGATTGTAAGTCCATGGAGTTATGTATGTGTGCTAGAGAAACGCCTAGGCCGCTGGTCTAATCCATGCTGACATGGTGGAAACCTGCAACGTAACAATAATGATATCTATGAAGCATTCTTCTTATAGAAAAAGAGAGAGATAGCTATTGAGAAAAGGAAAAAAAGATACTATGAAAAGAGGAAAGAGAGAAAAAAGCACCATTTTCCCATGGTAAATAAGAAGATTGCTGAGATACTCATTGTCTGCTTGCTTTGTCATTTTGATATGGAGATTCTTCCGTATCATCGGGCAAGGGGTACCCCGTTGGCGGTTCTCAATGATACGCACATACTTACGATGACAAGAACTTACCGGTAACTAAAGTTGAGTAGCATGAGGAGCGGCCCTCATACTCAAGGGACTTGGGATTTTCAGTTTATAGTCTGTCAAGCATATAACTCAGATTGGACCTCACTTTCACCTTAATCACCTAAAGATGCCTATGATAGAGGCAATGAGAGCTGAAAGCTAGTAAGTATCATAATTTTTGGGAGCTCTTTATGAGACTTGCAATCCCTGCTTCCCTCTTTGAAGGGCCTTTCTTTTACTTTATAGTTGAGTTAGTAAACCTATTCCCTTCTATCTCAGCAAGTATTTTGAGTTGATGTGTTTCATTCATTCATATGATGATTTATGCATTCATGTTTCATTTGTTCCTTGTTTTGCACATTGCTCTTATCTTGATGTTTACTACTTTGAAAGCTTTCATTGAAAAACCAGCTATTTGTGAACTCTAGCAAATTATCAACTATTCTTCGACCAAGAGCTAAGTTTGCCATTACCAATTCGGATTCACTTTATGTATCTTTATTGTTTTTCCTTTACTCATGGCAAGTTGAGTTATATAATAGTGAGTTGTCTTCTATTATGATCTATGTATTTGATGAATGTGATGCTTCTTGTCCGTATTCTTTTATCAACTCTTCACTCCATAAACATGAGGTCATGTTTATTGAGCTCAGTTTCGCTTGAGGACAAGCGAAGTCTAAGCTTGGGGGAGTTGATACGTCCATTTTGCATCACTATTCTATATCTTAATTCACTATTATTCATTGATATAGTTCGTATTGAGAGGTGATACTTATGTTATTTCATCTGCTTTTGCATGGTTGATGACTTTTGGAGCATGGACCGTTGCAGTCAGGATTCTGATGGAAAAGGTGCTGTTTGGAGGCAAAATTCGCGAAGATCAGAAAATCCGGGAAAATATACGGAAAATTCTATTTTTCCAGAAGACTCAGGATGCCAGAAGATGGAGTGGGGGTGAGCCATAGGGGGCCCACACCACCCCATGGCGCGGGCAGGCCTAAGCCGCGCCTGGGAGTGGTGTGGCCACCCTGGCCCACTCCAGCCTCTCTCCTCTAGCGTATATCATCCCCATGAAACCCTAAGACTCGGGGAGGGACCACAGAAAGATTCCGCCGCCTCTGCGGGGCGGAAAACACCGAGAGAGAAAGATCTCTCCGGCAGACAGATTTCTGCCGGGGGAATTCCTTCCCAGAGAGGGGAGATCGTCGCCATCAACACCACCATCAAGCTGGACTTCATCGGGATCATCATCATCACCACCATCATCACCATCAGCACCCTCATCACCATCTCCATATTGCTGTAACAATTGCGTTGAATCTTGCATAGTTCATAGGGGAAACTTTCCCAGTGTTGATTACTCTTTGTAGTTGATGCTATTGAGTGAACCATTGAATTATTGTTTATGTTCAGATTGTTATACATCATTATTCCATCTCTGATCATGATCCATATGATGTCTTGTGAGTAGTTCGTTTTGTTCTTGAGGACATGGGAGAAGTCTTGTTGTTAGTAGTGGAGTTCCGTTGAGAAAGATTCAATAGATTGTTATTTAAGTTGTGGTGTACTTCTTCTAGTGGTGTCATGTGAACGTCGACTACATGACACTTCACCTATATGGGCCTAGGGGAATGCATTGTGTATTTGGCTACTAATCGTAGGGGTTGCCGGAGTGACAGAAACCTGAACCCCCGTTAGGAAACCATTGCATAAGGGACGTAAGGGTCTTAGAGTTTAAAGATGTGGTTAGGTTTCTACCTTAATTACTTTCTTGTACTTACGGATGTTTGCAAGGGGTATAATCACAAGTATGTATTTAGTCTTGGATGGGGTGGTACATTAGCACAGGTTCACCCACACAACACTTAGCAAGCTAGAGAAGATTAATCGACTATATGAAGCAAAAGCACTTGATAGTATTTCCATGTGTCCTCGAGAACGTTTGGTCATCTATAGAAATACAACCGGCTTGTCCTTTGTTGCATAAAGGATTGGGCCACTTTCTGCATTTATTCCTACTATCTTTTATTTACTCGTACTTTGTTTACTTGCTTTATCGAAAACCCCTAAAAATCTGTTTGCTAAGTATTTGCAGAGAATTCCTGATCCATACCACTAGCCAGCACCTTCTTCTCCTCGTTGGGTTCGACACTCTTACTTATCAAAAACTGCGATACACCCCCCTATACTTGTGGGTCATCAACCACCATAGATTGCACCTTCCGCATGGATCCCACCACCACTCGGCACCCTCAACGATATCAACGCCTTTTCATCGGCATACGACTCAGATAACATCAGTAGTTGTGACTCCGATCTAAGCAACCCACTCGAAGGAGATGGCAATGTTAGATCCGACTTGGAAAGTTGTGGAAGCAACGTCTACCCCAGCTGCTACATGTGTGTTGTTGTCAATCCCAACACCATAGATGTTAGCAGCACGAACCATCAGGGTGAAAATGGCGGCAATCCCGACAATGCTAACCGCGATAATACCAATCACGATAACACAAAAGACCATCCTCAAATCCATCTTACAGATGACGAGTGGAATACAGTCAAGCATTCCCTAAAGGGTACTCCCTTGCCCGAAGACTTGTCGCGGGAGGTGTTGATGGCCTACCATTGGTCCCTCCAGAAGGAGTTTCTCCGCCAACAAGTGTCGCAAGCTCATCTCGACCAGCACAAAAAGCAAGACGACGAGTCGAGCGCCCACCGGGCAGCACTCTCCTCCATTGGCGGATCTTGTTCGCAGAACCACAATGTTGGGGCACACAAGAGACGCCCAGAACAAATTGCATGGGCGAGGAGGATAGGCAAGTTGTGAGACCCTGACGCATGGTTTAATAGGATTGATAGGATACTCATACCAACAAGTTGCAACTTCTTTTTTGGAAGCTCATCTGAAAAGAACTTTGAGCTTAAGTGTGCTTGGCCCAAAGCAATTTGAGGATGGGTGACCAATCGGGAAGTGGGTCCCGGGTGCGCATGAGTGAGGACAAAGTGCTTAGAAAATACTAGTGTTGGTCTGTGGGGCCAGTCTAGAGTTCCTAGTAAGCTGCCAAGAGTGACATCCTAGGCACGGAGTGGTGTTACAAGTGGTATCAGAGCCGACCCTCGCGGTTACACAGGCATGAGCGGGTCAATGGCGGGACATGTGGATCATGACAAATGTGGCCCAGAGTGGACATGGAATGGCACATGTTTCGGCACTGGACACACAGACGTGTGCCAAGAGGGGACATTCCTAGCTTGTGGTTGATCGATGAGGGCGTCGATTGTCTAAGGGTGGGTGTATGTGAGACCCGTGCGCATGGTTTAATAGGATTGATACGATACTCATACCAACAAATTGTAACTTCTTTTCAGGAAGCTCATCTAAAAAGAACTTTGAGATTAAGCGTGCTTGGCCTGGAGCAATTTGAGGATGGGTGATCGACCAGAAGTGGGTCCCAGGTGTGCACGGGTGAGGACAAAGTGCACAGAAAAGACTAATGTTGGTCTGTGGGGCCAGTCTAGATATCCTATTAACCTGCCAGGAGTGACAGCCTGGGAACAGAGAGTCTGGGGTGTTACACAAGCGGCCACCTGAAGCCATGACTTCTCCTTCAAGTCGATGGATTCCCAGCGTAACATGATACCCAAAACACCACAAGCTCTGGTCATTGCAGCCACCACTTATATGTTGTCCAACCAACCTCAGGCCGGTGATCTACGATCCGTCGTCCTTATATCCGCCATCATTAGGCTCGGCCTGGTGGAAACGACACTCGCAGGAGAACTTGCCAAAGAACCAAAGAAGATATCTATGGCATTCATGAGTAATCACTCGCCACCGCACGACAACGACCCGCTACGGCGACGCCGTAGCACATGACAGAAGGATCGCGACTACGACGATCATGATGAAATAACATAACATAAAGTAGATAAATCATGCGCAAAGCATGCTTACTCCTCTGAGTCTGAATAAGAAGACACCGATCTTTGCGGTGCTCGGTGTATTAGCCATGCCATATGGAAATTCCGGATGCCGAAGGGTTTTAAGCTACCCTCAGACAATCCAAAGTTTGATGTCCTCCAGGAGCCGAAGACATGGATGGATGACCACATTCAGTATGTCATGTGTCATGGCGGATCCAAGAACACAAGCATGCAATGTCTTCAGTTGCAACTAAAGAGCGCTACACGCGCTTGGCTCAATAGCCTCCCCTAAGTTAAATCCACACCTAGGAAGAACTAGTGTATAGTTTCGTCCGAAACTTCAAAGGCACCTACAAACATCCAACATCCATCAAGGAGCTCTGGGCATGCACCCAGCGTCTATCATCAAGAATTCAATAGAAGATATCTCCGAAGAGAGAGCAATCGACACGTTCAATGATGACGTATGTTGTCGAGAGCTCAAGAAGGAGTTGAGACGTACCAAGCCAAGAACCATCGATCATCTCATGGACATCGCAAACCATTGGGCAGATGGCAAGGATAACCTTCACAATAGCAGAGCACTCTCGGACAACAAAGATGACCAAGGTCGCAGGCATGACCGCCAAGGAAGCGCATGATGCATGGTTATGAGGACCACGACAGAGTCAACACGATCGTAGCTAGCTACACCAACAAATGCAATGATGGCAACCGCAACAACGGCTAATGTGGTAGCAGCTACCGCGATGACAGAAATGCTAGAAAAACAACCCAAGTGTGGCAACGACGCACCCGTGACGATGCAATGTCCCCCTTGCAGTGGTTGTCAGGACCTTGCAATATACACTACTACATCGATAACAAAGATGGAAAGAGAAAGTCCAGTCATCTCCTCAAGAACTGCTGTGAGTTCCAAAAGCTCCAAAATTCTTATGCCTGGCTACAACGTGATGCAACAAACCTATGTTACAGAACGGTTACAGACCCTGTAGCATACAGAGCACCACCACCACCTAGACTGCCCTACCACCAGCGGCCATGGTGGCTCACAACAACGGGGCGGAGCAATACCCACGCCCACTCGGGAACATGGGCATGATTCAGAAGGGGCTCCCTTCCAATAGGACCTAGAAGACGATCTCTCGCCAAGTTAACATGGTCGTAACTTCGCCTCTAGCCATGCGCGAGTACCTCAGCAGATCTGAATCATGCGCACCTTCATTATATCTGACCACCCGTGTCAGGTCCCATGACCAGGTCACGCCGCCCTGGTACTTGAAGCTCAGATTAGCAACTACGGGATGAGCAAGGTGTTCATGGATGGAGGCAGTTTGCATCAACCTCATCTTTGCAAGCACCTTACACGCCATGCGGATTCCCCTCTCAAGCCTTGAGCCATCTGAAACCACCTTCCATGGATTATCCCAGGGAAGGGAATCTACCCCTTGGGCAAGATCTACCTGGACATCATCTTTGGCAAGCCCGACAACTTCAGGTGTGAGAGCCTCAACTTCGAGGCGGTGGATTGGCCATCTCAATATCATGCCATACTTGGGCGGGTGGCATTCGCATGATTCCTAGCGGTACCACACTACGCGTACCTCATGCTGAAAATGCCAGGACCTAATGGTGTCATCATCATCTAGGGAAGCTTCACAAGGTCTGACGGCTGCGATAGGGAGTTCAAAAAATTCTCCCAATATTTCGGGATGCAAGAAGAACTGGCAAGGCTCAAGGATTCAATGGACAATAATCTTCCCCCACCACCCAGTGCAACTCACCCGAGCAATCTTTTGACTCCACAGTCGACACCAAGGAGATCCAGGTCCATTGGAGGGACCCCACAAAGATGTACCTAATCGACAACAACCCGAGTTCCACATAGGAACTCGCGCTCATCGAATTCCTCCGTGAGCACTGGGAAATCTTTGCGTGGTCTCATGCAGACATGCTAGGGGTTCCCATGGAATTCACCGAGCATGCACTCAACGTGTGCCCAGATGCACGACCAATCATGACATCAATGTGTCTCCTTTCATAGGAAAAAGGCAAAGATGTTGGCGTGGAAGTCAATAGACTCCTAGACGCTGACTTCATCCACAAGATCAAAGAAAGCACCTAGATAGCTAACCCCGTGCTTGTGCCAAAGAAGAACACATATATACTTTAGATGTGTGTGGACTACATGTTCCTGCACAAGCACTATCCAAAGGACCACTTCCCGCTGTCGCGGATCGACCAAATCATCGATTCCACCTTGGGTTGCGAACGCCTCTCGTTCCTCGATGCCTACTCCAGCTATAACCAGATTTGGTTGCAAGTAGAGGACCAAGAAAAACTGCCTTCAGCATGCCCTTTGGAGTGTACTTCTATAACACCATGCCCTTTGGGCTGAAGAATGCAGGTGCCACCTACCAAAGGTGCACGCAAGTCTGCCTCAATGAGCAAATCAGCCGAAAAATTCAAGTCTACGTGGATGACATGGTCATCAAAACCAAGGAAAGTACATCACTCATCGACGATCTCCGCAAGACCTTCAACAACCTCGATTTGTACAGGATCAAACTGAACCCACTCAAGTGCGTGTTCGGCATCCCATCCGGACAGTTACTTGGGTACCTTATATCTGCAAGGGAATTCGAGGAAATCTCGAATAAAATAAAGGCCATATTGTCGATGCAGAAGCCTCAGAACATCAAGGGTGTCTAGAAGCTAGCTAGGCATATTGCAGTACTCAGCCGATTCATCAGTCCGATGAGTGACAAGGCACTACCCTTCTATCAGCTGCTCTACAAAACAGACAAGTTCAAGGGGACCATTGAGTCACAAGTGGCATTCGAAGACCTCAAGCGCTTACTATCCAACTCACATGTCTAGGTGACCCCCAAGGAGAAGGAACCAATGTTGATGTACATTGCTTCCACCAACTAGGTGGTCAATACCGTGCTCGTCGTAGAGCATGCAGAAGAAGGCAAGATCCATGGGGTGTAGCGACATGTATACTACCTCGGCGAGGTACTCACACCAACCAAGCAGAGGTATCCGCACTATCAGAAGCTAGTGTATGGTGTCTTCATGACATCATGTTGGTTGCGCCACTACTTCATGGAGCACCCGATCATCGTAGTCAATGATGCGCCATTGTCCCACATATTGAACAATCTAGAAGCAACATGACGAGTCGCCCTCTGGGGCATCGAGCTATCCCCACGGGACATCACCTACGAGAGACACACGGCAATCAAGTCACATGTGCTTGATACGTCATAAACGTATCTATAATTTTTGATGCTACATTACTGTTTTGTATCAACTATCTTATGTTTTGTTTACACTTTGAGGTATTTTTATACATTTTCTGGAACTAACCTATTAACAAGATGGCGTAGTGCCAGTTTCCCATTTTCTGTTGTTTTTGGTTTCAGAAAAACTAGTAAGGAAATATTCTCGGAATTGGACGGGACAAAAGCCAAAGTCAATATTTTACCAAAAGGAACACGGAGTCCGAAGGGCAGCCGAAGTGGGGCCACGAGGTGGCCACACCTAGGGCTAGCACGGCCACCCTAGGGCGCGCCGCCTGATACGTTGCAAACGTATCCATAATTTTTGATGTTCCGTGCTTGGTTTTATCAACTTTGTTATGTTTTGTCCACACTTTGGAGTAATTTTTATATGATTTCTTGGACTAACCTATTAACAAGAGACACAGTGCCAGCTGCCTGTTTTCTGCTATTTTGGGTTCCAAGAAAGTCAGAAAATTAATATTCTCAGAATTTGATGGGACAAAAGCCAAAGTCAGTTTTTCACCGAGGGACACCTAGAGCCAGAATACAAGACAGAGAGGGGATGGGGCTCGGCCACACCACCTGGTCGCGCGGCTAGGCCTGGCCTGCGCCAGGGGGTGGTCTGGCCGCACCAGGCACCGCCTCGGCCTCTCCTTCCGCCTATATATTGCCTCTGATACAGAAACCCTAAGTACCCGATCAAAATTCCATGAAAGTGTCTATAGCAGCCGTCATATCCATCCCTAGATCGGGAGGTATCTGAAGCTCCTCTCGGCACCCTGCCGGAGAGGGGAATTCACCCTCGAGGCCGTCTTCATCATCATGCAAGCCTCCGGTGTGATGCATGAGTAGTTCATCTCTGGACTACGGGTCCATGTAGTAGCTAGATGGCTGGTTCTCCTCCTTTGTGCTATCATGTTTAGATCTTGTGAGCTCCGTTCATGATCAAGATCATCTATTTGTAATTCTCCATGTTGTGTTTGCGGGGATCCGATGGATATTGAGATGCTATTTCAGATTGATTATTGATTCTATCATGTCTTTGTTATTTGTGATCTTGCATGCTTTCCGTTGTTAGTAGCTATCTTGGCCAAGTAGATGCTAGCAACTCCAAGAGTTAGTATTTATGCTCGATAGTGGGTTCATGCCTCTGGTAATATGGGGAAGTGACAGAAATCTCTAAGGTACTAGATGTGCTGTTGCTACTAGGGAGAAAACAACAATCCTTTGTTCATAGAACAATCGTATTGTTTACTTTACACGCAATTCGTAAAGCAATAATCTGTTGCTTGCAACTTAATACTGGAGGGGGTTCAGATGATAACCTGAAGGTGAATTATTAGTCATAGATGTAGTTGGATGGCGGTCTATGTATAATGTTGTAATGCCCAATCAAGTCTCAAAGGAGTCAAGATGATTAGTATATGCATGTATTGCTTTCTCGATGTTTGTCAACTGCCCGGCTGTAATTTGTTCACCCAGTATGTTATCTATCTTAAGAAGAGCCACCTCTAGTGAACTATGGATCCCGGTCCTTTTCTTTACATACCGGTGAGATTGACAACCTCATCGCAAGTTGGGGACAGAGTTCTATGGTTGTGTTGTGCAGGTCTCCATGTTGCTGCTAGCACCGGTAGTGCGCCCTACTAAAGTTCAGCTAGCTACACCTTTGGGGTGTTTCCTTACTCCTACTGGGTTGATAACCTTGGTTTCATAACTAAGGGAAAACTTACTGTTGTGCTCATCATACCTTCCTCTTGGGGTTCCCCAATGAGCTCGTTAATACACGAGTTAGCACCGCCCCATGGTGTGGGCCCATCGGGTGCCCACCGACCTTGCCCCTTCGCCTATAAAAGTACCCCGATGCACAAACCCTAAGTACCCGATCAAAAATCCACGAAAGAGTCTATAGACGCCGCCATCTCCATCCCTAGATCAAGGGGATCTGAAGCTCTTCCCGGCACCCTGTCGGAGGGGAGAGATCATCCCGGAGGCCTCCTTCATCACCATGCTAGCCTCCAGAGTGATGCATGAGTAGTTCGTCCTTGGACTATGGGTCCATACAGTAGCTATATGGTTAGTTCTCCTCCTTTGTGTTATCATGTTTAGATCTTGTGAGCTCCGTTCATGATCAAGATGATCTATTTGTAATCCTATATGTTGTGTTTGCGGGGATCCAATGGGTATTGAGATACTATGTCAGATTGATTATTGATTCTATCATGTCTATGTTATTTGTGATCTTGCATGCTCTCCGTTGCTAGTAGCTATCTTGGCCAAGTAGATGCTTGTAACTCCAAGAGGGAGAATTTATGCTCGATAGTAGGTTCATGCCTCTAGTAATCTAGGGAAGTGACAGAAATCTCCAAGGTTGTAGATGTGTTGTTGCTACTAGGGAGAAAACAACAATCCTTTGTCCATGGGGAAATTGTATTGTTTACTTTACACACTTTGCTTAATGCAATTATCTGTTGCTTGCCACTTAATACTGGAAGGGGTTCGGATGATAACCTGAAGGTGGATTATTAGTCATAGATGCAGTTGGATTATGGTCTATGTATTATGTTGTAATGCCCAATCAAATATCGTAGAAGTCAAGATGTCTGGTATATGCATTGTTATGCTTTCTCAATCTATCAATTGCCCCATTGTAATTTGTTCACCCAGCATGTTATTTATCTTAAGGAGAAACACCTCTAGTGAACTATGGACCCTAGTCCATTCCTTTACCATTAATTTACCATCTACTATTTACTTGTTACTTTCTGCAAGCAATTACTATCTTCCACACTATACGTTTAGTCCTTTGTTTTCAGCAAAACCAGTAAGATTGACAACCTCACTGTAAGTTTGGGCAAAGTTCTATGGTTGTGTTGTGCAGGATTCCAAGTTGCTAGCAACACCTTGGAGTTGTTTCCTTACTCCTACTGGTTCAATAACCTTGGTTTCATAACTGAGGGAAACTTGTTGCTGTGCTCATCATACCTTCCTCTTGGGGTTCCCAACGAGCTCTACATATCTTGAGCCATCAAGCACTTTTCTAGTGCCGTTGTCGAGGATTTAAGGACAACTTTAATCTCTTCTTCCTCGGTAATCACTTTTCAGGGAGAAAGAATATTCTTGCAAGGGGGTCTCTCACAACCAATCTCTTTACTTTGTTTTTGTTTTGCTTAGTTTATTTTGCTTTGTTTGCTTTCTTATTTTTATCAAAAACACACAAAAATTAGTTGTACTCGTTTGCTTCTTTTATCAAAAACACAAAAAAATAGTTCCTATTTCAGTTTCTATTTCTGTTGGCTTGCTTTAATCTTGCAAAAACATGACTACTTCTGAAAACACTAAGTTGTGTGACTTCACTAGCACAAACAACAATGATTTCATGTGCACACCTATTGCTCCACCTGTTCATGAAGCTGATTTCTTTGAAATTAAACCTACTTTGCTCAATATTGTTATGAAAGAACAATTCTCTGGTGCTAGTACTGATGATGGTGCTGCTCACCTTAATAACTTTGTTGAACTTTGTGAGATGCAAAAACATAGGGATATATATGGAGATATTATTAAGCTTAAATTGTTTCGTTTCTCTTTGAGAGGAAAAGCTAAAGAATGGTTGCTATCCCTACCTACAAATGTATTGATTCTTGGATTAAATGGAAAGATGCTTTCATTGGAAAATATTATCCTCCTGCTAAGATTATATCTATGAGAAGTGAAATAACGAAATTTAAACAATTTGATAATGAACATGTTGCTCAAGCTTGGGAAAGAATGAAATCTTTGGTAAAGAATTGCCCCAATCATGGACTGACTACTTGGATGATTATCCAAACTTTTTATGCAGGACTGAATTATTCTTCAAGAAATCTATTGGATTCTGCTACTGGAGGTACCTTTATGACCATTACTTTGGGTGCTGCAACAAAGCTCCTTGATAATATGATGGTTAACTATTCTGAATGGCACACCGAGAGAGATCCACAAGGTAAGAAGGTAAATTCTGTTGAAGAAACCTCCTCGTTGAGTGATAAAATTGATATTATTATGTCTATGCTTGTTAATGGAAAAGCTTATATTGATCCAAATCATGTTCCCTTAGGCTCTTTGGTTTCTCAAGAAGGGCAAGTTGATTTGAACTTCATTAGAAATGATAATTTTGGCAACAATGATTATGGTAATAAAAATTATAGGCCATATCCTCCCAATAATGGTAATGCTTATGGAAATTCCTACAACAACAATAGAAGTGCACCCTCGGAACTTGAAGTCATGCTTAAGGATTTTATTAGTAAACAAACTGCTTTCAATAAAACTATTGAGGAAAAACTTTCGAATGCTGAAAAAAAATCATCTTTGTCTAAAGCACAATCCTCTTTGATTAATAAAATGGCTGCTAAACCTGAAACTGTGGAAAACCCGTTTGTTGCTACTAATGTCATACAAGTTAGAATTGATGAAAATGTTAGATTGTTAGCTGAATTGCATGCTAAGTGGGAAAGAGAAGATGAAATTGCTAGAAATAGTAGTATTTATAATATTATCACCACCAATGTTGATTCTAGCAAACCACATGAAGTCCCTATTCCTTTTGCAACAATGCATAAAACCAATGGAACCTTTTCTAATAAAAATGCTAAAATTCTTCGAAATATGGGAAACAATAGTTCGACTACCTTGGATGGTAATTTTGATTTTGATCTTGATGGTTGCAATATTTTTGAAGTAATTATGTTCCTACAAAAGCTTGCTAGAAGTCCTAATGCTAGAGCTATTAATATGGCCTTTACAAAACACATTATGCTCTCATAAAAATTAAAGAAGAAAAATTGAAACATAAAGCTTCTATTCCTAGGAAATTAGAAGATGGTTGGGAACCCATCGTTAATATGAAAGTGAATGATTTTGATCTCAAAGCTTTATGTGATCTTGGTACTAGTTTCTCTATTATGCCTAGAAAGATTTATGAAATGCTTGATTTGCCACCATTGGAAGATTGTTATTTAGATGTCCAACTTAATGATAATGCTAAAAAGAAACTCATGGGGAGTATTAATGATGTTCTTATTATGGTTAACAATACCTATCTTCCCGTTGATTTCTATGTTTTGGATGTCGAATGCAATGCTTCTTGTCCTATTATTTTGGGAAGACCTTTTCTTAGAACTATTGGTGCCATTATTGATATGAAGGAAGGCACCATTAAATATCAATTATCAATCAAGAAAGGTATAGAACACTTCCGTAGGAAGAGAGAGAAGATACCTTTTGCCTCTCCTATTAAAACAAAATTTGATATTAATGCTTCTTCATTTGAAAATACTTGAATCTTACTCCTATGCCTAGCTGAAAGGCGTTAAATAAAAGCACTATTGGGAGATACCCCAAATTATTTTTACTTTCAGTAAGTTTTTCTTTTGTTGAGTCTTGGAAGTTATTACCTCAGTAATAACCTCTCCTTATCCTCTTTGTGTGGGTTTTGTGCCAAGAGTAACCTCTAATGAGAGAGAAGTAAGACTTGGGAAAGTTGCTGCCCCGAAACAGATTTTTGTGCTTCACTGTAAAAAATCGTGAAAAATCCCTGTATGTTGGATTGAGCTGTAAATTTCCGTTCTTATGCCCCAGGTTATTATCTAAATTTTGTTAGTTTAGCACTTTTCTATTTGAGCAACGGAAGGTCTTAGAAAAAATCAGTTTTTACCTTCTGGTCTGTTTTGACAGATTTCTGCCATTATTTGCATCCTCTTAATCTATTTCTCTTTGAGTTCTCTTTGATCACCTGAGCTTTTAGAAGGAATTGCTACAATAGCTTGTGTATTAATGGAAGTTTTATTTGTGTTGAAACTAAACCCAAAGACTTATTATCTTGAATACACTAATGTTGCTAATGAAGATTGTGTGAAGTTCCGTATGAAGGAAATTTTCAATTGTAGGGAAGAATAATGTGATGAGATGAAGTATGGACAAAAGCTCAAGCTTGGGTATGCCACCCGTGTCAGCCAAGAAATATTTAAGAGGTACAAGCATCAAAGCTTGGGGATGCCCAAGGCATCCCCTTCTTCATCAATAAAAATCTCAGGTTTACTTCCAAAACACTTCATTTTTATTGTTTCATGCACAGTTGTGTTGTTCTTGGAGCGTCTTTGTTTTTGTTTTTAGTTTTCTTTTGTTTGGTTTGCTTAAATAAATTGGTCGGACCCCCGCATTCATACGTTGTTTCAAATAAGTTGATTGGTGTTGAAAAAGAGTAGGAAGCTTCATGCTTATAAGTGGTACAAAAGGAGCTTGTTTTGACTGTGGCCTAGACTTTATCATACAATGTTTGATGTTGCTTTGACCATATGCTTAGTGATTATTGCTGTAGCATGACTTGTTACAAACAATTTAGATTGCCTAATGTGCCTTGAAAGAATCATGCATTATTTTAGCATACAAAAGCATAATATTGTGGTATTCTCCTTTGATGCTTTATTTGGGATGACTTGGCACATGCTTACACCATGTTAAGACTATGAACCAGTCACTTAGCCTCTATGATCATTTAGTTTTTGACTTGTAATATCACTTTATGCTTTAATTAATAATGTTTTGTCGCTTTGCATGATTATGGCCATTATTACTCTCTTAGTTGGTCGCTCCCAGTCTTTTGCTAGCCTCCCCCTGTACCAAGTATGAGTTCTACTCATGCATCCAACCTCCAAGTAAACCAAGTTATTTCAAGAGTCCACTATAAATTCCTATGCATGGTGTGTTACACCATTCCAAGTATATTCATGTTTTTATCTACCTTCCAAATTTAACTTTTGTTATGTGAAAATTAGTGATTAAGGATCTTACAAACTTGATGGCACACTTTATTTTCTTGCACTTAATAAACTTGAACCATTGCATCCATCTATGTTGCTTATATGCTTGCACTTTATAAGTTGTGAATTAGCAGAACCATGATACCATGGGGAACGCTTTCAACATTGCACTTATTATTCAGTTGATATCATGTTCTTTTGTTTATGGATCCCGGCGGTGTGAAATAAAAGGGGAGTTTGTAAGCTCATGGAGTTTGTATGTGTGTTATAGAAACGCCTGGGCGGCTAGCCTAATCCATGCCTAATCATGGTGGAAACTTGCAGCATAACCATAGTGAGCATTCTGTGAAGCATCCTCAATAAAAACCTATGCAAATAGCAAATAAAAAGATCGATGAGATGCTCATTGTCTGTTGCCTTATCATTTTGATATGGGAAAGCTCATGCGTCATGGGGCAAGGGGTACCCCGTTGGTGGTTCTCCATGATACACATGTACTTACAATGACAAGAACTTACTTGTGACTAAAGTTGAGTAGCATGAGGTTCGGTACTTGTAAGAAAGGGGCATGGGATTTTCAACTTATAACTTGTCAGACATATCCTCATATTTGTGTCACTTTAACCTTAATCACCTCAATATGCTTATGATAGGGGCAATGAGAGCTGAAAGCTAATAAGTACCATAATTATTGGAAGCTCTTTATGAAACTTGAAATCCCTGCTTCCTTCTGTGAAGGGCCTTTCTTTTTTACTTTTGTGTTGAGTCTCCATCTTCTACCTTTATGCACCAATTGAGAGAGCATAGTGGTCATTCTTAGTTTAATGTGCATTGTCCCAAAACATGTTGATTGATTCATAACTTTGATATTGCTTGTTCTTAAATTATTTGTATCTAGTCACCCTTATGAACTTTGAAGGTGTCCTATGCATTTATGTTTTGTTATACCATGAGGGACAAGCTGAATATCACTCTTATTATATTTTCTATATGTGAAACAAACAAACGTCTTTCAATGCATTGTTATTCATGATCTTTTGTTTGTACCTTTTCATGTTACAACATAGTTGCTATGTCTTATTGTTAGAACTCTATCTTTCATTCTCATGTTTAGAGTACTTTGATCCCAGCTATCAATGCTTTACAAATACCTTGATCAAGATTGTGATGGTGCATGTCACCTCAAAAATTATTCTTTTTATCACTTACCTACTTGAGTACGAGCATGAGTTAAGCTTGGGGATGCTTGATACGTCAGAAACATATCTATAATTTTTGATGCTCCATGCTTGTTTTGTATCAACTTTCTTATGTTTTGTTTACACTTTGAGGTATTTTTATAAATTTTCTAGAACTAACCTATTAACAAGATTCCGCAGTGCCAGTTGCCTGTTTTCTGCTGTTTTTGGTTTCAGAAAAGCTTGTAAGGAAATATTCTCAGAATTGGATGGGACAAAAGCCAAAGTCAATATTTTACCACAAGGAACATGGAGTCCAAAGGGTAGCCGAAGTGGGGCCACGAGGTGGCCGCACCTAGGGCTGGCACGGACACCCCTAGGGCGCGCCACCCCATGGTGTGGGCCCCTCGAGCGCCCATCGACCTTGCCCCTTCGCCTATAAAAGTACCCCGATGCAGAAACCCTAAGACCCAATCAAAAATCCACGAAAGAGTTTGTAGCCGGCGCCATCTCCATCCCTAGATCGGGAGGATCCGAAGCTCTTCTTGGTACCCTGTCGAAGGGGAGAGATCATCCCGGAGGCCTTCTTCATCACCATGCCAGCCTCCGGAGTGATGCGTGAGTAGTTCATCCTTGGACTATGGGTCCATACAGTAGCTAGATGGTTGGTTCTCCTCCTTTGTGCTATCATGTTTAGATCTTGTGAGCTCCGTTCATGATCAAGATCATCTATTTGTAATCCTATATGTTGTGTTTGCGGGGATCCGGTGGATATTGAGATACTATGTCAGATTGATTATTGATTCTATCATGTCTATGTTATTTGTGATCTTGCATGCTCTCCGTTTCTAGTAGCTATCTTGGCCAAGTAGATGCTTGTAACTCCAAGAGGGAGTATTTATGCTCGATAGTAGGTTCATGCCTCTAGTAATCTGGGGAAGTGACAGAAATCTCCAAGGTTGTAGATGTGTTGTTGCTACTAGGGAGAAAACAACAATCCTTTGTCCATGGGGCAATTGTATTGTTTACATTACACACTTTCCTTAATGCAATTATCTGTTGCTTGCCACTTAATACTGGAAGGGGTTCGGATGATAACCTGAAGGTGGATTATTAGGCATAGATGCAGTTGGATTACAGTCTATGTATTGTGTTGTAATGCCCAATCAAATCTCGTAGGAGTCAAGATGTCTCGTATATGCATTGTTATGCTTTCTCAATCTGTCAATTGTCCCGCTGTAATTTGTTCACCTAGCATGTTATTTATCTTAAGGAGAAACACCTCTAGTGAACTATGGACCCCAGTCCATTCCTTTACCATTAATATACCATCTAATGTTTACCGTTTACTGTTTACTTTCTGCAAGTAATTACTATATTCCACACTATACGTTTAATCCTTTGTTTTCAGCAAAACCAGTAAGATTGACAACCTCACTATAAGTTTGGGCAAAGTGCTGTGGTTGTGTTGTGCAGGATTCCAAGTTACTAGCAACACCTTGGAGTTGTTTCCTTACTCCTACTGGTTCGATAACCTTGGTTTCATAACTAAGGGAAACTTGCTGATGTGCTTATCATACCTTCCTCTTGGGGTTCCCAACGAGCTCTACATATCTTGAGCCATCAGTGCTCCTAGACTTCCTAGTCCACTAGATGGAGCTCCAGATACCAGAAACCCCAGACAAATCGAGTGTCTAGACAATGCACTTCGACGGATCCCAGCGCCAGGAAGGAGCGGGCGCCGGTGTCATCCTGACATCCCTGCAAGGCGACAAGATGCGCTGCATACTTCGGATGAAGTTCCGTGTATCCAACAACGAGGCAGGGTATGAAGCCCTGATCCACGACATGCAGATGGACAAAGCCTACGGCGTGATCGATTGATGATATATGGAGACTCCAGCCTCGTCGTGTAGAAAACAATGAACAGATGCAACACCGTCAATGACAACATGATCACCTACCATGATATCTACAACTCACTCGAAGGAAACTTTGACGGCTGTGAACTCTGTCACATCAGTCATGAAAGCAATGAAGAGGCCGACAAACTGGGCAATATCGGGTCCACCTATGCACCCATACCATTTGGCGTCTTCCTGTAGTAGATATGTGAGTAGTCAATCAAGACTAAGTCACCCGCTGGCCCTTCAAAACCTGCAACTTACCTGGGCGCTACGCCACCCGACAACCCCAAGGAACCCACAATGCAACCTCACCCGAAGTGCCCATGGAGGTCATGATTATTGATACATTGCAAATGTATCTATAATTTTTGATGTTCCATGCTTGGTTTTATCCACTTTCTTGTGTTCTGTCCACACTTTGGAGTACTTCTCATATGATTTCTTGGACTAACCTATTAACAAGAGCCACAGTGCCAGCTGCCTGTTTTCTGCTGTTTTTGGTTCTAGGAAAGTCAAAAAATGAATATTCTCAGAATTGGACGGGACAAAAGACAAAGTGCCTATTTTTCCGGAAGTCATCAGATGTCAGAATACGAGACAGAGAGGAGCTAGGGGGGCACCACACCACCTAGCCTCGCGGGCCAGGCCTGGCCACGCCAGGGGGTGGTGTGGCCAGCCCAGGCACCCCCTCGGCCTCTCCTTCCGCCTATAAGATGCCCTCGGGACGAAAACCCTAAAGACCCGATTAAAAATCCACGAAAGAGTTCGTAGCCACCGTCATCTTCATCCCTATATCGGGCGGGATCTGAAGCTCTTCCCGTCACCCTACAGGAGAGGGGAGTTCACCCTGGAGGCCTTCTTCATCACCATGCAAGCCTCCGGTGTGATGTGTGAGTAGTTCATCCTTGGACTACGGATCCATGTAGTAGCTAGATGGCTGGTTCTCCTCCTTTGTGCTTTCATGTCTAGATCTTGTGAGTCCGTTCATGATCAAGATCATCTATTTGTAATTCTCCATGTTGTGTTTGCGGGGATCCGATGGATATTGAGATGCTATTTCAGATTGATTATTGATTCTATCATGTCTTTGTTATTTGTGATCTTGCATGCTTTCCGTTGTTAGTAGCTATCTTGGCCAAGTAGATGCTAGCAACTCCAAGAGTTAGTATTTATGCTCGATAGTGGGTTCATGCCTCTGGTAATCTGGGGAAGTGACAGAAATCTCTAAGGTACTAGATGTGATGTTGCTACTAGGGAGAAAACAACAATCCTTTGTTCATAGAACAATCATATTGTTTACTTTACATGCAATTCGTAAAGCAATAATATGTTGCTTGCAACTTAATACTGGAGGGGGTTTGGATGATAACCTGAAGGTGGATTATTAGTCATAGATGCAGTTGGATGGCAGTCTATGAATAATGTTGTAATGCCCAATCAAGTCTTAAAGGAGTCCAGATGATTAGTATATGCATGTATTGCTTTCTCGATGTTTGTCAATTGCCCCGCTATAATTTGTTCACCCAGCATGTTATCTATCTTAAGGAGAGCCACCTCTAGTGAACTATGGATCCCGGTCCTTTTCTTTACATACAATCTACAACCGTTTACTACTTTGTGTTTACTTTCTGCAAACTATTACTTCCTTCCATTCGATACGTTTAATCCTTTGTTTTCAGCAAAACACGGTGAGATTGACAACCTCATCGCAAGCTGGGGACAGAGTTCTGTGGCTGTGTTGTGCAGGTCTCCACGTTGCTACTATCACCAGTAGTGCGCCCTGCCAAGGCTCAGCTAGCAACACCTTTGGGGTGTTTCCTTGCTCCTACTGGTTCGATTAAACCTTGGTTTCATAACTGAGGGAAACTTGCTGCTGTGCTCATCATACCTTCCTCTTGGGGTTCCCAACGAGCTCTATATCAACACTGAGCCATCTAGCATTTTTCTAGCGTCGTTGCCGGGGACTTGAAGAAGAAGCCCCCACGTCAACCACGCGCCAGCAAACACTTTTCTGGTGCCGTTGCCGGGGAGTCAAGGACATCTTCACAAGGGGAGTCCCTCATAACCAATCTCTTTACTTTGTTATTTTTGTTTTGCTTAGTTTCTTTTGCTTTGTTTGCTTGTTTCTTTATCAAAAACACAAAAAAATTAGTTTTACTAGTTTGCTTTCTTATTTCAAAAACACAAAAAAATGACTACTCTTGAAAACACTAAGTTGTCTGACTTCACTAGCACCAATAACAATGATTTTATGAGCAGTGAAATAATGAAGTTTAAACAATCTGATAATGAGCATGTTGCTCAAGATTGGGAAATGATGAAATCTTTGGTAAAGAATTGTCCCGCTCATGGACTGACTTCTTGGATGATCATCCAAACTTTTTATGCAGGATTGAACTATTCTTCAAGGAACCTATTGGATTCTGCTGCTGGAGGTACCTTTATGACCATTACTTTGGGTGCTGCAACAAAACTTCTAGACAATATGATGGTTAATTATTATGAATGGCATACTGAGAGAGCTCCACAAGGTAAGAAGGTAAATTCTGTTGAGGAAACTTCCTCCTTGAGTGATAAGATTGATATTATTATGTCTATGCTTGTTAATGGGAAAGCCCATATTGATCCAAATAATGTTCCTTTAGCCTCTTTGGTTGTCCAAGAAGAGCAAGTTGATGTGAACTTCATAAGAAATAACAATTTTGGCAACAATGCTTCTGGTAATAACAATTATAGGCCCTACCCTCCTAATAATACTTATGGCTATAATGGTAAACCTGGATTACCTAGTGAAGGAAGAATTTTAGAAGTTGAAAGAGCCACTAAAAACTTCATGCAAATGCAATATGAGCAAAATAAACTATTCACTAAAACTATGGAGGAACAATCTATCATTTTGAAGAACATTAGCCATCAACTTGAGAGTCTAAATAGGGAAATTTCTAGTTTACAACTGAAACTCTCTAATGCTGAAAGAAATATATCATCTTTGTCTGAAGCTCAATCTTCATTGATTAATAAAATGGCTGCTAAACCTGAAACTAATGATAATCCCTTTGCAGCTACTAATGCTATACAAGTAAGAATTGATGAAAATGTTAGACTATTAGCTGAATTACATGCTAAGTGGGAAAGAGAAGATGAAATTGCTAGAAACATTAGTGTTTCTACTATTACCACCACTAGTGTTGAGGCTAGTAATAGTTCTACTACTTCAGATGATAATTTTGATTTTGATCTTGATGGTTGCAATATCTCTGAAGTTATTAAGTTCCTACAAAAGCTTGCTAAAAGTCCTAATGCTAGTGCTATGAACATGGCCTTTACAAAACACATTACTAATGCTCTCATAAAGATTAAAGAAGAAAAGATGATAATGCTATAAAACAAGAAGATGGTTGGGAACCCATAATTAATAGGAAAGTGAATGACTTTGATTTCAAAGCTTTATGTGATCTTGATATTAGTGTTTCTATTATGCCTAGGAGGATTTATGATATGCTTGATTTGCCTCCACTTGAAGATTGTTATTTGAATGTCCCACTTGATGATAATGCTAAAAATAAACTCATGGAGAGTCTTAATGATGTTCTTATTATGGTTAACAATGCATATGTCCCCGTTGATTTCTATGTTTCGGATGTTGAATACAATGCTTCTTGTCCTATTACTTTGGGAAGACCTTTTCTTAGAACTGTTGGTGCCATTATTGATATGAAAGAAGGCACCATTAAATATCAACTCCCACTCAAGAAAGGTATAGAACACTTCCCTAAGAAGAGAGAGAAGATTTCCTTTGCTTCTCCTATGAAATTTTTTTTGGTCTTAATCCTTCTTCATTTGAGAACACTTGATTCTTTTTCTTGCTTCTTATGCCTAACTTAAAGGCGTTAAAGAAAAGTACTTATTGGGAGATAACCCAAAAGTTTTAGATGAGTCTTGGAAGTTATTACTTCAGTAATAACCGCTCCTTATCCTTTTTATTTGATTTTTGTGCCAATAGTAACCTCTAATGAGAGAGAAGTAATGATTGGGAAAGTTCCTGTCCCGAAACAGATTTATGTGCTTCACCATAAAAAGTCGTGTAAAATCTCTGAATGTCTTTTTGAGGCGTGATTTTTCTTTCTTCTGCCCCAGGTTGTTATCTAACTTTTGTTAGTTCAACACTTTTTGATTTGAGCAACAGAAGGTCTTTGAAAAAATTCGTCTTTACCTGCTGGTCTGTTTTTGACAGATTTCTGCCATTTTCTGCATTTGCTTCTTGTTAGTTCCTTTTTGAGTTCTTTTGGGGAATTGAGCTTTTTGAGGGAATTACTACAGTAGCTGGTGTTCTAATGGAAGTTTATTGGTGTTAGAACTGAATCTTAAAAATTATTTATCTTGAGTGCACTAATGTTGCTAATAAAGATTGTGTGAAGTTTTGTATGAAGAAAAAAATTCAGTTGTATGGAAGGAATGAGTAATGAGATGAAGGATGGACTAAAGCTCAAGCTTGGGGATGCCACGCGTGTCACCCCAAGAAATATCGAAGAAGTACAAGCGTCAAAGCTTGGGGGTGCCCAACACATTCCCCTCTTCATCAATAAAAATCTCATGTTTCTTCCAAACGCTTCATTTCTATTGTTTCATGCACAGTTGTGTAGTTCTTGGAGCGTCTTCTTTTTCGTTTTCGTTTTGGTTTTTCGTTTGCTTAGTTTTCTGAATAAATTGGTTGGACCCCCTCTTTCTTACATTGGTTTGCAAATAGTTTGGTTTGGATTGGAAAAGAGTAGAAAAGTTCATACTTATGTGGTAAAAAGAGCTCGTTTTTGACTGTGGCCTATGCTCTGTCATGCCATGCTCAATATTGTTTTGGCTTTATGCTTAGTATTCTTTGCTGTAGCATGACTTGTTATAAAAAATTGAGATTTATTAATGTGCCTTGGATGAATCATGCGTTTTTTTAGCATATTAAAGCATAATATAGTGGTATTCTCCTTTGATGCTTTATTTGGGTTGACTTAGCGCATGCTCACACCATGTTATGACTATCTCAAGTCACCATAGCCTTTATGATCATTTAGTTTTCAACTTGTAGTATCACTTTATGCTTTGATCAATGATGTTTTGTCGCTCTGCATGATTATGGCCATTATTGCTCTCTTAGTTTGTCGCTCCTAGTCTTTTGCTAGCCTCCACAACCAAGTATGAGTTCCACTCATGCATCTAACCCCCTAAACCAAGTTATTCCAAAGAGTCCACCATACGTACCTACTAGCTTATGCTATTCCAAGTATATTCATGCTTTTGTTTACCTTCCAAATTAAACTTGTTATGAGAAAACTAGTGATTAAAGCTCTCACGAACTTGATGGCACACTTTACTTTTCTTGCCCTTAATAAACTTGAACCATTGTGTCGTCTATGTTGTATATGCTTGCACTTATTTGTTGGGAATTAGAAGAACCACGCTGTCATGGGGAACGCTTTCAACATTGCACTTGGTACTTGTACCTAGTTGATATCAAGCTCTTTTGTCTATGGATGTCGTCAGTGTGAAATGAAAGGGGAGCTTGTAAGTCCATGGAGTTATGTATATGTATTAGAGAAACGCCTGGGCCGCTGGTCTAATCCATGCTAACATGGTGGAAACCTGTAGCGTAACCATAATGAGCTGTCTATGAAGCATTCTTCTTATAAAAAAGAGTCCTATATTGAGAAAAAAGAGAAAAAGAAAAAAATATTATGAAAAGAGGAAAGAGAGAAAAAAGCACCATATTCCCATGGTAAATAAGAAGATTGTTGAGATGCTCGTTGTCTGCTTGCCTTGTCATTTTCATATTGGGATTCTTCTGTATCATCGGGCAAGGGGTGCCCCGTTGGCGGTTCTCTATGATACACATGTACTTACGATGACAAGAACTTAATGATGACTAAATTTGAGTAGCATGAGGAGCGGCCCTCGTATACAAGGGACATGAGATTCCTAACTTATACTTCGTCAAGCATGTACACCATAGTTTGTTCACTTTAACCTTAATCACTTCAAGATGCTTATGATAGGGGCAATGAGAGCTGAAACTTATAAGTACCTGATACATCCATTTTGCATCACTGTTCTATGTCTTAATTCACTATTATTCATTGATATATTTCGTATTGAGAGGTGATACTTATGGTATTTCATCTATTTTTGCATGGTTGATGACTTTTGGAGCATGAACCGCTGTAGTCAGGATTCTGATGGAAAAGGTTATGTTTGGACGCAAAATTCACGAAGATCAGAAAATCCGGGAAAATATACAGAAAATTCTATTTTTCCAGAAGACCCAGGATGCCAGAAGATGGAGTGGAGGTGGGCCACAGGGGGCCCACACCACCCCATCGCGCGGGTAGGCCTAGGTCACGCCTGGGAGTGGTGTGGCCACCCTGGCCCACTCCAGCCTCTCCCCTCTAGCGTATATCATCCCCACGAAACCAAAATACTCGGGGAGCGACCACAGAAAGATTCCGCCACCTCTGCGGGGCGGAAAACACCGAGAGAGAAAGATCTCTCCGGTAGACAGATTTCTGCCGGGGGAATTCCTTCCCGGAGAGGGGAGATCGTCGCCATCAACACCACCATCAAGCTGGACTTCATCGGGATCATCATCATCACCACCATCATCACCATCAGCACCCTCATCACCATCTCCATATTGCTATAACAATTGTGTTGAATCTTGCATAGTTCATAGGGGAAACTTTCCCGGTGTTGATTACTCTTTGTAGTTGATGCTATTGAGTGAACCATTGAATTATTGTTTATGTTCAAATTGTTATACATCATTATTCCATCTCTGATCATGATCCATATGATGTCTTCTGAGTAGTTCGTTTTGTTTTTGAGGACATGGGAGAAGTCTTGTTGTTAGTAGTGGAGTTGCGTTGAGAAAGATTCAATAGATTGTTATTTAAGTTGTGGTGTACTTCTTCTAGTGGTGTCATGTGAACTTCGACTACATGACACTTCACCTATATGGGCCTAGGGGAATGCATTGTGTATTTGGCTACTAATCGTAGGGGTTGCCAGAGTGACAGAAACCTAAACCCCCGTTAGGAAACCATTACACAAGGGACGTAAGGGTCTTAAAGTTTAAAGTTGTGGTTAGGTTTCTACCTTAATTACTTTCTTGTACTTACGGATGTTTGCAAGGGGTATAATCACAAGTATGTATTAGTCTTGGATGGGGCGGTACATTAGCACAGGTTCACCCACACAACACTTAGCAAGTTAGAGAAGATTAATCGACTATATGAAGCGAAAACACTTGACAGTCTTCCCATGTGTCCTTGAGAACGTTTGGTCATCTATAGAAATACAACCGGCTTATCCTTTGCTGCATAAAGGATTGGGCCACTTGCTGCATTTATTCTTACTGTCTTTTATTTACTCGTACTTTGTTTACTTGCTTTATCGAAAACCCATAAAAATCCGTTTGCTAAGAATTTGTAGAGAATTCCTGATCCATACGACTAGCCAGCACCTTCTGCTCCTTGTTGGGTTCGACACTCTTACTTATCGAAAATACTACGATACACCCCCTATACTTGTGGGTCATCAAGACTATTTTCTGGCGCCGTTGCCGGGGAGTGAAGCGCTATTGGAGAGTGGAACTGGTAAAGGAAACTTCTACTGTGAGTATTGTTTACTTCTGCTAGTTGCTTTATTTTCGTTATGGATAATTCGCTGAGTTTCTTATTTGGTAATGCTACTACCACTGCTAAGGTAGTAGATAAGCCACCACCTGCTGAGAAAGATGTTTTCAAAATACCTACAAGAATTATTGATCGTGTTATGGATAACTACTATGTTGAGGATCAACCTCTAATGAGAGAGAAGTAAGATTTGGGGAAGTTGTTGTCCCGAAACAGATTTTTGTGCTTCACCGTAAAAATTCATGAGAGATATCTGTATGTCGGATTGAGCTGTAATTCTTTGTGCTTCTGCCCCAGGTTGTTATTTAACTTTTGTTAGTTTTGCACTTTTTGATTTGAGCAACAGAAGATTTTCGAAAAATTGATCTTTACTTGCTGGTCTGTTTTGACAGATTTTGCCACTCTTGCATTTGCTTCTTTATTCGATTTCCTTTTTGAATTCTTTTTGGGTTTTCGGAAGGAGTTGCTACAGTAGCTTTTGTTTTGATGGTTTTCAGTTGACGTTGGATTCAAAAGGTTTTATCACTTCACTTATACTAATGTTGCTAATGAGAACTGTGTGAAGTTTTGTGTGAAAGAAATTTCCAGGAAGTGGAGATAATGGTGTAATAAGGAAGAGAAAGGTTTTATGACTCAAGTAATAAGTGTATGAAGATGAAGATATTGATGTTATTCAAGTGATGACTCCGAAAGGATCCACTAAATACCAAATTCAGAGACCTGCAGAGTCCATGTTCAAGTAGGTAACAGTTCTGGTAAGAAAAGTTCCGCGAAAATACAATCCAACTATATTTTTGCAGTTTTTAGTCAATAAGGAAATCTACGAAGCGAAAAAGGGACGGAAACGGATCCAGGGTGGCTCACACCACCATGTGGCGCGGGCCCTCCCCTGGCCGCGCCACCAGGTGGTGAGTCCACCTAGGACTCCGTCTCCGACTCGTTTTCTCCCAGTACCTTCCTTTTGATATGAAACTTCGTAATATATAACCCCCCGGATTCCCCGAGGTTCGTATATCGTGTTTTCGTCGTGTTTTTGTTTCGATCTATTTCTGCCAGGACATACTCTTTGAAGGCTTAGAAGCACAATGGTGTCTGCCAAGGATAAAGGGAAGGAGCCCATGGAGGAAGACCTCCAAGACCCCGGGCAGGAGAAGGAGATCAAGAGTGAACGTGAAGAGGAGGCAAAGCACATTGGCACTACCATTGCAAGCATTGGAGTGGTGGCAAACCCAGCAATTGGAGAGAAGCCTCCTCATCACCGTTCAGATCCCTGGTCACTTCCTCCACGCACCAAGAATCCTTTCCACACTCTTATCCATGAGCATCAATACCAGAATATGCCCGAGGGGAAATTACCCTCCAATTGTGATTTGCCTCGTTCTAGCCATGTAGGAAAAGAAGACATCAAGGAGGAAGAGTGGGGAAAGAATAGCAAGGGCTGGAATTCTCAACACGACATGATCATGAGCCGCATTGAGCAAAACTCACAGCTGATTCGTAATCTCACCTTCGAGATTGAGGACTTGGGGAAACTGATCAAAGAGCTTGTCAAGAGGATACCACCACCACCTAAGGAGTAATTTGTCATTAGGTTTGGCATCCCCTTGGTTTGTTCAAAGCTTGGGGGAGTGCCGCGGTATCATATCACTATCTTCTATCTTTTTACCTTATTTGTATAGTCATATCATGAATAGAGGAGTTATTATGTAGTATGGTTTGCATTATGGAAGTTTCCCCTCTCTCGTTAGATTTGTGTCCCTTGGTGTGAGTCTCTGTTATGGAATATTAATGAGAAGTTCTATCATTTACTCTTTTGCATAGCTTATATTAGTTTTCAATTTGTGGTTATATGATTGATCTTGTTGTTAGTATTGGTATCACTTTGGGATCATTGAGTTAATTTAGTTGGTTTTGGTAAACCTGGCTCGGTCAGTAGCAACACCTTTTTGAGAGTTGAAAAGAAAAAGATAGAAGTACTCTAGAGAAAAATAATATCATCATCTTTCTTTCTTGATTTGCTCATAAGTTTAGTATTCTCTAGTTAAGATCTTTTGTGCTTCCAAGGAAGATTGCATGTTTGTCTTTATCACTTGTATGTTTGTTTGTTTCCTTCAACTCTTGTACTTGCTACCCAGCCTTGCTAGCCAAAAACCTGTACTGAGAGGGAATTCTTCTCGTGCATCCACCTCCTTTAAACCAAAACCTTTGCCATTTGTGTCCACCATACCTACCTAGTAGCATTATTGCTATTCCAAGTAAATTCTTGTTTTATCTACCTCCCAAATTAAACTTGTTATGTGAAAATTAGTGATTAAAGCTCTCACGAACTTGATGGCACACTTTACTTTCTTGCATCTAATAAACCTGAACCATTGTGAACTCTCCATGAAAGTTATATGCTTGCAAATTATAGGCTGGGGATCAGCAGAACCGTGCTGTCACGGGGAACGCTTTCAACACTTGTAAAAATATACCCCGTTGATACCTTGCTCTTTTGTTTGCGGATGCCGTTGGTGTGAAATAAAAGGGGAGCTTGTAAGTCCATGGAGCTATGTATGTGTGTTAGAGAAACGCCTGGGCCGCTGGTCTAATCCATGCTGACATGGTGGAAACCTGCAGCATAACCATAATGATATCTATGAAGAATTCTTCTTATAAAAAAAGAGAGAGATAGCTATTGAGAAAAAGGAAAGAAAAAAAAGAGATACTATGAAAAGAGGAAAGAGAGAAAAAAGCACCATTTTCCCATGGTAAATAAGAAGATTGCTGAGATACTCATTGTCTACTTGCCTTGTCATTTTGATATGGGGATTCTTCCGTATCATCGGGCAAGGGGTACCCTGTTGGCGGTTCTCAATGATACGCACATACTTACGATGACAAGAACTTACCGGTAACCAAAGTTGAGTAGCATGAGGAGCGACCCTCATACTCAAGGGACTTGGGATTTTCAGTTTATAGTCTGTCAAGCATACAACTCAGATTGGACCTCACTTTCACCTTAATCACCTAAAGATGCCTATGATAGGGGCAATGAGAGCTGAAAGCTAGTAAGTATCATAATTTTTGGGAGCTCTTTATGAGACTTGCAATCCCTGCTTCCCTCTTTGAAGGGCCTTTCTTTTGCTTTGTAGTTGAGTCAGTAAACCTATTCCCTTCTTTCTCAGCAAGTATTTTGAGTTGATGTGTTTCATTCATTCATATGATGATTTATTCAATCATGTTTCTTATGTTCCTTGCTTTGCATGTTGCTTTTATCTTGATGTTTACTACTTTGAAAGCTTTCTTGAAAAACCAGCTACTTGTGAACTCCAGCAAATTATCAACTATTCTCTGACCAAGAGCTAAGTTTGCCATTACCAATTATGATCCACTTTATGTATCTTTATTGTGTTTCCTTTACTCATTGCAAGTTGAGTTATATAATAGTGAGTTGTCTTCTATTATGATCTATGTATTTGATGAATGTGATGCTTCTTGTCCGTATTCTTTTATCGACTCTTCACTCCATAAACCTGAGGTCATGTTTATTGAGCTCAGTTTCGCTTGGGGACAAGCGAAGTCTAAGTTTGGGGGAGTTGATACGTCCATTTTGCATCACTATTCGATGTCTTAATTCACTATTATTCATTGATATATTTCATATTGAGAGGTGATACTTATGTTATTTCATCTATTTTTGCATGGTTGATGACTTTTGGAGCATGGACCGCTGTAGTCAGGATTCTGATGGAAAAGGTGCTGTTTGGAGGCAAAATTCGCAAAGATTAGAAAATCCAGGAAAATATACGAAAAATTCTATTTTTCCAGAAGACTAGGATGCCAGAAGATGGAGTGGATGTGGGCCACAGGGGGGCACACCACCCCATGGCGCGGGCAGGCCTAGGCCGCGCCTGGGAGTGGTGTGGCCGCCCTGGCCCACTCCAGCCTCTCCCCTCTAGCGTATATCATCCCCACGAAACCCTACGACTCGGGGAGCGACCACAGAAAGATTCTGCCGCCTCTGCGGGGCGGAAAACACCGAGAGAGAAAGATCACTCCGGCAGACATATTTCTGCGGGGGAATTCCTTCCCGGAGAGGGGAGATCGTCGCCATCAACACCACCATCAAGCTGGACTTCATCGGGATCATCATCATCATCATCATCACCACCATCATCACCATCTCCATATTGCTGTAACAATTGTGTTGAATCTTGCATAGTTCATAGGGGAAACTTTCCCGGTGTTGATTACTCTTTGTAGTTGATGCTATTGAGTGAACCATTGAATTATTGTTTATGTTCATATTGTTATACATCATTATTCCATCTTTGATCATGATCCATATGATGTCTTGTGAGTAGTTCGTTTTGTTCTTGAGGACATGGGAGAAGTCTTGTTGTTAGTAGTGGAGTTGCGTTGAGAAAGATTCAATAGATTGTTCTTTAAGTTGTGGTGTACTTCTTCTAGTGGTGTCATGTGAACGTCGACTACATGACACTTCACCTATATGGGCCTAGGGGAATGCATTGTGTATTTGGCTACTAATCATAGGGGTTGCCGGAGTGACAGAAACCTGAACCCCCGTTAGGAAACCATTGCACAAGGGACGTAAGGGTCTTAGAGTTTAAAGTTGTGGTTAGGTTTCTACCTTAATTACTTTCTTGTACTTACGGATGTTTGCAAGGGGTATAATCACAAGTATGTATTAGTCTTGGATGGGGCAGTACATTAGCACAGGTTCACCCACACAACACTTAGCAATAGAGAAGATTAATCGACTATATGAAGCGAAAGCACTTGACAGTCTTCCCATGTGTCCTCGAGAACGTTTGGTCATCTATAGAAATACAACCGGCTTATCCTTTGCTGCATAAAGGATTGGGCCACTTGCTGCATTTATTCTTACTGTCTTTTATTTACTCATACTTTGTTTACTTGCTTTATCGAAAACCCCTAAAAATCCGTTTGCTAAGTATTTGTAGAGAATTCCTGATCCATACCACTAGCCAGCACCTTCTGCTCCTCATTGGGTTCGACACTCTTACTTATCGAAAATACTGCGATACACCCCCTATACTTGTGGGTCATCAGTACCATAATTTTTGGAAGCTCTTTATGAGACTTGAACCCCTACTTCCTTTTATAAAGGCCTTTCTTCCACCATTATATTGAGTCTCCACCTTCTACCTTTATGCACCTACTTTGAGAGCATAGTGGCCATTCTTAGTTCTATGTACATTGTCCCAAGACTAGTTGATTGATGCATAACTTGATATTACTTGTTTTAAACTATTTGTATATAGTCACTCTTAACTTTGAAGGTGTCCTATGCATTTATATTTGCTACTCTATGAGGGACAAGCTGGATACTATTATGCTATGTTTTCTTTATGTGAAACAAACAAACGTCTTGCAAAGCATTGTTATTCATGAATCTTTTGTTTGTGCATTTTCATGTTGCAACATAGTTTCTTTGTATTATTGCTAGAACTTTGTCTTTCATGTTATGATTGAAGTACTATGATCCCAACTTTGAATGTTTTACAAATACTTCGGTCAAGTCTTTGATGGTGCATGTCACCTCAAAAATTATTCTTTCTTTTTATCACTTACCTACTCGAGGACGAGCAGGAGTTAAGCTTGGGGATGTTGATACATTGCAAATGTATCTATAATTTTTGATGTTCCATGCTTGGTTTTATCCACTTTCTTGTGTTTTTTCCACACTTTGGAGTACTTTTGATATGATTTCTTGGACTAACCTATTAACAAGAGCCACAGTGCCAGCTGCCTGTTTTCTGCTGTTTTTGTTTCCAGGAAAGTCAGAAAATGAATATTCTCGGAATTGGACGGGACAAAAGCCAAAGTGCCTATTTTTCCGGAAGTCATCAGATGCCAGAATACGAGACGGAGAGGAGCCAGGGGGGCACCACACCACCTGGCCGCACGGGCCAGGCCTGGCCGCGCCAGGGGGTGGTGTGGCCACCCGGGCACCCCCTCGGCCTCTCCTTCCGCCTATAAGATGCCCTCGAGACGAAAACCCTAACGACCCGATCAAAAATCCACAAAAGAGTCCGTAGCCGCTGTCATCTCCATCCCTAGATCGGGAGGGATCTGAAGCTCTTCCCGGCACCCTGCCGGAGAGGGGAATTCACCCTGGAGGCCTTCTTCATCACCATGCAAGACTCCGGTGTGATGCGTGAGTAGTTCATCCTTGGACTACAGATCCATGTAGTAGCTAGATGGCTGGTTCTCCTCCTTTGTGCTTTCATGTCTAGATCTTGTGAGCTCCGTTCATGATCAAGATCATCTATTTGTAATTCTACATGTTGTGTTTGCGGGGATCCGATGGATATTGAGATGCTATTTCAGATTGATTATTGATTCTATCATGTCTTTGTTATTTGTGATCTTGCATGCTTTCCGTTGTTAGTAGCTATCTTGGCCAAGTAGATGCTAGCAACTCCAAGAGTTAGTATTTATGCTCGATAGTGGGTTCATGCCTCTGGTAATCTGGGGAAGTGACAGAAATCTCTAAGGTACTAGATGTGCTGTTGCTACTAGGGAGAAAACAACAATCCTTTGTTCATAGAACAATCGTATTGTTTACTTTACACGCAATTCGCGACACATCTCCCGTTGCTCGAAGGCCTTCACCATCATCAACGGATAACTCTACAAATTAAGCACCACCGACGTCCTCCAGAGTTGCATCACCCGTAGTGACGGCAAAAACATCCTCCTCGACATACATGAAGGCACCTACGAGCATCATGCCGACAGTCGTACACTCGTCGCAAAAGCCTTTCGGTCTGGCTTCTACTATCCAACCACAATGAAAGACGCCAAGGACATCGTCGAGAAGTGCAACGCTTGCCAGAGATTCGCAGACAAGCCACACACACTAGGCTTCGAGCTAGAACCAATACCATTGGCTTAGCCCTTCTCACAATGGGGGACATGGTGGGAAAGCTGCAGAAATATTCACACAGAGGACACATCTACCTCCTCGTCGTAGTCGACAAGTTCACTAAGTGGATTGAGGCCATGCCCATCACCAACCAAACCTGCACCGGCACCGTCAAATTCTATGAGTCCATCGTCTACAGGTTTGGAGTGCCACACAACATCATCACCGACAATGGCTCCAACTTCACCTCGAAGGAATTTCAAGGCTTCTACAAAGAGATGAGGATCAATGTCAGCTATGCCTTGGTGGATCATCCCCAAACAGATGGCCAAGTCGAGAAGGCCAACGTCCTCGTCTGCAACGGTATCAAAAAATGACTCCTTCGACCACTCGAAAGAGTAGCGGGAGCATGGGCCAAAGAACTCCCTTCGGTACTATGGAGCCTGCAAACAACTCCGAACAACGCCACGGGCTACATACCTTTCTTCATGGAGCACAACATGGAAGCAGTATTGCCCGCCAAAGTGCGCTATAATGCCCCACGGGTGGTCGCCTACAGCGAAGCCAAATCTACAGCTGCACTCCAAGTGCTCCTGTTGCTCTAACTCCCAAGTCCCAACCCTAGCTGCACATCTCAGTCTCACTCTCTCCTAGATCTGTTTGATGGCTTCCCTGGTAGAATCTTCTAGAACCGGAGCTCGTCATGGCTTAGGCTACGGTGGTGTCCGCCGCGTCAGCACCCGCCAGTACATGGAGCATCAGTGCTAGTTGGTCCTATGGGACCGGAACCGATAAGATCTCCAGGCCAGCAGGGTCCATGTAAGGACCATCGCGTATCGCGGTGCACCACGCCATGGAGCACGTGGACGGTCCTCCTTCTCCCCATCGTCCTCCTCGTCTTGTCCTCGGAGGAGGAAGACGAAGAACGGGATCTGGAGCTTGCACGCACGCCCTCCCTCTCAGAGAGGGAGCTCATTGATGCACGTCGCCATCAGGCTCAAATGGAGTTAGATGCAGCCCTCCTCATCTATGCCACGAAGCACTAGATCATGGAAGCCGAGGATGCGGTCTTGCAGGCCAACCTCCAAGCTGCCCTTGTCCTCTCGATGCTTCCCGACGAGGTTCTCGACGAGGGCCAGGGTGCAGAGGCAGTGGTACCAGTGGAGGAGGCCGGTAGTTGCATCGTTAGGCTGTCGGTGGCTCCATCACTGGCAAAGCGAGACCACCTCGACTAAGGTAAAAACCTTAGCACTACTCACCTTATTTCTTTAGCCTAATTAGCACTGATATAGTTATTTCCTATGTTCATACTGTTATGTTCATGATTGAACTATCAATATTAATGGTTTAGATCTGTATTTACTATAAATTGCTACGTTCATGATTGAATTGTAGCTTAATTACCACTATTTTAGTTATTTCTTTAGAGCAATTAGCGGCAATTTGCTATGTACATGATTGAACTGTAATTTCTTTAATTAAAGTAATTAGCTATGTTATAGTTCTAAATGTAGGTTAACTGGAGTTAATTAGCTATGCTCATGTTTTAGATCTATGTGTACTGTAATTTGCTATATTCATGATTGAACTGTTGCTTAATTACCACAGTTTGTTTAATGAAATATTTATGCCCTACATGGCGAGGAGGAAGCCTGGAGATCATCCGGTGCAAGACATAGGAGCAGGGCTCCATCCATGGTGCACTGGCTGGTGTCCCCAGGTGATCCATGTGTGTTCTATGGATGTGTTTTGTTTTGCATAATTGGATAAAAAACAAAAATAGCTAATTTTTCTAAATATTACAAAATTATTTGGAAACAGACTAAATGGAATTGAAAAGAGAGATAAAGTTTAAATACGTGTGGGTGTTGGTGCTTTACTGTGTGATATATGGCATGTAAGAACTGATTTTGTGTTTAACAAGACATCTAACTCATTATTTATGCAGGTTATTCCATTGGGCACATATCCATATAATGTTCCTTTCTGCGGCCAGAGGACCATAGGCATTCATGCCTTCTAGGTGCAATTGTATGGAATTTTTGCGCGGGATTTATTCTACCAGTGTGACTCACGTTTTGATATTAGGTTATCATTTTTGTGCGGGTAAATAGGTTATCATGTTGATGCATTAGAGATGTTTGCTACTAGCTTTGCTTATATGGTTGATACATGCATCGACCTTATGTGGTCCATCAGTTGTAATGTTGTATGAACTCGTTTTAGTAATGTTTTAATAACAAGATAAAGTCTTTATGCATTAGTCAATGCACATGACAGTGTGGTATATCCTTTTTGATATCTTTCATAAAAAATGTTAAAATGCCAAGAAAATAGTTTAAAAAGATTGTTGGAGCACCTTATTGAAAAAGCCACTAAGGACAGCTGGCAACAATGCGTGGGGCATGTGTCTAGTTTCCCAATAGCCGCCGACGTCCTGTTGGAGGTGTCCGTGGAGATGCTCTAACCCCAGTTCACAATGGGCACTCACGTGCACCATCGATCGTTTAAACCGTAGCTGAAAAGGAACAAACAGATGTTAAATTTAAGCGAAACACATTGTCAACCTCACGGCCTATAATTGGACAATCTGTCTGTTCCGGAACTGAAGAAAACTGCGGGCTGTACATGATAATGACGCCTAGAAATTGTCAGGCCTCATTGAATTGTATCATGGTGGTAGGACTTGTTTGAACGTTCATGTTAGGCCAAACTAATTTCGCGGTGATCAAAGTCAGACCTTTTCAATGTCGCAGCGGCCGGGGACGTCGACTTATCACGAGTTCGACCAATGTATGGAGGGCCCCCACACCTACTGGCATTCAGCATAGGCGTCGTACGTATTCCATTCTGTACTAAGCCAGATCTGTCGAAGCCCATACATACAGATGGAGGGCGTGAGCATGTCGTGTAAACACGTATCGTTGGCTAACCCATCAGAGCGAGTCAGCATCCCCCTGTGGTGCTGCTGTACTGTACGTATCTTCTCGGAAGTACTGTATTCCTCTTCGGGTGTGCGCCCTGGAAACTAAACAGTTGCATGTGCACCGGCCCCGAAGAGTCGGATCGGCCACCACGCAACCGGATGGCTCTCATGTGCGGACGATGCAGCGACTCGTTCGGACGGACGGACGGGCGTGCACAAGTGGCGGCGGTTTGGTGGAGAGAGTTGGGTTGGACTCGATACACATCCGTCTCTGACCACCAGCTCGCGCGCGCGGGAAGACCAGCTGTTCTGGTCGACAGCCCATCGTTGACCCTGCCACCTTCGCCACCTCTTCTTCTTCTACTGATAAACGAGGGAAAATGGAAATTTATGAAATGCGCTGCCTCTCACCACACTGCTCCTAGTCCAAAGAATCCTTCCTTTTCTCTTCCACGACCACGACCGATTCATGAGCGCGCGCGCGCGCGCGGCCGCGGATCTGGAGGAATAATTAGTGCCGCGCACGCACCAAGCACGATCACCAACCGAAATCTCCCTGCTCGCGCTGGCTCTCGCGACTCGATCGGAGACGACCCATGTCCTGAGAGAGAAGAGCTCGGCTTGGCGCCCAACTCCGGAGAGAGCATGAGGATCCGTGCGCTCTCTCCCCTCCTCGCCGTCGCCCTCGTCGCCGCCGCCATCCTCTTCTCCCCCTCCGTCGCCACCACCGACACCATCAACCTGACGACGTCCATCACCGGCGACGAGACGCTCCTCTCCGCCGCCGGCATCTTCACCCTCGGCTTCTTCAGCCCGTCCAGCGGCAAAACGTACCTCGGCATTTGGTACGCGGGCATTCCGGGCCAGACCGTGGTGTGGGTCGCCAACCGCAACGACCCGCTCCTCAGCACGCCCGGCGTCCTAAAGCTCACCCCGGACGGCCGGCTCCTCATCGTCGACCCCAGCAACTCCACCGTCTGGTCTTCCCCGCCGCCGCCGGCCACGGTGACGAACCTAACCACGAGCGCCACGGCCCAGCTCCGCGACGACGGCAACTTCCTCCTCAGCGCGGACGGCAGCGGCTCCTCCCCCGACAGCGTGGCGTGGCAGAGCTTCGACTACCCGACCGACACCCTCCTCCCGGGGATGAAGCTCGGGATGGACCTCAAGAGGGGCATCGCCTGGAACATCACGTCCTGGAACAGCAAGACGGACCCCTCGCCGGGGGCCTACACCTTCAAGCTGCTCCCGGGCGGGCTGCCGGAGTTCTTCCTCATCGACGGCGCGGCGGGCCCGGTGTACGCGAGCGGGCCCTTCAACGGGGCCGGCCTCACAGGCGTTCCCAACCTCAGCTCCCGGGACTTCGTCTTCGCGGTCGTGGCCACCGCCGACGAGACCTACTACAGCTACGGCGTCACGGACGGGTCGCTGCGGTCGCGGTTCGTGGTGGACGGCGTGCTGGGGCGGGTGCAGCGCTTCGTGTGGACCGAAGACCAAGGCAACTCCAACTGGACCAGCTTCTGGTACTACCCGACCGACCCCTGCGACAACTACGCCAAGTGCGGGCCCTTCGGCTACTGCGACCTCAACGAATCCCCGCTCTGCAGCTGCCTGCCGGGCTTCCAGCCCCGCTCGCAGCAGCAGTGGGACCTCAACTACAACACCGGCGGCTGCGTCAGGACCACCAACCTCAGCTGCCCCGGCGCCGGAGACGGCTTCTGGCGGATGAACCGGATGAAGCTGCCGCGGGCGACCAACGCCACGGTGCACGCCGACATGACGCTGGACCAGTGCAGGCAGGTGTGCCTGGCCGACTGCGGCTGCAGGGCATACTCCGCCGCCAACATGAGCGGAGATGTCAGCCGCGGCTGCGTCATCTGGGACGTCGACCTGCTCGACATGAGGCAGTATCCTGGGGTCGTGCAGGACCTCTACATCCGCCTCCCGCAGTCTGAGGTGGATGCCTTGACAGCTGCAGGTTAGTCTACTACTCCTGATCACTGGTCTTCTGAAGATTCTCTTTTACTTGTTCTCTGCAGTTGTAATCTACTAGTAGCATACATTTTCTCCATATTCAAGCAGCTGTTTTCAATTACCATGGTTTAACGCACCTACACGATAACAACATCACTGCAAAATCTTACATTTTATCTTGATGACTCGTATATCTTCCATGCATGTTCTTCAAAGAAAGCGAAGTTGGGGACAAATTTGGTATTCAATGTTGAAAACTGACAGTGTTAGCCAGCGTCACAGTTGAAGAACATCTTGCTGCTCTAGTTGAACACGAGTCCAAATCTACCTGTCCTAGTCCGAGGTTAACATATTCTCTGTTATTCCGTTCCATGTAGCCCTCTGACAGCTAGGAAACCGTGTTCCCTTGGCCAACAGTTTGGACTTTGGATGCACCGTGTGTGCACGTGGAGACATTGGCACCACTTCCTCCTAGACTTGTTCAGATTCAGCGTGAATGCACCACTGACTGTTAGCTCCGTCAGAGTTGGCCAAACGATCAACCAGTCGCAGTTTATACCTCTGTTATCCGCATACAAGTCGACGGCTACCTACGAATATAAGTAAATTAGCGTATGGGTTCAAAAGCCGCCGCCGCCAATAGTTTGGTGAAACTGCAATAGTTTTTCTTCGGACAGTACCATGAGCCTACCAACTTTGCTATGTTAGGTATGCAGTGCAGTCCGCACGAAACACCACTCGAAGTTCAAATGTGCAACACCACCCAACTTGAAAGCGACACAAGCTATACATAGAAGATGTTGTGTGGAGCCGTAGAACATGTGCTCTAAAGTCTAAATTAAGAGCATATGCTTAGACTAGAAAAGCTAATACGACTAGTTTAACACACAAGTCCGTCAAAAACATGTGCTCGCCTCACCCTCCACCGCTGCTTTCATTTCAGCCAACCGCCAAGGTCCGAGCAGGAAAGTGCTGATCGCCAGCGTGGCCACCGCCGCCGGCGTGCTCCTCCTGGGGGCCATTGCCTTCTGCTGTTTCTGGAGGAGCAGGGCAAGGAAGAAACTTCATGCTAAAATGGCACCAGCCGACCGGAACGACGACGTGCTTCCGCTCAGGGTCGCGGGGCCCCCACGGAATCAACGGCTGGAAGAGGACCAGATGGGCAGCGGAAAAGATCTCGACCTTCCGTTGTTCGACCTCGATGTCATTCTGGCTGCGACAGACAACTTTGCCCTGGAGAGTAAGATTGGGCAAGGTGGATTCGGCTCCGTTTACATGGTAGGACAAATAACGATCGAATAACAGTTATGAAATATTTTGTACACAGCAGATTTTAAATAGAAAATGCAAACTTGGTGAACAGGCAAAACTCGAGGGTGGACAGGAAGTAGCGGTGAAGAGGCTCTCTCTGAAATCGGTACAAGGGATTGGGGAGTTCAAGAACGAGGTGAAGCTGATAGCAAAGCTTCAGCACCGGAACCTCGTGAGGCTGCTGGGATGCTGCATCGACGGCGACGAGAGGATGCTCGTCTACGAGTTCATGCACAACAACAGCCTAGACACATTCATATTTGGTCAGTTCATTTTTTTTCTATCTTCAGAGACAGCTTCGAACTACTCGTGCATGCAGGAATTTACTTATGTACAGCGTGCTTACATACCTCACCGAAATGTGTTGCAGATGAAGGAAAGCGGAAGCTACTAGGATGGAAGAACCGTTTTGAGATCATTCTGGGCATTGCACGGGGCCTGCTGTATCTCCACGAGGATTCAAGGGTCAGGATCATACATAGAGATATGAAGGCAAGCAATGTGCTACTAGACAGAAATATGGTACCCAAGATCTCCGACTTCGGAATCGCCAGAATGTTCGGAGGTGATCAGACAACCGAGCATACCATGAAGGTCATCGGGACATAGTGAGTACTATTATTATCTCACAAATCAATATGCACACTTTAATACAGTACCTTTGAAGATATGAGCTTCCGTACTGACTAGTGAAATGTGGTCTTCAGCGGCTACATGTCTCCTGAATACGCAATGGACGGCGTTTTCTCTATGAAATCCGATATCTACAGCTTCGGTGTCCTGGTGATAGAGATCATCACCGGCAAGAGGAACCGAGGCTTTTACGATGATGAGCTTGATCTCAACCTCCTTTCTTACGTAAGCACGAGCATGATACTAAAGTGGCGCATCTTTTGTTTTTTGTTTCTGCTACTAATTAGTAATATACAAATCATGTCGATCCTTTTCCAGGCATGGACGTTGTGGAAAGAAGGCCGGGGTGTGGATCTCCTGGATGAAGCCATGGGCGGCACCTTAGACTACAGCGTGGTGCTCAGGTGCATACAGGTCGCTCTCCTGTGTGTTCAAGTGCATCCTCGGAGCAGGCCACTGATGTCTTCAGTTGTCATGATGCTCAGCAGCGAGAATGCAACGATGCCAGAGCCAAATGAGCCTGGAGTAAAAATTGGGAAGAACACGTCGTCAGATACCGACTCATCTCTAACCCATACCAGTTTCACGGAAACTGCATTAGATGCTAGGTAGCTTTGGGTAGTAATTGTTGTACAGTACAGGTTTCTTGCCCTAGTGGAATAGTTTGTACAGCAGAGGCATTTTTTACTTCACGGCTTGTCACAATCTTTTGGAAGTTTAATCATGACAGGCAAAGGAAAGCTTGTTAGTATTACTCATACAAAACCTTCGCGTTCCAAGTGCACTGTGTACTGAGTTTGTGTTGGCTTACTCTTGATTTAGCACCAACTGTCAAAACTTACCAAGCACAATACTGTAATTCCATCTAAATATATTCTAGCCTAAAAAACTTATTGAAATAATATTCAGTTTTTAGCACTTACCACACATAATACAAGCACATCCGGTGGCAACTTAATGAACTTACCAAGTTTCAGTTTCTGGATCGACTACACGGGATAAGGAAAAAGAAAAAAGGTCCACACCTACAAGCCATCAAACTGAAAACAAAAGCTTACCAGCAATTGCTTGTTTTTTTCTCAGTTCACGTCTTTAAAGAGCTAAGATAAGATATTAAGATTGCGCTCGGTAGCCAGCACAATTAAGACTGTCCACAGAAACACCTTGATGTATCTGTCTGACCACATCTGCTTATCCTACTTCTAGTTTCCCACACAACACGATCTACTACATGAACGACCCGTCGTTGTTGTCACTGTTCATGGTGGACGGCACGTCGGGGCAGTTGCAGAGCTAACGGCGTGTGGAGCCTCTATTGGTACTACCCGTCCGACCCGTGTGACAGCACAGCTACGCCAAATGCTGGGCGTTCGGGCACTGCTACATTGGTCAGTCTACGAGGCGCAGCTGCCTACCGGGATTCAGGCCGCGGTCATAGCAGCAGTGGAGCGTCGGGGACTGGTCCGGTGGCTGCGTCAGCCAAGCCAACCTGAGCTGCGGTGCTGGAGATGGGTTCTGGCCGGTAAACCAGATGAAGCTGCCGGAGGTGACTAAAGCGGCGGTGAATGTTAGCGGCGGAGTCAGCCGCGGGTGCGTCATTTGGGCCGTCGATCTGCTTGACATGAGGAAGTATCCGGTGGTCGTGCAGGACGTGTACATCCGGCTCGTGCAGTCTCAGGTGGATGCCTTGAGCGCCGCAGGTTCGTTCTTTGACTGATTTTTAAAGCTTTTCTGGAGTTACTCTGCAGTTTTCTGTTATCTTGGAGGTATTGGTAGTTCAATTTGAACTCCAAAAAAAAATAACATCTTATATTTGGAAACAGAGGTAATTTGTGATTTCATTAGCGGCATACAAGTCAATGGACCACGGTTCAGTCAGTCCTTGAGTAAAATTGCAATAACCATTAATTTTTGTACTGATAACCTTGCATGTCTGTATCACATATTCACATTCACTGCAATAATCCATCAATCAACGATCAAAGTGCAACATGAACAAACTTTTGAGTGAGAAACGTTAATTTAAAAAGGCTGGATATGATAGATTTAGAGCAAGCATGATTTGAACTAAAAAAAATTAATAATTCACACAGGTTATCACTACTGAAACATGCTTAACGCTACAGTGTTAGATTGGCTCACCTCAGGTTCACCGCTTCTTGACTTCAGCTAACCATCAGCGTCCAAACAGGGGCATGGTGATCCGCGTCATCACCGCTATTTCGGGCATGCTTCTTCTGGGGGTGGTTGTCTACTGTTGTTTCTGGAGGAACAAGGCGAGCACAAAGCGTCAGGCCGAATTGGCACCAAGTAGTAGGGCCGACGTGGCACCCGGAGCCAGAAAAACATTCAGCGCTGAGAACAGGACAGGATCGACGGATGAATGACAGCAGGATAAGCAGCGAAAAAGATCTTGACCTTCCATTGTTTGATCTAGAAGCGATTCTAGCTGCAACAGACAACTTCTCTGCAGAAAGTAAGATAGGACAGGGTGGATTTGGACCTGTTTATATGGTAGGTACGATTAAAGTCAAGTAACAGTAGAACAACTTATTTTTTACTGATGTAGATTTTAACGGACCTGCAAACTGGTGACCAACATGCAAAACTTGAAGACGGGCAAGAAGTAGCTACTATGAAAAGGTTACCCAAGAAATCAGTACAGGGGGTCGTGGAATTCAAGAATGAGGTGAAACTGATAGCAAAGCTTCAACATAGTAACCTTGTGTGGCTGCTAGGCTGCTGCATCGATGACTACGAGAGGATGTTAGTGTAAGAGTTAATGCACAACAACAGCCTAGACACATTCATATTTTGTCAGTTCATTTATTTATTTCGGAGAAGCAACATCTGATGTTCCAACTACTTCTGCTGGCACTGCATGTACAGTGTGTTTACTTCAGTGAAATGTTGTGGAGATGAAGAAAAACGCAAGTTAAGAACTGTTTTGAGATCATTCTAGGGATTGCACGGGGTCTGCTATGTCTCCATGAGGATTCAAGGGTGAGGATCATCCATAGGGATCTGAAGTCAAGCAATGTGTTATTAGACAGAAATATGATCCCCAAAATCTCAGACTTTGGAATCGCAAGAATGTTCAGAGGTGATCAGACAACTGCATATACCGCGAAGGTCATTGGGACATAGTGAGTAATTATCTCTTGATCGATATGTACATGTAATACCTTTTGAAGATGCACTTTCACGCTGACTAGTGAGATCGTGGCCTTCAGAGGCTACATGTCTTCGGAATATGCAATGGATGGCGTGTTCTCTATGAAATCTGACATCTACAGATTCGGTGTCCTGGTACTGGAGATCATCATGGAAAGAAGAATCGAGGCTTTTACGATGAAGAGCTTGATCTGAACCTCCTCGGCTCTGTAAGTACCAACATGTTTAATTGTCAAAAGTGATAGATCTTTCTTTGATTATTTCTGATACTAATGTACAAACATATTGCTAACTTTTAGTCATGGAAGTTGTGGAACGAAGGTCAGGGTGTGGACTTACTGGACGAAGCAAATGGGCGGCAGCATTGAGCACAGCCTGGTGCTCAGATGCATACAGGTTGCTCTTCTGTGTGTTGAATTGCATCCTAGGATCAGGCCACTGATGTCTTCAGTTGTCATACTGCTGAGCAGTGAGAATGCAACATTGCCAGAGCCAAATGAGCCTGGCGTAAACATTGGAAAGAGCACTTAAGACACGGATTACTCTCACACCCATACTGGTACCAGTTTTACAGGAACTGCAATAGATGCTACGTAGTTTGCAGTATAATTATTGTCACTTTCTCCCTCCAATGGAAAGTTGTACAGCCAAATCAATTTTATGCAACTTCCCACTCCACTTCCTAGTCATCAAATTGCAAAAAACAGTTTACCTGCAATCGTATAAGATCTGTCGGCTCCTCCTCTTCTTCTCAGTACCCAAAGCGCCGAGACTGCGCGCGATGTCGCTGGCACACGATTCAGAGAGTTCATCGATAGCTTCAGGATGCCACACCAGATCACCATTATGTCTGAGTCTGACCACAACTGTCGATCCAGCATATCATGACAGCAATAATCGGAAGTAGAAATCATCATCGCTTTTGCTCCCCTGCCAAAATTGATCAATAGATTCAAAAAAGTTCAACGTTTACTGGATGAGGTGGGCCTGCATAGGGCTCGGTCTTGTGAGCACCGGCGGCGGTGCCGAGGCATGGCGCCAGAGGGCGTGGTGTCGTTCGGTGGCACGCGCCTCCGGAATCCCACTCTAGGGCCCGATGCTTGGAGCGCGCACTCGCCGGCGTGTCATGGTCCGCAGGTCGCGACTCACTGGAGCGGAACCCGACGAGCGGCCGCTAGGGCGCCACGACGGGGTAACCGGAGCGCGGCCCATCCGTTGTGCCGCGGCGCGCAGAGGGGGGTGCGGTCAGAATGGCGCCCGAGCTGGGTTTCTCCGGTGTGCGAAGTGGCAAGGGTTGGAGCATAGCACGGCGGCGGCGGGACGCAACGGGAAAAAGCGATACGTGACCCCACTCTGGACTAGCGGTGGAGGGGCCGCGCTTTTAGCTCCCAAATGCGAGATTATTTAGACAAAACAAACCTGGACCATCAGCTCTGAGCAGAAAGGACACGGAGACGGAGTAGGTGCAAGAACCTCTCTTCCACCGACGACTGGACTAACCTCTCCTCCTCCTTTTTCTCCGCTAGATGCGAAATTCCGCTGCCTCCCCGCTCGCAACCCACCCGACCACCGAGCCGCCTCACCTTCTCCGCCCTTTTTTTGGCTCCCTATCTCCTTCAAGGAAGGGGGCCGTCTCTGGTTTTGGTTGGCCCGGAGAAACTCCGCCCCGGATTTGGATTCTGGGTTCATTTCTCGAACCACCGGTGGCGCTTTGATGTTTGACGAGATTATCCGATGGAGGAGGTAGGGAAGGAGCATGATAGCTCCGTGGCGGCGGCCGTGGAGGATTTCAGCGTAGCCAAGGTCAGGCCAATCCAGTTGTCTCTTCCCCCCCCCCTCTCTTTTTGTGCCATCTATTGGTCATGATTGTTGTGGGCATATCCCCAAATCGGAACGACCTTTTTTACTGCTTAATTTTTTTCCCATCTGCAGTGGATCACGTTAATTTGACATTCACCATCCATTTCCTGCCATTAACCATCCGGTAGCCTAACACTTCCAAATGCAGGATACTCTGAACGTAAACACAAAGCCTACAAGGAGATATCCGCTCGCCTCGTTGGTCGCTATATTGGCCCTGATCACGCTTGTGGGAGTATACATATTCTCGCTGTCTCTGAAGCAGAATGGGATGCTCTTTGGACTCAAGCAGACAAACATGCTAGAGAAAGAAAGGGAGCAACCTTGTCATAACTCCAGCATTCCAGAGGCTGAGATGCCTTATGCGCACTATCCTTCACCTGATACTTACAGTAGGTATGAAGATAAACTTATCTTGGATGTCTAAGTTTACATTTTTGGGCTGGGGAGTAACTTGTTCTTTTGCTTGTTAGGAAAGAATGTGCATGCACACCGGTTAGATTCTTTGCTATCTTGTCGATGCAGAGGTCGGGAAGTGGATGGTTCGAAACTCTGTTGAATAGCCACGAGAATGTTAGCTCCAACGGAGAGATTTTCTCTGTCAAGGAAAGGCGTGGTAATATCACGGCCATCACGAAAACACTGGATAAATTGTACAATCTGGACTGGCTCAGCAGTGCTGCTAAAAATGAGTGCACTGCTGCTGTGGGGTTGAAATGGATGCTCAATCAGGTACTCTTTGATTATTCCACAGAAGGTGGAAAAATACTTTAGCTTGCTAGATAGCAGAATATCATTTTATGACTGAACTATATGCTTTCTAAATAGTTTTCTACTGTACAATGTGTCCTTACATTCTTTAAGTAGCTGTATATGTACCTTTTATTTCGCATTATCAGAACACATTCAGGTGGGCAATTGCTCCCCGTTGCACCCTAAAAAAAAAAACTGTATATGGTGAACAAAGGAATTTTGTGTGTGTGCATGTGCAACAACTTGCCTGCTACTGCCAGTGTTTCTGAACCCTGATCTATAGTTTTAGCTTTGAGGATTGATAAGATATGTTGTAAAACTTTTTTCGTTTAATTTTTTTGTAAGAATTATTTTCCATACTGCAGTTACTTCATGTGGTGCATCTCTTCCAATAATCTTAGGCTACCTTTTTTACTTATTATGTGGAATTACAGGGTCTAGTGAAACATCATAAAGAGATAGTTGAATACTTCAACCAAAGAGGTGTGTCTGGAATTTTCCTTTTAAGAAGAAATCTTCTCCAGCGTTATGTCTCTATATTGGCAAATGATCATGATAGAATCGCCAAGCAACTAAATGGAACTCACCTAGCTCACGTTCATCACAGAGATCAGGTTCACATTTTTTTCCTTGATCTTACTAAGAGTCCAGAGTGTGATAATTTTTCATCTCGTGTCTGCAACTTTTGGTATCACAAAGCGATGATCAACCCATTACATCTTGCCATAATTTTAACTACTTTATCTGCTATAGTGTTGTAGATGTGCATGCAGAATAAAAGAAAAACCTTTTTTTCCACTGCAGGCAGATGTCCTTGCTCAGTATAAGCCAACAATCGACACAAAATTGTTGATGGCTGAACTGAAGAGATCTGATGAGTTGGCAGCTGATGGTTTAGTGAGTTTCAAGAAGATACGAAATATTGTGCTGTACTACGAGGATGTGGTCAGCAATCACACTGTGAGCATCTTGCATTATATCCTTGTAAGGGAATTAATCAATCTTTATTTCTCTAGATAACATCTGTTTTTCCTTATTTCTTCAGAAGCTCACAGATGTGCTGGATTTTCTGAAATTGCCAAAGGCAAAGCTATCCAGTCGGCATGTGAAAATCCATACTAAACGGTTGCGTGATCACATTGATAATTGGATTGATGTTTATAATACTTTGAATGGCACTCAGTATGAGAGCTTCTTGAACGGCCGAAGGTGACCAAATTAGCTAAAGGTGTAAATAATGTCGTAGTGGGTTCTCCTTTTTTGGCCCCTCCTTTCCCCCTGCTTTAGCTAGCAGAGTAGTCAGAGTTGCACTTCTTTTCCATCATATGCTAATACAAGGGGTTCATTTATTTTCAGGTTATGCTGACATATATATATATTTTAGCTGATTAAATTTATAGCTACTCCCACTGTCCCATAATATAAGATAATAATGTCTTATATTGTGGGACGGAGGGAGTATCATACAAAGTTGTGATCATCTTTCCAATTCTCAGTCCTCTTCACTTAGTACAGAGTGTATATAAATGGATGATAATTACATCTTGTTTTTGGTATCACTTCACTATTCGTGACTATTTTATGGCTAAGTTTAGGCAACTGGTACTACCTCTGTCCCAAGGAATAAGGCGTCCTCGTTTTGCATGTTTTTTCTTTGACCAAGATTTACTCTAAATATATAAAGAATATTGGTATAAAATTAGCATCATTAGAAAGTGTGTTTCAATACGGATCCAACGATACTAATTTTATACAATATAATCAACTTTTAATTGCTCTATTTATTCGGTCAAACTTTGCTTTCAAATGCGTGTGCGCCTTATTCCTTGAAACGGAGGGAGTAGAAAATAATATCTTGATGGTTATAACTGATACATATGGAAACGTAGCCCAATAAGAGATGACATAATGATCTAAGCTAGTTCATTTATTGTGGCATATCAGATGTTCATAATTTCAGGACATAGGATGACAAAGGTTACCATTATGACTGCTCAGTACATTACGTAAGAACTGTTTAAAGTTGTTTGAGTGCTTCATTTAATCATTGTGTCAGACGTGATATCCTATAAGGATTCTTAATTTGTCCTTGCACAGCTGCTCATGCCAAATCCTGCTTTAGTCATGATTTGTTTGAGAATTAGAAAATCCCTCTCATTTAAAAAAAAGTCAAAATAGGAAAATTATCCTAAGGAATTGAGAGTTTGAGACCACCTTTAGGACATGGACTATTTATGGTTTATTTGGAGATTTGAAATATTACCTGATAACAGAACTTTATTTTTCTTTTACTTTTCACCGGTGACCACTACTCCCTCTGGTTCATGAAAAAATGATGTTTAAGATATTGACACAGTCTTCAATATGTAATTTTGACTAATAGTTATAATATTCTGACAATACTTCTCAAGAAAAATCTGCGTATATGATTTAAGTTGCCAATGTAAATATTTGAAGCAATATTGTTGGCCAAAGTTTGACATAAGACATATGCAAACGTTGTTTTTTGGTGAACTGGAGGTTGTATAATTTAAAATCACTGCTGAGCTGAAGCAAACTTCATTCTAGTTTGTCACTTGAAAATATTGCCAGATAGCAGAACTTTCTTAGCTTCTGTTGTTACTTGTCAACGATGAGTACTACTGGTCAAAGTGGCTACTGAGAAGAAGTAATCTTCATTCTAGTTTGTGGTATTATTCAAAATTATGTACTTGCTTTGCTCAGATGCACAAACTGATAATACACACCCCACAAGGGCGCCCCACAAGTAATTTCAGTATGCAACTTAGCCTTCTATCGACCTTCAATTATACTAACTGTCGCGCTGTTGAATATGCTGCCTGGTTTGCTTGATGACGTGTCTGTTTCCATTAAAGTTCTTCTAGCTGCGAAGCCAGGCTGCTTAGGAGTTGGCAATGTGGCAGTATCTGTAGCGGCTAACATCATAAGCACTTGAGACATCAATGGACGGTCATCTGGGTTCTCTTGCACACACAGGAGCCCTACTCTGGTGCATTTGAGTACTTCATCTGAGTTGAACGAGCCATTCATGGTTTCATCTGCTAACTCTACACCTTTCCCTTCGTTCCATAAGCTCCATGCCTGCAGAATAAAAATGTGACCAAGTTGTTTTGAAATTAAACCGACAAACACAACTTGTATGTATTGAAATGAGGTATGTTCTCACATGTCCTAGAAGATTTAGGTGATTTGAGTTGGAATACACCCCTCTGTTTCTCCTACCACTAATTATTTCCAGCAGTAATACTCCAAAACTAAATACATCTGATTTGACTGAGAAGACCCCATCCATCGCATACTCGGGAGACATATAGCCACTACAGAAAAGCCATATCAGTAAGAGTAATATTTTTTTGGAACTCATTTATATAATCAAATATTGTTTTCCATGTTACCATACTTACTATGTGCCAACCACTTTCCGTGTATTGATTTCTGTCTCTTCACTGTCAAACATTCTTGCCAAACCGAAGTCAGAAATTTTGGGAATCATCTCCTTGTCTAGAAGAACATTACTTGCCTTCATATCTCTATGTATGATTCTGTATCTTGAGTCCTGGTGGAGATACAGCAATCCTCGAGCAATGCCTTCTATGATACTGTATCGCACTTGCCAATCAAGTAGGATACTGTTGGATTTTTCTGTTCACATATGCAAATACATGTTTTCTTCTGCGGGTATTATGAGCCAGTATTCAGGGTCAGAAAAGAAAGGTTGGGAGGTTACCGAATAGAAAGTGGTCCAAGCTCTTATTCGCCATATATTCGTATACAAGTATCCTTTCTTGTCCACTAATGCTGCAGCCAAGAAGCCGAACAAGGTTCCGATGCTGGAGCTTAGCTATTAGCAAAACCTCATTCTTGAACTCATCGAGACCCTGCATGGATGTTTTTGAAAGCGTCTTTACAGCTATTTCTTGTCCATCCTCAAGCTTGCCCTGTAAGTTTGAAGGGAATAGATTTAAACATAGATATACGGTAGCAGTAGATCAGGGTGTTCAAATTGCTGTAATGTTAGCTGTTTGTTAATTTAAAATGCATGAGCATCCATTCAGATTAATCTGTGTTCCTGATGTTGCCTATTGTCGTCCATATGCATGATATATCTGTGTTCATATGGGTTGAAGTTCATCCATCAGAGTGGTATATACCTTATATACTGGTCCGAAGCCACCCTCGCCAAGCTTATTATCGATGGAGAAACCATCGGTGGCAGCCGCAATTGTCCCCAGATCAAATATTGGCAGCTCCAAGTCATCACCATGACTACTTCCATCGTAGCGGCGGGGGTTGGTGCTTCGTGAACCGCCGCTCCATTTGCTCGATCCTGCAGGCATACAAGTCGGAATAACATTCAGGGGTACCGCTTTACCCTGTTTTGTCCAGGTACACTTGTTGGAATGTCATGTTACTCGTGTGATTTTTTTTACAATAGAATTAATCATATACTGTATAATTTCGTTTTATACTGAAGTCACAAAGGTCTACTGGATACTATACCTGTTTTTCTCGCTAGCTTCTTCTTTCTTGACCAGAAGAAAAACCCAGCAAGCGCTAAAAGGAATGCCAGTGCGGAGATGCTGGCGACAACTGCGATCACTGTGCCCGCCTTCTTAGATTTGCTTGCTGAACCTGTGTAGGACCTCGTAATGGTTAGTTTGTTGGTGCACATGCCTTGACATTCATATGGAGGAACAAGTTTATTCACTCATGAGTAGTAGCCCCCAGAAATGCTAGTACATGATGCTCTCGCGAAAGAGGCCGAAGCTTTCAGCAGCTGAGGATGAGCTTCAGATGCTCCCAGGAAGTATGGTGAATTGATGGCAACACATCGAATCAGTCTGCCTTTGGGATATAAAAGTTCACTGCTTTCTTGCCAAAGGCTCCTAAAGTTTGATTGGTGTCTAGCATTTGTACTGTTTTATGGGGGCAGGGTACAGATGTCCCTTCTTTGGCCTGATGCCGCTGCTATTTTTGGTGAGAGCTGTTGTTGTCTGAATGCATGGAAGTGATTATAAATTATAAGCATCTGATACCTCTATTAGGCTCGGTGCACTGCTGATATCAAGAAAAGAAGCTGCTTCGGCACACCGTAGTGTGGTGCCGGGCCGGGCGACTAGTTCCATCCACGTTCTTTGTTTTTGGTTGCGGGGGGCCTGCTCTGCCCGTCGGCATGCAGACAGTGGGTCTCTGGCGGCATACTGGGCCAGTTGCTAGCTGGAGACTGCGCTCTTGGTTGGATCGGCCGGCGGGGCCGAGCCGTACGTGGTCTGTGCTGGAAAGTGGAAAAAGGTTTAAAGCTAGCGAGCGCTGGGTGCGCTGCCGTTGCTACACTGGCTGTCTGGCTGCTTTGCAAGCAGCACCATCGCCTCCGTTGTGGTACAGCCTTGGACTTGGCATGGAATTGCCTCCGCCATTCGGAGAAAGAGTTTCTACCATCTAACATTCTACCGAGCATTCAGCGCCGATACACAACGAAACATGATGATACATACATTTTAAAACGAAAGAAAACCTCGAAGAAACATTACGTAATAACATTCTAAGATCTCTAAAAAATTGTACTCCCTCTGATTCATATTAGTGTTCTCATAGAACGTTAATTTGGATCGGAGAGAGTAGTAACGTTCTAAAACATGACAAGCTTTGACAAAAAAGATGTGGCACGACATCAATGGTGGATACATGCACCCGTTGTAATCGACTAATCGTACATGGTAGAAAATCCACTCATCGGGGGGCCGGTAGTTGATTACGGCCCGTATACATGCCAAATGGATACTACTCATGTGTTGCTTCATGTAGCCCAACCAAATCTATGGCGTGGTTCAACCCGTGTCCAAGGTTTGAACTGTGGAGGTCGCATAAATTCTGTCCATTGATCTGTCAATTGACAATGAGCATCTTAACAGCACGAGAGGTGTCCAGGATCTTCCGCTTTATCCTTCCCCACGAATTTTCACCCGCCAATTGATACGATGCCCTCACGTGACACGCGAGTCTTATGGTCTAGTAGTGGTATCTACCAAGGTCATGCGGCGCTAGCCTAATCCACGTCAGGCATATGCCCCAACACCATAAAACGCGTTTGATTCCTCCATCCAGGGAAGGGGAAATCTCGTCGCATTCCTCATGTCTCCTTTGGGCTATTCTCATCGGTGGAGTGACATGCCGAAGCATCGGTTGTGGAGGGTGCACGTAGAAGCTCGACAGGAACCTCACAAGACCAGTTGCGGTTCTCGGAACAGTCGGCGCCACCGTGCACTTTCAACCAATCAGCTTGGGATCTCGGACTCCAGTTGTGTCGCCAAGCATGCAAGCATTCACACGCGTTGCCTCCGATATATTGAAGAGAAACGGACAACCTTGTCGGCCACTGATAATGTGCTCCATGGCCTATACATAGAGGTTGCAAGAGCGATCCCACAAAAATCCCTCTTCTAGTTCATTTGAAAACTATCTAGTATAATTATTTTTGACAAAAGTTGGACTAAAAAACACCTAAATGAACTAGAAGATGGACTTTCGCGGGATCAGCTTGCAACCCTACCTATATACCCTTGGCCAATTGGTTTAGGCGAGAAACTAGGGAGCTATCGGCAGCATGCGAAAATGAATGGTCTCACATTTTGCCAGTAAGTGATAAGCGGTCGATGAGTTTTTATAGGTCACGAGGATAATTACTTTTTTCGATAAAGGATAATATGTTAATATTCGGAAGGCATCAAATACACCTGGCTTCAACAACAACTCAATCACGAGTAATTCGAGACATTGAGGATGCATAGCTAAATTATTAAAAAGAAAAGGAAAAACCAAGATCTAAGGTGACAATAACCAACAACGACATCGACCATTGTCCTAACAACACACATGTTGTGAGAAGGTTCTCCAAAAGCAACACCTTTAGAAAGGGTAATGGCATACAGGTGTCGCAGTTTCCAGATCCGGTAAAAAACTAGACCGTGGGAGGAAGCCAAGCCAAGGAGTATAGGATTGGCAACATGGATGAAATTTGCTTAGTCCCGCTCTCTAGGGAGATCCCTGCAGTGGGAAGGAGCTCGCCGACAGGGCTCTACCCCTTGGCTTCCTCCGATGGCAGCAGGATGGATGGGGAAAGGAAGACAGGGGGCGGTGGTCTCGGTTCCACTCGAGACGCCCTTCTAGGAGCGAACGGGGACGTCTCTTCATAGGTTGATGTTTTTCATTGATATTTTGGAAATTTCATTGATGTTTTTACGCCTACCTTCTAGACCGTGTGTGGTGCATATGGAGAGATTGAGTGATGCACGGTGAAAGCGTGGGGTTCTCATCCCGTGGCAGTGGCTGTTCTACCATACATTGCATGATTGAGCTTTGTAGCGCTGTCTAAAATCAAAGTTTGCTCTTTTTTTGGGATATAAGTGCATGGCCCTGCTTTTGGGAGTAAAGAACTTGGGGACCAATGGCTGCGGTCACTGTCGAGCTTAAAAAGCTCTTTGTCACACTTCCTTTCTCTCTAGCAACAGTATCGATTTTCGATTAGAGAAAGCAAAATCGATTTACTGGCTTTGCACGTGCATATAGTTGAGTGGCAATTGTAGGAATGTGGCAAATTAATGCGACGGGGAGTTGGGCGGCACGTACCCAGATCGGCGGCGGCGAGGCGGACGAAGAGTTCCTGTCCGAAGTCCAGGTAGACTCGCAGGTCGGTGAGCCCCGAGGTCCACATGACGCAGCCCCAGCCGTTGTCGCGACGGTCCTCGCTGACATTGCCGCTGGCGTACGCCGTGCAGGAGCAGTTCCTGAGGCACGCCTGCCGGCACTGCTCCAGGCTGAGGCCCATGTCCAGCACGCTGCGCGTCGTGTCGGGCACCTTGGCGTGCCTCACCGTGACGAATCCGTCGGTGCCGCAGCCGAGCGGCGTCGAGCGCACGCAGCCGTCCCGGCCGTCCCGCAGCGCCCACGCGGCCGGCGACTTGGGGACGAAGCCGCGCAGGCAGGAGCAGGCCGGCAGGTTGTTGGTGTCGCACACGCCGTTGGGCCCGCACGGCGACACCGCATCGCACTGGTCCTTGGGCGCGTACCAGTACAGGTTCCACGTCCCCGCCGCCTCCACCCACGTCGACCGCTGGATCAGCCCCGTGTTCCCCGTGCTGTTCAGCCCCAGCCTCGATATGATGGACTCCTTGTGCACCTGATGAGTTGTGAACTCCGTAGCATGAGCAACTGATTCTTGTAAAGACTGCACTACATGAAGTCGGAACAAGTACGTACATGAAAGCTGTATGTGACTTCCTGCGCGTTGTTGATGAAGCTGTAGGTGTAGTCATTGTAGGCGACGATGTCCGGCACGCCCGCGAACTGGACGCCGTCCCAGGGGGCGGAGCGCCAGACCGTGTCGGCGCCGTTCCAGATGAAGACCTCGGGGTCGCCGGACGCGACCATGGCCATCACCACGGGGCCCGGCGACGGGTCGGACGGGCTCTTCCACGCCGTCAGCGTCCTGTTCCGCCCCGTCACGAAGTCGATCCCGAGCTTCATGTCCGGGAGCAGCGTGTCGGTCGGGTAGTCGAACCCCTGCCACGCCACCACGCCGCCTGCATCCGCGAGCACCAGGTTGCCGTTGTCCAGGAACCGCGCCCCGGGGCTCGCCAGCGCGGATGCCGGCTTGACGGACCACACGACGGTGGAGTTACGCGTGGCAATGGCGAGCGTGCCGGTGGAGGACACGGAGAGCGTGGCGCCCGGGTTGGCCGCGACGTCGCCCGGGATTGGGTGCTCGCGGTTGGCCACCCAGACGACCGTGCGGATGGAGACCTTGCTGTACCAGACTCCGAGGTAGGTGCTGTTGGCGCCGGGCGGGGTGAAGAAGCCGAGCACGAACTTGGCGTCGGGCCCCGAGAGCAGCGTCTCGTTCGCGGCGAGCGGGTGGCCCGGCGTGACGGTGTCCCTGGCATGGCATGCTGTGGACGTGAGAACAAGGGAGAGGAGGATGTAGCAAGCGGACGGCGCCATTGCTCTGAACGAGTGGTGCTACCACGTCACTGTGGGTTGTACGCTAGCGCTCTGGACGGGAGCTGCAGGATAGGGTGGTGGTGGAGGATTATTGTTGCATGTCGTGGAGTGGAGACTGGCTACTCACTGGGGAAAACCTGGACAGGTCTTGTTTTTAAGAGAACGAGAGCTCTCTCCACTCTCTCTGCCACAAAGTTCGATACTTATTCGTGAGTTAATTATAGTACCGGTGTCGGGCTGGCTCGATTTAGCTCATGTAGTTGGAATTTGATGAATTTTACGGGTGTACTTGTGAATATGGTTCGATTTAGTTCAATTCGATATTTGCTGTCGAATTTGAGCTGACGTGGATGAGACATAGACTGAAATCTTGCAAGAACGCCCTCACGCATCTGAGAAAATTGCAACAAATAACCACAAATATTGCAAAATACAGGATTGGTGATGATGTGGATGCTCTTGTAGCTGCCCTTGATCAGTTCCTGCCAGATCTTGTAGATACTTTTCTTGGTACTACTAGCCGCCTCCTCCTCCTTATTCTACTGGCCAGCTTCTCCTTATGCTCACACCCTTGACCTGCTCCTGTAGCTTCTCTTCAATTGATGATGATGATGATGATCCAGTGGTTTTCCTCTTCCTGTTGATGACTGTCTTGATCTTCTTCCTAGGCTTATCTAGGTTACCATGGTCGATGCGATGGTATTAATGGTGTTTTGGATGTGAACCGCAAGAACAAGTAGTGCCCTTGGTGGCTGTATTGCTTGAGATAAGAATTGGAGTATGAGACTTGGTCTAGTTGATGTTCTACGATTGTTACTTCCTTTTCTCTTTCTATACTTGGCTTGATGTGTTGACAACACACAGAGTGCATGCATGACTAAGCCGCTATCAGGTGCGTCCTATAGTACTTGTTTCTGTTGAGTGGTTCGTGACTCATTATGGATCAGCTCGGTTGGTTCTAATATTTTTCCCTATTTTGGCTATTTCTCCACGTGGTGAAACTTTTCCCTCTCTCAGGCCATTGATGCACACAGTCTGAGGCCAAATTTACCGATAAGAACGAATACTATTGATGGTCTCTCTTTTAACTACTCAATGATGAGTTAAGCAATGCATTACATTGCATATGTGAGAGTAAACCATTAACACTAACCCCTCTTTCTATTTTATTTCTTTGGTTCTGTTTTATCTCTACAGGAATTAAAGTGAAGAAGAAAAGAAGATACAAGAATACACAGGAACTTAGTTCAGGGTTTTTCTTTTATTCTTTTGTAATTTTCTTTTCCATTTGTACAATTGTAATTATTTTGTAATGTTATTATTGTATTAAAGGTATTCTTTTATTAATTTATTTAATTGTTTTAATTTACTTTACTTGAAACAATTTAAAGACATTATTATTTCAATAATGTGATAAAGTCAATTTCCTTTTGTGTGATCTTTTCTTTTATTTGTATATTGTAATCATTACAAGGAATGTGCTAATTGGTGGCCCCAAATATTGGTCATAGTAAATTCATCTATGACCTTTCTATGACCAAAAACAGTAGGTCAAATAATGAGGTCACTATAGATAGCTAACGATATTTTTTTTGAATTGGTCATGGACAGTTATGACCAAAACAGATGGTCATAGTGTCCATGACCAAACAATTTGGTCATGAGAAAACTAGTCTGTCCACGTCAGATCCCACGTGACCAATTCTACATGGCAAATCTGTGACCAAAGAAATTGGTCTGAAATTAGAATCAGCCCAGTCCAGTTTGGCGTTTTACATGGGCCAAGCCCAATAATTCAGCCTATTTATATTTGGTTTCTTATCATTTTTGACCAACTACTTGGGCCAAGCCTATTTCAGCATTTTTTGTATTTGGACCGTGGCCTTTTTGCCTCAATTTTTTAACATTTATTTTTTTCTAATATGATGGGTCCAAATTGTTAGGTTATAGAAAGTGAGGCCTAGTTATCAGGTCCTAGAAAGCACGTTCCAATTGTGAGGGTCCTATTATTTCAAATTTTGATTTGTCATCAAATAAATAACCGATATTTAAATCAGAACATATGAACAACAGTCTGCTACATCATATAACATACATAGAACGACAATCATAGTATAATACAGATACAACAGTCATAATCATATAATGCGGGGTATTCCCAACCCACCACAGCAGCACCTCAGCATGTGCTCCTCCTTGCCGATCACGTCGTTGACCTACGTACTCCTGCTGGCCAGCGCGTCACCAGCCATCGTGCTCCCGCTTGTCCAACGCGTCACCAACACTGTGATCACAGTACTACTAACCAACTGTACAAATAAACTCGGCATTACGGCCTGAATCAAAAGAAATAGACAACAGCTATATACTGAGTACTGCTAATTGTAGAAATCAATAGCAGTATGTCCAAAGATAATTACTTATTCAATCTGACACTTTTCATACAATATTACTCTAGCAAACAATAATTTGTGTTACAATAACTCAGTTAAAGCAATTAGTGCATCAAACTTCTAACATTAGGGATATTAAAACTGAGTCAAAAAGGAGGCATCCCACAAACTAGGCAGTTTTGGCCGTCCAATCGCGCTCCCCACGTCATTCTGGCCGTTGGATGATCCACGGCTCCCGCGTGGGCCGAATTATCCCTTAGGGACGCTTCTCAAGACATCGAAAAGCATTTCTATGCTTAATTGGGCTGGAATGTCTATATATTTCGGCCCGCTCTACTCCACCTTTGTGTTACAATAACTCAGTTAAAGCAATTAGTGCATCAAACTTCTAACATTAGTGGAAAAATAGCAGGGCATCAGCAGATACATTACCATCGCTCAACCCATTAGAGATGCATCTAATAATTTTAATCACAAGTCATCTACTAATTTTAATAATTTTAGAGATGCGTCTAATAATGCTACAGAAACATGAAAGGGCAGAAGTTGGTACCATAGAAATAATTCTGAAAAACTAGTAAATGCACGTGAGTAATCAGGATAACTTTCACGATCAATGCACGTGAGTAAGACTACCTCATAGTCGATCCACAGAGTAGCGAAGTGCCTTCCCGTAGCGGCTTTGTAGATGTTGTCGATGATGTTCGCCACCTGCCCTCCTCCTTGCTTTGCAGCCTTCAGCCCATGCTCCTCCTTAAGGCGGCCAGCCATGACGCAAGGTGGTTCCACGGAGGACTTGGCATGGACAACGCGCATGGCAGCAGAAGGTTTTCTTCATCTCAATGAGCACAGATGGATGCTGCTGCAAGAAAATACAATAATTTCAACACTTGAGCTAGCCACAGATGCGGTACTAACACTCTTATAAAGTCAAGAGCAAGGAATGAAAAACCTTGGGGCCAAACTAAAGCATGAGTTCACAACAAGACCATTAGAGTAGGGAAATTACATTCTGTATTCTAATTGAAACAACAAAAATAAATAAATCAGGTAATATAGGAATATTGTTTTTCGGAAGCTGAGCAATGTCTAGAACTCTTCTAAGCTCATAGAAAATTGACATGTCAACTAAAATAAGAAAATACATCATTGTTTACATGCTCCTCTACTAAGAAAATATTGTTATTATCACTGTGAAGCACCTCATCCCTGATAAAGTCCTTCAACAATTCCCCGAATCTAACCAGTAACATGCTCCTCTACTAAGAAAAAAAGTTCAGAACCTCATGATAAATACTCTATTCTCACGGAAAAACAGTAACATGGAATATAACCAGCTAGCCAGTCCTCTATTTTAACTTAAAAGCTATCAGATTGCTTATTACAAATAGTTATCTTTTGAATGGATATCACTACATCACAGAATTATAAAAACTCAATGCCATATAAATTAGGAGTGTTTTAGTATAGAAGTAGTACTACAGACATCGGAGTCATCGGATAAAAACTGTAGAGGAACTTGCATCGCTAAGCTATGTTAGCTAGTAAACATCCCTAGACATGTATCTGGTACATCTTGCTAGATAAAACAATTTCAAACACTAGATTGAACATGACGTGAAGGGGGCTGCACCACCGTAGAGTTCACCAGCTTGGAGGCAGGGGTTCAGTCGCGGCAGCAGCAGCCCGCGCATCGTTTCTGTCGTGGTCGGGGAGGAGAAGGAGGTGTAGTGGAACTACAGACGGCCTTGAACGAGGTAGGTGGAGACAAGAAGCCGCCTAAAACAGTTAGAAAAACTATAAGTATACAAACTCTAGGATCACCTTGATAATATATTTATTCTTTGTGTTCTGTCAGAATACGAGTTTGGGCTACAGATGTCAGTGTCAAACAATATAGCAGAGGGGGTGCCGTTCCTGTCGAGATCCTCGGTGACCTGCAGGGAGAAGACGGAGCAGAAGTGGTGCTACAGTGTCAATGAGGTGGGAGCCGACGGTGTCGGTGTTCGGACCGGGAGCGGAAGAAGGTCTTGGACCGCGACGTCGCGGCGGCCTGGTGCGCGGAGCGGCTCCCCCTTTCTGCGCACCTGCTGCTTGGCGCGGCCGCCGCTACTGGGGATGACGACCCAGCATGGGATGCGGACGCGGGCGATGAGGCGACGAGGCGGCCTAGCGCGAGGCGGTTGACCCAGCACGGGATGCGAACGCGGGCGACGAGGCGGCCTGGCGCGAGGCGGTTGACCCCGCACGGGATGCAGACGCGGGCGACGAGGCGAGCAACGTGGGCGCGGTGGAGAAAAGAAGAGAGAAGTGCGCCCTGGGTGTTGGCACCGTGATGTGCGTCCAGGGTAGCGGTAGGCAACCGCGCGGCGCAAGAATGATGCCCATGGTGCTAGGGGAGGAGATCTGGAGGGCGGCGATGGTGGTAGCGGCGCTGGAGGGCGGATGCGATAGGGTAGGGATAGGGGGAGGCACGTGGCTAGGGTTCGGGGTTCCTATGGAGGGTAGCGATTTGGGTTGGGTTTTCTGAGTAGCGTGGACAACTTTACCACAATACCCCTGCATAATTGTGCGGCACAAGACAAGATTCATGGGTGTTCCAGTAAATTTTGGTGGGTGAGGGCATGAAGGGTGAGTTCCGGAGCGTTAGATTGAGCTGCTGTGGACGGCTGAGATCCACTTTTGTGGGTGATCCGTGGTAGTAGCATTCCTCCATTCTGATTGGCTCGACAAAACTGTGCATGGATTGAGGGTTAGATTTTGTGTTAATGTGCCCATATCGCAACATAGTCAATGTGCCCATATTATGCACTCATGTTCATCTTGGGATGGCAAACAATGTTGCAAGAGAATGTTTTCCTTTTCGTCGCATAGAAAATGCATTTTCCATTTTTTGAGTGCCAAAATCAGGGCGTTTTGTGAAGCAACCACCAAATAATAGTTTCTAAATGGTACCACCCTATTTTTCAAAAAATAATAGACCCACCTTAAATGAACAATGTCCCACCTAGGGTATCTAAAACCTTTCCGTCTACCCCTGGCGAAAAAGACAAATTCCTGCCGAATCGGTAGGAAGTGGGTCCGGTTTGAACTATAGGTACATGATCTAATGCTCATGATTTTTTGCAAAAATCATTTTTAGACTCACAATATGATGTTTCTTTAGAGATCCAGTGCAAGTTTAGTGAGGCTCATCCGCTATCTTCATGCCTGCCATTTTGACCATAGTTTGAAACAATTTTTTTTGAAACAGGCATAAGAAATTCAAAAATGGTCCGAACAATGTAAATCCTTCGCGTGGCGTCGTATTATGTGACATAGTTTCAAAGAAAAATACCAAACTTGGTATATTGCAAGTTTCCCGAAAAAACCTTCCCAGAAATGACCTATCATGTTCGAGGTTTCATGGCTTTTAGGCTAAACGACCATGTTATGGCTAGAATCATGGCATAGTTTGTGATAATATGTCCATATTGTGCACCCGTGTGCATCTTGTGATGGATAACAATATTGCAGGAGGAAGTTTTCCATTTCGTCACACGGAAAAAGCATTTTCCATTTTCTGAGTGCCAAAATCGAGACGTTTTGTGAAGCAACCACCAACTAATAGTTTCAAAATATTACCACCTTATTTTTCAAAAATAATAGACCCACCTTAAATGAACAATGTTCCAACTGGGGTATCTAAAACCTTTCCATCTACCCTTGGCGAAAAAGACAAATTCCTGCCGAATCAGTAGGAAGTGGGTCCGGTTTAAACTATAGGTACATGATCTAATGCTCATGATTTTTTTTTAAAAAAATTTGGACTCACAATATGCTATATTATCAGAGATCCAATGCAAGTTTAGCGAGGGTCATCTCCTAGCTAAGAACCTTCATGACCGCCGTTTTGACCATAGTTTGAAACGAGCATAAGAAATTCAAAAATGGTCCAAACAAGGTAAATCCTTTGTGTGGTGTCATATTATATGAAATATTTGTAAGGAAAAATACCAAACTTGGTATATTGATTGCATCTCGAAAAAACCTTCACAGAAATGATGTATCATGTTCGAGGTTTAATGACTTTCAGGTCAAACGACCAATGTTATGGACAGAATCATGGCATGGTTTGTGATAATGTGTCCATATTATGCACGCATGTATATCTTGGGATGGCGAACAATGTTGCAGGAGGAAGTTTTCCTTTTCGTCGCACAGAAAATGAATTTTCTATTTTACAAGTGCAAAAAACGGGGTGTTTTGTGAAGCAACCATCAAATGGTTAATTCAAAATGCTACCACCATATTTTTCAAAAATATCAGACCACCTTACATAGACAATGTCATAAGTAGGATATATCAAACCTTTTCGTCCATCCCTGGCAAAAAAGACAAATCCGTGCTGAATCGGTAGAAGTGGGTCCAATTTGAACTACAGGTACATGATCTAATGCTCATGTTTTTTTGCAAAAATCATTTTTAGACTCACAATATGATGTTTCTTTAGAGATTCGATGCAAGTTTAGCGATGCTCATCCCCTAGCTAAGAACCTTCATGCCTGCCGTTTTGACAATAGTTTGAAACGACATAAGACATTTAAAAATGCTACCACCCTATTTTTCAAAAATATTAGACCATGTTAAATGGCCAATATACCAACTAGGGTATCTAAAACCTTTTCGTTCACCCCTGGCAAAAAGAGAAATTCCTACCGAATCGGTAGGAAGCGGGTCCGATTTGAACTACATGAATATTATCTAATGATCATGATTTTTTGCAAAAATCATTTTTAGGTTCACAATATGCTGGTTTATCAGAGATCCATTTAAAATTTAGCAAGACTCAATGGCTACAAAGAATGTTGTCGTTTTGATCGTATTCGAGAAAAAAAATCATGCACTCATGAGAAAAAAAGTAAATCATGCACTCAACACCCATCGTTTCCCCCTTCGAATCTCCTATGGGCTGTTGGCCCACTCGGTGGGAAACAATGTCAAGGGAAAAAAGTATGAAGCTTCGCCAGAATGAGGCCCAGGCCCAATGCAGAAAAGTTCTCATTAAATAAATCAAAAGCGCTATTTAAGCTGTCTAGTGGATAGGAAGACTGTCCCTGCAGAGGGTCGTTGGGGCTAGTTCGAGTCCCCCTTCTCCCCCTCTCGCCGTATTTTTGGCTGAATAAATGGACAACCGTATTCTTTGTTGAAAAGAGTTCGGGATCCTCTTGTATACACAAATGGCCAAGTGGTCTAGTGGGTTAGGAATGGATTTGGCTAAGGACTGAGAAGGTGCGGGTTCGAATTTCATTTCACCCGCCATATTTTTTCCTGAATAAGTGAATTTTTTCATGAACAAGCAAACTACTGTGCGGCCCGTTGTTCAACTCCCAATTAAATTTACATATCAGATGGCACGTAGTCAGAAATAGACACGTAAGCATGACATGTAGGCAGAAATTGCTGAGTTGATTTTAATACATTACAAATTAATTGCAACGATCATTTATATTGGTCATAGTCGCCTCAAATTAAGGTCATGTCTATGTTATGACCAATTGATGTAAGGAAGTAATGAGCTTCCTAACAAAAAAAGTCATAGTTTTTCAGGGTTTGGACCCTCCTAAATGTCCTACGACCTTTCGGTTTAAATTGGTCATAGATCTATGACCAAAAAACTCATGGTCATTAAGAGAAGGTCACTAGTCAATACATTTCTTGTAGTGAATAACCATGTATTCTTATTATTATAATAAAATATATATTATTTATTCATAATTGTGTTTCAATTATGAAATGCCTTAATTCATAAAGCAATTTCATTTTGTTTTGAATTCAATATGATATTAAAATATTCCAAATGGAATTGTTTTCTCTAGGTCAAAGAAATCAACAAGGGTCATGTAGAAACCATTAATGTTTCCATTAGCATAAGTGAGATCTCGATCCCTCTATACTCTTTTTAATTTTGTGGGAATTTTTTTCGGATTTCTTATGCATGAATACAATACACACACGTGTCCTATCTATTTCTAGCTTGTAATACTGTGATGTTACATGCTGAGATATACATTGTAGATGTGCGAGGGGTACTACAGGTTTCCACGCCAGCCGCTCTCCTGCAAGTGGGACCCGCGTCCACTTGTCCTTCATGTCACCTCAAATTCAACAACTAACATGATGTTTGGACAAAATCTGAGTCCAATTTACGAGTACACAGATTAAATTGTGTAAATTACGAGTATCGGGACTAAATCGAGTCAAGCAGACGAGTATAGGGACTGCTATTATATCCAATGGTGGTAGTTTTTTTTTGCAATTTTCTTAGATGCGGAAGGGTATTCTCGCAAGATTCCAGTCCACGTGTCATCCTTGGCATCTTAAATTCGACGGTAAACATCGAATTGGACTAAATTAGGCAAAATTCAGCAAATTCCGAGTACGAGGACTAAATCGAGCCTTTCTGACAAGTATAGGGATGGTTAGGGTATTTAACTCCTTATTCGTAGGAGCTCATTGAGTTTTGAAGGGAGTCAGCGAGAATCATCATCTAGACCCAGGTCCATCGGAACCCAACACACCAGCTAATAGAAACGCGCGTGTGTGCATGGCGGGTCTAGGGGGCGACAAGCCTCCACAAGTAGCTATGCCACCCGCGTCCGATCTTGTCCGACCATATCGAGGATATAGTCCAATAGCAGCCCACAAATGGAGCACGCGCCCGAACTAGACCATTTTGGCACATTCCCGTTAGAAATTATGTTGAGTTTGCGGTGGGATGGACAACCCGCCGGGGCATGTCAGTTAGCTGCACATCTCCATCTCCTCCCTTCTCCCTAGTCCTCCCAGCCCGCTCCTCCCACACCCACGTCGCCATCGCGCCTTCATCTGTGCCAGATTGGCCATCACCAGGACCCATTTATCTCACTCGTACATGTCGCCTTTGACGGCGCCAGGAAATGTCCAGTGGGTGTTCATTTTACAAAAAAAATTGGTATCAATGCACAATATGAGCTATGAAAATTGATAGCATTAGCACAAAATAGTATAAGACAAAACAAATTTTTATTGAAGCCACGATTCATAAATCATAGGAGATAAGATACTAATTTTATAATAACTACAAAGTACTAGTCTACTACAATAGTACAAAATATTTTTGCATTGAGGCATTACCACTTGATTAAAGCCAAATTACAATACAACTCTGCAATCGCCTTGTTGAAAGAGACCGATGACATCCTCATCTTTTACTTCATTGAACAACTCTCTCTCAACAAACATAATCAAGCAGTTGTTCAAATATGCATAACCCATTTTGTTCCTTAGCTTATTCTTCACATAGTTCATTAAGGAAAAACCCTTTCAACACTTGCAGTAGCTACTGGTAGAATCAATACCAACTTAAGAAGCTTGTTAAAAACAAAATATTGTTCATGTTTGTTTGTCTCGACAAGCATAACTGAAAGCTGACATAGACTCTTCAAATTTGTGAACCTTCCATCTCTACGCACACGAGTAATATACATGTCTAATTGCTAGGGCAGTCTTGCTAGTTCATCACTTGTGAAATCATTAGCATAAAATTTTATAGCAAGCTTAACCAACTTATTTTGATCATAAGCAGCGAAAGAATGAAGTGGACTAAATGCTGCCATGCAAGAAAGTAGATCTGTATTTACCTCATAAAATATGTCATTAAGCTCAGAAATTTGCCTATCAATGACACCCACATACATATCAACATGGAAGCGATGAAAATTCATTGCACCATTAAATAAACCCCTTCTAGGTCGACCAACAGGAAAGTAAGGACCCTCCCTATCAACAACTTTGATCTTGTATTTGGTATAGAAATATGTGACCTTTATAAGAAAATCATCGCATCCAGGATCAGCCCTCAAGCACTCTAAGCATTCTCTTTTTTTACAAGACATGCCAAGAGCATTTAACAAGTATGCAAGCTGGTGAAAGAACCAAGTACAATCACCACTCTCCTTAGCAACAACAACTAGAGTTAACTGTAGTTAATGGGCAAAACAATCAACATAATAGGCAGAAGGAGACTCATCCATAGTAAGTTTTTCAACCCATTAGCATTACCTTTCATATTACTGGCTCCATCATAACCTTGCCCACGAACCATGGCAAAGGTCAAATTGTACTTCATAAGCATTTGTTGAATTGCACCTTTAAGTGTCAAAGAGCAAGTATCGTCAAGATGAGCAAGACCAAGAAATCATACAACTGCCCTCCCTTTCTTATCAACATAACGCAAGCAAATAGCCAACTGTTCATTCTGATACACATCACTAGACTCATCCGCAAGTATTGTAAAATGACCACCATCAAGTTATTCCATGACTAGTTTAGTAGTCAACCGCGCACAAAAATTTATGAGCTTATGTTGTATATCATGATGAGTCATCCTGCAATTCTGTGGAGCATTGTTGAGAACCACCCTATCAACCTCTTCAAAAATTCCTACTAGCCAATTTAATAGCTCAAGGAAATTTCCTTTATTTAGTGAGTCTTCACTTTCATCATGTCTCCTAAATTCCAAGCCTTGACGCAATAGAAACCTCAAGCACTTGAGTGTCCATATCAAACGAAGCTTATACAAAGTCTTGTACTATGAGGTGTTGGAAGCAAAAGACTCCTGTATTGATGCTTTTGGTGTAGTGAACATATCAATTTTTTCTTGAGCTTCAGCATGAGCATTACTAACTTGTCCTTCATGTTTCTTCAGTCTCGGTTTCATATGCAAATTCCTAAACCTAGGATTAACAAATGAATCTCCATCGGGACATTTTGTTCTATCCTTGAACAAATAGCAAACAAAGCAGAAAGCAACATCTTTTTCCACACTATACTCAATCCACATATATTATTTGAACCAAGCACGACAAAAGGACGATTCCTTCCACTTTTATCTGTAAAATCAAACTCATGATGCCTCGGTTGACATGGCCCCATCTCAATATATCTCCTTCTTACTCTATCTTGGTCATTAACGACATACCTTGAGATGGGTATCCGCTTCCCAGGATCATGTTCGAGCACTTCCAAATCTTCTTGTGTTGATTGAACCTCTTCATCATATTCTACAATTGGTGTTGGGGTTGCACCTCTTCTCTCTGGCTCACCTTCTCCATTTGGTGCTTGCACTAGTGCCAACTGTAGACTTCTCTCGGGATGAACATTGGAAGTACTTGATGCAATAGCTGATTGATTTGGTGTGGATGTTTCATCGGTCTTTTTTGCTTTTGCAGATCTTTTGCACAATACAGATATGGCACTACCAGCAACACTATTCTTCTTCTTCTTCTTCAAGAAAAGGGGAGATTTAGAAAATTAGTCAATTAAAAGCTTGCATCTAGCGGTAACATATTGGCATATAGAAATTAGATCTGCTACTGGTGCTAAATGCTAATATGCTAGACTAAGGCTAAAATCAATTCTCCTAACTATCTAATCTCCTAAACAGCTAATCTGGTACTTGTAATTTGAAGAAATTAAGAGGAATAAGAATTATGAGTCTGATGTGTCGGGGGGATGACCCCCGGGTAGGCTACGTCAGGCCTAACTAGTCGGCTCTAGGAATGCCTGGCCGGATGGCCGCAACCGGGTGGACCACTCCAACGGGTCCACCCTCAAGATTCCTTGGCTGGCTCATCTAGTCGGATGACCAGAAGAACCGGTTGGGTGGCCGCTTCCACCTTGCCGCCTCAGATTCAGTGGCGAGGCTACGGAGGGGGTGACGCTCCTCGCTGAGTGTACCCATGACTCCTTGCATCATCAAACAGGCTAGCACACCACCCCTGCCTCATGCTACAAGACAATTGTGCCAAAATTGCCAAAGCTGGAAGCTGAGCGAGGCGTTGTCGGTTGGCCGCTAAAGCCTCAGCTAACCGTTAAAGCACCGGGTGACGCCCAAAGTACTAGTGTTGGGACACTGTAGCGCTATCCCCCTATACTAGAGGCTTGACTGGGTCCTGGCCCACCGGCTGGACCCTGCCAGCCGGCCCGCTTTGTAAACCCAAAGCCCAAACGGTAAACCCTAGAACCCACATTGTAACCTACCTCTCCCAGCTAGTGTATAAGGGAGGGTATATCTAGGGTTCTAGGTAAGCTCAAGTAGATTCAAGTTCATTCTCATAGTTCACTAGTTCACTTTCTTCCTCTATCTCTTCATAGCAGCTAGGGAAACAGCTCAAGGAGCACCTGTACTGGGCATTCACCCCCAAGATAGTAGATCCTAGAAAGAGTAGGAGTGTTACCTCACCGAGAGGGCTCCGAACCTAGGTACATTGCTATGTCTGTGATGTCTATGCATGCTTCTATTCTTGTAAACAGTGTTGGGCCTCAAAGTGTAGAGGTTTGTAGAATAGTAGCAAGTTTCCCTTAAGTGGAACACCCAAGGTTTATCGAACTCAGGGAGGAAGTGGTCAAAGGTATCCCTCTCAAGCAACCCTACAATCAAGATACAAGAAGTCTCTTGTGTCCCCAACACACCCAATACACTTGTCAGGTGTATAGGTGCACTAGTTCGGCGAAGAGATAGTGAAATACAAGTAATATGGATGATTATAAGTGGTAATTGCTATCTGAAATAAGAGTGGCAACAAGCAAACATGTAACAGGACTGATTGTAAATGGTGTTTCAATGCTTAGAAACAAGGCCTAGGGATCATACTTTCACTAGTGGACACTCTCATATAAATATCTTCTCTTCATTATGCTACCCTGAACTACTCTCCGGTTGGACGATGTAGGGCTATAACAACACACCTTAAAGTTCGCATTCCCCATCTAGATAACCCCTCACTGTCACCTTGAGCGCTAGATGGTTCCAACAAACACCACAATCTCATAGAGACATCCAACTCAAATTATACTCATGATAAGTATTTCTGTAACCTTAGCCTAAGTTCCACACGGTGTGCACACTGTTAACTTCACACACGTGGGGATAAGTAGAGATTAATTAAAGCACTTGAGTAGCAGAATATATCTAGATTACAAAGCTCATGATCTCAATAAGATCACGCATAGAGAGAGATATGAACACATAGGTATCGGTAGAGCCCTTAGCCTCGAGAGAGAACTACTCCCTCCTCATAATGGGAGTCAGCAACGACGATGGGGATGACGGTGGAGTCGATGGAGATGGCTCCGGGGGCACTTCCCTGTCCCGGCAGGGTGCCGGACCAGAGACTTATGTCCCCCGAATCTCCTCTTCGGTGGCGACGGCGCTGCGGAACTTTTCGTGGAATTTTGATCCCCCTATCTAGGGTTTTCATCTCAGGAGGAATATATAGGCGAAGGGACAAGGTCGGTGGAGGCCCGAGGGGCCCACACCACCTGGTGGCACGCCTGGCGGTGCCCGCGCCACCATAGGGTGTGGCCACCTCGGTGCCCTCCCCCGTCTCTGCTTTGGACTCCGCCTTCCTTCTGGTAAAATATTGACTTTGGCTTTTGTCCCGTCCAATTCCGAGAATATTTTCTTACTAGCTTTTCTGAAACCAAAAACAACAGAAAATAGGCAACTAGCACTGCGACATCTTGTTAATAGGTTAGTTCCAGAAAATGTATAAAAATACCTCAAAGTGTAAACAAAACATAAGAAAGTTGATATAAAACAAGCATGGAGCATCAAAAATTATAGATACATTTACGACGTATCAAGCATCCCCAAGATTAACTCCTGCTCGTCGTCGAGTAGGTAAGTGATAAAAATAATAATTTTTGAGGTGACATGCACCATCATAATCTTGATCAAGGTATTCATAAAGCATTGATAGTTGGGATCAAATTACTCTAAACATAAGCATGAAAGATAGAGTTCTAACAATAAGACATAGCAACTATGTTGTAACATGAAAAGGTACAAACAAAAGATCATGAATAACAATGCATTGAAACATGTTTGTTTGTTTCACATATAGAAAACATAATAAGAGTGGTATTCAGCTTGTCCCTCATGGTATAGCAAAACATAAATGCATATGACACCTTCAAAGTTTATAAGGGTGACTAGATACAAATAATTTAAGAGCAAGCAATTCCAAAATTATGAATCAATCAATAATTTTTTGGGACAATGCACATTGAACTAAGAATGACAACTATGCTCTCTTAATTGGTGCATAAATATAGAAGTTGGAGACTCAACATAAAAATAAAAACAAAGGCCCTTCATAGAGGGAAGTAGGGATTTCAAGTTTCATAAAGAGGTTCCAAAAATTATGGTACTTATTAGATTTTATCTCTCATTGCCCCTATCATAAGCATCTTGAGATGATTAAGGTTAAAGTGACACAAATATGAGGATATGCTTGACAAGTTATAAGTTGAAAATCTCATGCCCCTTGCTTACGAGTACCGAACCTCATGCTACTCAACTTTAGTCACAAATAAGTTCCTATCACTGTAAGTACATGTGTATCATGGAGAACGCCCACGGGGTACCCCTTGCCCCATGACACAGGAGCTTTCCCATATCAAAATGACAAGGCAACATACAATGAGCATCTCAGCGATCTTTTTATTTGCTATTTGCATAGGTTTTTATTGAGGATGCTTCACAGAATGCTCACTATGGTTATGCTGCAAGTTTCCACCATGATTAGGCATGGCTTAGGCTAGCCGCCTAGGCATTTCTATAACACACATACAAGCTCCATAAGCTTACAAGCTCCCCTTTTATTTCACACTATCAGGATCCATAAACAAAAGAACATGATATCAACTGTATAATAAGTGCAATGTTGAAAGCGTTCCCCATGGTATCATGGTTCTGCTAATTCACAACTTATAAAGTGCAAGCATATAAGCAACATAGATGGACACAATGGTTAAAGTTTATTAAGTGCAAGAAAATAAAGTGTGCCATCAAGTTTGTGAGAGCTTTAATCACTAATGTTCACATAACAAATGTTTAATTTGGAAGATAGATAAACACATGAATATACTTGGAATGGTGTAACACACCATGCATAAAAATTTATAGTGGACTCTTTGGAATAACTTGGTTTCTTGGGAGTTAGATGCATGAGTAGAACTCATAGTCAATACAGGTGGAGGCTAGCAAAAGACTAGGAGCGACCAACTAAGAGAGACATAATGACCATAATCATGCAAAGCGACAAAACATTATTAATTAAAGCATAAAGTGATATTGCAAGTCAAAAACTAAATGATCATAGAGGCTATGGTGACTGGTTCATAGTCTTAACATGGTCTAAGCATGTGCCAAGTCAACCCAAATAAAGCATCAAAGGAGAATACCAAAATATTATGCTTTTGTATGCTAAAACAACGCATGATTCTTTCAAGGCACATTAAGCAATCTCAATTGTTTGAAACAAGTCATGCTACAACAATAATCACTAAGCATATGGTCAAAGCAACATCTACCATGACATGATAAAGTCTAAGTCACAGTCAAAACAAGCTTCCTTTTGTACCACTATAAGCATGAACCTTCCTACTCTTTTCCAACACCAATCGACTTATTTGAAACAACTCTCAAAGATAATAATGAATAAATACCAGAGAGCATGTCTCACCCATCTACAAAGAAGAACTAAAATAAGAAAACTAAAGCTAAACGCAGTGCTAGCAAAGGAGAACACTCACATAACAATAAGAGTGAAAACTAGAGTGTTCTAGGCAATGAATAATGGGGTGTGTCTTTCTCCAAAAGAAGTGTGTTGGGATCCAAACAACTTATTGTGGCAAAGAAATCAAAAGAAAACTAAAAACAAATACGCTCAGAGAACAACACATAGTGCATAAGGTAATAAAAATAAAGTGTCTTAAAAGAAGACCTGGGATTATTGATGAAGAAGGGGATGCCTTGGTCATCCCCAAGCTTTGATGCTTGTACTTCTTGAATATTTCTTGGGTTGACATGTGTGGCATCCCCAAGATTGAGATTTTGTCCATACTTCATCTCATCACATCATTCTCTCCCTACACTTGAAAACTTCCTTCTTACAAAACTTCACACAATCTTCATTAGCAACATTAGTGTATTTAAAATAATAATCCTTTGGGTTCAGTTTCAACTCAAGTAAAACTTCCATCAAAATATAAGCTGCTGTAGCAATTTGTTTTAAAAGCTCAAGTGATCCAAGAGAACTAAAAAAGAAACCGATTAAGAGGCAAATGCAAATAATGGCAGAAATCTGTCAAAATAGACTAGTAGGTAAAGACCGATTTTTTCGAATATATTCTGTTGCTCAAATCGAAAAGTGATAAACTAATTAAAGTTAGATAATAACCTGGGGCATAAGCACAGAAAATTACAGCTCAATACGATCTACAAGGATGTTTCACGATTTTTTATAGTGAAGCACAAAAATCTGTTTCGAGACAGTATTTTCCCAAGTCTTACTTCTCTCTCATTAGAGATTATTCTTGGCACAAAAACCACACAAAAAGGATAAGGATAGGTTATTACTGAGGCAATAACTTCTAAGACTCAATAAAGGGAAAACTTACTGAAAGTAAAAATATAATGGGTTGTCTCCCAAAAGCTCTTTCTTTATAGCCATTAAGATAGGCATGATAATTTCGATGATGCTCACATAAGAAATATGAATTGAAGTAAAAGAGAGCATTAAGAAGCAAATATGGAACAAATTTAAGTCTAACCCACATCCTATGAAAAATAATCTTGTAAATAAACAAGTCATGAAAGCACAAAGCAACAAGCATATGAAAGCAAATCAAGTGCAACTTCAAAATTTTCAACATTAAGAGGGGAAACTTAATATTGTTGAGGTACATAAAACCATGTTTCCCTCTCTCATAATAACTTTCAGTAGCATCATGAATAAAATTAACAATATAAATATCACATAAAACATTCTTATCATGAGCCACATGCATAAAATAATTATTACTCTCCCTATAAGCATAGTCATTCTTATTAATCGTAGTGGGAGCAAATTCAACAAAATAGCTATCATTATTATTCTCATCACCATAATCATCAAATATAGGAGGCATAGCTTAGACTTTCCATAGCATTAGCAATAATGGTGTTCAAAGAATTCATACTAATAACATTGCTATTAGCATGCAAATTAAGTTCCATAGGTTTTTTAATTTTCTCTTCAAACACTTCATGTCCTAACTCAAGATAAATACTATAAAGCTCTCTAATTTTTGTCGTTGTTTTCCTTTAAGCCTAACTAGTGAAAATAAAAACAAGAAACAAAAATATATAATTGAAGAATCTAAAGGAAATAACTTCGAGCACTCACACCAGCAATAGTACTAGAAGATAGCTTAGTAGCCAGAGGATGTGAGTACCTTTTACCTTACCTCCCCGGCAACGACGTCAGAAAATAGCTTGATGTCTATGCACGCTTCTATTCTTGTAGACAGTGTTGGGCCTCCAAGTGCAGTGGTTTGTAGAACATCAGCAAGTTTCCCTTAAGTGGATCACGCAAGGTTTATCGAACTCAGGGAGGAAGTGGTCAAAGGTATCCCTCTCAAGCAACCCTGCAATCAAGATACAAGAAGTCTCTTGTGTCCCCAACACACCCAATACACTTGTCAGGTGTATAGGTGCACTAGTTCGGCGAAGAGATAGTGAAATACAAGTAATATGGATGATTATAAGTGGTAATTGCTATCTGAAATAAGAGTGGCAACAAGCAAACATGTAACAGGACTGATTGTAAATGGTGTTTCAATGCTTAGAAACAAGGCCTAGGGATCATACTTTCACTAGTGGACACTCTCATATAAATATCTTCTCTTCATTATGCTACCCTGAACTACTCTCCGGTTGGACGATGCAGGGCTATAACAACACACCTTAAAGTTCGCATTCCCCATCTAGATAACCCCTCACTGTCACCTTGAGCGCTAGATGGTTCCAACAAACACCACAATCTCATAGAGACATCCAACTCAAATTATACTCATGATAAGTATTTCTGTAACCTTAGCCTAAGTTCCACACGGTGTGCACACTGTTAACTTCACACACGTGGGGATAAGTAGAGATTAATTAAAGCACTTGAGTAGCAGAATATATCTAGATTACAAAGCTCATGATCTCAATAAGATCACGCATAGAGAGAGATATGAACACATAGGTATCGGTAGAGCCCTTAGCCTCGAGAGTGAACTACTCCCTCCTCATAATGGGAGTCAGCAACGACGATGGGGATGATGGTGGAGTCGATGGAGATGGCTCCGGGGGCACTTCCCCATCCCGGTAGGGTGCCAGAACAGAGACTTCCGTCCCCCGAATCTCCTCTTCGGTGGCGGCGGCGCTGCGGAACGTTTTGTGGAATTCTGATCCCCTATCTAGGGTTTTCATCTCGGGGGGAATATATAGGCGAAGGGGAAAGGTCGGTGGAGGCCCAAGGGGCCCACACCACCTAGTGGCGCGCCTGGGGGTGCCCGCGCCACCATAGGGTGTGGCCACCTTGGTGCCTTCCTCCGTCTCTGCTTTGGACTCCGTCTTCCTTTTGGTAAAATATTGACTTTGGATTTTGTCCCGTCCAATTCCAAGAATATTTCCTTACTAGGTTTTCTGAAACCAAAAACAGCAGAAAATAGGCAACTAGCACTGTGGCATCTTGTTAATATGTTAGGTCCAGAAAATTTATAAAAATACCTCAAAGTGTAAATAAAACCTAAGAAAGTTCATATAAAACAAGCATGGGGCATCAAAAATTATAGATACATTTACGACGTATCAATCTGCTGTATCTGTGCCTGACCCATTGCGAGTAGCCACCGATAGCATCCTGATTGTCCCTTCTCATGCCATCCCCGATGGCACTCCCGTGTTCCACACCATGACAATTGGTGCCCACCGTGGGGAACAACACTTCGATTGGGGTCATCTTTCACATGGGACTTGCGCTCGTCGGCGGTGAGAGAGTCTCCCCGGCCTCGTCCTCACTCTCGACTCCTTCAACTGCGTCATCAACAGCGCATCGTGCTTCGCTGGGGAGACCTTCCCTAGCGGTGGCTCCATCATGCACTTCGGCGACCACCGTGTCTACATCACAACCATTGCGGAGGCCTTCCATCACGAGGTCATCGCGGTCTCTGGCACACCGCCCGGTTTCTCCACTTCGCGTATCACCAGCGGTAGCATGGAGGTCATGATGGCTGGCTCAGGCGTGGGATGCCGCCCACCTCTGGAGCACAACATGGGAGGCAATAGCTCCGCTTCGCGTGAACCAGACCAAGATCCACTAGCCACCTCCATCCAACACCTCCACAACCCCATAGTCCCTAAGGCGGATCCAACAATGGCTGTGACTACACTGGAAGCCACCCGCCAAAATCTTTTGGAGGAAGCTAACAAGGTCGCCGCCACCCAGCGCTGGCTAAACGCAACCATGTGCGAGTACAACATGGCCCATGGCTTCGCCCGCCTACCCGGTGCCAACCAGAATATTTCACCCTAGGGCCGTAACCTTGGTTCTGAGCTAGAACATGCCCCTGACCCGCGTACTCCCGTGGTTCAGTTGGTTTACAGTACTCCCACCAAGAACATGAGGGCTGCAGAGGCGGCCTCCGCTAAGCTAAGCCAACTTGAGGGTTATGAGCTGCGCTGCCAGCAGGCGCTTGTCCAGCTCCTCGTGGCCACGACCAACAAGAAGCAGGCCGAGGCAGGTCTCAGCCTTGGGGGAAACAACAAGATTCAGCCACCTCGCCGGATGGCGGATCCGGCAGTTGGCGGCATCAAGGCCTCCTCTCCAAACGGAGCAAGGCCGAATAGCCGTCCATGTGGCCGATCAACTAGCCACGGACATCACTCGCATGACGGCGCTGTGGTCACTAGCAGGAACCACGCGCCGGCTGATGGAGCCAGACAAGGGCAACATCATGACCTGGCTAACGAAGTCAAAAGAAGCCTCGTGTCGCCAAAATCCTGCCTGATGGGGCTACTCGGCCCACGCGATACGGAAACACGCGACACGCACGCACTGATACGTTGCTAACATATCTATAATTTTTGATGTTCCATACTTGGTTTTATCTACTTTCTTATGTTTTGTCCACACTTTGGAGTACCTTTTATACACTTTCTTGGACTAACCTATTAACAAGATGCCACAGTGCCAGTTGGCTGTTTTCTGCTGTTTTTGGTTCCAGGAAAGTCAGAAAATGAATATTGTCGGAATTAGACGGGACAAAAGCCAAAGTCAGTTTTTCACCGAGGGGGACACGGAGCCAGAATACGAGACGGAGAGGGGCCAGGGGCGGCCACACCACCTAGCCGTGCGGCCAGGCCTGGCCCGGCTTGGGGGTGGTGCGGCCACCCAGGGCACCCCCTCGGCCTCCCCTTTCGCCTATAAGATGCCTCCGATACAGAAACCCTAAGTACCCGATCAAAAATCCATGAAAGAGTATGTAGCCGCCGTCATCTCCATCCCTAGATCGGGAGGGATCTGAAGCTCTTCCTGGCACCCTGCCAGAGGGGAGAGTTCACCCTGGAGGCCTTCTTCATCACCATGCAAGCCTCCGGTGTGATGCGTGAGTAGTTCATCCTTGGACTACGGGTCCATGTAGTAGCTAGATGGCTGGTTCTTCTCCTTTGTGCTATCATGTTTAGATCTTGTGAGCTCTGTTCATGATCAACATCATCTATTTGTAATCCTACATGTTGTGTTTGCGGGGATCTGATGGATATTGAGATGCTATTTTAGATTGATTATTGATTCTATCATGTCTTTGTTATTTGTGATCTTGCATGCTTTCCGTTGTTAGTAGCTATCTTGGCCAAGTAGATGCTAGCAACTCCAAGAGTTAGTATTTATGCTCGATAGTGGGTTCATGCCTCTAGTAATCTGGGGAAGTGACAGAAATCTCTAAGGTACTAGATGTCCTGTTGCTACTAGGGAGAAAACAACAATCCTTTGTTCATAGAACAATCATATTGTTTACTTTACACGCAATGCATAATGCAATTATCTGTTACTTGCAACTTAATACTAGAGGGGGTTCGGATGATAACCTGAAGGTGGATTATTAGTCATAGATGCAGTTGGATTACGGTCTATGTATAATGTTGTAATGCCCAATCAAATCTCAAAGGAGTCAAGATGATTAGTATATGCATGTATGATTTCTCGATGTTTGTAAATTGCCCTACTATAATTTGTTCACCCAACATGTCATCTATCTTAAGGAGAACCACCACTAGTGAACTATGGACCCCGGTCCTTTCTTTTATCATCAATCTACAACTGTTTACTGCTTTTTGTTTACTTTCTGCAAGCTTTTACTTTCTTCCACACCATACATTTAATCCTTTGTTTTCAGCAAAACCGGTGAGATTGACAACCTCATTGTAAGTTGGGGGAAAAGTTCTGTGGTTGTGTTGTGCAGGATTCCAAGTTGGCAACAACACCTTGGAGGTGTTTCCTTGCTCCTACTGGTTCGATAACCTTGGTTTCATAACTGAGGGAAACTTACTGTTGTGCTCATAATACCTTCCTCTTGGGGTTCCCCAACGAGCTCGTTATTACACGAGTCAGCAAGTATTTTTTTTGGCGTCGTTGCCGGGGAGTCAAGGACATCTTCACAAGGGGAGTCCCTCATAACCAATCTCTTTACTTTGTTATTTTTGTTTTTCTTAGTTTATTTTTGCTTTGTTTGCTTGTTTCTTTATCAAAAACACAAAAAATTAGTTTTACTAATTTGCTTTCTTTATTAAAAACACACAAAAAATGACTACTCTTGAAAACACTAAGTTGTGTGACTTCACTAGCACCAACAACAATGATTTCATGTGCACACATATTGCTCCACCTGTTCCTGAAGCTACTTTCTTTGAAATTAAACCTGCTTTACTCAATCTTGTTATGAGATAACAATTTTCTGGTATAGGTAATGAAGATGCTGCTGCTCATCTAAATAACTTTGTTGAACTTTGTGAGATGCAAAAGCATAGGGATATAGATGGAGATATTATTAATCTTAAATTGTTTCCTTTCTCTTTGAGAGGAAAAGCTAAAGAATGGTTGCAATCCCTAACTAGCAATAGTATTGATTCTTGGACTAAATGCAAAGATGCTTTCATTGGAAAATACTATCCTGCTGCTAAGATTATATCTATGAGAAGTGAAATAATGAAGTTTAAACAATCTGATAATGAACATGTTGCTCAGGCTTGGGAAAGAATGAAATATTTGGTAAAGAATTGTCCCACTCATGGACTGACTGCTTGGATGATTATCCAAACCTTTTATGCAGGATTGAACTATTCTTCAAGAAATCTATTGGATTCTGCTGCTGGAGGTACCTTTATGACCATTACTTTGGGTGCTGTAACAAAGCTTCTGGATAATATGATGGTTAACTATTCTGAATGGCACACTGAAAGAGCTCCACAAGGTAAGAAGGTTAACTCTGCTGTAGAAACCTCCTCCTTGAGTGATAAAATTGATATTATTATGTCTATGCTTGTTAATGGGAAGGCTCATATCATTTTCCCTTAGCCTCTTTGGTTGCTCAATAAGAGCAAGTTGATGTGAACTTTATACGAAATAACAATTTTAGCAACAATGCCTACATGAATAATTTTGGTAATAATAACTATAGGCCATATCCTCCCAATAATGGTAATGCTTATGGAAATTCCTACAACAATAATAGGAGTGCTACCTCTGAACTTGAAGTTATGCTTAAAGATTTTATTAGTAAACAAACTGCCTTCAATAAAACTATTGAGGAAAAACTCTCTAATGCTGAAAGAAATATAGCATCATTGGCTGAAGCTCAATCTTCTTTGAATAAAATGGCTGCTAAACCTAAAACTATTGATAATCCCTTTGCTGCTACTAATGCCATACAAGTTAGAATTGATGAAAATATTAGACTATTAGCTGAATTGCATGCTAAGTGGGAAAGAGAAGATGAAATTGCTAGAAACATTAGTGTTTCTACTATCACTACCACTAGAGTTGAAGCTAGTAATAGCTCTACTACTTTATATGATAATTATGATTTTGATCTTGATGGTTGCAACATCTCTGAAGTAATTAAGCTCCTACAAAAGCTTGCTAAAAGTCCTAACACTAGTGCTATGAATATGGCCTTTACGAAACACATTACTGATGCTCTCATAAAAATTAAAGAAGAAAAGATGAAACATAAAGCTTCTATTCCTATGAAACAAGAACATGGTTGGGAACCCATCATTAATATGAAAATGAATGATTTTGATTTCAAAGCTTTATGTGATCTTGATAGTAGTGTTTCTATTATGCCTAGAAGGATTTATGATATGCTTGATTTTCCACCATTGGAAGATTGTTATTTGAATGTCCCACTTGATGATAATGCTAAAAAGAAACTCATGGGGAGTATTAATGATGTTCTTATTATGGTTAACAATGCCTATGTTCTTGTTGATTTCTATGTTTTGGATGTTGAATGCAATGCTTCTTGTCCTATTACTTTGGGAAGACCTTTTCTTAGAACTGTTGGTGTCATTATTGATATGAAAGAAGACACCATTAAATATCAACTCCCCCTCAAGAAAGGTATAGAACACTTCCCTAAGAAGAGAGAGAAGATTTCTTTTGCCTCTCCTATGAAAACAAAATCTGCTCTTAATGCTTCTTCATTTGAGAACACTTGATTCTTTTTCTTGCTTCTTATGCCTAACTTAAAGGCGTTAAAGAAAAGTACTTACTAGGAGGTAACCCAAAAGTTGTAGATGAGTCTTGGAAGTTATTACCTGTAATAACCGCTCCTTATCCTTTTTATTTGCTTTTTGTGCCAAGAGTAACCTCTAATGAGAGAGAAGTAATGATTGGGAAAGTTGCTGTCCTGAAACAGATTTTTGTGCTTCACCGTAAATATTCGTGTAAAATCTCTGTGCGTTGTTTTGAGGCGTGAATTTTTGTGCTTCTGCCCCAGGTTGTTATCTAAATTCCGTTAGTTCAACACTTTTTGATTTGAGCAACAGAAGGTCTTTGAAAAAATTGGTTTTTACCTGCTGGTCTGTTTTGACAGATCTCTGCCATTATTTGCATTTGCTTCTTGTTGGTTCCTTTTTGAGTTCTTTTGGGGAAATGAGCTTTTTGAGGGAAGTGATACAATAGCTTGTGTTTTAATGGAAGTTTTATTGGTGTTGAAACTAAACCTAAAGACTTATTATCTGGAGTGCACTAATGTTGCTAATAAAGATTGTGTGAAGTTTTGTATGAAGGAAAAATTTCAGGTGTATGGAGAGAATGAAATGAGATGAAGAATGGACTGAAGCTCAAGCTTGGGTATGCCACCCCGTGTCACCCCAAGAATTATCCAAGAAGTACAAGCATCAAAGCTTGGGGATGCCCAAGGCATCCCCTTCTTCATCAATAAAAATCCCAGGTTTCTTCCAAACACTTCATTTTTATTGTTTCATGCACAATTGTGTTGTTCTTGGAGCGTCTTCTTTTTCGTTTTCGTTTTGGTTTTCGTTTTCTTGGTTTTCTTAGTTTGCTGAATAAATTGGTTGGACCCCCTCTTTCATGCATTGGTTTTCAAATAGTTTGTTTGGATTGGAAAAGAGTAGGAAAAGTTCATGCTTAAGTGGTAAAGAGAGCTTGTTTTTGACTGTGGCCTATGCTTTGTCATGCCATGCTTGATATTGTTTTGGCTTTATGCTTAGTGATCTTTGCTGTAGCATGACATGTTATAAACAACTGAGATTGCTTAATGTGCCTTGGAAGAATCATGCGTTGTTTTAGCATATTAAAGCATAGTATTGTGGTATTCTCCTTTGATGGTTTATTTGGGTTGACTTGGCACATGCTCGCACCATGTTATGACTATCCCAAGTCACCATAAGCCTTTATGATCCTTTAGTTTTCGACTTGTAATATCACTTTATGCTTTGATTAATGATGTTTTGTCTCTTTGCATGATTATGTCCATTATTGCTCTCTTAGTCGGTCACTCCCAGTCTTTTGCTAGCCTCCATAACCAAGTATGAGTTCCACTCATGCATCCAACTCCTAAAACCAAGTTATTCGAAAGAGTCCACCATATCTACCTATTAACATTTGCTATTCCAAGTATATTCATATTTTTATCTACCTTCTGAATTAAACTTGTTATGATAAAACTAGTGATTAAAGCTCTCACGAACTTGATGGCACACTTTACTTTTCTTGCCCTTAATAAACTTGAACTATTGTGTCGTCTATGTTGTACATGCTTGCACTTATATGTTGGGGATTAGCAGAACCATGCTGTCATGGGGAATGCTTTCAACATTGCACTTGTACTTTGTACCTAGTTGATATCATGCTCTTTTGTCTATGGATGTCGTCGGTGTGAAATGAAAGGGGAGCTTGTAAGTCCATGGAGTTATGTATGTGTGTTAGAGAAATGCCTGGGCCTCCGGTCTAATCCATGGTGTCATGGTGGAAACCTACAGCGTAACCATAATAAGTTGTCTATGAAGCATTCTTCTTATAAAAAAGAGTCAGATATTAAGAAAAATAGAAAAAGAAAAAAAGATATATGAGAAAAGAGGAAAGAGAGAAAAAAGCACCATTTCCCATGGTAAATAAGAAGATTGCTGAGATGCTCGTTGTCTGCTTGCCTTGTCATTTTGATATGGGGATTCTTCCATATCATCGGGCAAGGGGTACCCCGTTGGCGGTTCTCTATGATACACATGTACTTACTATGACAAGAACTTACCGGTAACTAAACTTGAGTAGCATGAGGAGCGGCCCTCGTATTCAAGGGACATGAGATTTCCAACTTATACTTTATCAAGAATATACTCCATAGTTTGTTCACTTTAACCTTAATCACTTCAAGAAGCTTATGATAGGGGCAATGAGAGTTGAACCCTAATAAGTACCATAATTTTTGGAAGCTCTTTATGAAACTTGAATCCCTGCTTCCTTCTATGAAGGCCTTTCTTCTACCTTTATATTGAGTCTCCACCTTCTATCTTTATGCACCTATTTTGAGAGCATAGTGGCCATTCTTAGTTCTATGTGCATTGTCCCAAGACTTGTTGATTGATGCATAATTTTGATATTGCTTGTTCTTAAACTATTTGTATCTAGTCACTCTTATGAACTTTGAAGGTGTCCTATGCATTTATGTTTGCTACTCTATGAGGAACAAGCTGAATGCCACTATGCTATGTTTTCTTTATGTGAAACAAACAAACGTCTTACAAAGCATTGTTATTCATGAATCTTTTGTTTGTGCCTTTTCATGTTACAACATAGTTGCTATGTCTTATTGTTAGAACTTTATCTTTCATGCTATGTTGAAGTACTATGATCCCAGCTATCAATGTTTTACAAATACTTTGATCAAGTTTATGATGGTGCATGTCACCTCAAAAATTATTCTTTCTTTTTATCACTTAACTACTCGAGGACCAGCAGGAGTTAAGCTTGGGGATGTTGATACGTTGCTAACATATCTATAATTTTTGATGTTCCATGCTTGGTTTTGTCTACTTTCTTATGTTTTGTCCACACTTTGGAGTACTTTTTATACACTTTCTTGGACTAACCTATTAACAAGATGCCAGAGTGCTAGTTGCCTGTTTTTTGCTATTTTTGGTTCCAGGAAAGTCAGAAAATGAATATTCTCGGAATTGGACGGGACAAAAGCCAAAGTCAGTTTTTCACCGAGGGGGACACAGAGCCAGAATACGAGACAGAGAGGGGCCAGGGGGCAGCCACACCACCTGGCCGCATGTCCAGGCCTGACCCGGCCAGGGGGTGGTGCAGCCACCCAGGGCACCCCCTCGGCCTCCCCTTTCGCCTATAAGATGCCTCCGATACAGAAACCCTAAGTACCCGATCAAAATTCCATGAAAGAGTATGTAGCCGCCGTCATCTCCATCCCTAGATCGGGAGGGATCTGAAGCTCTTCCTGGCACCCTGCCAGAGGGGAGAATTCACCCTGGAGGCCTTCTTCATCACCATGCAAGCCTCCGGTGTGATGCGTGAGTAGTTCATCCTTGGACTACGGGTCCATGTAGTAGCTAGATGGCTGGTTCTTCTCCTTTGTGCTATCATGTTTAGATCGTGTGAGCTCCGTTCATGATCAAGATCATCTATTTGTAATCCTACATGTTGTGTTTGTGGGGATCTGATGGATATTGAGATGCTAGTTCAGATTGATTATTGATTCTATCATGTCTTTGTTATTTGTGATCTTGCATGCTTTCCGTTGTTAGTAGCTATCTTTGCCAAGTAGATGCTAGCAACTCCAAGAGTTAGTATTTATGCTTGATAGTGGGTTCATGCCTCTAGTAATCTGGAGAAGTGACAGAAATCTCTAAGCTACTAGATGTGTTGTTGCTACTAGGGAGAAAACAACAATCCTTTATTCATAGAACAATTGATTTGTTTACTTTACACGCAATGCATAATGCAATTATCTGTTGCTTGCAACTTAATACTGGAGGGGGTTCAGATGATAACCTGAAGGTGGATTATTAGTCATAGATGCAGTTGGATTACGGTCTATGTATAATGTTGTAATGCCCAATCAAATCTCAAAGGAGTCAAGATGATTAGTATATGCATGTATGCTTTCTCGATGTTTGTCAATTGCTCGGCTGTAATTTGTTCACCCAACATGTCATCTATCTTAAGGAGAGCCACCACTAGTGAACTATGGACCCTGATCCTCTCTTTTATCATCAATTTACATACGTTTACTGTTTTCTGCTTACTTTCTGCAAGCTCTTACTTTCTTCCACACCATACGTTTAATTCTTTGTTTTCAGCAAAACCAGTGAGATTGACAACCTCACTGTAAGTTGGGGGCAAAGTTCTGTGGTTGTGACATGGGTATACCCTACAGGTACTCGAGGTTGGTATATACGGCCTGGATACGGCAGAAGCCCACGGTGTTGCCAAGGCCCAAATGGAGAACTCGAGTGGCCTACAGACTCTTGATTGCTTGCGAGACAAGAAGAAGCTAAAGACAGAAAGTTTAAAGGGAAAACCCTAACATGTAACCGACTCGACCTGCTACTCGAGACCCTTCCTATCTATATAAAGGCTAGGGGGGCAGCGAGGAGGAGACACACAACCCTAGTTTCCACAGCCCTCGCCACATTGCATGGACGCACCATTGTAATCGTCGATTCCTTCATTAATTCCAAGGGCAGACAAGCAGGAGTAGGGACCTCTACGAGGCCTGAACCTGGGTAAACCTTGCGTCCCTGTGTGCTTGTTTGCTAGCCGATTGATGCTTCCAGCACTCCCTCCTCCAAAACCCAAGTCCATAACAATGGGTATTGATGAGTTAAACCCTCGTCAATTGGCACCGTCTATGGGAACTAGGAGTGCTGATGTCGCAGTTTCTTCGGCCTCATCAACTCCAGGGAATATGCCCAAGAGGCAATAATAAAGTGGTTATTATCTTATTCCATGTTTATGATAAATGTTTATTTTGCATGCTATAATTGTATTGATCGGAAACATCAATACATGTGTGTTTAATAAACAAAAAGGGTTCCTAGTTATGCCCCTCTTATAGACTAGCTTGTTGATTAACAAGATGATCAAGGTTTCCTGATCATGGACATTGGATGTTGTTAATAACAAGGTCACAACATTAGTCGAATGATGTGATGAACATTCATCCAAAGTATAGCATTACGATCAAAGTCATTATGTTTATATTGCTATAACACCATACAAAGTAATCTTTATCCTTAGACCATGAGATCATGTTAATTGCTAACACCGGAAGAGTATCTTGATAACGTCGAACGTCATACTGTAACAGGGTGACTATAAAGATGGGTTCAGTGCTACGAAGGTGTTATGTTGAGGATCATGGATCAAGAGTGGAATTTGTCAATCCCGATGACAGATAGATATACTCTGGGCCCTCTCGGTGATATCACATTAAGGTAGCTTGCAAGCAAGTGATGTGATCACTAGAATGTTATATCACGGGAACGAGAAAAGAGTGCATGTCGGTAACGAGATCAAACTAGGTATTTGGATACCGATGATCGAATCTCGGACATGTATTATATCAAGAGACAAAGGGATTAAATTACAAGCGTTAAAGGTTCTCACGATCACAGAAGTCATCGTTGAATATGCAGGAGTCAGTATGGATCTCCAGGTCCCGCTTCTGATTATTGATCTGAGAGGAGTCTCAATCATGTCTGCATTATTCGCGAACCATAGGGTGACACACTTAATAGTTACCGGACACCATTTTGGAGCACATATGTTTCAGACGAAAGAATTGCAAAGCATAGGAATTGTTTCGATAGAAATCGGAAATTGTTTCGGGTGAAATTGCAGAAAGTGGTTCTGCATGTGATATTGAAATATTGCAAGGGGTTATATGTGAATGTTTTTTAATTAAAGTAATTAACAAAATTCTGAATAAATTTAATAAAAGAGTTTTATTAAATGAGAGAGCATTAAACTTGGAGAATTTTAATGCATTTAAAGCAGGGACTTTAAAGGGGAATGTGAAGAGGCATTTTAATGTGGAGGGGTTACCACCACATGAATGGGGGAGGTGAGGAGTCACCCCCCCATGCGCCGGCCATGGATAGGGGGTACCCCCTCCTCCTATAAAAGGCCACCCTCTTCCTCCTTCTTCCTCAAACCTCCTTGTGAAGGATATCTCTCCCCCTCTAGAATCATTCCCCCATGGTCTCGGATTAGTGAGATACATGTTCCCGGTGGCATTTCATCTGGAAGGAGTTGCTGCTTCCGCTGGATCGCTGGAGCGAGGAGGTGGAGGTTATCCGGTGGCTTGAACGTGTGTGCGAGTACGGATGCGCTGCTGAGTTGCGGCGCTCGGACTTCCACACGATCTTGAGATCGGCAAGTGTACGACTACATCAACCACGAGTTCCTACTCGTTAACAAAACTCGTTGTCTTCGAGGGTAAGTTCTCGATGGATGTATGTCCACCCGTTGCTCTGTACCTAGTAGATAGATCTTGGCGTATAGTTCTCGTCGTAGATTTTTTTTGTTTTCTATGCTGCGGAACCAACAGTGGTATCAGAGCCTGATCTATGCATAGGTGCTTTGCACGGGTAGTACACATATGTTTATATGTGGGCGATGATGATCATGTTATTGCATCTTCTATGTATTTTGGATATTGGTGGCATAGTGGGATGAAGCGGCCCGGACCAACCTTACATGTCATCGTGCATGAGACCGGTTCCACGACTGACATGCAACTTGTTTTGCATAAGTGGCTGGTGGGTGTGTGTCTCTCCTACTATAGTCAATATCTGATTTACAACGAGTTGCTAATAACTTGGTTATCCTCGTTTGGTTCATGTTCGTAGGTAAGACCGGTTCTATCTCCAAAAGCCCTAAGCCACGTAAAACTTGCAATTGATAAATTAGAGGCGTCTAGTTTAGATCGTTGCTGGGCTAGTGTATTGATATGATATTTTTGTAAGTAGATGTATGATAGATACTCTTACAACACATTCAACGTGTAAGTTCCATAGACCTTGGCCTTACACACAAAGGAATGATAGAGATCATACCACGATGCAAATTATAGAGATCAAATGCATGGACCATATCATCTCACTTTACACATTAGATGTTAGCATCTTATACTACTAGTTTGGCGCTTTCTGTAGCATTGTAAGATGATCCCTCATTTAGATATCAAGATAAAATGTGTTCTTCCTTAAGTATGCACCGTTTTTTGGATCGTGTTTCGAGACATCACGTGTTGATCGGGTGTACAAACGGGTGTAAGACAGTTTTACACATGCGAGTACTAAGGTTCTTACTTGGTGAGCCTAGCATGTACAGACATGGCCTCGGAACACGGACCGAAAGGTTAAGCATGAGTTATATAGTTGATATGATGCCCATATAGATGCTTGCCTTTGAAGCTACATCAACTCATGTGATGATCGGACTTGGTGTAGTGGATTTGGTTCATGTAATCACCAAAAGGGCACGAGGGATGTCGTTTTTGAGTGGGAGTTCATTTCTAATCTGGATTAGTCGAACTCAATTTTGTCATAAACTAAATCGAAGTGATTTTGCATAATTTGTTGTTGTCATTGGCGTCTGTTCACTACCTTATGCTTAATTTTAATTGAGATAATAGAACTATAGAATTCTGGATATTTACTTTACGAACTGGTATCGTATTTTTTGAATGTCAATTTAAAGTTCATAAGTCCTATTGCAAACTTTCAGCAAACTCTATTTACTCCATGAAGTTTAATAAGTAGTATTAAATCAAGAGTAAGAATTCCAATGTTAGTATCTAAAGTATCATGTTTGCCTCCATGATTATTGATATTCAAAAGTTGTTTTAATATCAAGATTATATAGGAGCTGAAAATTGTTTCAGAAACCATCATGTGTGAAAGATATTGTGATATCTGAAACAATGTTTTTGGTTGCATTATGATAGAGTATAATTTAGCAAAATACATGTTCTCATATTGTATGAGAATTTGTGAAGGATGGAGATGCTAGGCATCCGGATCTCCCAAAAAGGTTTTTGGGAACTAACATTATACTCGCGATTCTTCCTTACAGGCTATAGTAGCTTGCTCATGAAAGTTGTCATGATAAGGATGAATAGAAGATGTAAGTAAAATGTTTACTACACTAATAGATTACTAAAGAATGCATTTTTGAAAGAATACCAAAACATTTAATGATGGTGATCCACTTCAAAGTGCAAGTCCAAAGGTATTAGTATTTGACTATATACGCTTTGTACTATGTGTCATGTGAATGACACCACTATTGATATTGATAGATTCTTTTAAAAGGAAAAGGAATTGCTGAAAGAGAATCTATAAAATATTTGGCAGAAGAGAAAAAGTTGGAAATGTCCAACTTAGGTATATAGATGATATACACGTTATGGCTGTATTCCTTGCTTGTGAAACAATGTCATACAGGACAACGCAATTCATGAACTAAAATGGCCTAAGTACCCAGCAAGAGAAAGTGATGATGTTCATCGAAAAAAATAAAGTGTTATTGTGTTTTTCGTTGTTGTCAAACCTAGCCTTCAAGATTTGTTTTAATAATTGTTATTTTGTTCCGGTATTATGAGAACAATGGTTGTTCAAATAATTACCGTATTCCATAAAGGATGGATGAACTTTTACAAGTCTGGTGGGAGAAATCACATCCATAAACACTGTTGCTAAAATGTCACAAGACAAATGATTGAAAGATCACTTATGAAGTGACATCGCTGTTTAAATTATATTGGAAAGAAAACATGAAGAAACTCCATGTTGATGGATTTTTGGAGTCTTTGATTTTGATCAATTGACGCATGTGAGACTTTCCTCGAGATAATTGAAACTCCGTCCATAGGCCAAAGAGGAACGGATGACTAACTTATTGGATATTATGCATGTTGATGTATATAGTCCATTATGTGTAGACATATGCGATGGATATTTTTTCTTCATATGCTTTCTCCAGAAATTTGAGTGAATATATCTATATATTTACTTAATAAGGAAGAAGTATGAAACATTTGAAAATTGTTCAAAGACTTTCAAGATGAAGTGGAAAATCATTGTAGCAAGAAAATAAAAGAGTTTATGATTTGATCATAGAGGAAGATATTTGAGTTACAGGTTTAGCAAAACACCTAAGATTTGAGGAATTGTTCCATGATTTGTGTTTTCTCGATAAACCATAGGAGTATGGCATATTCGAGAGATGAAATCAAACCATGTTTGACATGGTAAGATCAAAGGTGCCATTTATAAAACTGCCATTATGTTTTAAGGATTGAAGCTTTAGCGACTACCGCTTTTACACTAAAAAGAGCACCATCGTGATCCGTTGAAATGACATTATATAAGTTATGGTTTGGGATAAAACCTGAATTGTCTTTTCTTAAATTTTGGTATGCTAAGCATAAGTAAAATGTTTACAACCAAAGTCGGATAAGCACGTCTTTGTAGGTTATCCCAAAGAATTTTTTGGGAATTTCTCCATAACAACGAGGACAAAAGAGTTTGTTACTTGGAACATCAAGTTTCTTGAGAAGGAATTTTTCGTGAAAAGTTAAGTGGGAGGACAATAGAACTTTGATAAGGTTGTTGAACCTTAGCTATATGTGCTTAGTAGCGCAGCGCCGGAAAGTGTCCTGGTGGCGGCCACAATACTCATGGCTCCCGTGATTACAAAGGGTGTGATCTCGGAGATTAGAGTTCCTATTGAACCGTGTGGCTCGGTAAGAATCAAATAGTGTGATTTGATAAACTAGTCATTATTGTTTTGACAATGATGAACCGACTACATGCAAAGAAGCGATGATGGGCCCTGACTCCATAAAATGACTAGAAGTCATAGAATCCGTGATAGTATCCATACACGAGAAATCAAGTTTCTGAACTTGGAAGACCCTCCGGAAAGGCGTGAAGCCTATCGGTCATGTTTGGATCTATAAAGAAATAAGACATGGATGTTTAACATCTATGAAATAGTCGACATGTCGGAAAGAAGTTTACGACAATGTTCAAGGAGTTGACTATGACAAGATTTGATCTTTCATAGCGATATTTAGTCTTGACGGATTAATGTAGCAACCACTACATATAATTGATGTATGGTAGTTGAACAAACAAAACAATGTTCTTCTAATAGAATGGTTACCTAGGACATGTACAAGACATGGTCCGAAGGGTTTTGTTAATTAAAAGGGTGCTAAAAGGGCATGCAAACTTCAATAGTTGAAGTAAGCATAGCGGAGTTGGAATCTTCACCATGATGAAACTGTTAAAAGAGTTTAAATTCATCGGATATGATGAAGATGCTTGCATTTGCAAGAAATTAAGTGGGAGCGCTGAGACATATTTCTTATACATTATGTAGAGGACATATTCTTGATTGGAAATGAAGTATCTTGTATTGACACAAGTTAAGAATTTCATTAAAATAAGATTCCGATGAAAGACTTGGGCAAACCCAGAATATTTGGCATCAATATCTATATGGATAGATTAAGGCACTAATATGGTTGTGCTAGACATACATATATGAGATATTGAAAGGGTTCAATATGGAAACAACAAGAAAGGTTCTTGCTGCTTGGAAAGAATTGTATCAAGATTCAAGTGTTTCAACAATTGGTGAGTAAAATCACATGAAGATTTTGATCGATTATACCATGATATGTATATATCCAAAATGTCCTATGCTCTAAATGTTATGAGCACATACCAGAATGATTCATAAGATGATCATTGGACGATAGTAATGATATTCTTATGAGCTTTGGAAGAACTAAGAATATATCATGTATAAGTGACAAATAGTTAAAGATAGTTCATTGTAAAGTGTTACATTGATACTATTTTTGTCACAAGATACAAATTAAATTTATCTCAATTTAGACTATGGGTGGCATAATTTAATGGAAAGGATGTTCCATGATGGATTTGGATGAGTTCCATAGTTGAGACATTGTGACGGATACTACAACAAAATGCTAAGTATATAACTGCTATAGTAGCAGCAAAGGAGGGCATTTGTGTTAAGTAGTTTGTTATCAAACTAGCTGTGGTTCAAAGTGGGCTAATACTATGAAGATATATTGTGTGACAATAATATCAACATATTTTAACCCGAATGAACTAAAGGTCTCACCAAAGGACCAAATTTATACAATGCCATCTCATTTGAGAATGAGTGATGCGTAGAGACGCAAAGACATACAAATACACACGGACCTGAAACTGTCAGATCCGGAGATTATGTTAACCACTAGCAATCGCGTATATGCAACACCAGAAAGCCATAGGTGTTCAATATGCAAAGTTTTTCAAACTAGATATTGACTCTAGTGCAAGTGGGAGACTGAAGGGAATATGCCCAAGATGCAATAATAAAGTGGTTATTATCTTATTCCATGTTTATGATAAATGTTTATTTTGCATGCTATAATTGTATTGATCGGAAACATCAATACATGTGTGTTTAATAAAAAAGGGTTCCTAGTTATGCCTCTCTTATAGACTAGCTTGTTGATTAACAAGATGATCAAGGTTTCCTGATCATGGACATTGGATGTTGTTAATAACAAGGTCACAACATTAGTTGAATGATGTGATGAACATTCATCCAAAGTATAGCATTACGATCAAAGTCATTATTTTTATATTGCTATAACACCATATGAAGTAATCTTTATCCTTAGACCATGAGATCATGTTAATTGCTAACACCGGAAGAGTATCTTGGTAACATCAAACGTCACACCGTAACAGGGTGACTATAAAGATGGGTTTAGTGCTATGAAGGTGTTATGTTGAGGCTCATGGATCAAGAGTGGAATTTGTCAATCCCGATGACGGGTAGATATACTCTGGGCCCTCTCAGTGATATCACATTAAGGTAGCTTGCAAGCAAGTGATGTGATCACTAGAATGTTATATCACGGGAACGAGAAAAGAGCGCATGTCGGTAACGATATCAAACTAGGTATTTGGATACCGACGAATCTCGGACATGTATTATATCAAGAGACAAAGGGATTAAATTACAAGCGTTAAAGGTTCTCACGAGCACAGAAGTCATCGTTGAATATGCAGGAGTCAGTATGGATCTCCAGGTCCCACTTCTGATTATTGATCTGAGAGGAGTCTCAATCATGTCTGCATTATTCGCAAACCGTAGGGTGACACACTTAAGAGTTACCGGACACCATTTCGGAGCACATATGTTTCAGACGAAAGAATTGCAAAGCGCATGAATTGTTTCGATAGAAACCGGAAATTGTTTTGGGTGAAATGGCAGAAAGTGGTTCTGCGTGTGTTATTGAAATATTGCAAGGGGTTATATGTGAATGTTTGTTAATTAAAGTAATTAACAAAATTCTGAATAAATTTAATAAAAGAGTTTTATTAAATGAGAGAGCATTAAACTTGGAGAATTTTAATGCATTTAAAGTAGGGACTTTAAAGGAGAATGTGAAGAGGTATTTTAATGTGGAGGGGTTACCACCACATGAATGGGGGAGGTGAGGAGTCACCCCCCATGCGCCGGCCATGGAGAGGGGGTACCCCCTCCTCCTATAAAAGGCCACCCTCTTCCTCCTTCTTCCTCAAACCTCCTTGTGAAGGATCCCTCTCCCCATCTAGAATTATTCCCCCATGGTCTCGGATTAGCGAGATACATGTTCCCGGTGGCATTTCGTCTGGAAGGAGTTCCTGCTTCCGCTGGATCGCTGGAGCGAGGAGGTGGAGGTTGTCCGGTGGCTTGAACGTGTGTGCGAGTACGGATGCACTGCTGAGTTGCAGCGCTCGGACTTCCACACGATCTTGAGATCGGCAAGTGTACGACTACATCAACCACGAGTTCCTACTCGTTAACAAAACTTGTTGTCTTCGAGGGTAAGTTCTCGATGGATGTATGTCCACCCGTTGCTCTGTACCTAGTAGATAGATCTTGGCGTATAGTTCTCATCGTAGGAAATTTTTTGTTTTCTATGCTGCGGAATCAACACTAATGGCAGACCGCCCAACGGTGGCCCCACTAACGGCGACAATGGCACGCCCGTCAATAATGGAGGGGCAGTCGAACCACCAACCATGGTGAATGAAAACACTGGGGAGTGAATAGTGATCAGACTCAACGACAATGAGTGGGCCCGCTGTCGAGAAGCCCTACGAGGCAACCCTCTGCCCTTCGGCTCTCCGCAAGAATTGCTGATGGGGTACCATTGGCTCCTGAAGGAGAAATACAAATGCCAAGTACATACAATAACGCAACTCGAAGCACGTAAAAAGGCGATAGACGAGTCGAGCCTCTGACGAGCTGGGCTCTCCTCCCACGGAGGATCCTCCTCCAAATCAACGAGTACGTCGCTAATAAGAGGCGATCTCGACTGGCCCACCTCACCGAGCAAGAGCGTGTAGAAGCCGCAAAGGTCCCCGACTTCGGTTCCATGATGGTGGATACGCGTGGCAACGTGCTCCCGAAAACGCCGCAAGCCGCGGTAACGGTGGCCACCATGTACCTCCTCAACAACCAGCCGCCAGTTGGAGATCCATGAGCCGCCATGCACCGATCTACGATCGCGGGTTTCGGGCTAATCGAGGCTGCCCTCGATAAAGAGCCAACACCGGAACCTAAGAAGGGCAAGGCCCTGACGAGACGCTATTCCTCACCCTCGTCCAGCAATGACAACCACGATCTGTCTCGGCGTCGCCGCTCACAGTGGCACGATCGCGACTACGACGCGCGCGATGACCTCACGCAACGCAAAATCGACAAGTCAAGGGCACGACCTGCTCGCTCAACTGATTCAGAAGAAGACGGGACTGAACTATGCGGCGCTAGATGCTTTAGCAGAGCCATCAGGCAGAGGCGAATGCCTAAAGGATTCAAACTCCCGTCAGAAAATCCAAAGTTCGACGGCCTACAGGACCCGAAGATCTGGTTGGAAGACCACTTTTCCTCCATCAAGCTACACGGCGGGAGTCGAAGCACGGCCATGCAATGCTTGTAGCTACAGCTGTAGGGCGCCACCCGTGCATGGCTCAACAATCTCCCGCGCGGATCCATTCGCAGCTGGGAAGAGCTGGCCTACAGCTTTGTTCGCAACTTCAAGGGCACTTACAAAAGGCCCGCATCAATCGAAGAACTGAGGAGCTGCCAACAAAGGTCGGGCGAATCGCTACGCTCGTACATCCAAAGGTGGTCTATCATCAAGAACTCCACAGAAAATATCTCGGAGGATCGCGCAATCGATGCATTCAACGGTGGCGTTCACCGCATGGAGCTCAGAGAGGCGCTGGGTCGCTCGAAGCCCAAAACAATTGACCACCTGATGGAGATCGTGAATCAGTGGGCTGATGGAGAAGATTCGGTGAGAAACCGCACCTACTCCAATGATGATGAAGACCTTGGGCACAGACGCGACCGTCGAGGCAAGCGGCGAATGCGCACTTACGATGACCGCGATGATGTCAACATGGTTGCATTTGGCTACGCCGACAAACGCAACGACGGCCGCAACAGCGGCTATCGCACGGCGGATATCACGACTCTGGGAAAACCACGCAAGTATGGCAACACCGCACTCGCGAGGAACCACCCGCAGCATCCATCGAGGACAAACTGTCCGGGCCGTGCACCATGCACTTCTACATCGACAAGCACGACGGCAAAAAGAAATCCAGCCACCTCCTCAAGGACTACTGCGAGTTCCTCAAACTCCACGAGGGCCTGGCTCGAATGAATCACGACGCGGTCAACAGGGGCTATGGAGCCGCCCCAGGCGCTGTGGCACATGGAGCTCCTCCACCACCACCTGGACCACCACCACCCGCGGATGCGCCGGTACAGCACCACGAAGGCGAACCATACCCACGGGCCGTAGGCAATATGATGATCCAAAAGGGACGCCCCTCCAATCAGGTGCAGAAGGCTATCACTCGCCAAGTCAACTTGGCGATAAACTCCCCACCATCCACAACTGTGTACCTCAGTGGAAGCGACTCCTGCATCACCTTTGACAAGCGTGACCATCCGCGCCAAGTTCCCCGTCCAGGCCACTGTCCCCTCGTACTCAAGGCATAGATTGGAGGCTTCGACATGAGTCGCGTATTCATGGATGGTGGAAGCGGCATCAGCCTCATGTCCACAAGTACCTTGCGTGCAATGAGGATCCCTCTCACATGCCTGGAGGTCTCAGACAATACATTTCACGGCATCGTCCTAGACAAGGGCATATATCCCCTAGGCAAAATCAATCTCGACGTCATCTTTGGCACGCCGAATTTTTTTGGCGCGAGCGCAACAACTTTGAAGTCGTCGACTGGCCTTCACAGTACTACTGCATCCTCGGACGCGCCGCGTTCGCTAGGTTCATGGCGGTACCGCACTACGCCTACCTGCAGATGAAAATGCTAGGTCCCAACGGCGTCATCACAGTCAACGGAAGCTTCGAAAGGTCCGACAGCTACGATAGGGAATTCAACAGAATATCCCAGTCCTTCGGCATACAGGAGGAACTCGCAAGATTAAAGGAGTCGACGGACAACAGTCTGGCTCCCCTAAGCAGGCCAAGCTCACCCGACCTGTCCTTCGACTCATCGGTGCACACAAAGAAAGTCTAGGTCCACCCAACGGACCCGACCAAGACGGCTCTCATCGCCAACAACTTGAGTTCCGCATAGGAAATCGCGCTCGTCGAATTCCTCCGTGAGCACTGGGAAATCTTTGGCTGGTGTCCTGCGAACATGCCAGGAGTTCCCAGGGAGTTCGCCGAGCATGCACTCAATGTGAATCTAGACGCCAGGCCAGTCAAGCAGACAATACGGCGACTATGTAAACCACGAGCAAAAGCAGTCGGGATGGAGATCAACATACTCCTCGACGCAAATTTTATACGCGAGATCAAGGAAAGCACTTGGCTCGCTAATACAGTACTGGTTCCCAAAAAATACACGGATATACTGCGGATGTGCGTGGACTTCACCTCCTTGAATAAGCACTACCCAAAGTATCACTTCCCGCTGCCACAAATCGACCAAATCATCAACTCCACCGCGGGATGTGAGCGCTTCTGCTTCCTCGACGCCTACTCAGGCTACAACCAGATTCGAATGAAGGAGGAAGACCAAGAGAAGACGGTGTTTACAACGCCCTTTGGTGTGTTCTGTTACAACACAATGCCCTTGAGGCTCAAAAATGTAGGAGCCACCTATCAGCAGTGCATGCAGGCCTGCCTCAAGAGCCAACTTGGTTGCAATATACAAGTCTACGTTGATGACATCGTCATCAAAACCAAGGAGGAATCCTCGCTAATCGACGATCTCCGTGAGACCTTCGCCAACCTCGATAGCTACCGGATCAAACTCAATTCGGAAAATGTGCCTTCGGCGTGCCATCTAGGCAATTACTCGGGTATCTCATCTCTGTGAGGGGGATTGAGGCGAACCCGAAGAAGATAAAAGCCATACTGGCCATGGAGAAGCTAAAGAATGTAAGAGGCGTCCAACAGCTGGTTGGGCGAATCGTGGCGCTTAGTCGATTCATCAGTCGAATGGGCGAAAAGGCACTATGTTTCTACCAACTTCTCCGCAATGCTGACAAGTTCGAATGGACTGGCGAGGCGCAAGAAGCATTCGAAGACCTCAAGCGCCTGATGTCCACCTCGCTAGTACTGGTAACACCACATGAAAAGGAACCACTGCTGCTCTACATCTCTGCCACCAACCAGGTGGTCAGCACGGTGCTCATGGTAGAACGTGCCGAAGAAAACAAAGTCCACGGGGTGCAGTGCCCAGTCTACTACCTCAGCGAGGTGCTCACGCCAACAAAGGAGCGGTACCCACACTACCAAAAGCTAGAATATGGCGTCTTCATGACAGCCAGGTGACTGCACCACTACTTCCAGGAGCACCTAATCGTGGTGGTCAACGATGCCCCGCTTGGACATATTCTCAACAACCCTGACGCCACTGGACGAGTCGCGCTTTGGGGAATCGAGTTGTCTCCACGAGACATTACATATGAGAAGCGCAACACGATCAAGTCACAAGTACTTCCTGATTTCCTCGTGCACTGGATGGAGAACCAGCTCCCCGAAAAACCAAATATGTCTTATCTCTAGACAATGCACTTCGATGGGTCCAAACGAAAGGACGGAGCTGGTGTAGGTGTCATACTGATATCGCCCCAAGGAGACAAGCTGAAATACATTCTGCGAATGCAGTTCACTGCCTCCAATAATGAAGCTAAATACAAGGCTCTGCTGCACGGGATGCGGATGGCGAAAGCCTGCGGCGCGAAGAGACTCATCATCTATGACGACTCCAAACTGGTGGTCAATCAAACAATGCACGAGTGTGACGCGCTGAACGACAACATGATCGCCTACCGTGACCTCTATGACACACTCGAAAGGGACTTCGACGGCTGCGAACTACGGCACGTAGGCCGCGAAAGCAATGAAGAAGCAGACGCACTCGCCAACATTGGCTCCACCTGCGCCCCCATACCACCTGGGGTATTTCTCGAGCGCATCTGCGAATGCTCCATCAAGCCAAAGGCCACAGAAAAAAAAACAAGCACAACAGCGGACTCGGGGGCTACGCCACCCAATGAGATAATGGCACTCGATGACCTGGAGCTTGACACATGACTCGAAGGACCAATGGGTGTCATGATGATCGAGCCATCTTGGACTCAACCCTACATCACATATCTTCTCAGCAAGAGGCTGTCGGACGATCCGACTGACACACGGCACATCGCGCGACGATCCAAGGCATTCGCTGTTATCAATGGCGAACTGTACAAACGCAGCAAAACAAGAGTGCTCCAACGGTGCGTCTCCAACGGAGATGGAAGGGCCGTCCTCCTCGACATCCACGAAGGCACCTGCGGGAATCATGCTGGCAGTTGCGCCCTCATCGCCAAAGCCCTACGGGCTGGATTCTACTGGCCCACGGCCATGTGCGACGCCAAGGACATCGTCTAGCACTGCAACGCTTGCCAGCGATTTGCAGACAAACCACACGCACCAGGCGCGGAACTCCAGCCAATACCATTAGCTTGGCCCTTTGCGCAATGGGGACTCGACATGGTCGGCAAGCTCCCAAGGTCCTCACGAGGAGGCTAGGTCTACCTCTTAGTCGCAGTTGACAAATTCACCAAGTGGATAGAGGCCATGCCGGTGAAAAATCAATCAGGGAACAACATAGTCAAGTTCTTTGAATCCATCGTCTACCGTTTCGGCGTGCCACGCAGTATCATCATGGACAACGGGACGAACTTCACCTCCAAGGAGCTCCAAGAATTCTGCGAAAACCTGGGAATCAATATAAGTTACGCCTCGGTGGCTCACCCACAGACCAACGGTCAAGTCGAAAAGGCCAACGGTCTCGTCTGCAGTGGAATCAAGAAGAGACTCCTCTAGCCACTCGAACAAGCTGCTGAATGCTGGCCGGATGAGCTGCAATCCGTACTCTAGAGCCTATGCATAACTCCCAACAACGCCACAGGATACACCCCGTTCTTCATGGTGCACGGTGCCAAAGCGGTGCTACCTGCTGAAGTATGCTACAAAGCACCGCGGGTAGTCGCATATAGCAAGAAGGAGTCAACTCTCGCACTCAAAGACTCTGTCGACCTCCTCGACGAGGCACGCGAAATCACAGCGGAAAGATCAACGATCTACCAGCAAAATCTCCGCAACTACCACAGCAGACGGCTACGCCCGAGGTCCTTCGTCGAAGGAGATCTGGTCCTGCGATAGAAGCAACAAGGGCATCTCAAGCTCGAGTCCCCCTAGGAGGGACCATACGTGATTACAGAAGTAATCCTAAGTGGCGCCTATCGCCTTAAAGATTTCAAGACAGGAGTCGCATACTTGAACCCCTGGAACATCGCGCAGCTGCGGTGCTTCTACCCTTAGTCGTTTTTCTTTCTTTACATTACAAATAAGGCTTTTCAGCCAGGTACTTAGGCATACATTGTACCTCGTAATGTTCTACGAATAAATAAAGCTAAGTGCCCCAAACTCTATGTTTTTCTGTTATTTTTTCGCCATCTATTTACTCGGGGACCACGCCACCCTTTACACATCTGTTCTACGAACCAATCGCGATATCCTGAGTAGCTGACACAATAATCGAACCCTTGTCAAACACCAACCCAGCTACAACGCACCTGGCGGGTTGGCAAGGTGCTAAGATAAACCTATGTCAGGCTAACAAAAAAGAATCGCATAGTGCAACGCACTCGCAAAACATATAAGCTAACAAGCTCAATGTAAAATCAATTACACTCAGCATATACATATGAACTTTACAACATTGGTACACTTCTGTGCAGGATACAAGTTAAACTACCGCAGCAGCAAAAGAACATTTGTCTGCTCCTCAAAGAAGTCGACAATCTCCTCTGTTGGACGATCCACCGCCTGGTAATGTGGAACCATATTCCAGGTCGAACCCGCTGACGGCGCCGGCGGTCCAGCAGCAATCGCTGCAACGTCTACATCAGGCCTATGCAGGCGCACCAGCGACAGAGCAGTCTTGGCACCAGCCACTAACTGTTGCCGCACGCACTCGCGAGCACGCTCAAATCCTGAATTTAGACAGGAGAGCCAACATGCTCGAAGGGACGGCGTCCAGGGGAAACATCGTCCGATAGATATTCTTCAGGCATGACTGTGCCTTCTTGAGGAAGTGTAGTACTCGAGAGGCACGATCTTGTAGGGTCGCAAGTGCGATCTCACGATCATGGTCCACCCAAAAATACCCACTCGCCTGAAGCTGCTCCTGGGTCAGGTCGTTCATGCGAATGGCGATCCTGTCCTTTTCATCTTGCGGATGACGAGCACTGACAACTACACCACACAAAAGCAAAGTGTGAAAGATAGGAATCGTTGTGACTGACTAAAGGAAAAGATAAGAGGATAGAAGGCTAACACTTGAACTATTCACTTAGCTGGGCCACCTCCTCCAATAGGTACTTCTCGCGAGCAGAGGCTTTCTCCGCCTTCGACTTCCATACATTGCCGCTACCACGAAGGATGGGTAACTCACGCTCAAGTTGTTTAATACGGTCGCGCAGTCATGTAAGTAAAGACCACTCCTCCACCCTTGAACGAGGCTGCGCCAAGTTCTCACCGGCAGAGGGAGGATCAAAAGGATCACTTGAAGGAGCACTCGATGTACCCTACCACGAATCAAGCAAAATAGCAAATAAGAGACCACAAATACATTTGATAAAGGGCATATATGCATTCAGACAAAGGAAAAGTTTCGATTGGGACATCCCCACAAATTCATTGTTCCATCAAGCAAAAGGCTAAGCCACTACAGCTATTACAGAAGGAGACTAAGGTGCAACATGTTTCTTCAACTTAGACATAGGCCTCGGGGGCTTCATCGCATCCGTGGCTATCTCCGACACCACGGATTTGCTGGCAGTACCCCCCGAAGCCGCAGCCTTCGCCCGACGCCGCTCTTCGGAGTACTTGGCGAGTGTCTCGATAAGATGGGGACCATAATTTTTGCATTTACCAGCATAGGGAGCAAAAACTACCTGCCGGCCTCTAGCGTCAATAGGCATCGCCTCCGAGATAGCTGCGGGGTTCATCTCCACGCCATGGGCCTGTACCATTGCGAGTGCCATCACTAGTGGAAAATTGCTTATCAGTGGAGCATATTTTTTGCTATCAATGGCGCATATGGAATGTGCCACTGGTAATTAGATATCAATGGCGTATATACAATATGTGCCATTGATAATAGGCCCACCAGTGGCGCACCTAAGATATGCGCCATTGATATTTTACCAGTGGCGCATATAGCCAAATGCGCCACTGATACTAGATGCGCCACTGATGTTTCGTACAGGTACACACAATACAGGGCTCTCAGGTATTTATACAGGTACATATACAGGTACATATACAGGTATTTATACAAATAGACAAAAGTGTAAAAACGGAGATAATAATACCACTAGAATTATACATCATCACATCAATTAGAATCTGACATAGTGACAAGTGCCCGAATATTATACAAGTCTAGAACAAATTGATCTCATCTTCTCATACATTACACATTACAACAAGTTGATCATCATGATTATTAGCCAAGTCCTAAACTACTAAAGGACCGAGTAGAGTACAATCGCAATGGCGGTGATGAGCAAGACGGGGAGCACGATCATCAAGGTCTTCATCTAGTTCCTGTCTCTCTGCTCTCCAAGGAGGTGGTTCCTCCACCTAGCTTCCGCCTGCTCTCTTGTCGAGTACCCTTTGTATCTGTTGCCACTGAACTTGTTCACTTGCTTATGACAATCCTCCCACTCGTCGTAGACTCCTGGGACCCTCCCTCTGAACACCACGTAGCACGGCATCTCTATACACAAGGCATATAAGTACTATATCATGCAACAGAAAGAATTAAAAGGTTCATCACATGCATCTCCACAAAAAAGAAGGTTTCGATCTAAGGCAAGCTATTAAGTTTCATACATATGGTAATAAGTAAACGAAGTCCAACAACGATCGTTTCGAGCTAAGGCAAGTTAAAGTTTATGACACACACACACACACACGAGATACACAAACTGGTTGAGCGCTAGCTAGCTAGGCACACTACATCATGAAGACTTTGTTATACACGGCGCCGGGAACGGTTTGTAGCCGTCTTTCATTGTCCATGTCCTACGGTCACCCTGTGCCTCGAGCCGTGCTTTGATCTCGCGCTTACTGAACGCTCTTTTGCAGGATAAGGCCCCCCTTGTGATGACATCTTCTTGCACAATGGTCGCAATCTGAGTCAAGATGCGTAAGAAGTCGTCCTTAAGTTCATCATCGTCCATTCTTGCCTCAGCTTCGGCCCATGCTCGGAGACTAGATGGCAACGTAATGATGTGTGCATCCCGGACGAACGCCGGCATGTGATGGAGGGCGTAGTAGGCCTCCTTGACACTGTTATCCGGCTGCTTGACGCAAGCGAACTTCATTACGTGTTTGAACACGTGTCTGCCATCCCTGAAATTTTTCGCCCCCTTCTTGAATTCGCGTCCATTTTTGGCATATACCTCGAGAGCATCATCTAGAAGACTCCTTATGTTGGTGTAGTCTTTCTTCTTTTGCTCGCTCCCCGAGTCCAAGTACGTGGCTAGCGAATAACTCGGGTGAATGAGGATCAGTGTGCAGTATTTGTCTCTACGCAAAACAATTGAAACGAAACAATGTTGGAAAAAGAGCAACTGAAAACTAAGAAATGACAAGTTACGGCGACGAGCGAGTGTGTGCACTTACTCAGGAAAGAAAGGCAAAATAAGCTCTTTTCCACTCTTGTTGTCCACCATGAAATTTTGGAGGTAGTTCCTTGCACTGGCCCGGGTCACTGGATTCACCAACTTGCTATCACGCATGAAGTAGGGGTCCACTATCGCGACGCCAGGGGTCTTCTCTCTGTTGACCTTCATTGCCCGATGGAGCGCGTATAGGCGGACCAAGTTATAGTTCATCCGCTTGCCATGGAAAAGCTTGAAGATGTCCTCATACGATATGAAGAAGATATCCGCGGGGGCATTATCGACGAAGTCCGCGCCCGTTGGAACATTGATCGTGAAAACAGGGTACGATGGATTTGCTTATTTAAGAAGGCACTCCTCTAGATATAGAATACCATGCTGCAGGTTAGCCATCGCTCCACTTGCATTTTTTATCAGCTCCTCACTCAGAATCGGTTGACCAGCTATGTGAACCCTGGTCAAGGTGCCCTCAGGGGGTTGTGTTAACGGGTCGTCCTGAGCCCAGGGCCTCTTCGGACTCGGCTAGCTCAAAGACTGCTTATTATTCTTCTTGGTTCTCTTGTGATGCTTCATCGTCTCGACATTAGCAGCCATCTGCTCATCCGCCGCCTTATTGAGTGTGGTGGGGCTGAAAATGATTCCCTGGGTGCCTTTATAAGGACCAGCGGCACCAGCATCCGGAGGCGTCTCCTCTAGGGTACCATGGAAGTCTAGACGCGTTCATGTTCTGGTACGAGCATTTGGGTCGTCGGCAACGCGGTAGGGCTCGTCCATGTTTGGCATGAACAAAGAGTCTGTGAAGCCAGTGTTGATCCAGTTATCTGGGTTGTCATCATCATCATCATCGTTAATGTTGTCCCTAGGTGCATCCTTGGGCGGTGGCGGCGCAATGGAGGCCTTGCCATGTGGAGGCGGCAGTGCGGCGACAGCCTTTCCATGTGGAGGCGGCGGGGCAGCGGCGGCCTTGCCATGTGGAGGCAATGGTGCAGCGGCAGCCAACAATTGCTGGTGACGAGAGGTGGTGGTGGTGACTGGTTGTTGTGGCCACCGCGGCAAGGGCACATTTTGTTGCTGAGTTACTTGTTGTTCCTCCACAAGCCGAATCTGGATCTTTGGCCATGTCAAGACCCAGCCACAGCAATCTTGAAGGTTCTTATGATCATCAGCGCCTCGAGGTTGGCTGGGGGGTCCATGTCTTCGCACCCCGGCAACACCCGAGCCAGCCGGACCTTGAACACGTCATCCTCCATCGACTTGTGGTGCATCGTGTGGCTATTTGGTTGAATAATTGAGCCCTTGCCAACATCCTTTAGATCTCCATCCACGTAATGCAAGAGCGTGCAAGGAGTGTCCTGTGGAAGAACAAGCATCGTGAGATGGCGCTAGCTAGTCATCAAAGGCAAAGGAGATGAAATGTTATCAACATGCATGTGTTGGCTGACGTCATTACCTCGGAGATGGCGTTGAGCTCGGCTAATGTCGAGACACCGGTATCATCCTCCCGCTAAGATGCCTTACGAAGCACCGTCGGTTGCGCCTTAGTTTTGGCGGGAGGGGGCATCGGTGTTGTTGGGGATATACTTTCTGGGTATCCTCACAGTTCCTCACTGACCAGGGTGGCCCACTTCTTGTTAGAGCTTTGCTTCACAGGCGACCCAGTAAGGAGAGAAGACGGAGTCCAATCTGGCCACGGGAAGGCCCAGAAGACTTACCGACTTAGGACCATAATGTTACTTGTAGTTCAAGATGTACTCTGTAACCAACTCTTAGTCGTAGCCGGATTGATCTCTCCTGTAAACCCTAGGCCGGATATCTATATAAGCCGTCCTAGGGAGAGCCTTTAGGGCAACACAATACTTTAGACCCTCAACTCGCACAGGCGATACCCTTGTAACCCATATTCCGGCTCTGCCATATTACTGGATTGCTAGCAGGAGTAGGATTCGTCCAAAGCCGGTGGATTCGAACCTGGGTAAACTTGTGTGCTCACCGTCCCGGAATACCATACGTCTCACACCCCTCTCTTCCGCACGCCTCGAGGACCCCCTCATGGCGTACTTGTCCTCAATTCGATGACAGTTGGCGCCCACCGTGGGACAAGTGAGCTTCGGATCTGCGTTCTGAGTGGAATCTACAAGAATCGGAATTGGCGAGACCATCGACGTCGGTCGCATCCTCTACGCCAGCAACGTCCCTCTCATTGTTCTCGACGAGACTTGGATTCCGGCTAGGGAGGACGTGACTACATATACAATCATGTATTTTGGCGAGATCGATGTTTACATCGGTTTCGCTGAACCTGCCCAACCCACCCCAGCGGTGATGATAGAGGCAGAAGAATCTTCTGGGTCCCCTTTGTCCGCGGAGGCGGCAGAGTTCTGCATCTCAGAAAACCCTAATCCCACCCAACCCGCACCAGTTGCGGAGATAGTGGAGAAATCTAAACCTGAAGAAGACCACACGGTCCAAGTCGAATCTGGAGTGGATCTCCCTGGAGAAGCCGGATCCCAGATTGACCCACCCGTGGAAGTCAAAATCCAGGAGGAGCATATCAACGACACTGATTCCGGCTCTGACGATGCCGGTACAGACATGCCTTTCCTCAGGTACACATTAAGATGTATGATACTGCAAGGCGAAAGTGCAGATGCAATCCTCGAGACCATTAAAAGTTTCGATATGGCTGATCATGAAAGCCGCAGGTACCTCAGGAAGCACGCATTGCACTTCGTCGGATACATGGGATCTGGATCCGGCTCTGCCGATGCTGGAGAAAACACCGACTCTATGCTGGAGGCAATTGGAACAATCGCCGACGTTCCCGCATCCTCGGATGAGTCTATGATGTTGGCAGATTTCCGAAAGTTCTCCACGGAATATGAAGAGGAGTACAATTCCAAAGCTGCAGAAGAAGGAGAAGCCATGGATGAAGGATCCGGGGAACACTCTCCCAAAGCGCAGGATGACATGGACGTCGGAGATAATCCCGAAGTCTATATGTCTGAAAGTACCGATCAGAGCTTGACTCCGAGAAACGGACCCAAAGCCGTCTTTGCTACCGGCGCTGCCAAGAAGGCAAAGAAGAAGAACAAGAAGAACAAGACCCCGACAAAAGACCCTCTCACAAAAGAGGTGATTGCCGAGGAATACGAGGAAGACTCGGATGGAGCACTTATCCCAGACGAGCCGAAAAAGAAGCATCGGTGGATGGACACGTGATCACAGAAGGTGCGCGTAAACTAATCGATGCCGCATTAACAAAACCTATCCCTACAGCTGCAGAACTCACTGCGGATGAGCTGGACGAAAGGGCCCAAGCCCTAGAAGCGCGTCGTCAACAACTCCTCGATGAAGCCAAAAACATCGAGGTGGAGAAGAAACGCATGTCAACCAAGGACTATATGTCTCGTCTACATTAGAAGACACGGAAGCGTCACACCAATGATGGCCAATTCCCACGTGTCCGTGCCGTCATTTTTGGGGATGAGATGGGGAAGCCACGGAAAGACAGCAACGGAGATTGGGTATACCCAACCCTAGTATAGAATACCGTGGCAGCCCGAGAAATTCTATCGGCTAATCCAGGACCAGAGGAGATCCGTTTGGGTATCAAGCTACTCAACAAGGGACTAGAGCAGCAGAAGGTCGCCCTATCCAGAAGTCAAAAACTGGTCTCGGATTCTGACCAATGTCGCACAGATCCGTGATGGGCTGACGTAAGATCCCATTACGTTCGGGCGCAGTACCATCACCCCGAACGCAGGGAAGACAATTATTCAAGAACCAGATTGTCGGGACAGCATCGCAGAGCTACACATAACTGGAGCAATGTCGCCCCAGCGGCCAAGAAAGACGCGATCGCTGCACTAAATCCGAGGAATCCTCCCCGACGAGAATTCAACGATCGAAAGGAAGAAGATAAGGAGAAACGTCGGGAGGAGGATCGTTAGAGAATGCCAGCTCCTAGACATGAGAGCCGTCCGGCTGAGCCTCACCATGGTGGGAATGACGAACGAAGGAACAACGGAAACCATGCTGGAACAAGCCGGCAGGGGGCTCGTCGTAGTCAAGAACCTCCCTCGAACCAGAATAATGACGCTCCGGACGGAGACCGGCGATCAGCCGGAAACAATTCAGCTGCCCCACCCCCTCCACCAGGCAGTTATCACAATGGCCCCCAAGGAGGGCAAGGAGGACGACATGGCAGAGGAGGTGGTGGCAGAAGCCGAAGTCCGGCTCCAAGGCACCGCAGCCACAGCCGACATTCGAGACGATCTCTATCCCCGAACGACGCAAGGCACATGATCAACTCCAATATAGAGGCGCGGCGCTACGAAAACGACGATTTCTACGTGGGCCCAAAGTGTTTTGGACCACACATCAGAGCTACAAAATTCCTGGAAGGATTTTCTATCTCAAGGCACATCCAAGCCTATGACGGCATTGCTCGGCCAGATACCTAGCTACAGGATTTCTTCCAAGCTTGCTGCATCGCCAAAGGCGGAAACAACCTGGTCGCTACCCGATATCTCCCACTTATGTTGCGGAAGACGGCGCGATCATGGCTCAATGAACTTCCGGAGAACACCATCCACAACTGGTATGACATGCAAAGTGTGTTCTTTCGGAATTTCGAAGGCACATATCGGAGGCCCTGTTCGGTCGGAGACCTACTGCACCCAGAAAGCCGGAGAAACTTGCCCAGATTACCTTGGATGATGGATCGACACCAAGAACTCCTGTGAAGGAGTAAACGATCAAGCCGCAATTGAAGCTTTCATCGCAGGACTCCCAATTGGTCTACTGCGTGACCGCTTGAAGTGTGACAAGGTCACTGATTTAGGAGAGATGATAGAAACAGCGAGCAAGTATGCAGATGCCGACGACGACGCAGAAGGATTACTCAACGTCCTGGCTATACCTCAGTCAGCAAAGACAAAGCAACAAGCTCAGAAGCGCAAAAATACCTCGGAAGAAAAACCCAACGCGGAGACAGCGGTGGTCACTACTGTTTCCTGGTCTGGAGGACAAGGAGGACGTGGCGGGGGCCGCGGGCGTGGCTGTGGGACATCAAGGGTCCAAGGTAGAGGAGAGCAACAACCAGGCAAAACCTACACTTGGGCCGACATTGCCAATAACCCATGTGTGCATCACTTGGACGCCAATGGGGGCTCGTCCCACACCAACGCTGAATGTCGTTTTAATGACGACATCAAGAGAGACGATATCGCAGGCTACAAAGCTAAGAGGAAGAAGGGAAAGAAAAATCCTGACAAAGATAAAGAGACCAAGGAAGATTCCGACATGGAGGAAGCTGATGCTTCAAATCCCAAGTCGGAAGGGAAGAAAACTTTTCCCACAAAGAAAGACACTTACGTCACCTTCCTCGGATCTCAACCAGCAAAGGTCAAGAAAGCAGTTCTCCATGAGCTCAATGCAACAGTTCCGGCTGTCCCTCAATATCTAGACTGGTCGGAGGTGGCAATCACATTTGACCGCGCTGATTATCCGCCTAAGCTACACAGGCGAGGAAAATACGCCTTAATCGTCAATCCACTTATTGACGGTTATGGTTTCTCCAAGACCCTCATGGACGGTGGTAGCAGCATCAATATTCTCTATGTCGAAACGCTACGCTGGATGAAGATCTCGGAAACACATCTAAACCATAGCTTTGTGATCTTTCACGGAGTTGTCCCGGGAAGACAAGCTAATTCCCTGGGAGAGATTAATTTGGATGTTACCTTTGGAACACCAAAGAATTATTGGACGGAGGCACTTTCCTTCGAAGTGGTCCCGTTCAAGAGCGCATACCACGCTATATTCGGACGTCCGGCTTACTGGGCTTTTATGGCTCGTTCGTGTTACATTTACAATATGATGAAAATTCCAGGTCCCAACGGTGTGATCACCATCAGGGGAGACCCGAAGAAAGCGCGAGAGTGCAAGGATGGAAATGCCGCCTTTGCAGAAGCCGTGCTGCACGCCCAGGAGTACCAGGAGATTAAGAAGAGCATAGATCCGTCCGAGATGCCCGCAACGAAGAAGGAGGTGACAAAGCCAAACCGGAGTTCAAGGAATCAGAAGAGACGAAGACGACGCCATTGAAGGATGATGACCCCTCCATGGTGACCCAGATAGGCGTAGGCCTAAGTAGCGCAAAGGAAAGCACGCTCGTCAAGTTCCTCCAAGAAAATCAAGATATCTTCGCATGGCAGCCATCTGACATGACCGGAGTACCTAGGGAACTTGCCGAGCACTCTCTAAGTGTAAACCCAAATGCTAAACCCGTCAAATAGTCCTTATGACGGTTTGGCGATGAAAAGCATAAGGAAATAGCTAAGGAACTAGCACAACTCGAGTTAGCCGGATTCATAGAAGAGGTCATCCACACTGAGTGGTCGGCCAATCCTATAATGGTCCCTAAAAAGGACACCACTGATTTAAGGATGTGTGTTGATTATACTGCCTTGAACAAGGTTTGTCCAAAAGATCCGTTCGCTCTGCCTAGAATTGATCAAGTCATCGATTCTACGGTAGGCTCGGAACTCCTCTATTTTCTCGACGCATATTCTGGTTATCACCAAATCCGGATGAAGGAATCTGACAAAGTCAAAACTTCATTCATAACCCTCTTCGGAACCTTCTGTTTTGTTACAATGCCCTTTGGGCTGAAGAACGCAGGAGCTACGTACCAGCGCACGATGCAGCGTTGCCTCCATGACCAACTCGGACACAATGTACATGCATACGTGGATGATATCGCAGTGATGTCCAAAAAGATGGAAACACGGATTTCCGACTTGGAGGAGACGTTCGCCAATCTACGAAAATACAACATCATGCTTAACCCGAAGAAATGCTTCTTTGGAATACCAGCCGAAAAATTGTTAGGTTTCATCGTGTCTCAAAGAGGCATAGAGGTGAACCGAGACAAAATAAAGGCTATACTCAATATTTCCAGGCCAACTCGCCTGAAGGACGTATAAAGACTAACTGGTTGCATTGCTGCATTCAGTCGATTTGTAAGCCGGCTTGGTGAAAGAGCCGCACCATTGTATAAACTCCTGAAAAAGACCAAGGATTTTGTCTAGACTAACGAAGCCGAAGCCGCACTACAAGATCTGAAGAAAGTACTCTCATCTGCTCCTATCCTTGCAGCACCAGAACCTCAGGAACCCATGTTGCTTTACATTGCTGCAACAAATAAGGTTGTCAGTATCGTCATAGTGGTGGAGAGACCAGAGGAAAATCAGGAACACCTGGTGCAGCGTCCGACGTACTTTGTTAGCGAGGTCCTGTCAGAATCAAAGCAACGGTATCCGCACTATCAAAAATTGGCTTACGATCTTTTTCTAGCATCTCGTAAGTTATGACACTATTTTCAGGAGCATCCAATTACCATGGTGAGGAAGGCTCCCTTGAGAGACATAATCAACAATAGTGACGCCACAGGACGCGTCGCCAAATGGGGAATAGAGCTCTCAACTTTCGACATTGAGTATAAACCTCGGACAACAATCAAATCCCAGATCCTTGCTGACTTTGTCGCTGATTGGACATAGACGAAGGAGAACATGATCCTCCCTGAGTCGGAATATTGGACCCTCTTTTTCGATGGGTCTAAGGCTCGAGGGGGCTCGGGGGCTGGCGTGGTGCTCAAATCACCCCAAGGAGATAAACGTTTATACGTGTTGCAGATCCACTTCACAGCAACAAACAACATTGCCGAGTATGAAGCACTGCTGCATGGAATCCGGATTGCTAAGGATATTGGCATCCGACGTTTGATGTGTTACGGAGATTCGGATCTTGTTGCTCAGCAAGTCTTGGATATTTGTAATACAAATAAACACATGGCAGCATATAAAGCTGTCGTGGATGATCTATCTAAATCATTCGAAGTGTTTGAAGTTCAACACATCCCTCGAGCAGAAAATGAGAAAGCAGATGCACTATCTCGCATAGGCTCTACGTGGAAAGAGGTCCCGGATGGCGCTTTTTTAGAGCACCTCAAAGTCCCCTCGATAAAGGGAGTAGATGAGGAATATCCGACCAAATCCGACTCACCTTTAATAGCAGTTCTGGCTGTAATTCCCAGCTGGACTCAACCCTACCTCGATTATTTGGTAGCTGGCAAATTATCCGAAGAGGAGGTGCTGAGCCGGCAGATCACCCGACGAGCAAAAGCCTATACTATTGTTAAAGGTGAGCTCCATAAACAGAGTGTTTCTGGGGTCTTTCAGTGTTGTGTATCTCCGGAAGAAGGAGTGGAAATCTTAAGGGAAATCCATGAAGGCGAGTGTGGTCACCACGCTGCAGCCAAATCTTTAGTGGCAAAAGCTTTTAGACATGGATTTTTCTGGCTTACAGCTTAGGCAGATGCCGAACAATTAGTCAAGACGTGCCAAGGCTGCCAAAAATACGCCAAGCAAGCTCATGTTCCTGCTGATCAGCTACGAACAATACCTATAACATGGCCCTTTGCGGTCTGGGGGCTTGATACGGTAGGACCATTTAAACGAGCTCCAAGTGGATTTACTCACCTCTTAGTGATGGTGGATACATTCACCAAATGGATCGAGGCTAAACCTGTCACTAGTTGTGATGGAGCAACAGCCGAAAGATTTGTCGAGGATGTTATAATCCGGTATGGTTATCCGCATAGCATTATCACGGACAACAGGAGTAACTTTTCCATGGGAGAATTGGCTAAATTCTGCGATGAGCAAAATATCCGGCTTGACATTGCGTTAGTCGCACATCCACAGGCTAACGGACAAGTCGAAAGAGCTAATGGTTTAATCTTACAAGGCCTGAAAACGAAACTCGAAGCACCACTACGACGTGCTGCCTGGGCTTGGGCAGAGGAATTACCCTCTGTAATTTGGAGTTTACAAACAACTCCGAACAGGTCAACAGGATACACACCTTTCTTCTTGGTCTATGGCGCTGAAGCAGTTCTTCCTACTGATTTCATTCATACTTCTCCTAGAGTGTCCGCGTATATCGAAGAGGATGCCGAGATTTCTCGACAAAATGATCTCGACTTAGTCGAAGAAGTTCGCGTCGTTGCTGAAATGAGATCTACAGCCTATCAGCAGAAGTTACGCAAGTATCATAGCCAGAGAGTCTGAAATAGATCTTTCAATAAAGGTGATTTGGTTCTCCGGCTTGTGCAACAAAGAAAGCACAAACTTTCCCCAGTATGGGAAGGGCCCTTTTTAGTTAGTCGAGTATTGCACAATGGATCGTACTACTTAACTGACATGAGGCCAGTCAAAGAAAGACCTGCTACTAAGAAGAGAAAGAGAGCTGGAGGCAGTACAAATCCGGATGAGTTGGACAGACCGTGGAATATTGCTCAGCTACGTCCCTTTTATTCTTAGTTTATCCTTCTTTGTAATCATATATATGTACATGTTCTTTGAGAAATAAAAGTTTTGGTTGCCTCAAGTTTTTCTGAGAAGTTTTTACCATCTTATTTACAAATGATCATGTTATAGTCGAAATTCCCAGAATGCTTGAAAGTACTTTATGCTCATGTTCGTTCTGGTTTTCCGATTCTAAAACTGCTACCTTCGGGTATAACTCTAAAATTTCTAGTCTTTACTTTGGTTATTTGTCTAATTGCTGGATGCGGGTATTTTTCCGAGTAGTGAATTGTTGGTACTGGAAGTCGGCTTTGTTTCCGAGTTTAAACTGGTTTAGCAAGTGAGCTCCGTTGCTCGGCAAAGTTTCCGGCAGAAGGTTTAGCTGGCTCACGAAAGGGACGAGGCGGAAAGCCAGATAAACGATAAGTAGAGACGAAAAAGTTCAAGTGCTTATGAAAATATTTCAAGCACACAAAAAAAAACAAAGCCAAAAGTGCTGAATAGATAAAAAGCTTAGCACTAGCAAAATCAATAGTATTTAATATTTACAAAACACATCATGTTCTTCCCGGAATAATACATAATTTTCTGGTCTATGATGCAGGAGGAGATGAAGGAGCTGTCGGCTCGCTGGTTACTCTGCCTTGATATCGTTCCAAGATGTCCGAATCTGAGGTGGTCCGTTCATCGTCGGAAACTTCTTTGGCTTCTTCTGGAGGAGGTGGCGGAGTAGCTACACGGGTGAAGAAGGGGATCTCGTAGCTGGTCAGATTAGCTACGTGACACCCGTATCCGGCGCAGGAGTGCATGATGGCTTGAAGGTCTTGCTCCTGGCCGTCTTCGTCTACCTTGCAGTACCCTCTGGTCACTTTCCATATCTCCATGTTTCCATGGTGGCTCATGACCATGGTGAGAGCGTTCTGCGCAGCAGTCCGCTCGTAGGACATATTCCAGTCCCGAACAAGCTGCGGCATCTCCTTGGCCTTGTCCCACACCTAAAAATCTGACATGCTTGGCATGTCCGGAATCCTGAGAGACTCGCCAATGTCCTCAAGGGACTGGCGGAAGTCATGAAGAAGATCACCGACTTGGGTAAGCCGGTGGGTGCGGGGCTCGGAGGAGGAAGAGTCCGTCAAGTTCAGAGGACCTATACACAAAACAAGTAAAGAAAAATCCGACATTGATAAAAGTCAAAGAAATGATAAGTCAGACAGATGGAACGTACCGAGAATGACGTCGTCAATCTTGGTCTTCTCCTCCCGGAGACTCTGGAGTTCAGCCCGGAGCGCCTGGGAGATGTCCTTCTCTCTGCCAAGCTCACTCTTGAGGTCCGAGATTATTTTATCTTGAGCAGCAATCTTGCGATCACGCTCTTCGGTGGCCATGGAGGTGGGTTCAAGGACTTGAGCTATGCTCCTTTCATGATCCGCCTTGAGCTTATCCAGCTCTTGGCGAAGTCCCTTGTTCTCCACCACCAGGGTCTTGAGGTTCTCGGCCTCTTCAATCATAGCGATGGATTGTTTCACCAACGCTGTAAGTCAAAAAAGAACAACAGTTCAGAAAAATTAGACATTGAAAAAGCAAAAGACAAGGTTTGAATCTCAGAATGTTCACCTTCGGCTTCATCCTTGGCTACTTTAAGTTCGGCATTTTTAAGCCAGAGAGCCTTGATCTCTCTCTGCTTATTGCAGACATTGGTCAGTAATTCCTGGTTATATGAACATACTTTCTGTAAGTCAGAATACCCAAAGTCAGAAAGCTACTTAAGACTCGGGCTAATATTTTTTGCTAAATATCAGCACGAGCCTTGGGGCTACACTAGTTCGTTCTTTGGCATCCTAATGAAAGCATAAACCCAGATTATGTATTCTACTTCATGCTTGGGGGCTAGAGGATATGATATAACATAATGTAAAAACAAGAGCTGGAATTCCGACTTACATATTGCTAGCGCGTGAGTTTATCTAAACCCGCGTTCACTTCAACTGCCACCTTCTCGGCAAGAGTAAGAGGGATCATTGGGGCTGTTGGAAGCTCGCCAGTCCTAATCCTCTCGTCGCGAAGGCGGACTTGAGTGAGAAGGTCGAAGAACTTGACGTCCTCTACTTCTTGCGCTTCCTCTTCGGGGGATAAATGGCTTTTGTCTAGGAGTTGCCTGGCCAGCCGCTGGATTTCCTCTGCAGATTTCTGGGACAGGCCAAACTTGGCAAGTCCCGGATTGCTGAGGAGGTTTTCAGCGAAGACCTCAGCCGAGGGATCATTACCCAAAGAGGGTTCACCCTTATCTTGATCTGACGCACCCACGGTGACATCAGTTTGTGACCCAAGGATCGCAGGCTCTGTTGGAGGAGCCGGATCTTCTGCAACCACCGGAGAAGGAATGATCGCCGGAGTTGTAGAAGGTTGGGGGGCAGGAGTTGGAGGAGCCACGACAGGGGAAGCTATGGTAAGCTTCGTCTGTCGCAGGGGCTTTGAATGAATCCCTTTCGCCTTACCCTTGATGAGAGGCTTTGCTCTGAGAATGTAGTAAAGTCGGAAACATTACATCTCAGAAAGAAATTCGAGAAAGGTACAAAGGCGGAAATTGTGAATGAAAGTTACCTCTTCACAACAGGCACCTCCTTGTGCCAAGAGGCACTGTCGGAGCTTTGCGCTTCTTGAGCGCAAGGTCTGGCAATGGGACCACTTCTGTCTCCTGAGAAAACTCAGGAGGATATCCTTCGAGTGGAGCAAGCTCCGACTCGGGGAGGTCAGCAAGCTGAAAACAAGAAAGCATATCAGTATTGCAGTACAATTTGAAGATTGAAACACATAAAAGGTGTATTGATGGAAGCTTACCGGCACCACGGGGTTTTCTGCAGTGTGCATATCTAGAGAAATCTTCGGAATTCTCCTCTCGATCCACTCCTTGATCAGCCACTTGATCTGGCTGATGTAGCTTTGAGTGGTGTAGGCTTTGGGGCTGATGCGGAGGGAGTCTTTTTTGGAAGACGTGATGGAGTGCATCAGTCTATCCCTGGGATACTGAAGTGGCTGAATCCGACGTGAGACCCAGCACTGGACCAAGTCGGATCCCTTTAGCTCCTTGTGTTTGATCAAATATTCGATCCGCCTCTTAGCGAGGATCAGATCATCGGTGAGATCCGGAGCAGCCTCGTCCCAGGAAGGCTGGGCCGTGGCGGCTCCGTCGACAAAAGCCGGCAAAGCAGTAGCTTTGCCGGGAGCCGGCATATCCCTATGGTAGAAAAAGGTGGCTGGCCATTGCTTGACCGAGTCACTGGCAGAAATTTTGGGATATGCCCGGTCACATCTAAGTGAAAAACTAATAGTGCCGGTGATATAAGGAACACCGACAGTGATGGAATTTCTCCGGACATGAAAATAGTACCGGAAGAGAAGCAAACTCGGCCTAATGCCGAGAAAGCCCTCGCAAAGCGATGCATACGTGCTCATTTCTAAGATAGAGTTGGGAGGAAGATTGTGGAGCTGAACTCCGTAATGATCTATCACCTCGGAGAAGAACTCCGAGGGAGGAAAAGACAGACCTCGGTCGAGATGGGTGCCGAAGTGGACCCGCTCGCCGTCGCGCGAGTTGGGGACGGTTTCGCCAGAGCCGCTCCGCCAGTCACCGGCGACGAGAAGCCCCTCCTTCTCCACGTTCTTGAGGCCCTCCTCGGTGAGGGCGCAGGGGATCCAGATTCCCCGGAAGCTCTCCTTCTCCGCTGCAACTTCCGCCGTCACCGCCGCCGCTGCTGCCGCCAAACCGGAGGAAGAAGATGAGGAAGCCATTTCTCTAGTGAGTAGATGACCTGAAAGTGGCAGCGCTAGGAGTTCTGTGGGGGAAGGACGAGGGAGCTCTATGCACGCAGGAGGATTGGGAGGAAAGGAAACGACAAAGGACTGGTGGAAAGGAGAAGGAGAAATCCAAACCCCTTATATTCACCTAACTGCGCCAAGATTCGTGCAAATGCTATAGTGTAACCGCCACGCGTCGTGGATAGAACTAGGAAGGACCCACGCGATGATTGCGTCTCCTCGATCTCCACGCACGCATTGAAACGGCATCTCGGTTCCGCGAACCGAGGGCCTACCAACGGTCGTGCTGACGGCACGCCTATCAGATGACGTGACTTGACCATGCTTGTGTCAGGTGGCGTTAGAAACCAAGTTCCGGCTTAGTTTAAAATCGAGCTGGAAAATCCGAGTAACTTGTTGATAGGTCCGACTTATTTTTAAGACCCGGGTCGTATTTTTTGTTGTGAAGTTTCAGGAACCCTTCAAGATTCTGCAAGCCGAAGATCAAGCTAGACGATGATAAAATCCGACTTTGGATCTTGGAGGCCTCCGGGGGCTGCTGTTGGGGATATACTTTCCGGGTATCCTCACAGTTCCTCACTGACCAGGGTGGCCCACTTCGGGTTAGAGATTTTCTTCATGGGCGACCCAGTCAGGAGAGAAGACGGAGTCCAATTCGGCTACGGGAAGGCCCAGAAGACATACCAACTTAGGACCATAATGTTACTTGTAGTTCAAGATGTACTCTATAACCAACTCTTAGTCGTAGCCGGATTGATCTCTCCTGTAAACCCTAGGCCGGATATCTATATAAGCCGTCCTAGGGAGAGCCTTTAGGGCAACACAATACTTTAGACCCTCAACTTGCACAGTCGATAGCCTTGTAACCCATATTCCGGCTCTGCCGTATTACTGGATTGCTAGCAGGAGTAGGATTCGTCCAAAGCCAGCGAAATCGAACCTGGGTAAACTTGTGTGCTCACCGTCCCGGAATACCGTACGTGTCACACCCCTCTCTTCCGCACTCCTTGAGGACCCCCTCACGGCGTACTTGTCCTCAATCCGATGACAGGTGTGACCTATGGCTCTGTGTTGGCGCCGGCGGGAGGTGTCACCAGAGCGACCTCTAGCTGCGCGTTGGTGTTGGCGCCAGCGGGAGGGGGCACCAGAGCGATCGGGTGCATCTCGACGTTGGCGGACTCGGGCGTCACCACATTCAGCGACACGTGCTGGATCGAGTTGCTGCCGGAGAGGCTGGGCACCACGAGCGGCCCTCGTCGACCTGCCACATTCCAAGCAGCGATCCCCTCCCACAGCTCATTGGGAAACATCTCGCGGATCTTCTCTTGCACTTTCTCAACGACCAGCCTCGGCATCTGTTGCATCTGCTCCCGGAGGACTTCAACCTCGCGTTTTTCACTTGCCGCCGCCGCGGCCTTCCTCTCTTTCTTCGCCTCCTCGTCAATGGCGCGCATGGCGCTGCCTTCTCCTCCTCATCGATGGTGCGCGCGACACTACCATTCTCCTCCTCGTCGGTGGCGCGGCTTCTCCTTCCTCGACGGTGGCGTAGCGCTTCTCCCTCCTCGACGGTGGCGTGGCGCTGCCCTTCTCCCTCGTCGGTGGTGCGGCGTGAGAACTGAAAGCGGAATGAATAATGCGCTAGGTTTCGTGAGAAGGGAGAGAGGCCAACCGGTTTTGGCTAAGTGTAAAACATTTGTGGCGCATATTTCCTGATATGCGCCATTGGTATTTTGCACTTAGCCTAAAACCACGATGCCCTGGTTTGTGTCACCTACACACACCTATCGCAGTGGTCACCTACACACACCTGTTGCTGGGAGCTCTCAGGTTCGATTCCTAGGCTCTCTCACAATTTTTTTTTTCAATTTTTAATATTTTACAAAATCCAATGGTGCATATCTAGTATATAAATAATATCTAGTATATTTTAATATTTTGTAACAAATATTAATTAAGTTTAACATTCACAAATCTATTTAAAACAAAATACCAATGGCGCATATCTAGTATATAAATAATATCTAGTATATTTTAATATTTTGTAACAAATAGTAATTAAGTTTAACATTCACAAATCTATTTAAAACAAGACATCTTATTCAATATCCATACACACCAATATTCTCCATAAAAATGTCATGTCATGTGTGCATGATCTCGATTTTGAGCTAGCTAGAGCTAGCATCTCTTTGCAATCTTCTTGCCCTTCTTCCTCGCGGTTGAATACTTTAGCCCGGAAAGGATAAGGTTTCTTCTCGTGAACGGACAACCTTTAGTAGGTAGGGTGGTCTTCCTTTTTCCTGCAGCAGGCGGCTTGTTGAAGTACTTGTCAAATTCCTCTTCGATCTTCGGATCTCCGTTCTTTTCTAAGTCTTGCTCGTTGGAGGGTCCGTCCATTCCGGTGATGCTCCTCTTGCCCCTCCTCACGACAATACGGCTTGGCTTTGACGGGTCAGTGATGAAGAAACATTGGTCAACTTGGCTCGCGAGTACCCATGGCTCATTTTTTGCGAAGGCGTTCTTCGCGGAGGCATCGGGTAGAACCGTGGTGGTGACATACCGACCCTCTTTTTGGACGTTCTTGGCCCATCTGACATGGAATATCGGCACCTTCTCTCCGGCGTAGTCGAGCTCCCAGATCTCCTCGATCCTTCCAAAAAATCGTTCCTTGATGGTGGCTTCATCATCGGCATAGGATAGCATCGTTACTCCTGAGTTCTGATAGTCGCTGCTCATGTCCCTTTTCTCGGTGTAGAATCTATACCCGTTGATGTCGTATGCCTGATATGTCCTCACGTTGTGCCCGGGGCCATTTGACAAGGCGAAAATTAGTTTTTCATCCTCCGTAGAAGGCGTTTGCGGGTTTGCGGGGGGATTGTCTTGAAGCTTCTTCTTGAACCAAGCCGTGAAGCTAGAGTTGTGCTCTCTTGTTACGTCTCCCTTCTTCCTCGGTCGACCAAGGTCAATGAACTTCTGCTCGATTAAGCTTTTGTACTCTTCCACCCAAGGATCGACCAATTCGATGTGTTGTAGCACGACTCGGTGTGCCCTGTCAAAGTTGTCACGTCGACCCTTCGCGCCGACATGCATGGTGCGAAAGCCCTCGCGGTGGCCATATCCAGCAAGCCTGCCGAGGTGCATCCTTTTGGGCAGACCAACAGGGTCATCCTCGTCGTCCGGGTCGGTGCGTAGATAATTCTGGCAGAAAGAGACGCACTCATAGGTCAGAAAGCCCTTGGCAATGCTTCCATCTGGACGGGACCTGTTGCGTACGAATCCTTTGATAACATTGTTAAGCCTTTCAAACGGCATCATGTTGTGTAGGAATGTCGTCCCGAGATGAATGATGTCATCCACGACATGGACGAGTAGATGGACCATGATGTCGAAGAATGTGGGCGGGAAGTAAATCTCGAGCTCGCATAGTATCACGACGATCTCATCTTGTAGTGTGTCGAGCTGCTTCAAGCCAATCGACTTCCTCGAGAGGACGTCGAAGAAGTTGTAGAGGCCAAACAGCATCTCACGAACGTGCTCGTCCATTATCCCTCGGATCGCAATGGGAAGTATCTGCGTCATCAGCACGTGACAGTCATGAGACTTCATCCCGCTGAACCTCTTCTTCGGTTTGTCCAGATATCTGCCTATGTTCCCCGAGTAACCGTAAGAAACTTTGACTCCTAGGAGGCAGTTGAAAAATTGCTCAAGCTCCTGCTCACTTAGAGTGAAGCAGGCAGCCAGAAACACTGCAATTCCCCTCTTAACCCTTTTGCGGTGACCTTGAGTATCTTCAGGCACCGTCTCATCATCATCATCATCATCATCGGGTGGCGGTGTCTCATGAATTTCTTCCTTGATGCCAAGTTCCATCAGGTCGTTCCTTGCTTTCGGCCCGTCTTTGGTCCTATCCGGCATGTTGATGATAGTGGCAAGCAAACTCTCGCACACGTTCTTTGTGATGTGCATGACATCAAGGCTATGGGACGTGTGGAGGTATTTCCAGTATGGCAGGTCCCAGAAAACAGGCCTAGCTTTCCACACACCATGCAGTGGTTTCATCCTCGGACACTTCTTTCCCGGCAAAGGGCACTCTTCCCAGTTGTCCAACATATCTTGGATCACTTCTCCGCTCCTTGGGCGTGGGGCTTTTTCGAGCTCTACTTTGCCATCGAACAGATCTCTACGCTTTCTCCACGCGTGATCCTTTGGAAGCCACATTCGAGTCCGTTGGAACATGATCTTCAATGACCCGGGATCCCTTGGTAGCTGGAGATGCGGGGTCTTATCCATGAAGTTTACACATGCTTTGTGTCCGTGGTTCATCTGGGTAGACACGTATGCGTAACCTGGATAGTCCTGCACCGTCGTGAGCAGCGCAACTCTCATAGGGAAATAATCTCCTGTGTATGCGTCCCACGTATGGGCTGGCGTTTCCCATAGCGTGGCTAACTCTTCTTTCAGCAGCCCGAGATACAGATGCATGTCGATACCTGGTTGTTTAGGCCCCTGAATCATAATACACATGTGTACGTATCTCTGCTTGGTGCACAGCTAGGGAGGGAGGTTGTACGGCCATACAAAAACACGGGCCAGGTGCTATGTGTGCTACTTTGGTTGCCAAACGGATTGAGTCCATCGGTGCTCATACCAAGCCTGACGTTCCTTGGATCGCCCCCTAAGTCTGGAAAGTCAATGTCCAGTGTGTTCCACTGGCTAGCGTCCGAAGGGTGTGTGAGGATCTTGCCCTTATGTGGATCATCTTCGGCCGGCTTCTTCCTTTCCATGTGCCATTGCATGAGCTTTGCTTCCTTAGGGTCCATGAAATACCGCTGCAGACGGGGAGCGATAGGAAAGTACCATACCACTTTCCGAGGAACTTTCTTGTTCCCTCTCTTGTATCGTCCTTGGCCACACACCGGACATGTGGTTCTATCCTTGTACTCGTCCCGATAAAGTGCGCAGTCATTAATGCAGGCATGGTACTTAACATACGGTAGGTCGAGAGGACATATGATTTTCTTGGCCTCCTCGATACTAGTTGGACACGTGTTCCCCTTGGGAAGACGTTCTTGCCAGAATCTCATGGTTTTGTTGAAGCTTACGTCGGTCCATTTGCTTTCTGCCTTTATCTCCAGAGCCTTGAGCGTTATGTTCAAGTGGGTATCCTCGGGCCGGCACCTAGGATACAATGGAGTTTTCCCATCTATCTCCATCTGCGCTAGCTTGGCTTTCTCCCTGGCAGTAGCTTTTGTGTTGCTCGTCTCCCTGAGAAGCAGTTCTTGAACATGAGGGTCCTGTAAGGCCGAGGTTAGCCGCGTCGTTTGTGTGTGTCTTCTCCACCGGCATCTCCTTCGTGTGGATCATCATGTGCACCGCTACCCACATCTCCTTCATGATCATGATCATGTCTGCCGCCGGCATCTCCTTCGTGATGATCATCATGCCCACCCTCGTCTTCAGGATCGTTGACGTCCTCGTCATCTTCAGAATCATAGCCGCACATGAAACCACGCGTGAGCAGGTGATTCTCTAGGTCTCCGGAATCAGGGTCAACCAAGCTCCCGAGATTGCATGTTCGACACGGACATCTTATGTAGGTTCTCTTGTTCAGAATCATGTCGGCCACCGCGTGTTTCTTGTATCTAGCTTCTCGACCTTCGCTCATGTGTCTAACCATGGTTTCCTGTGCGATATAGAGCAAAAAGAGAGAGTATCTTAGAACCACAACACCATCATGCACACACACACACACACATGCATGCATGGCTGCCGGAAAAATTCGGCATGGCATCTCCTAAAAATGGGACATACAGATAGTGCAAAAATTTGCCGAAACAGAAATTAATCGACATTTCGGAAAACATCCATGCACCACCAGAGCAAGCAACATGCTTTCTTCTTCGTCACCTGCAAACATTCATGCACCACATCCATGCAAACACACCATCCCTCTCGCAATTAATAAGAAGGCTTCACAAACATAAGCATGCACACACATACACACCGCACCGACGTAAACACTCCACACAAAACATCCACATGCATGTCCTCCAACAACTCACCTAGTAGAATCGTTACTGAGCCAAGTCTGCGATGAGATAGTGTGGTTGTTGTTGGAGAACAAGATGGATGTTGGAGGAGGCTTCCCCTCACAAAACTATGAAGCAAGGTAGGTTCAACAACCAAGAATGGAGAAAAGAATGGAGAAATTGAGGTGGTGGGGAGGAGGAGGACGAGCTAGATCTAGTTTGGGATGGTGGGTGGAGAAGAATGGAATGGTGGTGGTGGGTGGGGGTGGATGCCAACTTGTAGATCTGGACGAAGTTATCAGTGGCGCATATTACAATAAATGCTCCACTGATAGTTCTGCCATATTTTCAGGTGGTGGGCCTAAGACTTATGAGTGGCACATTTAATACTATATGCGCCATTGGAGGACCAAGTATCAGTGGTGCATATACCAAATGCGCCATTGATATTCCTGCCACCTTTCAGGGTGGTGGGACCCACTTAGTTACCAGTGGCGCATTGACTTCTGCATGCGCCATTGGTGAGGATAATATCAATGGCGCATATTGCATATGCGCCATTGATAATAATATATCAATGGCGCATATGGATATATGCGCCATTGATATTTGGTCCACAGGCCTCCAGAGTGTCGGGCCCACATTATCAGTGGCGCATTATTTGTGATATGCGCCATTGGTTATAAATAATATCAGTGGAGCATATTTTTAAATGCGCCACTGATAATTATTAGTGGAGCATATTTAAAACAATGCTCCACTCATAATAAATCTGTCCATAAGCCTTTCTCTAGCATGGTGGCGCCAACGGAGCGCTGCGAATTTTTGAAGTCCGCAATAGAGAGAAGCTACTCCTCGAACAACTTCTCCCTCTCAGCAGTGGAGGCAAGGAGATCCTACTCTCGCTTCTGCGACTCCTTCAAAGTTGCAATCGCCTCGTCGCGGTTCTTCATCGCCGCAGCCAATGTCTTCTCCAATGCAGCAGCATGGCGAAGTAATTCATTATGCTCAGCTGTGACATAAAGGGAGTGTTACCAAAAATCGAATCGATACTATTCGGAAAAGACAAGGACAAAATCAAGACTTACTCTCAACAATGCGATGGCGATTGTCCAGTTGCGCATGCTGTCGACCCATATTAAGGACCTGCTCTGTGAGACGGGCGGCTTCCTTCATGATGAGATGCACCAGAGACATTTAAAGTTCAAGTAAAGCACACCACTAATAAATTCGACTGCCAACTACAAGATACCTACATGATCCTCCACAGACTCTGAAGAAGGTTGTTGCACAGTCATCCGGGTAACCATCTGATGCTCCCTAGCACGTGGGGAACTCGACGAATTATGCCCAGAGTGGGCCGCCAATGGAGGAGAAGGAGATCGCGAAGCCGCCTTCTTGGACTTGGAGCCTGCGACTCCGGACTCCTTCACAAATTGCACGTCATCAGACGACGACGTCACCGCTTGACTGAAACACAAATCAAGCAAAAGCTTCAGGACAAATTGTAACTCAAAGAAGAAAACAAGGTCGCGAATATAGAACTTACCAGTCAAATCTATCAAGATCGAAGGATTGCTCCTCTGACTCCGACGACTCCTTGGGCAGCCGCATCTTCTTGCAAGCAGGTGGCGCCATAGAACTTACAGGAACAACAGGAATCGGCTCCTCTGTGCCAATAGCTGGGCCTTCTGGAGTCGATGGAGACGAAGCATCAGAATCCTTGCTGCGTGAACGCTTGCGAGTGTTCGGATCACTGAACTCGAGGGCTCCCTCCTCTTCAAGTGTGACGGTCGATTTCGACTCGTCCTCTTCTTCTGCTTCGCGAGGAATAACCCCCTCAGGAAGAGGGGGCAAATTGGGAGATACCTTCCAATCCTGCATTCATAAGGCAACTCATTATACAGCAAGAAGCTAATGGCAATCGACAAAGATAGCTACGTCGTAGCGCAATCATACCTCAGGAGGAGGGTTCGAGGCGTCGAAGGGAGGCACGACTGGTTTGCCTAGGAGAACCTCCTTGGCGGTGTACTTTGTCACCAGTCGCTAATCAATCTGAAATAGCATCTCAATATCCATTGGATCCCCGCAAACACAACATGCAGAATTACAAGTAGATGATCTTGATCATGAACGGAGCTCACAAGATCTAAACATGATAGCACAAAGGAGGAGAACCAGCCATCTAGCTACTACATGGACCCGTAGTCCAGAGATGAACTACTCACGCATCACACCGGAGGCTTGCGTGATGATGAAGAAGGCCTCCAGGGTGAATTCCCCTCTCCGGGAGGGTGCCGGGAAGAGCTTCAGATCCCTCACGATCTAGGGATGGAGATGATGGTGGATACAGACTCTTTCGTGGAATTTTGATCGGGTACTTAGGGTTTCTGTATCGGAGGCAACTTATAGGCAGAAGGAGAGGCCGAGGGGGTGCCTGTGGCGGCCAGACCACCCCCTAGCGCGGGAGAATATCATTTTGCGGCCCGAAAGTTCGGGTGGCCAGGCAACACGGTACCGAAGTTGCCTGATATCAGTCGGGATGACTACATTTGGTGTGCCAAATACTCAGAGGGTCTTTTTCGGCACGAATTCAACTTTACGTTTCAATACAAAAAATCAGGCTAACGGCCGTCAAGTTGGGCCCCCCTGTCAGCTTTCACCGTTATGTCACTGCCGTCGTCGCTGCCATGTAGGCTTCCATGTAGGCTTGCAGCGTTGGCGCATGCATCCTTTACGCGTCTTCTTCTTCCTCCGGGGCGGCAATCTATGGTCACGATCATGGCGCGGAGCTAAGACTTGGATGAACCTGCTCGGCCCGTTCTCCTCCCCATCCCGAATCGGAGCTCGCCCTCAGTATGACCGCACCATTGGCACGGCGCGAGGACGGGAATTCATTCCCGGGTGAGATCTGTCACCATGCCGACCATGCTCGGTCCTGTTGGCCTCCTCTAGAATCCGAGCTCGTCGTCACCGTGGTCACACATGCACCAGCCACAGCGCCTTCCTCTCCGAACCCCAAAGCCACATCCACCTAGTTCGGCACAACGCCAACAAGGTGAAAATGCATCAAGCTTTCTTCTTGTGATTATAGAAAAACATGTATGTACCATGGCCGTAGCATACTCTAACAATGTACACATATATTGTTTACTAGATTTTCATTTGAAATTAGTAGCTCCGTGATGACAAAACATAGAGAACCTAAATGGAATGACGATGACGACCGTGTTCTATACTTTGCATTGCATCAACAAGTGCTCGCTGACGAAGCAAGTTACCAAGAGAGTGGAGTTCATCAGCCATTGCCAAAAAATATGTGAACAAATCAATGAGCGATTAAATGCAAATACGCGCAGAAAAGCTAGATCCATGTCATCAATCATCAATAGGTGGCACCCTCTAGTGATGCGTTCAAATGCGTATACGATGTATCATTTGCTTGAAGTGGTTGATATCCTGAGCAAAAATGCCAGGTATGCACATTACATTTGTATGTTCTATGCTGCAATTCTGTTGTTATGGGCGTGGAAAGAAAAGCTGGGCTTCACTGAATATTACGCAGTTAGGCCTAACTTAGTCTTACCCAAATAAGCACAGCTTAGTCTTTACACACATAAGCGTAACTAATGATAAAGATAAAGACAAATGGTTCATCGGATCTTCCAGTGTGAGCACTGGGTCCCTGGAGCTGGTGGTATCGTCGAAACGAACCAGAATGCTGCATTTGGCCGTCTTTCATTCTCCTTCAAATAGTACGACCCCATTGATGAGCCAATTGTAGGCCCCCTCCCCCCCGACGTGGATTCGGCTCTAGGTCGGATCTGGAGTGTCAACATGATAGGCACGTGAGTGTGCAGCAAACACACAATCTGCTATTAACACTAGAAGTGATGGCACCTCAGCAACAACACCAGCATGTTTTTCCTAGACTCCGGCAGCAGCCTCAGCAGGTATTTCGTCAACTTCACCAGCAGCAGCATTAGCAAGTATTTCGTCAGCTTCACCAGCAGCAGCATTAGCAAGTATTTCGTCAGCTTCACCAGCAGCAGCATCACCAAGTATTTCGTCAGCTTCACCAGGAGCAGCAGTAGCTAGTTCTTCATCAGCTCCACCACCACCAACACCACCACCACCACCACCAGCAGCATCAGGGGCCAGGGATGCCTGAGCAATTACAGGTTCAAAAGCTCCAGGGGCTCCGACAAAGAAAGGGTAGTTGATCCCAAGAAACACAGATTGTCCCTTCAGATTGTTGACTCTGCTCTAGACTTGCTCTACTGGGTCTTCGAATGGGCATGCGGACCTCGAGAAAACATGACACCACAACGATGGGTATGAAGAAAGTTGTGTCCCCATATGTTCTATTGTATCACCAACGTTGTTTAGTGCTCCCCTGATATGAATCCACAATAGTTCATCATCATGTTCCATGTTGTCTCTGAGAGGTGCCAGGAACCAATGTCGTGTCCCAAGTTCAGCATCTTCTACTGCATCTTCGACGACCGGAGCTGGAATGATGCGCGGGGCTGCATGGGTACCTGCGTCTTACTAACAGTCAGTAAGCAGAATTTTGAATGGGATTTTACATGCTATATGACACCATGACTCACCCCAAATGGACGGCTCCCAAACACGGACGTCGCCGCTAGGTTCAGTGACCGCATAAATGGGTTGCGATCTGTACAAAGAGTAGCTGTAGGTGAAGACGACATCGACATACTTCTCCGGCCGCAGGAAGTCGTCGCGCAAGACTGTCCATTCCTTGTCTTCTGGGCATCTAATGAATGTGATTGCCTTGTTGAACACCGCTAAGAGGTCATACTCCCAGTTCTTCCACGCCCCCTCCCGCGGTCTATGTGGGAGCTGTACCGTCACGAGGTCAAGTTTTGCCATGTTGAACCTGTAAGCAAATTCGGAAGTGGGCGGCGACCACCCGCTGTTGAATGAAGTAATGCCGACACCCTTCAAAGATGGCACTACAAGTCTCTTCGATCTGTAGCCATTTTTTAGAGTCCAAGTACTACCATCCTATGATAAAACGACCAGCCACTCGCCATTGCCACCCACCCAGTTCTGGTCATCTTCCATTTCCGTGTCTTCTTCTTCCTTGATATTCACCACTAATGATTCGGACCACTTATCCAGCAGCATCAATTTTGCATGAATATTCTGCAGATTTTGTTGTCAGACGGTACAATAAACTAGCATGGATTCCATTGCAAATACAATTTGACAACTGGGCCTTCAGATTAATTAAAGTACACAAAATATCGCCTAAATACGAGTGTCTCCTCAAATATCGCCTAAATTGTGCCTGCGTCACTGTCGTCGAATTGATGACAAGTACGCCATGAGGGGGTCCTCGAGGCGTGCGGAAGAGAAGGGTGTGAGACGTACGGTGTTCGGGGACGGTGAGCACACAAGTTTACCCAGGTTCGAATCCGCCAGCTTTGGACGGATCCTGCTCATGCTAGCAATCCAGTAATACGGCAGAGCCGGAATATGGGTTACAAGGGTTCGCCTGTGCGAGTTGAGATTGTAGACTATTGAGGTGTCTAGAGTGTTGCCCTAAAGGCTCTCCCTAGGACGGCTTATATAGATATCTGGCCTAGGGTTTACAGGAGAGATATGTCCGGCTACGACTAAGAGTTAGTTACAGAGTACATCTTGAACTACAAGTAACACTATGGGCCTAAGTCGGTAAGTCTTCTGCGCCTTCCTGTAGCTGGATTGGACTCCATCTTTTCTCCCTGACTGGGCCGCCCGTGAAGCAAAGCTCTAACCCGAAGTGAGCCACCCTAGTCAGTGAGGAACTGTGAGGATACCCGGAAAGTATATCCCCAACAGTAGCCCCCGGAGGCCTCCAAGATCCAAAGTCAGATTTATCATCGTCTAGCTTGATCTTCGGCTTGCAGAATCTTGAAGGGTTCCTGAAACTTCACAACAAAAAATATGATCCGGGTCTTAAAAATAAGTCGGACCTATCAACAGGTTACTCGGATTTTCCATCTTGATTTCAAACTAAGCCAGAACTTGGTTTCTAATGCCACCTGACACAAGTCATGGTCAAGTCACGTCATCTGACAGACATCCTGCCAGCACGACCATTGGTGGGTCCGCAGTTCGCGGAACCGAGGCGCCGTTTCAATGCGTACACGGAGATCGAGGCGGCGTAATCATCGCGTGGGTCCTTCCTAGTTCCTTCCACGATGCGTGGCGGTTATACTGTAGCATTTGCACCAATCTTGGCGCAGTTAGGTAGATATAAGGGGTGAGGATTCTCCTCCTCCTTTCTTCACCTGTTCCCTTGCCGTTTCCTCTCCTCCAAATCTCCCCGCGCGCACAGAGCTCCTCTGCTTTCCCCCAAAAACTCCAAGCGCCGCCCATCCTAGGTCACTTGCTCACCGGAGAAATGGCTTCTTCTTCCTCTTCCGGCTTGGCGGCAGCGGCGGTGACGGCAGCGACGAAAGCGGCAACGGAGAAGGAAAGCTTCCGCGGGGTCTGGATACCCTGCGTGTTAGATGATGAGAAGCTCCGGGGCGTGGAGACAGAAGGGCTCCTCCGCGCCGGCGATTGGCGGACCAGCGCCGGGGAGACCATCCCCAACCTGCATGCCGATGAGCGGGTCCACTTCGGCACCCACCTCGACAGAGGTTTGTCGTTTCCTCCCTCGGAATTCTTTTCCGAGGTGATAGATGACTATAGCGTTCAACTTCACCATGTTCCTCCCAACTCTCTCCTAGAGATGAGCGCCTATGCGGCTTTGTGTGAGGGATTTCTCGGCATTAGGCCGAGTTTGACCTTATTCCGGTATTATTTCCATGTCCGGAGAAATTCTATCACTGCCGGTGTTCCTTACATCACCGGTACCATTAGTTTTTCACTTAGACGCGAGCGCGCATATCCCAAGATCTTAGCTAGTGACTCGGTCAAACAATGGCCAGCCACATTCTTTTATCATAAGGATATTCCGGCTCCTGGCAAAGCTACTGCTTTGCCGGCTTTTATCGACGGAGCTGCCATGGCCCAACCGTCTTAGGACGAGGCTCCTCCGGCTCTCACTGATGATCTAATCCTCGCTAAGAGGCGGATCGAATACTTGATCAAACATAAAGGACTGAAGGGATCCGACTTAGTCCAGTGTTGGGTGTCTCGTCGGATCCAACCCCTTCAGTACCATGGAGACCAATGGATGCACTCCATCACGTCGTCCAAGAAAGACTCCCTCCGCATCAGCTCCAGAGCCTACACCACGCAAGGCTACATAAGCCAGATTAAATGGTTGATAAGGGAGCGGATCGAGAGGAGGATCCCAGAGGTTTCTCTGGATATGCATACGGCGGAAAACCCCGTAGTGCCGGTAAGCTTCTAACAGTAAACCTTTTTATGTGTTTCGATCTTTAAGTTACATTGCAATACTGATATGTTTTCTTCTTTTTAGCTTGTTGACCTCCCTGAGTCGGAATTTGCTCCACTCGAAGGATATCCTCCAGAGTTTTCTCAGGAGACAGAGGTGGTCCCATTGCCAGATGCTACGCTCAAGAACCGCAAAGCTCCGACGGTGGCTATTGGCACAAAGGAGGTGCCCGTTGTGAAGAGTTAACTTTCAATCACAACTTCTGCCTTTGTACCTTACTCGAATTTTCTTCCGAGATGTAATGTTTTCGATTCTATTGAATTCTCAGAGCTAAGCAGCTCATCAAGGGTAAGTGGAAGGGAACTTCTTCAAAACCCCTGCGACAGACGAAGCTTACCATAGCTTCTCCTGCCGTGGCTCCTCCGACTCCTGCCCCTCAACCTTCCGCAACGCCGGTGATCATTCCTTCTCCGGCTGTCGCAGAAGATCTGGCTCCTTCAACGGAGCCTGTGATCCTTGAATCGCAAATTGACGTCACCATGGGTGAGTCAGGTATAGATACGGGTGAACCCTCTATGCGTAATGATCCCTCGGCAGAAACTTTTGCCGAAACATTATCAGCAATCCGGGACTTGCCAAATTTGGCCTGTCCTAGAAATCTGCTGAAGAGATCTAGCGGCTAGCCAGGCAATGCCTGGAGAAAAGAAACTTATCTGCCGAAGAAGAAGCGCAAGAAGCAGAGGACATCAAGCACTCTGATCTTCTTGAACAAGTGCGTCTTAGCGACGAGAGGATAAGGGCCGGTGAGCTTCCAACGGCTCCAGTGACCCCTCTGACTCTCGCCGAGAAGGTCGCTGTTGAAGTGAATGCGAGTTTGGATAAACTTACCCGTGAACAATTTGTAAGTCAGAATTCCAACTCCTGTTTTTCCTTTATTTCATATCATATCCTCTAGCCCCCAAGCATGAAGTAGGATAAATAATCCGGGTTTATGCTTCCTTAGGATGCCAAAGAACAAACTAGTGTAGCCCCCAAGGCTCGTGCTGATATTAGCAAAAATATTAGGCCGAGTCTTTAGTAGCTTTCTGACTTTGGGTATTCTGACTTACAGAAAGTATATTCCTATAACCAGGATTTGTTGAAAAATGTCTGTGATAAGCGGAGAGAGATCAAAGCTCTCCGACTTAAGAATGCTGAGCTTAAAGTGGCCAAGGATGAGGCCGAAGGTAAACATCTGAGACTCAAACCTTGCCTTTCATGTTTTCATAGTCGAATTTTTACTGAATATGTTGTTCTTTTTGCCTTACAGCGCTGGTAAAACAGTCCTGCGCCATGATTGAAGAGGCCGAGAACCTCAGAACTTTGGTGGTGGAGAACAAGGAGCTTCGCCAAGAGATGGATCAGCTCAAGGCAGATCATGAAAAGAGCATTGCTCAAATCCTTGAGTCCTCCTCCATGGCTACCGATGAGCGTGATCGTAAGATTGCTGCTCAAGATCAAAAAATCTCGGACCTCAATAATGAGCTGTGCTGAGAGAGGGACCTTTCCGAGGCGCTCCGGGCTGAACTCCAGAGTCTTTGGGAAGAGAAGACCAAGGTTGACGACGTCATTTTCAGTACATTCCATCTGTCTAACTTTTCTATTTTCTTCGACTTCTTTCAATGTCAGATTTTCTTTAACTATTTTTTGTTTATAGGTCCTCTGAACTTGACGGACTCCACCTCCGCTGAGCCCCGGACCCACCGGCTTACCCAAGTCGGTGACCTGCTTCATGACTTCCGCCAATCCCTTGAGGATATTGGTGGAGCTCTCAAGATTCCGGACATGCATAGCATGTCGGATTATCAGGTGCGGGAGAAAGCGAAGGAGATGTCGCAGCTCATCCAGGATTGGAACATGTCCTACGAGCGGACCGCGGCGCAGAACGCTCTCACCATGGTCATGAGCCACCATGGAAACATGGAAATATGGCAAGTGACCAGAGGGTACTGCAAGGTAGATGAAGACGGCCAGGAGCAGGACATCAAGGCCATTATGGACTCCTGCGCCGGATATGGGTGCCACGTGGGTGGTTTGAGCAGCTACGAGGCCCCTTTCTTCACCCACGCGGACACTCCGCCTCCGCCTCCAGAAGATTCAGCAGAAGTTTCCGACGATGACCACACCATTTCGGATGTGGACATCTCAGAACGATGTCAATGCGATGTATCCAGCGAGCTGGCAGCTCCTTCCTCTCCTGCATCATAGATTACCAGAAACATTTGTGTTATTCTGAAAAATATGATGGGCCTGTAAATATGCAGTACTATAACTTTTGCTAGTGCTAAGCTTTTGATCTATTCAGCACTTTTGGCTTTAAATTTTTTGCGTGCCTGAAATGTTTACATAAGCACTTGTATTTTTTCGCCTATACTTATCGTTTATCTGGCTTTCCGCCTCGTACCTTTCGTGAGCCGGCTAAACCTTCTGCACGGAAACTTTGCCGAGCAACGGAGCTCAATTGCTAAACCAGTTTAAACTCAGAAACAAAGCCGGCTTCCAGTACCAACAATTCACTACTCGGAAAATACCCGCATCCAGCAATCAGACAAAGAACCAAAGTATAGACTAGAAACTTTAGAGTTATACCCGAAGGTAGCATTTTTAGAATCAGAAATCTAAACCAGAACGAACATGAGAAAAGTACTTTCAAGCATTCTGGGATTTTCGACTATGACATGATCATTCGGAAATAAGATGGTAAAAACTTATCAGGAAAACTTGAAGCAACCAAAACTTTTATTTCTCACAGAACATGTACATATATATGATTACAAAGAAGGATAAACTAAGAATAAAAGGGATGTAGCTGAGCAATATTCCATGGTCTGTCTAACTCATCCGGATTTGTACTGCCTCTAGCTCTCTTTCTCTTCTTAGTAGCAGGTCTTTCTTTGACTGGCCTCATGTCAGTTAAGTAGTACGAACCATTGTGCAATACTCGACTAACTAAAAAGGGCCCTTCCCATACTAGGGAAATTTTGTGCTTTCTTTGTTGCACAAGCTGGAGAACCAAATCACCTTTATTGAAAGATCCGTTTCGGACTCTCTGGCTATGATACTTGCGTAACTTCTGCTGATAGGCTGTTGATCTCATTTCAGCAACGACGTGAACTTCTTCGACTAAGTCGAGATACTTTTGTCGATAAATCTCGGCATCCTCTTCAATATACGTGGCCACTCTAGGAGAAGTATGAATTAAATCACTAGGAAGAACTGCTTCTGCGCCATAGACTAAAAAGAAAGGTGTGTATCTGGTTGACCTGTTTGGAGTTGTTCGTAAACTCCATATTACAGAGGGTAATTCCTCTGCCCAAGCCCCCGCAGCACGTCATAGTGGTGCTTCGAGTCTCGGTTTTAGGCCTTGTAGGATTAAACCATTTTCTCTTTCGACTTGTCCGTTAGCCTGTGGATGTGCGACCGATGTAATGTCAAGCCGGATATTTTGCTCGTTGCAGAATTCTGCCAATTCCCCCATAGAGAAGTTACTCCCGTTGTCCGTGATAATGCTATGTGGATAACCATACCGGATTATAACATCCTCAACAAATCTTTTGGCTGTTGCTCCATCACAACTCGTGACAGGTTTAGCCTCAATCCATTTGGTGAATTTATCCACCATCACTAAGAGGTGAGTAAATCCACTTGGAGCTCGTTTAAATGGTCCTACCATATCAAGCCCCCAGACCGCAAAAGGCCATGTTATAGGTATTGTTCTCAGCTTATTAGCTGGAACATGAGCTTGTTTGGCGTACTTTTGGTAGCCTTTACACGTCTTGACTAATCGTTCGGCATCTGCCTGAGCTGTAAGCCAGAAAAATCCGTGTCTAAAAGCTTTTGCTACTAAAGATTTGGCTGCAGCGTGGTGACCACACTCGCCTTTGTGGATTTCTCTTAATATTTCCACTCCTTCTTCTGGAGATACGCAGTGTTGAAAAACCCCAGAAACACTCCACTTATAGAGCTCACCTTTAACTATAGTATAGGCTTTCGCTCGTCGGATGATCTACCGGCTCAGCACCTCGTATTCGGGTAATTTGCCATCTACCAGATAATCTATGTAGGGTTGAGTCCAGCTGGGACTTACAGCCAAAACTGCTATTAGAGGTGAGTCGGATTTGGTCGGATATTCCTCATCTACTCCCTTTATTGAGGGAACTTTGAGGTGCTCTAAAAAAGCGCCATCCGGGACCTCTTTCCATGCAGATCCTATCCGAGATAGTGCATCTGTTTCCTCATTTTCTGCTCGAGGGATGTGTTGAACCTCAAACCCTTCGAACGATTTAGATAATCATCCACGACAGCTTTATATGCTTCCATGTGTTTATTTGCATTACAAATATCTGACACTTGTTGAGCAACAAGATCTGAATCTCCGTAACACATCAAACGTCGGATGCCAATATCCTTAGCAATCCAGATTCCATGCAGCAGTGCTTCATACTCGGCAATATTGTTTGTCGCTATGAAGTGGATCTGCAACACGTATAGAAGTTTATCTCCTTGGGGTGATTTGAGCACCACGCCAGCCCCCGAGCCCCCTCGAGCCTTAGACCCATCAAAGTAGAGGGTCCAATATTCCGACTCAGGGAGGGTCATGTTCTCCTTCATCTCTGTCTAATCAGCGACAAAGTCGGCAAGGATTTGGGATTTGATTGCTGTCCGGGGTTTATACTCAATATCGAAAGCTGAAAGCTCTATGCCCCATTTGCCGACGCGTCCTATGGCGTCACTGTTGTTGATTATATCTCTCATGGGAGTTGTGCTCACCACGGTAATTGGATGCTCTTGAAAATAGTGTCGTAACTTACGAGATGCTAGAAAAACACCATAAGCCAACTTTTGATAGTGTAGATACCGCTGTTTTGATTCTTTCAAGACCTCACTGGCAAAGTAAGTCGGACGCTGCACCAGGTGTTCCTGATTTTCCTCTGGTCTCTCCACCACCATGACGATACTAACGACCTTATTTGTCACAGCAAGATAGAGCAACATCGGTTCCTGAGGTTCCGGCGCTGCAAGGATAGGAGCAGATGAGAGTACTTTCTTCAGGTCTTGTAGTGCAGCTTCAGCTTCGTCAGTCAAAACAAAATCCTTGGTCTTTTTCAGGAGTTTGTATAATGGTGTGGCTCTTTCACCGAGCCGGCTTACAAATCGACTGACCGCGGTGATGCAACCAGTTAATCTTTGTACATCCTTCAGGCGAGTTGGCCTGGAAATATTGAGTATAGCCTTGATTTTGTCCCGGTTCACCTCTATGCCTCTTTGAGACACGATGAAACCTAACAATTTTCCGGCCGGTATTCCAAAGAAACATTTCTTCCGGTTAAGCATGATGTTGTATTTTTCGTAGATTGGCGAACGTTTCCTACAAGTCGGAAATTAGCGTTTCCTTCTTTTTGGACATCCCCGCAATATCATCCACGTATGCATGTACATTGTGTCCGAGTTGGTCGTGGAGGCAACGCTGCATCGTGCGCTAGTAGGTAGCTCCTGCGTTTTTCTTCAGCCCAAAGGGCATCGTAACAAAACAGAAGGTTCCGAAGGGGGTTATGAATGAAGTTTTGACTTTGTCAGATTCCTTCATCCGGATTTGGTGATAACCAGAATATGCGTCAAGAAAATAGAGGAGTTCCGAGCCTACCGTAGAATCGATGACTTGATCAATTCTAGGTAGAGTGAACGGATCTTTTGGACAAACCTTGTTCAAGGCAGTATAATCAACACACATCCTTAAATCAGTGGTGTCCTTTTTAGGGACCATTATAGGATTGGCCGACCACTCAGTGCGGATGACCTCTTCTATGAATCCGGCTAACTCGAGCCGTGCTAGTTCCTTAGCTGTTTCCTTACGCTTCTCATTGCCAAACCGTCATAAGGACTGTTTGACGGGTTTAGCGTTCGGGTTTACATTTAGAGAGTGCTCGGCAAGTTCCCTAGGTACTCCGGTCATGTCAGATGGCTGCCATGCGAAGATATCTTGATTTGCTTGGAGGAACTTGACGAGCGTGCTTTCCTATGCGCTACTTAGGCCTACGCCTATCTGGGTCACCTTGGAGGGGTCATCATCCTTCAATGGCATCTTCTTCGTCTCTTCCGATGCCTTGAACTCCGGATTTGGCTTTGCCACCTCCTTCTTCGTTGCGGGCATCTCGGACGGATCTATGATCTTCTTGATCTCCTGGTACTCCTGGGCGTGCAGCACGGCTTCTGCAAAGGTGGCATTTCCATCCTCGCACTCTCGCGCTTTGTTCGGGTCTCCCCTGATGGTGATCACGCCATTGGGACCTGGAATTTTCATCATATTGTAAATGTAACACGGATGAGCCATAAAAGCCCAGTAAGCCGGACGTCCGAATATAGCGTGGTATGCGCTCTTGAACGGGACCACTTCGAAGGAAAGTGCCTCCATTCGATAATTCTTTAGAGTTCCGAAGGTAACATCCAAAGTGATTTCTCCCAGGGAATTAGCTTGTCTTCCTGGGACAACCCCGTGAAAGATCACAGTGCTGTGGTTCAGCTGGGTCTCCAAGATCTTTATCCGGCGTAGCGTTTCTACATAGAGAATATTGATGCTACTACCACCGTCTATGAGGGTCTTGGATAAACCATAACCGTCAATAAGTGGATTGACGATTAAGGCATATTTTCCTCGCCTGTGCAACTTAGGCGGATGATCAGCGTGGTCAAATGTGATTGCCACTTCCGACCAGTCCAAGAATTGAGGGACAGCCGGAACTATTGCATTGAGCTCATGTAGAACTGCCTTCTTGACCTTTGCTGGTTGGGATCCGAGGAAGGTGACATAAGTGTCTTTTTTGGTCGGAAAATTTTTCTTCCCTTCCGGCTTGGGATTTGAAGCATCAGCTTCCTCCATGTTGGAATCTTCCTTGGTCTCCTTATCTTTTTCGGGATTCTTCTTTCCCTTCTTCCGCTTAGCTTTGTAGCCCGTGGTTTCATCTCTTTTGATCTCGTCATTGAAACGACATTCAGCATTAGTGTGGGACGAGCCCTCGTTGGCGTCTAAGTGATGCACACATGGGTCAATGTCGGCCCAAGAGTAGGTTTTGCCTGGTTGCTGGTCTCCTCTACCTTGGACCCTCGAAGTCCCACTGCCACGCCCGCGGCCTCCGCCGCGTCCTCCTCGTCCTCGAGACCCGAAAGTAGCAGTGACTACTGCCGTTGCCGCTTTGGGTTTCTCTTCCGAGGTATTTTTGCGCTTCTGAGCTTGTTGCTTTGGTTGTTTTGCCGACTAAGGCACAGCTAGGGCATTGAGCAATCCCTCTGCATCGTCGTCAGCATCCGCATATTTGCTCGCTGTTTCTATCATCTCTCCCAAATCAGTGACCTTGTCACACTTCAAGCGATGGCGCAGTAGACCAATTGGGAGACCTGCAATGAAAGCTTCAATCGCAGTTTGATCATTTACTCCTTCACAGGAGTTCTTGGTGTCGATCCATCGTCCCAGGTAATCCCTGCAAGTTTCTCCGGCTTTCTGGGTGCAACGCTGTAGGTCTCCGACCGTATAGGGCCTCCGATATGTGCCTTCGAAATTCCAAAAGAACGCACTTTGAATGTCATACCAGTTATGGATGGTGTTCTCCGGAAGTTCATTGAGCCATGATCGTGCCGTCTTCCGCAACATAAGTAGGAATTATCGGGTTGCGACCAGGCTGTTTCCGCCTTTGGCGATGCAGCAAGCTTGGAAAAAATCCTGTAGCCAGGTATCTAGCTGAGCAATGCCGTCGTAGGCCTGGATATGCCTTGAGATAGCAAATCCTTCCAGGAATCTTGTAGCTCTGATGCGTGGTCCAAAGCATTTTGGGCCCACGTAGATATCATCGTTTTCGTAGTGCCGCGCCTCTATGTTGGAGTTGATCCTGTGCCTTGCATCGTTCGGGGATAGAGATCGTCCCGAATGTCAGCTGTGGCTATGGTGCCTTGGAGCCGTACTTCGGCTTCTGCCACCACCTCCTCCGCCATGTCGTCCTCCTTGTCCCCCTTGAGAGCCGTTGTGATGACTGCTTGGTGGAGAGGGTGGGGCAGCTGGATTGTTTCCAGCTGTTCACCGGCCTCCGTCCGGAGCGTCATTATTCCGGTTCCGGGGAGGGTCTTCACTACGACGAGCCCCCTGCCGGCTTGTGCCAACATGGCTTCCGTCGTTCCTTCGTTCGGCGTTGCCACTACGGTGAGGCTCAGCTGGACGGCTTGCATGTCTAGGAGGTGGCATTCTTTGACGATCCTCCTCCCGACGTTTCTCTTTATCTTCTCCCCTTCGATCGTTCGATTCTTGTCGGGGAGGATTTCTCGGATACAGTGCAGCAATGGCCTCTTGTTCGGCCGCTGGGGCGACGTTGCTCCAGTCACGCACAGTTCTGTGATGCTGTCCTGACGATCCGGTTCTCGAATATTTGTCTTCCCGGCATTCGGGGCGATGATGCTGCTCCGGAACGCGATGGGGTCTTACGTCAGCCCATGCCGGATCTGTGTGACATTGGTCAGAATCCGAGACCAGTTTTTGACTTCCGGACAAGGCGACCTTCTGCTGCTCCAGTCCCTTATTAAGTAGTTTGATTCCCAAACGGATCTCCTCCGGTCCTGGATTAGCCGATAGAATTTCTTGGGCCGCCACGGTATTCTGTACTGGGGTTGGATATTCCCAATCTCCTTGCTATCTTTCCGAGGCTTCCCCATCTCATCTCCGAAAAGGACGGCGTGGATCTGCGGGAATTGGTTGTCATTGGTGTGATGCTTCCTGGTCTTCTGGTATTGCCTGGAGTTGTACTTCTCCGCAGATGCTATACGTTTCTTTTCCTCCTCAATGTTTTTGGCTTCATCGAGGAGTACTTGACAACGCGCTTCTAGGGCCTGCGCCCTCTCGTCTACCTCTTCTGCAGTAAGTTCTACAGCTGTAGGAATAGGTGTGGTTACTGCAGCATCGATGAGTTTACGCGCACCTTCAGTGATCATGTGTCCATCCACCGATTCTTCTTTTTTTGGCTCATCTGGGATAAGTGCTCCATCCGAGTCTTCTTCGTATTCCTCGGCAATCACCTGCTCTATCAAAGGGTCTTTTGTCGGGGTCTTGTTCTTCTTCTTCTTCTTCTTTGCCCTCTTGGCAGCGCTGGTAGAAAAGACGGCTTTGGGTCTGTTTCCCGGAGTCAAGCTCTGATCGGTACTTTCGGACATCTGGACTTTGGGATTATCTCCGACTTCCATGTCATCCTGCGCTTTGGGAGAGTGTTCCCCGGATCCTTCGTCCATGGCTTCTCCTTCTTCTGCAGCTTTGGAGTTATACTCCTCTTCATATTCCGCGGAGAACTTTCGGAAATCCACTGACGTCATCGATTCATCCGAGGATGCGGGTACGTCGGCGTTTGTTCCAATTGCCTCCAGCAAAGAGTCAGTGTTTTCTCCAGCATCGGCAGAGCCGGATCCGGACCCAACATATCTGACGAAGTGCGACGTGTTCCTCCTGAGGTACATGTGGCTCTCGCGATCAGCTTCGTCGAAACTTTTGATGGTCTCGAGAATTGCGTCTGCGCTTGCACCTTGCAGTATCATACGTTGTAGTGTGTACCTTAGGAAAGGTATGTCTGTCCCGGCGTCATCAGAGCCGGAATCAGTGTCATTGATATGCTCCTCCTGGATTTTGACTTCCACGGGTGGGTCGATCTGGGATCCGGCTTCTCCAAGGAGATCCACTCCAGATTCGACTTGGACCGCTAGGTATTCCTTAGGCTCGGATTTCTCCACTATCTCCACAACTGGTGCGGGCTGGGTGGGATTTCTAAGATCCGGAACTCTGCCGCCTCCGCGGACAAAGGGGACCCAGAAGATTCTTTTACCTCTATCATCACCGCTGGGGTAGGTTGGGCAGGTTCAGCGAAACCGATGTGAACATCAATCTCGCCAAAAGACATGATTGTATATGCAGTCACGTCCTCCCTAGCCGGAATTCAAGTCTCGTCGAGAACGATGAGAGGGACGTTGCTGGCGTAGAGGATGCGACCAACGGCGATGGTCTTGCCGATTCCGATTCTTGTAGATTCTGCTCGGAACGCAGATCCGAAGCTCACTTGTCCCACGGTGGGTGCCAACTATCGTCGAATTGATGACAAGTACGCCATGAGGGGGTCCTCGAGGCGTGCGGAAGAGAAGGGTGTGAGACGTACGGTGTTCCAGGACGGTGAGCACACAAGTTTACCCAGGTTCGAATCCGCCGGCTTTGGACGGATCCTACTCCTGCTAGCAATCCAGTAATACGGTAGAGCCAGAATATGGGTTACAAGGGTTTGCCTATGCGAGTTGAGATTGTAGACTATTGAGGTGTCTAGAGTGTTGCCCTAAAGGCTCTCCCTAGGACGGCTTATATAGATATCCGGCCTAGGGTTTACAGGAGAGATCTGTCTGGCTACGACTAAGAGTCAGTTACAGAGTACATCTTGAACTACAAGTAACACTATGGGCCTAAGTCAGTAAGTCTTCTAGGCCTTCCCGTAGCTGGATTGGACTCCGTCTTTTCTCCCTGACTGGGCCGCCCGTGAAGCAAAGCTCTAACCCGAAGTGGGCCACCCTGGTCAGTGAGGAACTGTGAGGATAGCCGGAAAGTATATCCCCAACAGTCACTATGAAGATACTCAATATATGGAGTAGTAGCAGAGCCCCTAGAACAAACTCCTGACGATGATCATAAACAGCTCGGGGCATAACAGCCTTAAATCGTCTAATCTATTTGTTTTTATTTTAGGAAACAGAATATCACCTAGCAGGCATTCCATTACAAAATCGAAATTGACAACTCGTCTATCACCTAAAGTAAGACTGTGTCACTACGAAAATACCAGAATATCACGTACGAGCAGAGCTTCCGCTGTACAGAATAGTCTTAAATGGTTCAATTTGTTCAAACCATGCGTGCACACAACATGTTCGACGAAAGGAACATAGGATTCCGATGAGAGTTCAGCACATATGAATCAACTATATGACTGAACGAATAAGCTAGATACTGGAACTTACGTGGCCATCGCGGTCGTCTGGCCATTTGTTGTTATCGGGGTAAAGAAGTCCTAGCGTGTCGAACGGTTGTTCGTCCATGTTCTGCATCGTCACGCGGTAGCCAGGGATGCAGAGAGCGAGGCGGCCGGCTGAGATGATGTCCAACCCCGAGGCGATCCTATGCATGTTCGCGGCGCTGAGGTTCGGCCATCCCCAATCCTTGCGGTAGCGGTCGCCCTGGCCATCCGCGTCATCATCGCATGCCTTTCGCTTCAGCCTGCTGCAACCCCAAGATCTACCCATAGCGGCAAATGGAGTCTAGAATCCGGTAGATTAATGGAGGCGTTGTGATAAGGAGGCGGATGGATTCGAGAGGGGGTGGAATCAGGGATGGGGTAGTTGTTCAAGTGGGGAGTGCATCTGCAAGGAACCGCCACCGCCGCCGGTTCTCGTCCGCGTGGAAGACAAGAAGGGGGCGTAATTATTGAGGGCGGGCACTGAAACCGTCTAGAGGAAGTGAAAAAATAAATCGTAAAAGAGAAATGTGTGACCCGCCTGTCAGTGAGTGAAGGTTGTCACGCGCAAACGTGCCTACGTTTGAATTGATTCCACCGCATGCAAGTGGCACAGAACAAATTTTAGGAAGCGCTAGCGTCGACGTGTAAAACCGCCATTTTTCTCCACCTTCACCCTACTACGAACGGTCGTGCACCATTCCAGATATTGGTAAGGGCGGTTCCAATCTTTCACTTCTCCGTCTCATTTCCTCCTACACGGCCTCATCGTCTTTCTCCTCCACAGCCTCATCCATTTCCTCCACCACCACATCACCCTCTTCCTCCGTATCCTTTCCCTCTTGCATGTAGTCATGGACGCTTCGGACATCCGAAACGACGGCAAGCAAGAAACTGCGCACTTCGACATCGAAGTACATGGCGGGAAGAAGATCGATGTCATCTACACCACCAACCCTCAGACGGTGAGGAACACTCTAAATAATTACACGAGTTGGTTGCAGTTCGAAGAAAACAGGTTCGTAGGTCTCGACCTCGAGTAGAGCCGCGATCACTGTAGGATCGCCGTGGTGCAACTCTATTTTCTCGGATTTTCTGATCTTTGTGAATTTTTCCTCCAAACAGCACCTTTTCCATCAGAATCCTGACTGCAGCGGTCCATGCTCCAAAAGTCATCAACCATGCAAAAACAGATGAAATAACATAAGTATCATCTCTTAATATGAAATATATCAATGAATAACAGTAAATTATGATATAGAATAGTGATGCAAAGTGGACGTATCAATCTACATGAAAAAACCGAACCTAAAATGACTCAAAGCTTGTTCCTTAGCAGTTTTTACCTTGGAATTTATCTTTGCTATAGATATGCTTTGGATGCTGTAGTGGGAGGATATTTACTCCAATGCAATGAGGATGATGCTTTTAATGCCATAAAGAAGTTGGTCTTTACTTATAACTTGCCTAGCAAATCTGATTCTTCCTTTTTAAACATATTTGCTAGATTGAACACTCTTGAGACCAGCACTGCTAGATTAAAAGATTGCTATAATACACTTAGAGAGCATCAAGACTATGTTCCAATAAATTCTGAACCCTCAAAGTGGCTTCCCACAGTAAAGCTTGTTATAAATAATGAAACTTTTCATGCTCGCTGTGATATCATGTCTGAATTCTATCTTATGCCTAAAGATATCTATGAATCTTTGAATCTTTGGGGACTTTCTGAAGGAGGAGAAGAAATATTTCTTGCTAATAATGCCACAATATCACCAATTGCAATAGCTGAAGGAGTGTTCACAAAGATCCTAGGGAAAATGGTTTCTACTGATTATCTTGTTATTGAATGTGTAGGAAAAGGACAAATTACACTTGGAAGATCCCTATTGAAACTCCTTGGAGCAATAATAGATGTGGAAAAGGGAACCATGCACTTTGCTTCTACACCAAACAATCATATATTCCCCAAGGTTAAGAATAAAAGTAAGAGAGGTAAGGACAAGAAATTTGGTTTTAATGCTTCTTCATTTGAGAACACTTGATTCTTTTTCTTGCTTCTTATGCCTAACTTAAATGCGTTGAAGAAAAGTACTTATTGGGAGATAACCCAAAAGTTTTATATGAGTTTTGGAAGTTATTACTTCAGTACTAACCGTTCCTTATCCTTTTTATTTGCTTTTTGTGCCAAGAGTAATCTCTAATGCGAGGGAAGTAATGCTTGGGAAAGTTGCTGTCCCGAAACAGATTTTTGTGCTTCATCGTAAACAATCGTGTAACATATCTTTACGTAGTTTTGAGGCGTGAATTTTTGTGCTTCTGCCCCAGGTTTTTATCTAACTTTTGTTAGTTCAACACTTTTTTATTTGAGCACCAAAAGGTCTTCGAAAAAATTGGTTTTTACCTGATGGTCTGTTTTGACAGATTTCTGCCATTATTTGCATTTGCTTCTTGTTGGTTCCTTTTTGGGTTCTCTTTGGGAAATTGAGCTTTTTGAGGGAAGTTATTAAGTAGCTTGTGTTTTAATGGAAGTTTTATTGGTGTTGAAACTGAACCCAAAGACTTACTATCTTGAGTACACTAATGTTGCTAATAAAGATTGTGTGAAGGAAAAAATGTCAGGTGTAAGGAGAGAATGATGTAATGAGATGAAGAATGGACTAAAGCTCAAGCTTTGGGATGCCACCCCTTGTCACCCCAAGAAATATCCAAGAAGTACAAGCGTCAAAACTTAGGGATGCCCAAGGCATCCCCTTCTTCATCAATAAAAATCCCAGGTTTCTTCCAAACACTTCATTTTTATTGTTTCATGCACAGTTGTGTTGTTCTTGGAGCATCTTTTTTTTGTTTTTAGTTTTCATTTGCTTGGTTTGCTTAGTTTTCTGAATAAATTAGTTGTACCCCCTCTTGCATGCATTATTTTTCAAATAATTTGGTTTGGATTGGAAAAGAGTAGGAAAAGTTCATGCTTAAGTGGTAAAAGGAGTTTGTTTTTGACTATGGCCTATGCTTTGTCATGCCATGCTTGATATTGTTTTGGCTTTATTCTTAGTGATCTTTGTTGTAGCATGACATGTTATAAACAATTGAGATTGCTTAATGTGCCTTTGAAGAATCATGCGTTTTTAGCATATTAAAGCATAGTATTGTGGTATTCTCCTTTGATGCTTTATTTGGGTTGACTTGGCGGATGCTCACACCATGTTATGACTATCCCAAGTAACCATAAGCCTTCATGGTCCTTTAGTTTTCGACTTGTAATATCACTTTATGCTTTGATTAATGATGTTTTGTCGCTCTACATGATTATGGCCATTATTGATCTCTTAGTTGGTCGCTCCTAGTCTTTTGCTAGCCTCCATAACCAAGTATGAGTTCCACTCATGCATCCAATTCCAAATAAAACCAAGTTGTTCCAAAGAGTCCACCATACCTACCTATTAGCATTTGCTATTCCAAGTATATTCATGTTTTTATCTACCTTCCGAATTAAACTTGTTATGTGAAAAACTAGTGATTAAAGCTCTCATGAACTTGATGACACACTTTACTTTTTTGCATTTTAATAATCTTGAACCATTGCGTCCCTCTTTGTTGCGTATATGCTTGCGCTTTACAAGTTGAAGTTAACAGAACCATGTATCATGGGGAACGCTTTCAACATTGCACTTATTATTCCATTGATATCATGATTCTTTTTCTTATGGATCCCAGCGGTGTGAAATAAAAGGGGGACTTGTAAGATCATGGAGTTTGTATTTGTGTTAGAGAAACGCTTGGGCCGCTTGCCTAAGCCATGCCTAATCATGGTGGAAAATTGCAGCATAACCATAATGAGCACTCTATGAAGCATCCTCAATAAAAACCTATGCAAATAGAAAATAAAAGGACTGCTGAGATGCTCATTGTCTGCTTGCCTTGTCATTTTGATTATGGGATAGCTCCTGTATCATGTGCAAGGGGTACCCCGTTGACGGTTCTCTATGATACATAAGTACTTACAATGACAAGAGCTTACTTGTGACTGAAGTTGAGTAGCATGACGTTCGGTACTCGTAAATAAGGGGCATGAGATTTCAACTTATAACTTGTCAAGAATATCCTCTTAGTTGTGTCACTTTAACCTTAATCACCTAAAGAAGCTTATGATAGGGCAATGAGAGCTGAAAGCTAATAAGTACCATAATTTTTGGAAGCTCTTCATGAAACTTGAATCCCTACTTCCTTCTATGAAGGCGTTTCTTTTACTTTTATGTTGAATCTCCACCTTCTATCTTTATGCACCTATTTTGAGAGCATAGTGGCCATTCTTAGTTCTATGTGCATTGTCCCAAGACTTGTTGATTGATGCATAACTTTGATATTGCTTGTTCTTAAACTATTTGTATCTAGTCACCCTTATGAACTTTGAAGGTGTCCTATGCATCTATGAGGGACAAGTTGAATGCCACTATGCTATGTTTTCTTTATGTGAAACAAACAATTGTCTTGCAAAGCATTCTTATTCATGAATCTTTTGTTTGTGCCTTTTCATGTTACAACATAGTTGCTATGTTAGAACTTTATCTTTCATGCTATGTTGAAGTACTATGATCCCAGCTATCAATGTTTTATAAATGCTTTGCTCAAGTTTATGATGGTGCATGTCACCTCAAAAATTATTCTATCTTTTTATCACTTACCTACTCGAGGATGGGTAGGAGTTAAGCTTGGGGATGTTGATACGTTGTTAACGTATCCATAATTTTTGATGTTCCATGCTTGGTTTTTATCTACTTTCTTATGTTTTGTCCACACGTTGGAGTACTTTTTATACACTTTCTTGGACTAACCTATTAACAAGATGCCACAGTGCTAGCTGTCTGTTTTCTGTTGTTTTTGGTTCCAGGAAAGTTAGAAAATGAATATTCTCGGAATTGGACGGGACAAAAGCCAAAGTCAGTTTTTCACCGAGGGGGACACGGAGCCAAAATACGAGACGGAGAGGGGCCAGAGGGCCGCCCACCACCTAGCCGCGCGGCCAAGCCTGGCCCGCGCCAGGGGGTGGTGTAGCCGCCTAAGGCACCCCTAGGCCTCTCCTGTCGCCTATAAGATGCATCTGATACAGAAACCCTAAGTACCCGATCAAAAAATTCCACGAAAGAGTCTATAGCCGCCGTCATCTCCATCCCTAGATCGGAAGGGATATGGAGCTCTTCCTGGCACCCTGCCGGAGGGGAGAATTCACCCTGGAGGCCTTCATCACCATGCAAGCCTCCGGTGTGATGCGTGAGTAGTCCATCCTTGGACTACGGGTCCATGTAGTAGCTAGATGGTTGGTTCTTCTCCTTTGTGCTACCATGTTTAAATCTTGTGAGCTCTGTTCATGATCAATATCATCTATATGTAATCATACATGTTGTGCTTGCGGGGATATGATGGATATTGAGATGCTATTTTAGATTGATTATTGATTCTATCATGTCTTTGTTATTTGTGATCTTGCATCCTCTCTGTTGTTAGTAGATATCTTGGCCGAGTAGATGCTAGCAACTCTAAGAGGGAGCATTTATGCTCGATAGTGGGTTCATGCCTCTAGTAATCTGGGGAAGTGACAGAAATCTCTAAGGTACTAGATGTGTTGTTGCTACTAGGGAGAAAACAACAATCCTTTGTTCATAGAACAATCGTATTGTTTACTTTACACGCTTTGCTTAATGCAATTATCTGCTGCTTGCAACTTAATACTGGAGGGGGTTCGGATGATAGCCTGAAGGTGGATTATTAGTCATAGATGCAATTGGATTACGGTCTATGTATAATTTTGTAATGCCCAATCAAATCTCATAGGAGTCAAGATGATTAGTATATCATGTATGCTTTCTCGATGTTTGTCGATTGCCCCGCTGTAATTTGTTCACCCAACATGTCATCTATCTTAAGGAGAACCACCACTAGTGAACTATGGACCCTGGTCCTTTCTTTTACCATCAATCTACAACTGTTTACTGCTTTTTGTTTACTTTCTGCAAGCTTTTACTTTCTTCCACACAATACGTTTAATCCTTTGTTTTCAGCAAAACCGGTGAGATTGGCAACCTCACTGTAAGTTGGGGGCAAAGTTCTGTGGTTGTGTTGTGCAGGATTCCAAGTTGGCAACAACACCTTGGAGGTGTTTCCTTGCTCCTACTAGTTCGATAACCTTGGTTTCATAACTGAGGGAAAACTTGCTGCTGTGCTCATCATACCTTCCTCTTGGGGTTCCCCAATGAGCTCGATATATTTTGGGCCATCACCCCACCAGCCTACAATGGGACATGGAGTCCTGGACTTCATCCGTCCATCGGCTCACCTGGTCTCCTTTGTACTAGGCCTCCGGTGCAGGTTTAAAACGCTCAGGCTTCAAGGCCCGTCGAGAGTTTGAACCCTTTCGGCATTCCTATCTGCCGTATAGCCCTGCTGAAGCAGCTAGTGCCGTAGAGCTCTGTTCCTTCGTCTTCCGACTCCGTTGAGTAGGCGTGCTTGGCGTGCATCTTGACAACTTTGCGTTTGCATGATGTCATCACGTGCGTCGTAGTCACGATCGTGTCGACGTGAGTGGCGTCGCTGTGCCAAGTCATGCTCGTCATCGCTGGAGGATTACGAGTAGTACCTGGTTAGAGCCTTGCTTTTCTTCAGCTCCGGTGTTGGATCTTTGGTGAGCGCATCTTCGAGCAGTCCAAGGTCAGCGATCGTAGATCGGTGCATGGCGGATAATGGATCCCTAGCTAGTGATTGATTGTTGAGCAAGTACATGGTGGCTGCTGTCACCGCTGCTTGTGGTGTTTTTGGGAGCATGTTGCCCCGTGAGTCCACCGTCATGAACGAGAAGTCGAGGGCTTGAGTGGCCTCGTCTCGCTCTTTGTCGTTGTGTTGGGCTAGTCAAGAGTGCCTTTTGGCGGCTGCATGGTCTTTGCCCTTGGAGGAGGATCCCCCGATGGAAGAGAGCGCTGCTCGCAGAAGGCTTGACCTGTCCGCAGTCCTCCTACGCTCATCGAGTCGAGCACTCATCGCATGCTGGCGCTTGTACTCCTGGATGAGTAGACAATGATAACCCATCAACATCTGTTGTGATGAGTTTGGCAGCAGAGGGTTGCCCTATAGGGCTTCCCTGCATCGTGCCTACTCGGCATCGTTGAGGTTGATCTCCTGCCGCTCGTTGACGTGTTCGCCCTTAGGGTTAGGCGGCTGTTGATCGTCCTGGACATGACCGATGATAGGGGTTGATTGGTTGGCCCGTTGTTGGTGGGTCCACCGTTGGCCTTATCCCTTTGAGTGCCTCCATCGCCGGTATTGATGATGCCGCATATGTAGTGCCTGGGGAAGCTATTGCTCCTGCAACTCTCAGATCCGGAACCATAGGCTCCATCCTTTGATGCCAGATCGCCTAGATCGGACTCGCAACTATTTTTGTTATCCGTGTTCTTGGCTGATGCCGAGGCGTTGAGTTTGCTCAGGGTACCGATCGACGGTGGGAACCATGACGCAGGAGCAATCGAGGGAGTCTGCGGCTGATCAGGGAGGTGAAGCGTGCCAATCCGCCCGACCTAGAAGCATAGGCTTCCGATCGCTAGGCCGATCCCATTGCCCATGAACTCGAAATCTGGGCGAGTCGCTGATACATTGCAAATGTATCTATAATTTTTGACGTTCCATGCTTGGTTTTATCCACTTTCTTGTGTTTTGTCCACACTTTGGAGTACTTTTCATATGATTTCTTGGACTAACCTATTAACAAGAGCCATAGTGCCAGCTGCCTGTTTTCTGCTATTTTTGGTTCCAGGAAAGTCAAAAAATGAATATTCTCGGAATTGGATGGGACAAAAGCCAAAGTGTCTATTTTTCTGGAAGTCATCAGATGCTAGAATACGAGACGGAGAGGAGCCAGGGGGGCACCACACCACCTGGCCGCGCGGGCCAGGCCTGGCCACGCTAGGGGGTGGTGTGGCCAGCCCAGGCACCCCCTTGGCCTCTCCTTCCGCCTATAATATGCCCTCGGGACGAAAACCCTAAGTACCTGATCAAAAATCCACGAAAGAGCCGCCGTCATCTCCATCCCTAGATCGGGAGGGGTCTGAAGCTCTTCCCGGCACCCTGCCGGAGAGGGGAATTCACCCTGGAGGCCTTCTTCATCACCATGCAAGCCTCTGGTGTGATGCGTGAGTAGTTCATCCTTGGACTACGGATCCATGTAGTAGCTAGATGGCTGGTTCTCCTCCTTTGTGCTTTCATGTTTAGATCTTGTGAGCTCTGTTCATGATCAAGATCATCTGTCTATAATTCTGCATGTTGTGTTTGCGGGGATCCGATGGATATTGAGATGCTATTTCAGATTGATTATTGATTCTATCATGTCTTTGTTATTCGTGATCTTGCATGCTTTCCGTTGTTAGTAGCTATCTTGGCCAAGTAGATGCTAGCAACTCCAAGAGTTAGTATTTATGCTCGATAGTGGGTTCATGCCTCTGGTAATCTGGGAAAGTGACAGAAATCTCTAAGGTACTAGATGTGTTGTTGCTACTAGGGAGAAAACAACAATCCTTTGTTCATAGAACAATCATATTGTTTACATTACACGCAATTCATAAAGCAATAATCTATTGCTTGCAACTTAATACTGGAGGGGGTTCGGATGATAACCTGAAGGTGGATTATTAGTCATAGATGCAGTTGGATGGCGGTCTATGTATAATGTTGCAATGCCCAATCAAGTCTCAAAGGAGTCAAGATGATTAGTATATGCATGTATTGCTTTCTCTATGTTTGTCAATTGCTCCGCTGTAATTTGTTCACCCAGCATGTTATCTATCTTAAGGAGAGACACCTCTAGTGAACTATGGATCCCGGTCCCTTTTTTACATACAATCTACAAACTGTTTCCTGCTTTGTGTTTACTTTCTGCAAACTATTACTTCCTTCCATTCGATACGTTTAATCCTTTATTTTCAGCAAAACACGGTGAGATTGACAACCTCATCGCAAGTTGGGGACAGAGTTCTGTGGTTGTGTTGCGTAGGTCTCCACGTTGCTACTAGCACCGGTAGTGCACCCTGCCAAGGCTCAGCTAGCAACACCTTTGGGGTGTTTCCTTGCTCCTACTGGTTCGATTAAACCTTGGTTCAATAACTGAGGGAAACTTGCTGATGTGCTCATCATACCTTCCTCTTGGGGTTCCCAACGAGCTCTACATCAACACTGAGCCATCAGTCGCCGGTGCGTGGATGGGGAAGTCGAAGGCACCAAAGAGGAGACGAGTCTCCACTGCTGCAGAGTCATAGATCGCAGTTGATGGGGCCGAGGAAGCCGCAACATCAGCACTCCCGTTTCCCACAGACAGCGCCAATTGACAAGGAGTTAACTCATCAATGCCCATAATTGATGGACTTAGGTTCGAGGAAGTGGGGAGCACTGGAGGCACCGATCGGCTAGCAAACAAGAACACAGGTGACATGAGGTTTTACCCAGGTTCAGGCCTCGTAGAGGACCCTACTCCTGCTCTTGATTACGAGGGAGTCGAAAGTTACAAGGGTGCGCAGATGCAATCTAGCGAGGTGTATGCAGGGGTGTATGGATCGTACTCCTCGCCGCCCCCTCCTAGCCTTTATATAGGGAGGCTAGGTCTCGGCATAGCAGGTCGAGTCGGTTATAGATTAGGATTTTTCCTTTAATTTTCTATCTACACTTTGTCGTGTCCTTCAAGAAGTCGAACTCATGTGGGCCACCCGAATACTTGCTGGGCTACATTCGCACCATCTACTTCTTGAGCTGGACCATATAGGCTAATATCGAGTACCTGTAAGGTATACCCATGTCAACATGGCTTTGGCCTCAGCATACATGCCTGCGTCGCCATACATGTGCAGTGCCCCTGCAGCACTCTTGTACACGCCTACACCATCGCCTCCAAACTATATGCCTGGGCAATCGACCTCAACTGCTCCACCAACCAGGGATCAAGCCGCTTTCATCATAGCCATGAACAATTTTACACTCCACAATCACGAAGGTATGGATTGGATTTTCGATTTTGGTGCATCCTCGCACATGTCTTCAAATATGAATTTTTTGTCAGCTTGTTCTTCTTCGTCTTTTTCTTCCGTAATCATTGGAGACGGCTTTTCAATTCCCATATCTTGCACCGTCCACTCCTACATCTCTAATCCAAACAACAATTTTATTCTCCTAAATATTCTAGTTGCTCCTTCTTTAATCAAAAAACTTATTTATGTTTGACAATTCACTATTGACAATAATGTTTCTTTGAAATTTGACCCTTTTGGTTTATCTGTGAAGGATCTGAAAACGACATAGATTATCGCTCGCTACAATGGTTCGGATGATCTCTATCCCTACAAGGCGCTCTATCTTCCACACCTCCAACCATGCTCGCCTTCATCGATCTCTAGCACCATCGGCTAGGACACTCCAATAAAAATACGTTGTCGTCTTTACTTCAAGATTTTTGTATCCCAGTAATAATCCAAGTACTTCCCATGATTCTTCTCTTTGTAATGCCTGTCAATGGGCTAAACATGTTAGATTACCCTTTGGCACCTCCTCTACCTCTAGTTCTTTTCCGTTTGAATTATTACATTGTGATATATGGACTTCTACAATACCTAGTGTTTTTGGTTTTAAATATTATCTAGTTATTCTTGATGATTACTCTCATTATATTTGGACCTTTCCTCTTCGTGCCAAATCAGATTTTTACACTATTTTTATTAATTTTCAACAATATGTGTCAAACCCACTTTGGTCTTCCTATTCGCTTCATCCAATGTGACAATGGTAAAGAATTTGATAACACACAAAATAGATCCTTCTTTCTCTCTCGAAGAAGAATTCTTCTCCGCTTTTCCTGTCCCTACACATCTTCCCAAAACGGTAAAGCTGAGCGTTCTCTTCGATCTATCAATGACATCTTACATACTCAGTACTCTATTAATCCAAGCCTCCCTTCCACCATGTTTTTAGACTGAAGCCCTACGCATATCCATTTACCTTCTCAATATTCAACCAACCAAGAACGAGGCAATAGCCTAGTGGTTGGGTCGTAGTTGGGGCATCCTAACGACCGGAGTTCGATCCCTGTCAGGGACGAATTTCCGAAATTCTCATGTCGACCTGCTTCTACTATATGAAAAAGTGTCTAGTTCCTCCTAGCACTGTTTCATTTTTCAATATTCGACCAACCAAAACGTGTCCTCTTTACACCCCCTTTAAATCCCTTTTTCTTCACCATCTTGATTACTCTGAATTGCGTGTCTTTGAATGTCTATGATTTCCAAACACCTCCTCTATCGCTCCTCACAGACTAGCCCCTCGATCCCTACCCTGCGTTTATCTCGGTCCCTCTGACGATCACAAAGGCTCTCTTTGTTCTGATCCAGCATCTGGCCGTGTTCTTATATCTTGCCATGTTGTCTTCAATGAAACTAGTTTTCCCTATGCCACCGTCTTAGCATCTCCACCCACCCCCAACAACACCCGAACACCATATGTGCAACACCCCCTATTCTCACCAACTTGCTCTGCTGAACCCCCTGTCGCGGCAGAAAAATTGTTTGTCACGAGCCCACGACAGCCTTCCTCGCCACCTTCCTCTCCTGCCAACCCCGCCGCATCTCCTTCCGTGGCAGAGATTCCATCAGCCGCTGGCCCGCGGCAGCCTGCCATGACACATTATCCTACCACGGCAAACAACTATGAATCTTCCTCATGTACTACTAGTTCCCACCAAAACTCTCCTCTCTCGTCCATCTCTCCTGCACGTATAGTTCCTCCTAATACCGTTCCTATTCCTATCACTAAAAATGATCATGGCATGTGCACTCGTGGCAAGAAGGGTTTTCATATTCCACGTTGACGTCTCAATCTCATAGCTACACCCACTATTTCACCTATTCCTACTTCTTACAAACTAGCCCTTCTTAATCCTCTCTGGCTCTCGGCAATGCATGATGAAATTGATGCTCTTCTTCAAAATAACACGTGGACTCTTGTTCCTAAACCATCGGGTACCAATGTTGTTCCTGGCAAATGGGTATTCCGTCACAAATACAACTCTAATGGTACTCTAGCACGCTACAAAGCACATTGGGTTTGTCGGGGATTTTCTTAGCAGCATGGCATCGACTTTGATGAGACCTTTTCTCCTGTTGTGAAACCAAGTACCATTCGCATTGTTCTGAGTCTAGCTGTTTCTTCTAGTTGACCAATTCATCAACTCGACATTAAGAATGCTTTTCTTCATGGCACATTGAATGATACCTTCTACTGTCAACAACTCTCATGATTTGAGGATCCTTCTCGCCCTGATCTTGTATGTCTTCTTCACAAATCCCTGTATGGTCTCAAACAAGATCCTCGAGCATGGTTTCACTGTTTTACCACCTTCAATTCAAACCATCGGTTTTATTCCCTCTAAATCTAATTCCTGTATTTTTATCTTTCGCTCCACCACTCACACAACATATTTACTTCTTTATGTTGATGATATAATTTTTACTGCATCCTCTGATTCTTTCTTAACACACATCATCTCCCTTCTTCATCGTGAATTTTCTATGAATGATTTAGGTCCATTGCATCATTTTCTTGGCATCACTGCTTCTCGCACCTCTTCCACTCTTTTTTATCCCAACGTCAATAGATTATTTATCTCTTGTATCGTGCTGGAATGCTCGATTGTCAGCCCTGCCGTACTTCAGCTGAAGGTGGCACCAAACTATCAGCTAATGGTGATCCCGTTCTTGATCTCACCTTCTATCATAGTCTCACTGGTCCTCTCCAGTATGCCACGCTTCCACGCCCTGCTATTCTATTCAGCAAGCTTGTCTCTTTATGCATGACCCTCGTGCGCCTCATCTTTCTCATGCCAAAAAGATTCTTCGATATCTCGAAGGCACTCTTGATCATGGCTTACTACTAAACTCTTCTTCTCCTACAAGATGGACAGTTTATTCTGATGCAGACTAGGCAGATTGTCTAGATACTCGACGATCCACATCCAGCTTTTGTGTTTATTTGGGTGATAATATTGTTTCTTGGTCTTCGAAAAGGCAGGTTATGGTTTCTAGGTCGTCGACTAAAGCAGAATACAGGGCGGTTGCACATGTTGTGGCTGAAGCCGTTTGGATTCGCCAATTGCTTGCTAAACTTCATCAACCCGTCAAGCATGCCACCATTGTCTACTGTGACAACATATCTGAAGGAGATATGCCGTAGAGGAAAATAATAAATAGGATTTTATTGTCATATCTCAATTAGTTTATAATAGTTTCATATTGTGCTATAACTATGCCAAGTAGAAACATTGGTCCAGGTGTGGTATGAAACAACCAAGTCCCTAGTAGCCTCTATTCATACTAGTTCGTTGGTCACGAAGTAGATCTAGGTTTCAAGATCACGGGCATTATGCCGACTGACAACAGGATCATATCATTGGAGAATGATGTGATTGGACATTCCTCGAAGGATTGCAACACGATCAAGTCATATAGTTCATTGTTGCAATAGCTATACCTAGACTCCTTCTCCTTAGACCGTGAGCTCATATTACTCACTGTTTCCCGAGGCTGCTTAGACTGCATCAAGTGCCACTTGGTAATAAAGTGGTTATAAAGGCGTACGCTAGGTATTCTGAAGGAACAGTAGACGACGTGTGACTACAATACTGGGATTTGTTCACCCACATGACGGGTAGAGATACATACGGCCGGCTTGGTGAGATTACATCCATAAATGTTGCAACATGTGACTAGGTCACGGGGATGTAATATCACGGTAACAAGAAAATAGAACTTATTGTGAATGAGATTGAACAAGGTATAGGATATCAATGATCGGATCTCAGACAAGTTGTATCGAGAAACAAAAGGAAGAGGATGCTACATTTAGCGGTTCAAACGACATTGTCATCAGGAATACATAGGGGTCACATGGATATCCCTGGTTCCTCTATTGATCATTGATACAAATCATATCTAGAGCATTCCCGAGCCGTGAGAGGATACACTTAAGGGTACGATGAGAGCGATCATTCGTAAGACAGAATCACAGTAGAGAAAGAGAGAAAGTCAGAAATGTTCCGCGAAGAGATCCGAAGTTGTTCGGAGAAAGAATAAAGGAAAAGACCCAGAAAAATGTTTTCAGGTAAATGGGAATTTAAATATATATTTATTATATGTTAATTATGAATTAATATATACTAAATAAATATTTAGATTAAAAGTTTATAGGGCAACTTCCTTATTAGGCCAAAACCCCGGAGGGATTTGACCTAGAGGAAAGTACCCTGAAAAAGAAAAAGGAAATAGCAGAAAATCTGCTCCTGCAACGTCGGTGGGCCTGGCAGCCCACAGAGGCGGGCAGCAGGCACTAAGTGCTGCGCGGAGCAGCAAGCAGGCGGGCGGCAAGGCGCCGTGCTGGGCCACCGAGCCGATCCGACCCACCCGGCCACCCGGGGCCTAGCTGGGGCACCGCGTCCGCGGGCTGCTAAACGGGCCGCGTCGGGGGAGCGGATGGCCGGCCCACCTGACCAGCACTGGCCGCCGCCAGCTACTGGGCCTTGGGGGCACGACCGGCCCATCCGGTCAATGCCATCTGCTGGCCCCTTTGCTACTGCTCGCCTGGCCAGGCTGGGCCTTGGCGGGGTGGCCCATCCGGCTGCCCCATTGGCCCAGCCGGTTGCCCCCTTCATTTTTGCCCTTTTTTCCTTAGTTTTAGTCCCACATGGGGCACCTAATGGAGAGGGCACGCCTTCCTCCGCCTATATAAGGGGGTGCCCATGGGAGGACTAAATACACACAATTTTGGAGAAGTCCTTTGGTTGACTTTCTCCTCCTCCCTCTCTCTATACCTCGTGACCATGGCCCCAAGTCTAGGCTGTGCAATCGAGGCACACCTGTAGTACACCGTTGAGCTGTAGGGATTCCTAGCTGGATATCAACTTCCACACTCCTGGCGGGATCGGGTAGCCGGAGGTCTCATCGTGCACCAGATGTGTACGAAGACACGAGGCGCAACACTTGGGGCGCTTAAATATCGTGAGCCGGAGCTGCTACACGATGAAGATGAAGAAGGAGAAAGGGGTGACCTGCGAGGAGCTTCGCGACCTTGAGGTTGGCTACGAGTACGACTACTTCAACCACGTTCCCCGCGGAACGTTAACCGCGTATGGTCTACAAGGGTATGTGTTCTCTACGCTCCGGCTGTTACTACATTACTACATAGATAGATCCTAGGCAGTTTCTGAGGTTACATTGTAGGAAATTTTTTTTTTTCCGCACCGATCCCCAACAGTGGTATCAGAGACAGGTTTATGCGTAGGAGTGATGTACGGCAAGTACGCACAAGTATTGTGCGGGCATTGATCCCTTTGTTACCCTCTAACGTGTACTTGTTTATATCGCGGTATTGTTTGATGAAGCGGCCCGGACCGACCTTACGTGTATTCGTACGCAAGATTGGTTCCACGTTCAACATACAGCTTGTACCATATAAGTGGCTAGCGGGTGTCTATCTCTCATTCAATAGTTGATATAGCATTTACAACGAAGGGCCCCAAAAGGGGTGTAATAGAGACAACTGTTTGATCCATGTTGTGGTTGGAAAGTTCGTAGTTTAGAAACGGTTTTATTGCGAAAGCCCTTACAACCACGTAAAACTTGCAATAGATAAAGTAGAGGCGTCTAACTTTATTTTGCAGGGGGCATGTGATTATGATATGGCATTGGTCATTGCGAAGGTAAAGTAGTTTACTTTTCTGTTACTAAGTAGTATAGTAATAGTCATCTTTGCAATGAACAATCTGGTGGAGGCGTCATGGACTTGGCGTCAAACCAAGGGCAAGATGGAGATCATGCCGGAGCGCTCGATGGAGATCAAGGCGCAAGAAAGACCATATGATATCACATTATACATATGATGTTGATACCTGTTTTACATCTTATTGTGTGCTAGTATTTAGATACTCAACGGTAGCAAATAAGATAATCCCTATTTAATTCCAATGTTCCGTGTTCCCCTTGTGTGTGCACCACCAAGAAAGTTCTTCGGTATGCGGCACCCTGCGGTGAGTATGGGTCCGACATATCTACGTTCGCATACAGTGGTTGTAATCCATGTTGCACAACGAATACACACAAGTTAGATTTGGCGAGCCTAACACGTTACAGAGACGTGGCCTTGGAACACAAGAGATCGAAAGATCGAGCATGAGTCACATGGATGATGTGATTGGCATTAGTTACCTTTGATAATGCACTGATGGCTGTGTAACACGGGGGAGGTGTAGAGGATAGGGATCATGCGATCACTAAAATCGTCCAGGGGATGACCATTTTAGTGGAGACCAATTATAAATTGATCTCTTATTATAAACTTAGTCTAGATGTCTGTTTGCAAATATCTTAGTAGATCTTAGCCTATCCCATTGAGGTCCTTTGCGACCATGGGAATATATTGCTTAATATGAAACTTAGCAAAAGGGTCCAACTTCATAGATTAATACCCACGCCCGAGGGATATCCTCGTAAAATGTGATCTTCTCTTCTTGATACAATAACCATTAGGAGATAATTCGATGACTCCAGAATGTTTGGAAAAACACATAGCAATCTTGCATTAGAGTTGAGAACTCTTATAAGCACTTGATTGCAGATGGAGGTCATGGATGAAAAGGTATATGTAAGATATACAAATTATAAATGTGGTTCTTGCAAAACTCGTTGCAGTTTACAAAGTATTTGATACTTGTCATGTTTTGTGAAAACAGGATGACCTGCTTGAGAATTGCTGGTTTTGCAGCAACATGACTTGATGACGGCAAGCAAAATAGTTGATGGCCGACATCACCTCTTTCCTCAAAGTTTGTCATTTGGATTAGTGGACTTGAATATAATTTGTAATCCTTGTTTGTGTGTCTTGCTTATGGCGAGATGATTATTCATATGAACAAGTTACAAGCCAGTTTGTACTATTCTTATGAACAATACCATTATGGTCACATTATGATTACAAACAAGTTATTCTCATCACTATGTTAATGATAATAGTTTAAACATTTATAAAGGATTAGAATGCTAAAAGATATCCAAAGTTTAATAATGAAATGACACTACAGTTTAAGTCATTTTGGTTATTGTAGGTTCTTTATGAAAGATCGGGGTCCTAGATGCTTAATCTAGAGACTTTGCAAAACCATGCCTCTTGGACAGAATGACTAGAACTCCGCATTCTGGTAAAACGGTGATATGCAAAGAAATGTTGAAACTTATACATACTGATGTATCATATTTTCAACAAGTAGTGGAAATCATTTATTGTGGACTTAAGTGAATAAGTGTATTTACTTAATGAAACATGAAGTTTGAAATGATTTGAATTGTTCAAATGAGTTCATAACTAAATGGGATATTGAATTAACTTAATTAACAAGTCTCTTCGATTTGATTGACATGACTAAAGTATTCAATTAAGTTTAGCATAAAAGAAACTTGTGAAAGATGTTTCACAAATTATGATAATTGGATGAATTCAAACTATGTTGAAGTGTCTAAACATCATAATCATTTTGTATTAGATACATATTATCTCTTATCGGGGTTATAGTTGTCATTTAGAGTTAAAGATCAAAATAAGCAAACACTCATTTGAAATACAAAGGAACATCCAAAGATTCGTGGAAACAACACCATAAGTGTTATGGCAAGTTTGAGTTTCTAGAGATTTCGACAAGTCGAAGTCGTGGCGAATAAACAAGTCTTTGCAGAGCATTCTTAGGAAGCTATGAATGCATCTTCCACAAAAGGGGCAAACCTGTTGTTTTCCAAAGTTGATGTGTCTTGATGAAGATATAGTTGGAAGAAAGTAAAAGATCAAAACAAGGTATTTGACCTTGTCTCTATATTGTTGAGTGGCACAACGGAATTTGTCTCGTGAAAGCAAACTCTACAAATAGAGGAGAAACCAATGATAATGATCATAAAGTTTCAGTGAATACTTTTACTAAAGGAAGTAGGATTCAACTATATATTCTACAAGTTTGTAGAATTATATTGTTGATTCACTTGTCGTGTTTTGAACAAGACATACCTACGAATTACAAAGAAGCGTGATGGACCTAAGTATGATAAATGAATGATCATTGAAATATCATTAGTGGAATTCTCGATTTGATTATGATCAAGGAATTTTGGAATGTCCAAGATTATCGAGAGGACCTAGATTTGAGTGGGAGCAAATCAGCTTGGCTAATTCATAATATGTAGCTGACATATTTTGAGTGGGAGCTAAGTGAAATCCCTGGATCTCAAACATGAATGTCATATTTGAGTGGGAGCGTGAAATCATTCTAGGATATGTGGACGACATATGTGAATGATGTGATTGGTGTTAATAAAGTTTAAGTTAGATAAATAAGGATGAAGTTGAAGTTATTAAACAATAAGATCTATCGAGATAGATTGGTAAGTTTAATAAACACTAAGTGTCAAATGATTCCTGGACTTGATTCTGAAAGATGTTCAGAATGTCCTAAGACAAGATTCTGAAGTAGCTCAGAATGGAACAAGGTAAGAAATAAGTTCTTACTATATGAAGCATTGAGTTAGTATTGCAACTATGGTTGAAAGAAAGAGATGCATTGCATCTCCTATGCCTCAGTCGTAGGTTCTTCCATATAACCATGTTGTATACTCGACGTAATGTGACCCGAAGTTCTGGTTGGTAGGACAAAGTCTTAACTGTAAGAGCATGTCTTTAAGTGATTTCTGAGTTGATCATTGAGCCAGAATTAAGTTTGTACTTAAATGGAAAGAAGCAATGTAAGTGGCATAGATGCATTTCATGCACTAGGATCTACATAGATATAGAAGTATAAAGGCTACATCTGATGTGATATATAATGTTATGGCGGGGCTAGTTCGCTTTTAATGTAGAATGATGTGTCCTAGGGCCTAGTGCCCATGAGAAAGCCCTCGAGGTTGATCTAAAGTCACTGTAAGCTCCTGGAATCTGGCCTCGTTCTACTGCCATGACTACAGTATATACACAAAGGATAGCAAAGTGTGTTTCGAAGTTTAGATGACAACGGTGAAAACGACCATCATCATAAACACTAGAAACAAAGTCTCACTTTTTTGCCAAACAAATGCTTCAACCCATTCTAAGATAATGGAGTGAATGTCAAAATTAGGAAGACATTAACGATTTGCCAAAGACATAATGATCTGGTAAAACAGAACATGGACATGACGTTTCCCATGAGCATGCATGATCTATAAACGCATATGGTATATGGTTTATATGAGTAAAATTCAAGCTAGGTTATTTGTACTCTAGTGCAAGTGGGAGACTGAAGGAGATATGCCCTAGAGACAAATAATAAATAGGTTTTTATTGTCATATCTCAATTAGTTTATAATAGTTTCATATTGTGCTATAATTGTGCCAAGTAGAAACATTGGTATAGGTGTGGTATGAAACAACCAAGTCCCTAATATCCTCTATTCATACTAGTTCGTTGGTCACGAAGATGAGCTGGGTTTCAAGATCATGGGCATTTATGCCGACTAACAACGGGATCATATCATTGGAGAATGATGTGATTGGACATTCCTCGAAGGATTGCAACACGATCAAGTCATATAGTTCATTGTTGCAACAGCTATACCTAGACTCCTTCTCCTTAGACCGTGAGCTCATATTACTCACTGTTTCCCGAGGCTGCTTAGACTGCATCAAGTGCCACTTGGTAATACAGTGGTTATAAAGGTGAACGTTGGGTATTCCGAAGGAACAGTAGATGACGTGTGACTGCAAGACTGGGATTTGTTCACCCACATGACGGGTAAAGTTACATATGGCCGACTTGGTGAGATTACATCCATAAATGTTGCAACATGTGACTAGGTCACGGGGATGTAATATCACGGTAACAAGAAAACATAACTTGTTATGAACGAGATTGAACAAGGTATAGGATACCAATGATCGGATCTTGGACAAGTTGTATCGAGAAACAAAAGGAAGAGGATGCTACATTTAGCGGTTCAAACGACATTTTCATCAGGAATACATAGGGGTCTGATGATCCACAAGTATAGGGGGTGTATCGCAGTATTTTCGAGGGAAGTGAAACCCAATTTATTGATTCGACACAAGGGGAGCCAAAGAATATTTATAAGCCTTAACACTAAGTTGTCAATTCAGCTGCACCTGGAAACAATCTTGCTCATAGCAGTTTATCAGTAGCAAGAGTTTTGTAGTAGGAATAGTAAAGTAACAGCAGTAGTAAACTAAAGATAGCAATAGCAATAGCAGTAAACAGTGGGATTCGAGTGCGGTAGGCATAGGGATGGATGGACGGGCGTTGCATGGACAAGACAATTCACATAGCAATCAGAACATAGGGCAATTGCAGATAAATAAGATAAAGCATCCAAGTACTAGATAATCCTAGGCATGTGTTCCATATATAGTCATACGTGCTCGCAATGAGAACTTGCACAACATCTTTTGTCCTGCCAGCCCGTTTGCAGCGGGGCCTCAAGGGAACTACTGGCAATTAAGGTGCTCCTTTTAATAAAGCACCGGAGCAAAGCATTAACACTCCATGAACACATGTGATCCTCACATCAAAGCCATTCCCTTCGGTTATCCCGATTTCTGTCACTTCGGGGCCATTGGTTCTGGACAACAATGTGTGTATACAACTTGCAGATAAGACCATAAACAATACTATCATAATGAATCAATAACATGTTCAGATCTGAAATCATGGCACTCGGGCCCTAGTGACAAGCATTAAGCACAACAAGTCGCAACAAAGTCATAAAGCACTAATAAAAGATACTAGGCACCATACCCTAACAATCTGATGCCATTACATGAACAATCTCATCCAATCCCTACCATCCCCATAGCCTACACCGGGGGATTACTCACTCATAGATGGGGGAAACATCGATGGTCGATGGAGAAGCGATGGTGGCAATGATGGCGATGATCTCCTCCAATTCCCTGTCTCGGCAGGGTGCCAGAACGGAGTTTCTGGTCCTGTTTCGTGAAATCCAGTGGTGGCGGCAGAGCGGAACTCCATCTGGAAAAACGTCGAACCCCCCTGAGTTTTTAGGTTAGAAGGCAACTTATAGGCGAAGAGGGAGACCGAGGGGCAGCCTGGGGCGGCCAGACCACCCCCTGGCGTGGCCTGGGCTAGCCCGCACGGCCAGGTGGTGTGGCCTGGGCCTAGCCCCCCTCCGTCTCGTATTCTGGCTCCGGGAGTCTTCTGGTGAAATAGGATTTTCGGCATATTTTCCGGGATTTTTCCTTATAGTTGATTTTCTGCACAAAAAGTAGACACCAAGGCGATTCTGCTGAAAACCGCGTTAGTCCGCGTTAGTTGCATCCAAATCACACAAGTTTAGAGGAGAAACAATAGAAAAAGTGTTCAAGAAAGTAGATACGTTTTGGACGTATCAACTCCCCCCAAGCTTAGCTTATTGCTTGTCCTCAAGCAATTCAGTTGAAAACTGAGTGCGATAAAAGAATTTTCACGAACACATTTGCTTCATATGATGTATATATTCTCAGCATGTGACCAACTACTTAGGCAATTCATAATAAAGAGTATGCTACTGAGTCTACTTAATAGTCAATGCAAGCTATGAATAGATTCCAACTCAAAAATAATAAGTAGCATGAAGCATAAACATATGCAACATTACAATGCTCATAAAAAGGTATGATAGAGTGGTATCTTGCTTGCCTTTGATTGTGAATGTCAAGGCACCTTTGAAGTTCAAGTGATGACTAGAAGTAAAGATATCAAAGATACAAGCATCAAAGTCATAACATGAATAATCAAGTTTTGAGACAAGTACAAAGAATGACAACTATGCTCTCAAGAAGGTGCTCATAGAATATGTGGAGACTCAACAAGGAAAACAAAAAGGTTTTGAAAAGTTTGAAAGGCTTCCAAATGCTTAAAGTATGGTACTCGTTAGCTTTGAGATCTCATTGCCCCTATCATAAGCATCTTTAGATGGTTAAGGTTAAAGTGACACAACTAAGAGGATATGCTTGACAAGTTATAAATTGAAGTCTCATGCCCCTTACTTACGAAGATCGATCCTCATGCTACTCAACTTCAGTCACAAGTAAGCTCTTGTCATTGTAAGTATATACGTATCATAGAGAAACGCCAAAAGGGTACCCCTTGCACATGACACAGGAGCTGTCCCATAATCAAAATGACAAGGCAAGCAGACAATGAGCATCTCAGCGATCTTTTTATTTACTATGTGCATAGATTTTTATTGAGGATGCTTCATAGAATGCTCATTACGGTTATTCTGCAAGTTTCCACCATGATTAGGCATGGCTTAGGCTAGTGGCCCAGGCGTTTCTCTAACATACATACAAACTCCATGATCTTACAAGTTCCACTTTTATTTCACACCGCCGGATCCATAAGCAAAATAACATGATATCAACAAGGTACTAAGTACCAATGAAATGTTGAAAGCGTTCCCCATGATACATGGTTCTGCTAACTTCAACTTATAAAGCGTAAGCATATACTCAACAAAGAAGGACGCAATGGTTCAGGTTTATTAAGTGCAAGAAAATAAAGTGTGCCATCAAGTTTGTGAGAGCTTTACTAACTAACTTTCTCATAACAAGCAAACATTTTATTCGGAAGAAAACAAGGCATATTGAATATGCACAGAAGTAGCAAATGATGCTAATAGGTAGTGTCGTTGTATTGGGAACGGCAGTACCTGAAGAGGTTAGATAGAGGTGTGGGGACTAGCAGGGAAGCTATCGACGGCGTCTGCAGGCGGGATTGGATACAAGCAAGCGTAGCTAGACGCAGGAAGTACCCAGGTTCGGAGCCCTCGTGATGAGGTAAAGCTCCTACTCCTGTCAGATCTGACTATGTGGGATATACGAACTACAAGTGCTCCTCGAGCTGTATTCGCTAGCTACTGCCTTAAATGCTATGAGACCAACCCTTTCTACTAAGGCCTTGCCTCTCCTTATATAGGCAGAGAGGCAAAGGTCTCACTGGCTAGTCCGACTGGCAGGTCCCACAGGCGGGTCCCAGCCGGCTAGTCATCTACAGTATCCAGTATGGCATGTCACGTCGGAGTGTGAGCGGTATGGCTGTCGTGGGCACAGTGGACGCCGTGTGAGCCCGTCATCAGCACCGGGCCACTGTTCCCGCGTCATCCCCGCAAAGTCTTCGGTATAGCGGGGTAGTTGCCAGTCTTGTCATCGTACAGGGCGTACCGTGCACTGATACACACGTCGTCCTGTCTCGCTGATTGGTTCCGACTACATCGTTGTAGCCGCCTACCTCTTGCTAACTCGGCTACCGTGCGGTAGCCGGCCTGTCTTGCCTTGTCCGGCTGCATCTAGCCAGCCGGATGCCATCCGACTGTCTTGTTTCTTGTCCGGTTGGGGTACCTGGGGATCATCCCCCTGACACTAGCCCCCGAGTGCGTGTGGATTCTGCCGTTAGGCGAAATGTGCGCGCGCTCCCTCCCGATTTTGAATTTGCGTCCGGCTGTGCCTGGCGGTTGCGCTACTCGTGACGTCAGCGCTGACGCCGGCCACGCGCGCACGCGCCATCATTGCACTATGGCGGGTAGCGTAACGTCCCGTCGCACGTCGCCTCGGGGAACCGCTGTCCGGCGCTTCGGTTCCTGCTCCGGATCTTCTGCGCATCCTGCTTCGGCACACGGGATCTGGGTGGCGGTTGGGGTGAGGGCCGTCCGGATGCGCGCCACGTGGCTCCGCTGATGGTTGCCCTTCCGGCCCTTTAAAGGGATGCCATAGGGGAGGCAGTTCCTTTCCTTCGCTCCCCCGCTGCAGTTTCCTCCTTCCTCGCGTTCTACTGCATTTGCGCCTTTGCCTTCTGCGCCGTAGCCCGCTGCGCCGCCCGATCATCGTCGTCGTCGCTACGGGCCACTGCCACTCTTTCGCCGCAGCATCCCATAGTCAGTCGGAGATGGCCGCCGACCGCGAGGCTTGGTGCGGCTCCGCCGTCACCGAAGACCAAATCGAGAAGTACCGCGCCACCCGCCGTCGGAGGAGGTGGTGGTGCGGTTGGCCCCGGCGGGGGAGGTGTCGCCGCACCGGGCGGAGGGGGAGCGCGTCATCTTCCTCTCCCATCTGTCACGCGGGTTCGCCCTTCTGGTGCATCCCTTCTTCTTGACGCTCCTTGCCTTCTTCGATCTCCACGTCCACCACCTCGGCGCCAACGCAATCGGGACGTTGGTGCATTTCATGGCATTCTACGAGAGCTATCTCGGGATCTAGCCGGATCTCGGGCTCTTCTACCGGCTCTTCCGAGTCCGGCCGCAGGTGCAATTCACGCAGGGGCCACTAGTCGTCTGCGGTGGCACCTCCATCTACTCCCGCTCACAGACCAGCTACCCCAAATTCCTTCTTCACGACACGATACGACTCTGGCAGCAGTCGTACTTCTACGTGAAGAATCTCACCGATGTCGACCGAATCAATCTTCCGGCTTTCCAGGACGTCGAGTCCAGCCGGAAGAACTGGGACTTGAAGTTCCACGGTGACAAGGCGGAGACAGATGAGATGCTGAAGCGCATGCGCTCCCTCGTCCACTGCCGGCTGACTGGCCTCGACGTCACTCTCAGTTGGGTGTCCCAGCTGATGATGCCGTTGCAGCAGCGAGCGCACAAGATGTGCTACTACTCCGGTCGGCTGGACCCGACCCGGCTGTCGCGCCGCAATCCCCGCTACCACAACCTGAAGGAGTGGGTGTGGACGATCACCAAGGAGCGGCTACCAGAGAACTGGAAGTTCAGTCTGGCGCCTTACACCCGGGAGAACCGCGCGCCCCGGGTAAGTTCTTCTAGCCGGATGTTCTTTTTTGTATTTCTTGTACTTGTTCCTTGTTTCGTTTGACTTATCTCCTGTATTCGGCAGATGTTCCCCGCATCATTTGCGAGGAGGGTGAGGCTCCCCTCGAGGAATTCACGCCCGACTTGCCCGAGCCGCGCGCTCGGCGGTCCGGCGAGAAATCGGACGGGGATGGGGATGCCTTCCCCAGCCGAATGAAGAGCCGGCTGTCGACCCTCATCCGGAGGTTGTTGAGGAGGAGGAGGCCGCGTCGACCATTGACCCGGCGCCCCGCCCTACGACGGATGGCGAAGCCGGTGGGAGCGGCTCCCGCCGGTCTGCCGTGGAGGAGCCAGACCAGCGCCCTGCCGCCGAGCCGCCTTGGCCGGAAGAAGGGGCCGCCTCCCGTCGTGCCAAGGTATGTTTTCTCTTGCCTTGTCTTTATCGTTTTTCGCGTGTTTCCTTTTCTCTTTTTCCGCCTTCCGCTTACTTGCTTTTCTTTCTTCTGTCTTCCTAGCACGCTGGTCTCTTTCGAAGCCGCGAGCCCGGCACGAGCACCGACCGGGTCGCCGCCCCGTGCCCCGACTGTGCCAGCTAGCGCCCCTCCTTCTTCTGAGGTGCTGCCTCCGCCTCCCCCCCGAGCTCAGCCGGCTGCCCCAGCCGGATCGGAGGGCCCTCAGCCAGAGGCAGAGTCTTCGCAGCCGGATGGCTCTTCCGCGGGCGCGCAGGAGGCTGCCGGCAAGGAGCTCGTAGTTGTCGGCGATGACAACTTCGACGAGGAGCCGGGGGAGGAGTGGAGGACGGCGGTAGTCGCCGCGAAGGAGTCTCTGGCCGTCAACGCCGTGGACGACGATGCTTCCTCCGCCGCCTCGCTATCGGACCTTGCCGCCACACTCGAGCTGGCAGTGAAGGAGATCCGGCTGCTAGAGGCCACAGCCGGCGGGAACCGATCCCTGATCCCTAGAGCAGAAGCTTGTCGGTGCCAATGGGACTTCCCAGAGTAAGCTCGCTTCACCTGTCTTGCTCTTCCTTGTTTTTTTACTGATAGCCTGTTTTTCTGCAGCTATCCTCGTGTGCGCTCAGCGCGAGATCGATCGCTTGAAGAAAGCGAACGACCGGCTGAGCAAGTCCAATTCCACTCTGTGGCAGCAGAATAAGGATTGGCACACGAGGGTAGACGGTCTAGAAGCCACCGTCATGTTGGAGATATGCCCAAGAGGCAATAATAAAAGTGGTTATTATTATATCTTTGTGTTTATGATAAATGTTTACATCCCATGCTATAATTGTATTATTAGGAAACACTAATACATGTGTGTTTTGTAAACATAAAAGAGTCCCTAGTAAGCCTCTTGTTGAACTAGCTTGTTGATTAATTGATGATCATGGACATTGGATGTGATTAATAACAAGGTTATATCATTAGGAGAATGATGTGATGGACACACACCCATAGTAAGCGTAGCATAAGATCAAGTCATTAAGTTCGTATTGCTATAAGCTTTTAAATGCATAGTAACCTAATCCTTCGACCATGAGGTTGTGTTAATCACCATCACCGGATGGGTACTTTGATGACATCAAACACCGCTTCGTAACTGGGTGGTTATAAAGGTGTCATTGGGTATTCTGAAAGTATGTGTTGAAGCGCATGGACCAAGATTGGGATTTGTCCATCCATATGACGGATAGATATGCTCTGGGCCCTCTCGGTGGAATGTCATCTAGTTAGCTTGCAAGCATGTGACTGGGTCACAAGGGATGACATAACATGGAACGAGTAAAGAGTACTTATCAGTAACGAGGTAGAACTAGGTATGGAGATACCGACGATCAAACCTTGGATAAGTATAGTATCGCGTGACAAAGGGAATTGGTTTCGTATGTTAATGGTTCTATCGATCATGAAGTCATCGTTGAGTATGTGGGAGCCGTTATGGATCTCTAGATCCCGCTAATGGTTATTGATCGGAGAGGTGTCTTCATCATGTCTGCATATTCCCGAACCGTAGGGTGACACACTTAAGGTTCGAAGTTGTTTTAAGTAGATATGGAATGTGCGTTGGAGACCGAATGTTGTTCCGAGTCTCGGATTGGATCTGGGACATCACGAGGAGATCTGGAATTGTCCGGAGAATAAGATTCATATATTGGGGATCATTTTCTGAGTTAGGAAATGTTCCGGAGTATTTGTATGAGGATTCTAGAAGGTTTCGGAATGTTCCGGAAGGTTCTGGAAGATTTCTTGGAGTTTGCTTGAAAACCAAGAAAGGATCAAGGAGTTCTTGTGGGGCAAGACAAGGAGTCGTGGGGGAGGAGGACTCCTCCCCCCCTCCCAATCCGCCGGCCAAGGGAGAGGGGAGTCCTACAAGGACTCCACCTCCCCATGGCGCCTCCCTCCTTTAAATAGAGGGGTGGAGGCGCCACCCCCTGGCCCCCTCCACTACTCTAAACCCTAGCCGCCTCTCTCCTCCTCCTTTCTTCTGCTCAGACTTAGGCGAAGCCCTGCAGAATTCTCTACTCCACCACCACCACCACGCCGTCGTGCTGCTGGGATTCCGTGGAGAAGATCTACTACCTCCGCTGCTCGCTGGAATGGGGAGAGGAAGGTCTGCTTCGACTCCGCACGTGTGACCGACTGCGGAAGCGCTGCCAGAACGCGGCACCGGAACGATCGTCCACTCGATCTTGAGATCGGCAAGTGATCGACTACATCAACCACGAGATCCAATCTCATAATGCTTTCAGATCTACAAGGGTTAGTACAGATCTATCTCGTTGCACATGTCTAATAGATTAGATCTTGGATTTTATCTAGATTAGATATGGGTTTTGTTTGTTCTTGCGGTAGAAATTTTTTGATTTCCATGCTACGAACCCAACACGTCAAGGAGCACGACGCCTCGCTCGCCAGCCGGGCCGAAGCCTTCGCCCTTCTCGAGGCCCAGAACAAGGACCAAGAGAAGGAGATCAAACGGCTGGCGACAAAGGAGAAGGCTCTGGTGGAGGAGCTGATGCAGGTCGGCCACACGGCTAAGGGTAAGTTCCCTATTCTGTCCTCTTTTCTTTCCGGATCCGGTAGCCGGATCTGACCCTTTTTTCTGACAGCCTTTTATCCCGGCGTAGACCTGCTGGCCTACAACCGGCTAGAGGAGAACTGGCCGGGAGCGCAGCCGACGGCTCAAGAGCTCGCCATCCTTCTTGGTGAAGAGGATACCAAGCTTCGCCAAGCGGCGCGGGAGGTCTTCTCCTTCGTGTGGCCGGAGGCTCCGGTTCCAGAGACGATGGCGCAGCTGGCTGCGAAGGTGGGGGAGGTGCCGGCTGCGGTGGACCGGCTGCGGGACTTGGCGGCGCGAGCCGGAGCGGAGATGGCTCTGGCCCTCATCTCTCCTGGTACAAGGACGCCCGTGTCGAGAAGATCGACGGAGGCTTCCGTGCCGGCGCTGATCTTGCCGCCATCCACCAAGCTCATCCGGAGCTCCGCGGATCTACCATCAAGATCGCCGACTACGTGGATCCCGACGAGGTGCTCACCGACTCGGAGTCCGTCGGTACTCTTGATGTGGAGGGCCTGATGCCGCCGCCCACAGGTGCCGGAACCGGATCGAGCTCCGCGCCGCCTCCTCCGCCCGAAGCTTCTACCGGCCAAGATCTTCCTCACGGCAAGGGTTCTACTGCCTAGTCACTGCCCCGGGATGCCGGGTGTATTTGTCTTGTTTACGGTATGCGTGAAACATGTCTGTCTGTACCGGTTATCTCTGATGCCGGGTAACTTGTGGGAGCTTCGCCTCCTTTTTGTTTGTTTAATATTGAATTTGCCTGAGTTCCCTTCAACTTGTGCCTCGAATTTTCTTTTGATATTTTGTCGGTTGACTTTATCCGGCTTACTTCGTCTGGCTGCACTCCTTTAGTCGGAGGAACTACACCCTCAGTGGGGGCATGCCAGCGCACCCACTGGGTGTAGCCCCCCGAGATTTGGAGTAGCTGGCATAGCTAGGTGCTTCGAATCTTCCTCGTTTTCCCAAGTCTTCTAACTTTATCCGGCTAGACTTGTCTTAGTCGGCTGCTTTTGCTGGCTGAACATCTTCAGTCGGAGGAACTAACATTCCATTGGGGGTGCGCGAGCGCACCCACTAGATGTAGCCCCCGAGATTCGGAGAAGCTGGCGCAGCCAGGTGCTTCGAATCTTCCTTGTCTTCTCTTCACCTGCCCTTGCCCTCACCTAGGCTCCGAACGGCTGGCTAAACGCCTTTAGCCTGTCAGGAACTACAAGATTCCACTAGGGGCGCGCGAGTGCACCCAGTGGGTGTAGCCCCCGAGATTCGGAGCGCTTGATGAAGGCAAGGACTTCGAATCTTCTTCTTCTCTCCTTCCTGAATTCCGACTCAAGGTAGTCAGACAGGAATGTACATACACATACACATATGTCCCCATAGGTTAGTAGGTTAGTCTGCCAAATTGTAGCCGGAAAACGACTTGTTTTTTCGAAAACTAGCTTGTGCCTCTCTAGACACTTGGTCGCTTTCCCGTGTGCTCTGCTGTTTTCGCTGCGTCCTTACCGGGCAGCCATGTTGCGGTCTGCAGCCGGAATCGAAGGGAGCTGATAGTACATTGCGCACGGTACTAACGGCTTAGCAGCTGGATTGGTTCGAGCTACTTGCAGGGCCGGGACGCCCGGTCTATTGCGTCTCCTCCTCGTTTTTCGTGTGGGATGCCTCGGGCTTTTGCTCTTGCTAGCCGGACAGCCGGGTTGCGGTCTGTAGCTGAGACGAGGAGTGGGCCTCTGACATCGTCGCACACTACTCAGCCGGTTTGTTGGCTTAGCAGGCCGGGCCAGCCGGCGAGCCCCCGTGTAGGGGTTGCCGGAGCCAGAAAACTGGAACCGGAAAATAGATGCACACACATTTCTAGCAAAGAGCCCCCGAGATTCTCGCAGGGGTCCGCATTTTCATTCATAGGGTTTTCGGGGTACATACACTACATGGCGACTAGGTGTAAAACGGGCGTAGCAGGGCCACGTTCCAGGGACGCTCGGTCTCTTCGTATGATTTGTCCATCTTGTTCTTGCGCGGCTGCTATGCATCGATGAGGTAGTAGGAGTCGTTGGGCAGCGCCCGGCTGATGATGAAGGGGCCCTCCCAGGGTGGCGATAGCTTGTGCATGCCCTTCGTGTCTTGCACCAGCCAGAGAACCAGGTCGCCCTCGCGGAATGCGATTGGGCAGATCCGGCTGGAATGGTAGCGACGTAGTCGCTGGTGGTACAGGGCTGATCTGGACAGGGCCAGCTCACGGGCCTCCTCCAGGAGGTCCACTCCGTCCTCCCACGCCTCCTGGTTGGCTTTTTCGTCATACAGGAGCTTGCGTGGGGAGTCGAACTCGATGTCGGCGGAGAGGACGGCTTCCGATCCGTAGACCAGGAAGAATGGCGTGTAGCCAGTTGATCTATTCGACGTGGTGCGGAGGCTCCACGGCACAGCCGGAAATTCCTCGATCCAACATCCGGGTGACCGCTCCAATGGCTCGATGAGGCGTGGCTTGATGCTGGCTAGCACCAAGCCGTTTGCTCTTTCGACTTGCACGTTGGACTGCGGGTGCGTGACGGAGGCGAGGTCCAGCCGGATGCCCTTGTTGCTACAGAACCAGGCGAAGGCCCCTTTGGCGAAGTTCGTGCCATTGTCGGTGATGATGCTGTTGGGGTAGCCGAAGCGGTTGATGATGTCGGTGAAGACTGAAGATGGTAACGACTGTCACCCCATCCAGCTTTCGGATAGGCTTGGCCTCGATGCACTTCGTGAACTTGTCCACCACCACCAGCAGGTGGGTCATGCCTGCGCGTGCTCGCTTGAAGGGACCAACCATGTCGAGGCCCCATACCGCAAAGGGCCAGGTGATCGGTATGGTCTTGAGTACCGAAGTTGGCATGTGCCTGAGCTGCTCGAAGCGTTGGCACCCATTGCACGCGCGGACCAGCTACTCAGCGTCCTCGAGGGCGGTGGGCCAATAGAAACCATGGCGGAACGCCTTGGCGACTATCGCCCTTGACGAAGCGTGATGCCCGCACTCGCCATGGTGGATATCCTTGAGTAGCCGGTAGCCCGTGTCCACGTCGACGCATCTTTGGAAAATGCCGGATACGCTGCGCTTGTACAGTTCGCCGTTGATGATGGTGTACGTGTGCGCGCGGCGCCGGATTTGCCTGGCCTCCACCTCGTCATCCGGAAGTTCTCCATTGGCGATGTAGTCCATGAAGGGCTATGCCCAGGATGGCACTTCCCGAATGACGCGCATGCTCCAGTCCTCCGGTTGGCGGATGTCGGGGGGTCATCCGGGTGGCGTGCCCAGGACGGCAGCCCCCGAGCTGCTTGGCGAACTGGCAACCCCCGAGCCTTGCGAGCCGGAGGGCACTGCCTTGCCGGAGTTGGCGCGGGTCTTCTTTTTTGGCGGCTCTGCTGACTTCGCTTCTGCCGCTCCGTCAGCCGGAGCGCTCCCTGCCCAGGTGATGGAGTCCGGTTCCGGTGATGGGATGATGGACGGCTTGTGTAGGTACTCCAAGGAGACCCCCAGTGGGATCGCCTGCCTGGTAGATCCGATCTTGGAGAGCGAGTCGGCTGCCTCGTTGTTAATGCGAGGGACATGGTGGAATTCGCATCCGTCGAAGGAGGCGCTGAGCTTCTGGATGTGGAACCGGTAGAGGGCCATGTTTGCATCTCTGGCATCCCATTCTCCGGACATTTGTTGCACCACCAGGTCTGAATCACCGAAACACAGGATCCGGTTGACACGGATCTCCCTGGCTAGCCGGAGTCCGTGTGCTAGTGCCTCGTATTCGGCTACGTTGTTGGAGGCCTTGAAGTGGATCTGCAGCACGTACTCCAGCCGGTCCCCCTTGGGCGAGGTGAGCACGATGCCGGCTCCCAAGCCCCCGAGCATCTTCGACCCGTCGAACTGCATCTTCCAGTGGTCCGAATCCGGAACCGGTGGGAGATACTGGGTCTCAGCCCAGTCGACGAGGAAGTCCGCCAATGCCTGCAATTTGATTGTGAGCCAGGGCTCGTACTGGATGGAGTAGGTGGCGAGCTCGATGGCCCATTTGGCGACTCGGCCGGTGGCGTCTTTGTTGCCGATGATTTCCGAAAGGGGTGCAGTGCACACGACCTTAATTGGATGCTCCTGGAAGTAGTGCTTGAGCTTCTTGCATGCCAGGTACACGCCGTAGCACATCTTCTGGTAGGGGGCTAGTTCTTCTTAGAGAGGGAGAGAACCTCGCTGAGGTAGTAGACGGGTCTCTGAACCGGTTGAGCCTTGCCTTTCTCGGGGCGCTCCACCACCAGGACGATGCTGACGACCCGGCTGATGGCTGCTATATAGAGAAACATCGGCTCCTTGCTAGCCCGCGTGGCTAGAACCGGTGTTGTGGATAACATGCGCTTGAGGTCATGAAATGCGGTGTCGGCTTGCGAAGTCCAGGAGAACTTGTCCGTCTTATTCATCAGTTGGTACAGCGGGAGTGCCTTCTCCCCCAGCCGGCTGACGAAACGGCTGAGGGAAGCTAGGCATCCGGTGAACTTCTGGACTCCAAGCAGGCTCCTGGGCGGCTGCCTCCTCTCGATGGCCACAATTTTCTCCGTGTTCGCCTTGATGCCTCGCTGTGATACGAGGAAACCGAGGAGCTGGCCAGATGGCACTCCAAAAACGCACTTCTCTAGGTTCAGCTTCATCTGGTATTGGCGGAGGTTGCCAAATGTCTCTCCCAGATCCTCGAGGAGGGTGCGCTTCTCCTTGGTCTTGATGACCACGTCGTCCACATAAGCGTGCACGTTTCGGCCTATCTGCGAGTGCAAGCATTTCTGCATTCATCGCTGATAGGTGGCGCCTGCATTCTTTAGGCCGAAAGGCATGGTTACATAGCAGAAAGCCCCGTAGGGGGTGATAAATGATGTCTTAATCTGATCAGCCGGGTTTAGCCGGATCTGATTGTACCCAGAATAGCAATCTAGAAAAGACAACAAGTCGCAGTCGGCCGTGGAATCGATGACTTGATCGATACGGGGCAAGGCGAAGGGGTCTTTCAGGCACGCCTTGTTTAGGCTGGTGTAGTCGATACACATGCGCCAGGTCTTGTTCTTCTTCAGTACCAAGACTGGGTTTGCCAACCAGTCCGGGTGGTACACTTCCATGATGAACCCGGCTGTAAGGAGCCGGATGATCTCGTCACCGATTATCTTCCGCTTCTCCTCTGCGAACCGGCGCAGAGGTTGCTTGACCGGCTTGGCATCCGGTCGCACATGAAGTGAGTGCTCGGCGAACTCCCTCGGCACACCTGGCATGTCCTTGGGGGACCATGCGAAGATGTCCCGATTCTCACAGAGGAAGTCGATGAGCGCGCCTTCCTATTTGCTGTCCAAGCTGGCACTAATGGTGACGAACTAAGTCGGGTCGGAGGGGTCGAGCAGGATCCTCTTCATCTCCTTTTCCGGCTGGAAAGCTCCTTCTCTAGCCGGTTTGCTGCTAGCCGGTATGTCCTGCTGGGCCATGGCTACATTGCGCATGATCATGCGCTTTTCTTCGGCTATGATGAGGGCCTCTGCCAGTTTGGAACCGGCTGAGGCGCACTCCATCGACCGCCTGAAGCAGCCGGCGACGATGATCACGCTGTAGGGTCCCGGCATCTTCGTCTTAAGGTACGCGTAGTGGGGGATGGCCATGAACTTGGCAAGGGCGGGGCGCCTGAGGAGAGCATGGTAGGAGCTCGTTAGGTTTACCACCTCGAACTAGATTGGTTCGCGGCGAAAGTTTTCCTCGGTCCCGAAGATGACGTCCAGCTGGATTTTCCCCAACGGGGCGCAGGCTGGCCCCGGCAGTACGCCGTGGAACGTCGTGGTAGTTGGGCGCAGGTCACTTTCGCGAATGCCCATCTTCTCTAGCAAGGACTGGTAGAGGAGGTTGAGGCTGCTGCCTCCGTCGATGAGGACGCGTGAGAATCGGCAGGTACGCGCATTGGAGACGATGAGGGGGTCGAGCACCATGGCATAGCTCCCGGGAGCCAACAGATGCTCCGGCTGGTCTGCACGGCTCCAGGTGATGGGGGTTTCTGACTAGTTCAGGTACTGGGGGACCGGAGAGACGACGGCATTGACCTCCTTGGAGCATCGCCTGCGGCTGGGCTTGTCGTCCTGCTCTGTCTCGAATATGTGGTAGGCGGCGTGCGGCTGGGGGTAGCAGCCGTTGTTGTTGCCACCATTGCCGCTGTTACCATCATTGCCGGCTCCTCTAGCCGGTGGTGGAGGTCCACCAGGAGGGGGAGGGGGAGACGAGGCCGGTTACCCTGGTCTTTTAGCTGGCGGGTCCAGCTGCAGTTCTAGGTGGTGTGCGTAGCCGGTTTGAAGGGACCGCTATGCCACTTGCACGGGCCGTCAAACATCTGGTCGAAGGTGAGCTGTGGCTTCTGCCTTCTTGCCTCATTAGCCGGTGCGTCGGGTGCGCCCTCCACAGCATTAACCTGTCGCGCGTGGTAGTGGGGCTTCTGTTGTCCTACTTGGCGGTCCCCATGGAACCGGTTGTTGTTGTCGCGGCGTCAGGAGGATCCGACTTCTCCAGCCGGATCGCTCGGTCGGTCGCGAGCCGGCTCCGTAGGAGTCGGACACCCGTCCGTGTTTACTCGAAGGGGCTTCTTCATGGCGGCATCCGCCGTGGCATACTGGTTCGCAACCGTCATGAGCTCTGCCATGGTTTCGGCTCGTCACACAGTAGCCGGTGGCGAAGCATGGTGCCTTCTCGGCAACCCTCGATGAAGAAACTGATGGCCTGGCTCTCCAGGATGCCCTCACAGGTGTTGCACAGCTCCGTCCACTTGGCGAGGTACTCGCGGTCGGTCTCGCGGTCACCCTGGACGCACAAGGCCAGGTCACGCGGGCGCCCTGGGCACTTGTACGTGCCGTTGAAGTTGCGGACGAACACCTTCTCGAAGTCAGGCCAGGCATTGATGCTGTTGGGCGCTAGGCTGTTGAGCCACGTCCTTGCCGACCCGGTTAGCATGATGGGGACGTAGCGCACGGCCGTGCGCTTGTTCCCATGGGCGATGCCGACTGCCGTAGCATAGTCGGTCAGCCAATCTTCCGGCTTCATGCGGCTGTCGTAGTTGGGGGTGTCCCTGGGCAGGGAGAATTTATCCGGAAATGGCTCGTTCCGGATGCGGGGTCCAAAACAAATCAGTCCGGTAGAGTCTTCATCCTCTGTGATGCGCGCTTAAGCGAGGAGATCGATGCGTCACGGGCATCCGGACAATCCTGGTTGGGCGCTCCCACCCGGCCCGACAGATGGGAACCGGCTGGTCTGGGTGCTCCGGTTGGTGGAGGGGAGGCGGTGGGTTGCTGTTCACCGTCTGCTCCTGGCGCGGCTGGCCCCTGTTGCCAGAGCTGCGACGCCTGCTGCGGGCCTTGGCCGGCTGAGGGGAAGACGCCTGCTGGGTGTCGCGCGGCACGCCCCTGCTGTTGGCAGGCAGCTTGCTCCCCCTGGAGTAGCTGGGGTCCTCCTACATCTGCCAGTTGGCGTCAGCCTGCTCGTCCGCGAAGCGGAGGAGCTCTTGCACGCGAGCGTGCTGGCGGGCTCGCTCCTCGCCCTCCAGACTAGGTAGTTCTTCTACCGCGGCTCGCGCCGCGCGCAGGTTCTTGATGGGCGTGCTGTAGGTGGGCCAGATGAGGGCGGGTGAGGGATCCGGCTCCCATCCTTTTCCATCCTACCGCCTAGCTCGCCGCCCCGGCGCCGCACCTGGCTGCGCCGGCTTGGCTCCGCTGTAGCCGAAGTGAAGCCATGTGCGCGGTCGTACTCACGCCGGGTGATCTCGAGTTGCTTGTGGGCTGCCGCCAGCTCCATGGCCTCCTGGAGAAGGATCTGTCTCTCCATGGTGAAGTTGGCCTCCGCTTCCTCCGGGTTATCCCCGAGGTTAACCGGCGTCAGGAGCCGATCAATGGCGTCCTCCACCGGGTTCCGAGGCTGCGGGGGAGCAAAAGTTCCGACCTCGTCCATGCCTCGCTCTCGTGGCTGGCGGGGATGAGAGCTGGAGCCGGCCATCATGACCTCCACACCGCAGGATGCGGCGGAGGTGCTACCGCCTGGACGCGGCAGCTCCGCGATAGAGACGATTTCCCTAGGGAAACGCTCCGGGACGGTGGCGACATAGACAGGGAGGTCGCCGAATAGCAGGACGGCTCCGTTCGCCAGGAAGGAGGTTCTAGCGAAGCAGGAGGCGTTGTCGATGACGCAGTCGAATCTGCCAAGCGTGAGCACCAGGCCAGAGGCCACACGCTCACCGGCTGAAGTGCGGGGTCCCGTGCGGAACGTGACTCCGGTCGAAGCCATCTTGCCCCACGGTGGGCGCCAACTGTCGTTGTATTGGGAACGGCACTACCTGAAGAGGTTAGATAGAGGTGTGGGGACTAGCAGGGAAGCTATCGATGGCGTCCGCAGGCGGGATTGGATACAAGCAAGCATAGCTGGACGCAGGAAGTACCCAGGTTCGGAGCCCTCGTGATGAGGTAAAGCTCCTACTCCTGCCGGATCTGACTATGTGGGATATACGAACTACAAGTGCTCCTCGAGCTGTATTCGCTAGCTACTACCTTAAATGTTATGAGACCAACCCTTTCTACTGAGGCCTTTCCTCTCCTTATATAGGCAGAGAGGCAAAGGTCTCACTGGCTAGTCCGACTGGCGAGTCCCAGCCGGCTAGTCATCTATAGTATCCAGTATGGGATGTCACATCAGAGTGTGAGCGGTATGGCTGTCGTGGGCACAGTGGACGCCGTGCGAGCCCGTCGTCAGCACCGGGCCACTGTTCCCGCGTCATCCCCGCAAAGTCTTCGGTATGGCCGAGTAGTTGCCAGTCTTGTCATCGTACAGGGCGTACCGTGCACTGATACACACGCCGTCCTGTCTCGCTGATTGGTACCGGCTACCTCTTGCTAACCCGGCTACCGTGCGGTAGCCAGCCTGTCTTGCCTTGTCCGGCTGTGTCTGGCCAGCCGGACGCCATCCGACTGTCTTGTTTCTTGTCCGGTTGGGGTACCTGGGGATCATCCCCCTGACAGGTAGGTATGGTGGACACTTTGGAGATATTTGGTTTAGGGAGTTGTAAACTTGAGTAAAACATACTTAGTGTAAGTGAAGGCTAGCAATAGTAAGGGAGCGACAAACAAGAGAGCAATAGTTGTCATAATCATGCTTGCAACAAAACAGGACTAATCATGGCATGAAAGTGATTCAAGATCCTCAAGGCAAAATAATTCATCAAGGCTTAACTGATTATTACAGTCATGTGCATGCGTGAGCATGTGCCAAGTAAATTCAAATGAAACATTCAGAGGAGGATACCACGGTGTCATACCAAGTTATGAATAGAATAATGCAAGCAAACGTTCATAAGACAAGCTACAAACTATTAGCAAGCTGGAGCTAATCATAAGAAAGCAAGAACCACTAAGCATCCAAAGATAACACACACCCTACACGAACAGGCTAAGCATGCCCACAATGATGAGTATATGTACACAAATGAAAACAAATAGAGTTCGTTACCAGCCTCTTACCACGCCTCAAGTTGTCATTAATCCTCATTATTGCTCTTCACTTGTGCGGCTTGAATAATAATATGAAACCAATATTCACTGAGGACTGCTGAACCCTGCAACAAACTCACAAAACCAAAGAAGAACGACAAATATTTTTGGTGTTTTCGATTTTTAAAACAAGAACCAAAGAGGAAAAACAAGCAAAGCAAAATCTTTTTGGGTTTTTCGAATAGTTCAAACAAGGCAAAAGGGAAAAGCAAACCAAGGAAAAAAGAAGAAACAACCCAAAGAGAAACAACAGAAATATTTTTGGTTTGTTTGTGTTTTAGAAAGCAAAAGCAAAGAAAGAACGAAAACTAAAAAGAGAGTGAAACATGAATATACAAAGTACTGACGCAACATGATAAGGAGATGAGTGCGGTGTCGGCGTACCTCCCCCCAAGCTTAGGCTTTTGGCCTAAGTGGGTATCAATCCAAATACGGGTAAGGGTTCCAAGAAGGCGGATCATGATAAGAATGGTCGTAGTTGGGCCCGTGGGAAGAAGAAGAAGCTCCCCAATCATAAGAAGGCTGCCGATATGAAGACTCTCCCTCATTCGAGGGCTGGACCGAATCATCCGTGACCTCCCTTCTTGTTTCCTGCTCCTGTTGGGAGAGCTCTCCGAAGTACGTGTCAAGCTCCTCCTCAGTGAGGGACCATCCTTCCCTGTTATCAAGGTTAAACAAAATAGGTGCAGGCAAAAGAACAACACGCTCGGACTTGTTCTTTCTCCAACCAGCTTTGAGAAAGGTTATTTCATAAGACAACTCACTCAAACTACCCCACGAGGAAACAAATTTATGTTGTATCATGGAATTAAAATCAAGCCTTTCTATGGGGAACTGTGGTCTAGATGATGAGGCACTAAACCATGCAATGCTAGTAAACGAGAAGCAATTAGGCCTCCACAAATTCCACCTTTCTCACAGTTAGCAGCAAGACGGAAAGCTATCAAAGCACCTAAGTTGTAAGACCTATCTCGTTTAAGGGCAGCAGAGATAAATGCTAGATCATAAGAAGATAACTTATTGGCAGTTTTCCTAGCAAGAACACACTTGGCAACAAAGTAGGCAAAGTAACGAATGGAGGGAAGATGAATGTTACCGATTTTTCCATTCTCCTTCGAGAAGCTGCTCCCTTGGAAAATTTCTGCATATAAATCCATGAGTGGTTCAGGTCGCTCCTTAACCCTTCTACATGATCCCCATTGAGGTACCTTAATAGCTGCACAAAAATCATCAAGAGAAAGGTCGATAGCAATATTGTAAATTTTGTAATGGACTATGAGGTTAGGCAAAGAGTGACTAAATGGGAAGTCCTGCACCACAGACATGGTTAGCTTCACAAATTGACAAGGTTCATATTCCAAAAAGTGCTCTAACCCTGCATTAGAAACCAAAGTGTGGAAATCTTAGAGAATACCTGCAGCTCTCATGAACTCAGGACATGGATAAATGGAGGGAAAAACTTCCTCCTCCCAGTGGACCTTCATGATCTCAGGCACCCATAGTTCATGTTGGTTTAGGTGGTGCTCACTCATCTTCTATTCTGAAATTTAAACACCTATTAAACAAGTGATTGCAAAGTAAATATAATGAAGGATTCTACTCATAGGGACTTGTAAGAGGCCTAAACATGCATCAAAACTATATCTCTAAGCATCAAACTAGCTTACAAGCCCTCAAAACCTATCACCTACAGCAGCAAAATACTCAAGATATAATCCACTAAACTCAAATATACTTGGACAAGGAGAGGAGTCACATACCAGGGAACATATGCTCCAAATTTCAGCAAGAAAGCTGGGCTGAGCAAGGATATCGAAAAAATCGAGAGCAAGCACAGCAAGAACGCGATTTGAGCAATGAACTGGAGCTTACTCGGGAGAGAGAAGAAAGTGGCAAGTGAGAGAGCTAGTGGAGGGCCAGGGGTGGCCCACACCAGGGCATGGCGCCACCCAGGGCAGGCTGCGCCACCAGGTGGTGTGCCTGCCTGGTGGGTCCCCCTGGTACCTCCCAGGTACTCCTCTGCCCCTTTTTTCACGTAAAAATTTAATCTGAATTTTCTGGAATTTTTTGAGACACTTTATTTTTGGGCAATTTTCAGGAATAGAAGAATGATTTTGTGACAAACAGATTTTTTTTTGAAAATGATGCAAGGACAAAACAAAGCTAGAACTATAGAAGTTCTAAGACACACTAACATGCAAGCAACTAACAACAAAGAAAACTAAACGAAGACAAAAACTAAAATGGATAGCAATAGAAGTAAACGGAGATAATCATAGTGAAAACATTGTTTTGTTCAATGAAATCCTTTTGTTAACAAGGTTGATCAAGTATTGTTACCAAAACAATTTCATATGAGACAAAACTTTGCATTCCACTAATGATTATGTTACCTCAACCTTGATAGCAATGGTCCCAATCATAATAGTTTCAAATTTTTCTCTTGGTATGGGACAATATATTTCTCCAACTTGAATGCCCTCAACATGTTCAATTGAATTCAAACCATAAGTTCTTTCAATCTTCTTGGGGAAATAGACAGTATGTTCCTTGCCATTAACATTGAAAGTCACATTTCCTTGATTACAATTAATAACAGCTCCTGCAGTATTAAGAAAAGGTCTCCCAAGAATAATAGACATATTATCATCTTCAGGCATTTCAAGGACAACAAAATCAGTTAATATCAAGCAATTATGAGCCACTTGAACAGGTACATCCTCACATATACCAACAGGTATAGTGGTAGATTTATCAACCATTTGCAAAGATATATCAGTTGGTATTAATTTTTCTAGTTGAAGCCTCTTATAGAGAGAGAAAGGCATAACACTAACTCCAGCTCCCAAATCACACAAAGCAGTTCTAACATAATTATTCTTAATAGAGCAAGGGATAGTTGGAATCCCTGGGTCTCCAAGTTTCTTTGGAACCTTACCATTAAAGGAATAATTAGCAAGCAAGGTAGAAATTTCTTCATTAGGGATCTTCCTTTTATTCGAGACAATATCCTTCATATACTTTGAGCAAGGAGGCAATTTAATAGCATCAGTCAAAGGAATTTGCAGGAATAAAGGTTTCATCCACTCACAAAACTTATTACAGTGTTCATCTTCCTTTGACTTGTGTTTCTTATCAGGGAAAGGCATAGGTTTTTGGACCCAAGGCTCTCTTTCACTACCATGTTTCTTAGCAACAAAATCTTCTTTAGTGTATTTAGTATTCTTAGTGTTGTTTTCAGGTTCTTCTTCAACTTTTTCTTCATTAGGAACTTCATTTTCTTCATTACCACTTTCAGTTTCAGCATCGGAGACAGATATACTATTAGGATCTATAGCAGGTTCTGAGGGTTCTACAATACTTTTATGTTTCTTTTTTCCTTTCCTTATGAGTAGAGTCACTATTTTCAGCTTGTTGAGAATCCTGCTCAATTCTTTTGGGGTGCCCCTCAGGATATAGAGGATCCCGGGTAACATCTCCACTTATAGTTCTAATTTCATAAGCATGTTTTTCTTTAGCAGCATTAACTAGCAAGTCTTTTTGCACTTTAACGAGTTGATCTATTTGAGTTTGAACCATTTGAAAGTGTTTAACAATCATTTTAACATCATTAGAGGTTCTTTCCACAATATCTTTCAACTCAAAAATAGCTCTAGTGTTTTCCATTAGATGATTTTGCACCCTTTTATTAAAATTATCTTGCTTAACAATAAAGATATCGAATTCTTCTAAGCATTGATCAGGAGGTTTATAGTAAGGGATATCACCTTCATCAAAGTGTTGGAGAGAGTGTACCTCGATAGTGGATGAGTAGGGAATAGGCTTACATAACTCTTCAATAGGAGGTAAGTTCTTGACATCTGCATCTTTAATTCCTTTCTCCTTAAGACATTTCTTAGCTTCCTTCATCACTTCATCATTTAATTCAATAACTCCCCTCTTCTTTGATGTTGGAATAGGTAGCGGAATAGTAGGTTCAGGTACAATTACTTCAGGTATAGCTTGTTTAAGAGGCCAATCTTCATAATTCTTGCTTATTTTAGCCATTAATTCCTCAGCTTCCTTGGGAGTCCTATTCCTGAAAACACAATCAGCATAACTATCTAGGTATGTCCTAGATTCTTCAGTTAGTCCATTATAAAATATATCAAGAAGCTCATTCTTAGGTAGTGGACTTCCATCCTGTGCATGAATCAAAGCACAAAACCTTGCCCAAGATTCAGGCAATACCTCTTTTTCTCCCTATTTAAAATCAAAAAGTTCCTGCAAAATAACATGTCTAGCACTAGGAGGAAAATATTTCTACAGGAAAGTACTAATCAAGCAATCAGGGCTATCAATAGATCCAGGAGGTAAATTACTAAACCAAGTTTTAGCTTCTCCTTTCAGTGAAAAGGGGAAAATCTTAGCAACAAAGTAAGTAAGCATCTTAATATCATCAGAAAATAAGCCACTCATGGTAGAAAGTTCGTTCATATGTGCTACCGCACTTTCATTCTTAGTCCCACAAAAAGGTTCTTTCTCGACAATAGCTATGTAAGATAGATCGAGAGAGAAATCATAATCTTCATCTATAATGTTTATGGGAGAAGCAGCAAATTAGCAACAGGAGACAATTTGGGTCTAATAGTATGCCTCTCAAGGAGACTCTTAGCAGCGCTCCTATCATGGGTGTTTTTACATTCTTTAATAAATTCATCGGTCATCTCAACATAACCATCTTCAATATAATAACTTTCACTAGACTCAGGTGAACTAACATGTATGGTAGTGTCTTCATTAGGAGTTTCGGTATTTCCAGCTATAGTTCTAGCAATCGTAGCATCTAGGAAAGGACCTAATGAACCACTCTTATCAAGCATAGTAGAAGTAGCATCATAAGCATCAGAAGTTTCAGATTCAACAGTAGTAGCAGTGTGTGTAGCATGTGTATGTGGTGGTGTAACGAGCTTACTTATAACAGATGGTGAATCAAGAGCATAGGAGGTGTTCAGAACCGTACCTCTTCTTGTAGTGGATGGTAAAATAGGAAACTTGCCATCACGAGACTTACCCATGATGGATGGATAGCAGCGAACAATAGAGAATCCAAGTGAACTTGATAAATAAAGCTATGCTCCCCGGCAATGGCGCCAGAAAATAGTCTTGATGACCCACAAGTATAGGGGGTGTATCACAGTATTTTCGAGGGAAGTGAAACCCAATTTATTGATTCAACACAAGGGGAGCCAAAGAATATTTATAAGCCTTAACAACTGAGTTGTCAATTCAGCTGCACCTGGAAACAATCTTGCTCACAGCAGTTTATCAGTAGCAACAGTTTTGTAGTAGGAATAGTAAAGTAACAGCAGTAGTAAAGTAAAGACAGCAATAGAAATAGCAGTAAATAGTGGGATTCGAGTGCGATAGGCATAGGGATGGATGGACGGGCGTTGCATGGACAAGACAATTCACATAACAATCAGAACATAGGGCAATTGCAGATAAATAAGATAAAGTATCCAAGTACTAGATAATCCTTGCACAACATCTTTTGTCCTGCCAGCCCGTTCGCAGCGGGGCCTTAAGGGAACTACTGGCAATTAAGGTGCTCCTTTTAATAAAGCACCGGAGCAAAGCATTAACACTCTGTGAACACATGTGATCCTCACATCAAAGCCATTCCGTCCGGTTATCCTAATTTCTGTCACTTCGGGGCCATTGGTTCCAGACAACAACGTGTGTATACAACTTGCAGATAAGACCATAAACAATACTATCATAATGAATCAATAACATGTTTAGATTTGAAATCATGGCACTCGGGCCCTAGTGACAAGCATTAAGCACAACAAGTCGCAACAAAGTCATAAAGCACTAATAAAAGATACTAGGCACCATGCCCTAACAATCTAATGCCATTACATGAACGATCTCATCCAATCCCTATCATCCCCATAGCCAACAGCGGGGGATTACTCACTCATAGATGGGGGAAACATGGATGGTCGATGGAGAAGCGATGGTGGCGATGATGGCGATGATCTCCTCCAATTCCCTGTCCCGACAGGGTGCCAGAACGGAGTTTCTGGTGCTGTTTCATGAAATCTGGTGGTGGCGGCGGAGCGGAACTCCTTCTGGAAAAACGTCGAACCCCCCTGAGTTTTTAGGTCAGAAGACAACTTATAGGTGAAGAGGGAGACCGAGGGGCAGCCTAGGGCGGCCAGACCACCCTTGGCGTGGCCTGGGCTAGCCCGCGCGGCCAGGTGGTGTGTCCTGGGCCTAGCCCCCCTCCGTCTCCTATTCTGGCTTCAGGAGTCTTCTGGTGAAATAGGATTTTCGGCATATTTTCCGGGATTTTTCCTGATAGTTGATTTTCTGCACAAAAAGTAGACACCAGGGCAATTCTGCTGAAAACAGCGTCAGCCCGCGTTAGTTGCATCCAAATCACACAAGTTTAGAGGAGAAACAATAGCAAAAGTGTTCGGTAAAGTAGATACGTTTTGGACGTATCAGGGTCACATGGATATCCCTGGTCCCTCTGTTGATCATTGATACAGATCATGTCTAGAGCATTCCCGAGCCGCGAGAGGATACAGTTAAGGGTACGATGAGAGCGATCATTCGTAAGACGGAATCATAGTAGAAAAAGAGAAAAAGTCAGAAATGTTCCGCGAAGAGATCCGAAGTTGTTCGGAGAAAGAATAAAGGAAAAGACCCGGAAAAGTGTTTTCGAATAAATGAGAATTTAAATATATATTTATTATATGTTAATTATGAATTAATATATACTAAATAAATATTTAGATTAAAAGTTTATAGGGTAACTTCCTTATTAGGCCAAAAAAAGAAAATCTGCCCCCTTTATTTAGTATATATTAATTCATAATTAACATATAATAAATATATATTTAAATTCTCATTTATTCGAAAACACTTTTCCGGGTCTTTTCCTTTATTCTTTCTCCGAACAACTTCGGATCTCTTCGCGGAACATTTCTGACTTTTTCTCTTTTTCTACTATGATTCCGTCTTACGAGGGATTTGACCTAGAGGAAATTACCCTGAAAAAGAAAAAGGAAATAGAAGAAAATCTGCTCCTACCACGTTGGTAGGCCTCGCAGTCCACAGAGGCGGGCAGCAGGCACTAAGTGCCACGCGGAGCAGCAAGCAGGCGGGCGGCAAGGCGCCGTGCTGGGCCACCGAGCCGATCTGGCCCACTCGGCCACCCGGGGCCTGGCTTGGGCACCGCGTCCGCGGGCTGCTAAACGGGCCGCGCCAGGGGAGCGGATGGCCGGCCCACCCGGCCAGCACTGGCCGTCGCCAGCTGCTGGGCCTTGGGGGCACGACCGGCCCATCCGGTCAACGCCAGCTGCTGGCCCCTTTGCTGCTGCTCGCCAGGCCAGGCTGGGCCTTGGCAGGATGGCCCATCCGGCTGCCCCATTGGCCCAGCCGGTTGCCCCCTTTATTTTTGCCCTTTTCCCCTTAGTTTGAGTCCCACATGGGGCACCTAATGGAGAGGGCACGCCCTCGCCGCCTATATAAGGGGGTGCCCATGGGGAGGACTAAAGACACACAATTTTGGAGAAGTCCTTTGGTTGACTTTCTCCTCCTCCCTCTCTCTATACCTCGTGACCATGGCCCCAAGTCTGGGCTGTGCGATCGAGGCACACCTGCAGTACGCCGTTGCGCTGCAGGGATTCCTAGCCGGATATCAACTTCCGCACTCCCGGCGGGATCGGGGAGCCGAATGTCTCATCGTGCACCGGATGTGTATGAAGACACGAGGTGTAACACTTGGGGCGCTTAAATGTCGTGAGTCGGAGCTGCTGCACAATAAAGATGAAGAAGGAGCAAGGGGTGACCTGCGAGGAGCTTCGCGACCTTGAGGTCGGCTACGAGTACGACTACTTTAACCACGTTCCCCGCGGAACGTTAACCGCGTACGGTCTACAAGCGTATGTGTTCTCTACACTCCGGCGGTTACTGCATTACTACATAGATAGATCCTAGGTAGTTTCTGGGGTTACATCGTAGGAAGTTTTTTGTTTTCCGCACCGATCCCCAACAATATCCGCAGTATATATGGCCTCCAATCCCGTGCAACATCGTCGTACAAAGCACATAGAGATTTACATTCACTTTGTCGAGAGAAAGTGGATCTTGGAGAAGTCCATGTTCTTCACATCCCAACAAGTGCATAATTCACAGATATCTTCACAAAGGGATTTCATCCATCTTCCTTCATCGATATTCGCTCCAGTCTCAACACCGTGGCGCCCGACGTTGACACTGTGCGGGGTATTAGACATGTATTTGTATTAGACTAGGACTTTATAGTTGGTTTATCAAAACCCTAGGCTGGCCGGCGCTTGTCCTATATATGTTATGTGTAATCTTGATCAAATCAGTACAAATTATTATTCTCTCAAACTATCAGAAAGGATTTTCCCCTGCCGCCAGGACGAACAACACCCTCATCTCCCAAGGCCACCACCCCAGATGCCAAAAGATTTTCGCCGGAGAAGCTAAACAACGAGGTCCTCGCCGCCAACGTCCTTGGCAGACGCACACAGGTTGTGAGGGGAGAGGATGGGTAGGGGAGGAGCTAGGCGGCGAGGGTTTTGTCGCCGCTCGAGTCGCCCCAGAAATGTTGCTTTGCAACTGTGTAAAAAATGTCGTTGTGGGCTCTTTGAACTATATGCAATTTGCAATATGTTTGAATTATTTATAAAAAAATAGTGAAAATCATTTTGGAGGCCAATTTGAAAGACACCGCTGTGAGCAGACCATCCTAGATAGCCAGCAGTTTGAGCCGAGGAACCAAACGCCTTGTCCGGCGCGGTTATCGGACGCCCTTTGGGTGTGAAGGTGAAGATGCCCTTAATTTGATCTCAGCTAACCGTGATCTCTCGAGCATTTGCGAGCAGATGTATCGGTTTCGCATCACCAGGAGAGGACTGGGAGTAAAGGTGATCTATCATGTCAATAACTTTCGCGATTACCAGTAATTTCAGGCAAAGCGTGACGTGACGTTCAGAAAACACCGCCGCGATGATAGACCCTGAAGTTTCCGTGCTCTTCCGGCGCTATCGTTTCCTAGCTTCTAGATGTAGCTTATAGCACATTTCAGCTCAAGGATAGACACAGCCACACAGCGGAACTGAAGACTCTGCTGCGTGTGTTGGCACGATGACAGACATAGACCTTGAAACTTCCTGTTATGTTACTGTCTGTTTCGATCCTCTGACTTTTTTTTTTCACGGGTAGGACCCCGAAGGGTCCAGAAGCTGTATTAAGGAGAAGCGGTGGGGTTACATTTTACAACAACAAGGGCCCTGGCAGAAGAACAATCTACAACACGATCCTGAAGTTTTACACAAAGGACCCTATAACTAAAACTAGAAACACGATCAGGTCCTTCTCCACCGCTGGCGGAGAGCATCTCGTCGCGGCCGCCAACGCCGTCGCCGGGGACAACACCACTTGGTGAAGACTTGGCGATGAGAGCCGCAACAGATCTCACGAAGATCCTCCTCGATGGCACACCGGCCTGGAGGAAGAAGAGGAGATGGCCCTGGCAGAACTCCAATGCCAGAGGTCGGAGTGGTCGCCCTTCGACCATGGTATTCAGCAGCTGGACGGCAATCTGCGGCCATCGGGAGATGCTGCTGATGGTAAACTCCAAAAGATCTCATGGTACACAACTTCGAAGTTTCCCTGCCGTCGCCGCCGCATAGTCGCCGGCAGCCCTGCTCGCCATCTCCTCCCCCGCCACCACGGTCGGCTAGAGAAAGGGAAGGAAGCAGCTGCAACACTTGCAGCGCATCACAACCACAAGCCTTATTGATGGAGTAGACGTCGCACATCGCCGCATCTGGCTCCTTCCGCCGGAGCACCACAACGAGCACCGCTGCCACCGCCATCCGCCAAATCCGGCTCACAAGAACTGGCGAAATCCCCTGGCATAATATCACGACATGGCAAGGCCGAACCCTATACCTACCACGACTACTACGACCTACAACTACTGTGGTGCCACTCCTCCGCTGCCTCCCACCAGCTATTCCAGCGAGGAGGCTCGGGAGAGGCCCAGTCTCCTTTGCACGACTCTCAAAGCAGGTGGAAGGGAGGGGAGGGGAAAGTGCCGGATCCAGCCAATCCTTTGAAATTGTCTACCTTCTCGGTGGTGCTTCGATGTTGGGAGATGGCATGCGGTAGGTTACTAGATGTGCTAGGTGACACTAGGATACTTCGAATCTCCTTTGCACTAGAAAGGGTCTATTTTATTATCTCAACTACCAATAAAGTTCAACTAATACATGACAAATTTACCGCCAATTTTCAAATCAAGGTAGATTTAATCCCTCACCAGTCACCACCATATAAAGAGGTTTGAGTGATGATGTAGTGGGGATTTGGATTTTACATATGCCATGCGGTAGGTTACTAGATGTGTTACGTGACACGAGGATACTTCGACTCTCCTTTGTATTAGAATGGTATCCCAACTACCAATAATGCCCTACTACGACAAGTTTTACTCGGCTCTAGTGATGGAGAGACGAGGACGGCGGCATATCTTTGATTCGTACTAGTGTTTGTACTCGTCGTTAGGTGGTCCATTGCTTTATTTATAATTATTATTACTTTTAAGTCTCTTTGTATTGATATTGATAATTTTAATAGATCGTCGGAATTTTCGCAAAAGAAATGTTTAACTTTATCCCTAAACTACAAAAGATGACAAATTTTCCATCAATTTTCAAATCGAGGTAGATTTAATCTCTCACCACCTTACAAAGAGGTTTGAGTGATGTATCGGGGATTTCACACATACGGCAACCGCATCAACAATTTCTTAAGAAGTTTTCTAAAAATTTACAAATATCTTTTAAAACCATTTTAATAACATAAAAAGAGGAATCCATTTTAAAATCAAGAAACCATTGAAAATAAGGTAGTTTTAAAACTACAAAAAATCTAGTAAAGGTATTTATTTTTTGCGAAATAAAGATACTTATTAACCTAGGAATCTAGAAATGGACAATTCAAAATTAAAAAAGGAAAATAAATGTATAATAGGAAAAAAAAAGGGAATATACCCATCAATGATACTAATTTTTTTTGTATTTCTATTTTTGGATAGTTTTAAATGTTTTCAACTATTTCAAAAACGCATTTTCATATTTGTTGGTTCATTTTATTCTCCTCATATTGTGTTGACTAGGTTGACACATGGAATTATAGCTACCTGGTCCCCCAAATTGTTTTAAGTTAGTGCCAAAAGACCACTGATCAAGTAATAATCATCAACGGCATAGGGCCTTAATCTTGTCCGGTTTAGGTAGGTGAAAGCCAAGATTATCTTTGTTTTAGAGTCGAGACACTTGTACCAGCACTAGGGATACAGAAATTGAAAAAAAAAACTATATTGATGTACATCGATATTTCAATTTTATAAATAAACAAAAAAAATGCGTAGAATTTTATAAATAAACTAGAAGGTGCTTGTGTGAAAAGAGAAAATTTTGGCAGATTCGTGACGAAAAAACTGCCTTTTAAGCCAGATTTGGTTGTTGCCACTGCCCCGAGCCAGCAGAGAAGAAGAAAAACATACGGAGAGTGCCTGAATAAAAAGGAGAGGCAAAAAAAAGGGGTTTAAAAGGGCAAAGTAGAGGAAAATTTTGACCAATACATACTGAGGTCAAACCAAGGCAACACGCCGCACGGCCTATAAATCCTCGGCACTCCCACAACTGACAGAGGCACCAGTTCAGGACACTCGCCTCCTATCCAGTTGTCAGATCTCCAGGCCCAGGAGCTCCGAAGCCTCTCCAATGGCGGTCAAGGTCTATGTCGTGTAAGCATCCGCCCTACCATCTTCCCGAATTAACTCGTTTTCCTGGCCTTCTTTGGTGTATCCCGAATCCTAAGGTTGGTCTGATGCAAATTCCGAAATCCTTTCTAAAGTTACGCATTGGGGCTAATTCCCAACATTAATTATCACCTTTAGTCCGTCAGATGCCGCATGGCTCCGGTTTTGTATCGCTTTGTTCGTAGTTAAGATCAACAGATTGGCACATGTGATTTCGTCAATACACGTAGGGATGTTCTGGTCGCGAGAGGAAGTAACTGCGTCGGGGGGAAAATTGGACTTCTAATGATTCTACAGTGTCGATTTCCGCTCTTAGGGTCTCGATCATGCGGTAGGTTTCGGTTCCTGATGGAATTGATGCGTTAAGTGGTGGGCTCCGGCGCTAATTGTGCTGCCCCTCTTTTCTTGCTTTTCTTAATGCGCACCCGGCGATTCTGCCCCAAATTTTCAGCCCCGCTGATTGGCTCGCAAATGAAATCAGTGACACTGACACGACACTGTTAGATTAGAGTAGAACCCTCGTGTTCTGTATCATTGGTGCAGTTCTTTGCATTTTTAATTCCGGATTCAGAAATTGAAAAGAAGTTTCTCTGTGCGATGTCTGTATCAACTTTACCATCAGCGAAGGATGGGCCTATGTACTATCAGTGGGAGTGAGGGTGTTTGTTCACTTTCAAATGGCTCGTATTTATTTACCCCATTGAGTCGTTTTTGCCTTGTTTCAGCCCTTCCTTCATCTGAACCTTGTAGTACTAATCTATCTTTATGGGGAAGTCCCTTCATCTGACCTCCGAGCTACCCTGTCAATTGTAAAAAGTAGTTGAGTCGTGTCTCGCAGGAGCAAAACGAGTGAAATGAGGACGTAAGCCTGTCTTCCTCTTTTTCGCTTGACTCTTCCTGTAAAAAAGTATACTGGATGTGGCACATAGGGATAAACTGTTTGTATTACAATAAATAGAAAATTTCTGTTGTATAGTTCTGTATATCCATAATATTTTGAATGAACTCATACAACGGAAAGTCGATCTTGTAACTCTTAGTGAAATGATCGCGGTGTCATCTGACTGATAAAATGCTTCCTCCTTTTTCGCCCTACCCACTGTGAAAATTTCTATCCCTTTTAGCTACAGTGCGTGTTTATTACATGATTATCTATACAGTATGGGGTTAATGAACTTGATGTCTTTCTGATTCTGTTGATCTGCAACATTTCATTCTTTCACTTCAAGGGAAATAGAATTCTTGTGTCGGAGGAAAATTTTGATTTTGATTTATGTGGGTATTTAATTTTTGTGGTGTGGGTTTCCTATGGAAATCCACTATTTTATCGCGGAGCACATTCATGTATGCTACCCTGTTTTTGTATGAGGTAAGGGCCAACTGATATGTAGTACCGAATTAGAAGAGCAGAAAGTTATGTAAACTTCTGATATTTGTGAGTTTCTTGGCACTTCTAAGTTCAGTGCATCGGTTGCATGATGAACTGAATGTAAACTTCTGATATTTGTGAGTTTTTCGGCACTTCTAATTTCAGTGCTTCAGTTGCACTTCTGAGGGAATGATTTTTCAAAATGAAGCGATATCCTCTGTCCTTCTGTATGAATCACATTTTACTGCCAAACAGCGTTTATACAAGAGAATCCTGTACAGTCATACCAAGTAACCGAATTTTATGTGAGTATGATGTAATTATATGAACATATGCACTTTTAAATATTCACAACCAAGAACAGTACAGATTTATCACCATACAGTCTACAAAATGCTATTTATATTTTTGTCCCTAAAATAAGCACAATGACCCCTCACATATGCAGTATGGACTACACAATTCTTAGAGGAATCACAAATATATAACAATGTCAAGTCATTTCTTCTTCCATAGAGCTAAAATTGTAAAATGCACTGTTGATTCTTCCACAGGTACTACTCCATGTATGGGCATGTTGCTAAACTAGCTGATCAGATCAAGAAAGGTGTCTCATCAGTTGAAGGTGCAGAGGCAAAAATATGGCAGGTTGGTCCCATGCGTCTCCGTCATAACTTCACCACTGTATAAGATTGTATTTAGACCAATCATTCGAAAACAAATTTAGAAAATTAATAACTATCCATACATGACTCTTCTGACCATCCGAAAGGTCCCTGAAACTCTCCCCGAGGAAGTACTTGGAAAGATGGGCGCACCTCCTAAGCTTGATGCCCCAATCATCACACCACAAGAACTTGCGGATGCAGATGGGATCCTCTTTGGGTTTCCTACAAGGTTTGGCATGATGGCAGCGCAAATGAAGGCGTTTTTCGATGCAACTGGTGGCCTGTGGAGGGAGCAGAGCCTTGCAGGCAAACCTGCTGGCATCTTCTTCAGCACTGGAACGCAAGGTGGTGGGCAGGAAACTACAGCGTAAGTGCAAATCCCTGTCGTCGTGTTAACTAAACCTCATACTGAAAATTCATCAGAAATTGACCTTCATGCAAATTCTCTTGGGCTACTCTCCTCAGGTTGACAACTGTAACCCAGTTGACTCATCATGGCATGGTATTCGTCCCCGTGGGGTACACTTTTGGTGCCAAGCTGTTTGACATGGAAAAAGTTCAGGGTGGCAGCCCCTATGGTGCAGGCACATTTGCTGCCGATGGTTCAAGGTGGCCATCTGAGATGGAGCTGGAGCACGCCTTCCACCAAGGTCAGTACTTTGCGGGCATTGCCAAGAAGCTCAAGGGCGCTGCTTGATCTTGTCGGCGCATTGGGCCTTCGTTGGCCACTGCCATCTACACATATATAATATATAGTGTAGATAAATATTTACAGCTCCAGCGTATTGTCAATAGCTTGGTCTGTTCTTTTGTGGTGTTTAGTGTATGGATTTGTGGAACTTCTGGTACCGTGTGCTGATATGTATGCTTTGATCAATTGGTTGTAAGTTGGAGTTGGATTACGTATCTCTTGTACATATTGATAATGAAATGTTATTGTGAACTTTCACACGTGAGCACAGTAGTACTGTTCTCTCCTAACTCAACGCACAACCTTCAATTGAATCAAAGTTGAGAGCCTATCATGTGAAAACACCACTCCCTCACATCGCCTCCTCCAGGGTCAGCCCATTGCCGCCAACCCCTCTCCTCCTCTCTTCTCCCCTCGCCGGTCACGCATGGGCCTTGGCTCCCATCTGGCGACATCCCTTGGTTTAGGTCTCATATCCTCTAGCCTTAGATAGCCGTTGTGTGCTCCGGCGTCATTGGTGGATCTGAGCGTCAGGGGCGGTGGAAGGGAGTCACTTCAGGCCGTCGTCGATTGGCCTCGATGGAGTAATCAGGGGGTGCTCTCTAGCGCCAA